>JAPYKT020000013.1:5900000-7100000 GCA_028749325.2 Caryopteris x clandonensis
CGAAATACAAACATCAGCAGCACAAAGACATCCTGAAAGAGTCCGAGAGAGGAAACAGATTAACTGGGTTGAGGAAAATGAGGATGCAAGAAGATATTTAGCCCAAGAAGAGTCCGTCAGTCTGCGAATGCAGAATTAGAACCCTTTGACGGGGCCGGGGAAGGGGGGAGTGGCTGTGTACCTGGCTCTGCACATCCATCCCACTCTTCTTGGACTCTGCATGGAGGCATCTTGAGAACCGGTCAATGTATCTGAAACAAACACGTTCTCGTACAAGCTAAAGAATCTCAACAGCACTATTCTTTCAAACTTAGGATCTTGTAAGAAAATTAAAGAATGCACTCACGCTTTTGTTATAGCATAAACAGAGTAAAGTGGATCAGAAGGTTGAACAATGGAAGCAGCAGATCCAAGATTCATAATGGCTCCTCTTTTCCTCTCCAACATGCCAGGCAAAACAGCTCCAGTAACTCGGGTTGTACCTCAACATTAACATTGATCAAATCATTCAACAGTCTGTCGTCAACTTCGTGGAAGAATCTCGCATATGGATAAGAAACACCAACGTTGTTGATCAAAACACCAACATCCACTCCTTCAATAGCCTCCTTAATTCTTGAAGCACCTTCATCCAAATCCCTAGAAAAATCCATCACCACGCTCTTGATCTGGGTCGACCTGTATTTGCATTTGATGGACTGCGAGACTTCTTCCAGCTTATCCGGGTTCCGCCCGACTAAAATCAAGTTGAGCCCCTGCGAGCTGGAAGGCCAGGGCTTTTCCGATTCCGTCAGTGGGCACTGTGACTAAAGCCCATGACCTGTATTTCTTGAGGTCTTTACCAGGTCGGAGGAAATTGACGTAGACCCATTTGAGGAGGGAGAGTGAGAATTTGCAGATGGAAAGGAAACCGAGGGATAGGAGGAGGAGGAGAAGCCATTTGGGTTGAGATTTGAGGTGTTCTAAGATGCATTTCGACATTGCTGGGGGGATGAATATGCTACTGCAAATTGGCCTTCTAGTGGAGCCATATATATAGGGATCACTGCACCCATGCACATGTAGTAAACTCTTTCTTGACCAAACACTTAAATATTATCTTTTTTTACCCATAATACCATTTCTATCTTTAATGAACTGAGACACACATATTTCAACTCACTTTCTTCCCTCTCTACTCGTAAAAGCCATCAGTCATTTTCTTCATTTCTTGCTCATATTCTCATGAAAGCTTGAATCTCGTGAAAGCTTCAATTCTTCGTTGAGCCTTCTTAATCGGTGACGCATGTGCCAAATCGTGGAAGCCCGATAGTTTAGGTGTCATCTTCTTCATTTTCATGGCTGTGGAAACTGCATGAAACCCACACAATACTTAAGTCGCCTTCTTCATCCACTCCGGCAGATGAGGTAAAAATTTCTATAATTTTTATGTTGAGGCATGAAATATATATGATGATTTTGCAATGGATTGATTGATGTTTGGGTTGATTCTATGACCCTGCATTGGTGTTTGGCGAACATGAAATGATGAATTTGAGAAATAGTTATACATGAACAAAATAGACCTTACACGATTAGATGATTTAATGCTTTTGACCTTACTAGATTGCACTTACTCAAGTAGTATTAAGCTTACACAGTTTGATGGATAGAGCTTACACAAATAAATTAGTATAAATTGTAGGTTGTTTGGGAAGATAGCTTGTATCTTTGCGTGATCAGAAGACACATAAATGGTTATGCTAGGTTATAAGTATTGAAGGATATAAAGAAAGGACTCCAGTCAATAGGTGAAGCTGATTATTTGCAGCTTACAAACTCTTGTTTTGGGCACTTCATGCGCGTTTCTTCGCAAGAAGTTTGTTGCAATGCCATGATTCACTGATACAAGTTCGTCACGTGGATAGTCGTTAGACGCACCGATAGATATTGCATGAATTTCAAGACAACATACATATTACTCATAATTTTTTTATTTCACATTTCTTTTTTATAAAAATTATATTACATTAATTCTCTTCTTAAGATCTTTATTTTGACATCCATTTAGAATATAATAATAATAATAATAATAATAATAATAATAATAATAATAATAATAATCCATCACAAATTATTAAATCCACAAATCTTTATCTCTTATAATATAATAATACAAACAAAACTCTACTAAACATATTGATTTGATATGTCAATAACAACCCACCTTATCACAACCTAAAACAAACACCACTTTTTACTATGTATTTGATTGTGACACAACTTCACAACCCACAACTGATTGTGCTACGGACGCCTCTAACCTAGTCCAAACATCCCATATGTTGTGTCATAATAAAAGTATGTTATTATTCCACACAAGTCTGATTTTTCACATGATCCATTAATATTTCAAATCATCAAATTAATGAAATCTAACTTACGAACAAAAGTAAACTAGTAAAATTGATAACATATAAAACAATAATCAATAGGGTCCATGATTTGACTACTTATTATTTGTTGTCTAGTCATAATTAAAGTATATCACCTCTCCTCACACACTAAGACTGTGTTTACTTGAAGGGATACTCTGGGATTAGGACACGTTATTTGATTTTATCTGCCGTTTATTTCGTGGGTCGAAAAAAGTGTTTAAATCCCGGGCTCTGGGATTGGCACAGATACCAAGTGAAAAATGTAGGATTTCGGATCCGGCCTAGGTTGGGCTGATAATTAATCCCTCACAATCCGGTGTGGTAATTTGACTAATTTACCCTTCCAAAGCACCTGTAATTACCGAAACATCCCAGCCCTCATTTCATCTCTCGTCTTCGACTCTTCCCGAGCCCCAGCCCTGCGCCAAATTCTTCGCGAACCCTAGCCCCGCGTCGCGCCACATCAATTCTTCGCGAACCCTAGCCCTGCGCCGCTGCACATCAATACGTGTTCCTTCCCCGTCTGTTGGTCGTTTTTTCTTCTTCCATTGCACACACATCCATTACAATTAGGCAAAATAAAAATGAAAGGTTAGTCCGTTAGAATAGCGGTACGATTTCCGACGGCGCGAACCTTCAACAGCCGACTTGAGTGGTGGGTTTCGTTTGTATCGTGTTGTTTTTTAAATCTATGTTCTCGCATCTCCTAACATTTTTTATTTTGTTTCATATTTTTGAATGACGATGCACGAACATCTGTGGGAATAGGACAACGATGCGGAAACCTCTGTATGTTGAAGATTTCTTGGACTTCTGTGTATTCGTCCTCTTTGAAGGCTCCGTTGCGTAATAAGGTGATTTTTCGTTCTTTAGGGTTTAGGAAATTCTCTATTATTTCGGTGTAGAGTTTTTCGCAGTCGAACGTTATGATTTGGGGGAAATGTTTTTGCTTATTCAATTTCTTTTACATCCACTCTGTATTGTGTTTTAATTTTTGGGAAACAAGTAATAATATCACAATTTGGATGACCATGATTGTGTTCTTTCAAGTTCTATATTGGGTCGAGGGTTAGTTCGTGTTAATGGAGGGCCAATTACATCATTTGGAACATCTGCTTTATGATTTGCTTGGCATATTTGTTAGCTCTGCCTCTGCCATGAATTGATTTTGAATATATTTTAGGCTTGCAACTTAGTTTTATTTGCTGTGAATTCGTTTTTGAGTTCTGAATTTGAAACATCTATTTTATGATTTGCTTTCGATAATTGATCTCTCCGCCTCTGCCATGAATTGCTTGTTAATGTATTTTGGGCTTGCAACTTAGTTTTATTTGCTGTATTGAGTGAAGATTTAAAAATGTATAGGGTGTACATGTAAATAAGCCGTCCTTAAAATAGAAATGAGCAGGTCAGAACGTATCATTGGAAACCTGTGTTTGTACTTGGTATTAATGATTGGTTGGTAATCATTATTGTCTGGAAAGCATTAGGTCGTTCATTGGTGATGTCAATTTAGATACTGTATGCTTCTTACAAACAAAACTACTTTGGGTAAACACTACTTTGCTTTTTGAATGAAGGTTATGAAATAAATTGTAAAACCCTTCTGTTGTGTTATTACGTTACGATACATTTGACGTTGTTCATAGCCACGGATGAGTTTATGCAAATTCTGACATAAATATTGGACAACTTACTTGAAACATATATCATGGATCTAGAAGGTTATTTCAACTGCATGAAACTATGTTCGGATAGGTTTATCTATGATCCCAAAGGCTTGGTAAGACATTCCATACATTACTTAGACGAGCAACTGAATTTTTTTTGTTATAACATGCTCAATATTGTTCATTGTTGCTATTCTAATAACTACTGTGTAATATTAAATTTTCCACAATCGGGGGTTTCCGATTATTGCAAAGACTACCCCCAAAATTTACCAGCGAAGTGGGTGGCAGGCTTCCTACGTCTGTTGTGCTTAACAATGTCTTGGGCGAGAACTGGGTTGTATTTTCTGGTGTGGATCATGATGGCACCATATTGGTGACGAAAGAATGGCCTAAATTTCGAGACGACAACAATGTAAAGCATCAGAATATATGCATCTTCTCATAGAAATTTCAGCTAGAATCCATTTCCACTTGGGACGCGTGTGCATGCGCCGTGACATTTATTTTATTTTATTTTAGCCAAAATTTATAGAAAGATGGCTTAGGTGGAAAAATGATATTTTTGTAAATTGTTTCAACGGTCCTGCTTTTATATAATTATAGACTATAATTTCCAACCGTTTAATCCACAATTTATGATATAATTATATATAAAAACGTATTTTTCATACATGAAATATGCATATCAAATTAAAGATCTTGAAAAATAAATAATTTGATATATTTTTCATGAAAAATATAGTAAGATGAAAAAGTTATAAATATTTAAAAATTGAGTTGAAAAAGTGAAAAACAAAAGTAAAAAAAAAATTGATTACCTAGAATCCACTTTCACTGGGACGCGTGTGCATGCACCAAGATTTTTTTTATTTAATTTTGGCCAAAATGTATAGAAAGATAGATTTCTGTAAACTTTTCCAACGTTCTTGCTTGAATATAGTTATAGACTATAATTTTTCTATTGTTATCCAAAATTTATAATATAATTATTTATGAAATATATTTTTTAAACAAATAATTATAAATAATCTAATAATTTTTTAATAGAAATATTTAACTTATTTTTAATGTAGTCTAAATCCAATACAAATAACTCAATCTTAATAAATACCCAAATCCAACTTAAATAATCAATTACAAAAAATTGCATTTTTTGAATTTTATATCTTAGTTAAATCATGCAATATAAATGTCAAATTAAAGATATTGAGAAGATGTTAAATTTGATGTATTATATGTCAAAAAATTATAAGAAACGAAAAAAATTATTTATGTTAATTTTAAATATTTGGAAATTTTTTAAAACAAAATAAAAATTAAATATTTGAACCAATCACAATCTACCAACTAATTTTATTATATACATAAATTTTCAAAAGATATTCCAAAAGTAGAAACTGGTTTTTTGTGAAATTTTACTATTTATAGGTGGTTTTGTTATTATATTACTATAGACTAGTTGAGCTCCTGTGCAATGCACCGAACATATTATTTTTGTGCATATTTTTTGACTTAATTTTTTTCTCTAATAAAATATGTTCAATAATTATTCTCAAATAGATGCGTGTGATTATTACAGCTATAAATGGGACAAAATAAGTTTATACACCTCATCCAACCCCAATCCCCAACATATGCATAACATGTTCAGCACTCTATCTCACCTTACCAGCTTATCTCATCCATCCTACCAAATTAGACTAAGATTATGTTTACTTGAGAGGATTAGGATTAGGTTAAATAGGATAAGATTGTATTATATAGTAGGGTAAGATTGTATTATATAGTAGGGGATTGTTTATCCAACCTATAATTTATCCAATTTTTACCGTGTGTCACGGTGCTCTTGTAGTGAGTAATAATAATTAACGCACCGTGCGGCTAGCAGTCGACACCTTCGACTACTTCCGCCTTGCCAACACGAACTCGCTCTAGAGCTTATGCTGTTGCGACGCTATCACACCTGAAGATGCTTTAGGGGCACAACGAAACAAAAGAACCAATTGCAAAAAAACTTGCTTTGTATTAAATGTAGACAACAATTGCAATATGCATATTACAACTGATAGCGATGGTGGAGAGGGGGCCTACAGTTAATTGCTCAGCTCTCTTCGAATACCCTGTCCCCCCTATAGTAGTGAAAAATAAAAAAGGCTAGTGACAGCACTAGACATTACAAAGCTGAAGAACACGACAAAATCCCAAGTAGGGATAAAGCTATATACATGACAAAAAGCCCTACACCTAAAGACTTGGACTTCAAAAGAGTGCGTGCAAGTTGTGGTCGCTAGCGGCCTTCCTGCGAAGTTGGGCATCCATTGGCGAAGGGTGTTGGGCGGCCTGAATTGTAGGGCTAATCACGGATGATAAGTTTATCCCAGGGGCCCGGGACATGCAAGGGTGGCATCCCATGACAGCTCTCCCCCACCTGAGATGGTGACATCCTCGGTGCCACTGAAGCATGATACACATCAATGAGAGATTGGAACGCCTTAAGGGTCGTCGCCCGCTCCCAAGTGTTCTCCTCTGCGCTTCAACCTAGCCATTTGACCAAGTACTCTTTGTGCGGTTTCCTCTTACCTACGTCTCGGTGATTGAGATTGGCTTTTGCTACCCTTTTGTCTGATCTGCGTACAAGTTTCATTTCTGGGCGGCATGGGAGGTTGCGGGTGGCATCTTCCCTATCGGCCTGGTATGGCTTTAGCTGGCTGACATGTAGAATAGTGTGAATTCGCTACCAGGGAGGCAACGCTAGCCTGTAGGCTACCTTCCCAATTCTTTTAAGGATCTGAACAGGTTCAATATATTTTTGTATTAGGCATGGATCTGCAGCTCTAGATGATTTGGAGAGCCTTTGATCCAGGACCTTAACTATCACCTTATCGCCAATGCGATATTCAATGAAGCGATGTTTAAAATCATCATACTTTTTCATCCGCTTCTGAGCTTTTTCTAGGAAATTACGGGCAAGATCAAGATTTTTCTTCCACTCTCGAGTGAAATTCTGCACAAGAGAAGTTCTTGCACCTTGTTGGGTATCAATCGTGTGTGGGAGGAGTGGTTGCTACCCGCTACAAATCTCAAAAGGACTCCGATTTGTTTTAGAGCACTTTTGAGCATTATTAAAGCACAACTAAGTAGCATCCAGTAGCTTCGTCCAGTCCTTTTGTTTAGCGCTCACAAAGTGTCGAAGATATTCTTCCAACATCGAGTTGAAGCACTCAGTCTGCCCATCGGACTGTGGGTGGTAGCTAGAGCTCATATTTAATTTGGAGCCGAGTAGTTTGAAGAGTTCAGTCCAAAAGTTGCCAGTAAATCGAGAGTCCCGATCACTGACGATGTCCTTCAGCAATCCTCAATATTTGACAATATGCTTGAAGAAGAGTTGAGCTGTCTCTTCTGCTAAAATACTTTTAGGGGCTGCCATGAATGTTGCATATTTAGAGAATTGGTCTATCACAAGGATAATAGCATCAAGTTCTCCAACTTTGGGTAGATCAGTGATGTAGTCCATCGAAATACTCTGCCAGGGCCTATCGGGAATAGGCAATGGCTCCAGCAAGCCTGCCCTCTTCTGCCGATCTGCTTTGTCCTGCTGACACACCAGGCAGGTTTGCACAAAAGTTAATGTCATCTCGCATCTATGGCCAATAGTAAGCTCGCTGAACTAGGGCCACTGTGCCCTCTTCTTCTTGATGTCCCGCCCAGAGAGTATTGTGGCACTCGGTAATAATTAATTTTCGTAGGTCCCTCCCTTGGGCACATAGAGGTGGTTTCCCTTGGTTCTCAATATGCTATTTTCGACCCAAAACTCCCGTGTTTTGCCCTGCTTGGCAAGATTCAATAGAGACTGGGCTGCAGGGTTTGCTTTAGTTAACTCCCATATCTACTCCTGCAAGTTGGTGGTAGCTTTGCTCGCAACGAGCGCCGCTATCACCTGAGGTTCTGTCAAATTTGCCCTGCGGCTAAGGGCATCCACAACGTGGTTAGTCGAGCTGGCACGGTACTTTAGCACAAAACTGAACTCGGACATCACCTCTTCCCATCTTTCTTGCTTCCTAGTAAGCTTTGATTGTGTCAAGAAGTGGCTAACAGCCGTGTTGTTTGTCTTGACTATGAAAGGTAAGCCTAATAAGTAGTGTTGCCATTGTCTGAGGTAGTGGACAACAACCAGCAACTCTTTCTCGTGCACTGTGTAACGCCTCTCAACATCCTTCAACTAGCTTTCTAAAGGAACTGGATGTCCATCTTGCACCAAGACTCTCCCAAGTACATAGTCTGAAGCATCGATCTCCACCACAAATAGCTTTGACAGATCTGGAAGCGCAAGCACCGGGTTGGTCGTGATGGCCTTCTTTAAACTCTCAAAGGCAGCTTGGCATTGGGGTGACCAATTCTAAGCTTCCAACTTCTTTGTTAAGTCTGTCAAGGGGCGTGCTATCTCGGAGTAGCCTTTAACAAATCTCATGTAGTAGTTGGCCAACCCGAGGAACAATTTGACTTCATGTACATTGTTCGGGGGTTGCCACTCCTCAATGGCTTGAATCTTCTTTGGATCCATGCGGATCCTGCCTCTCTCCACAATGTGGCCCAAGAAATTGATGCTCTCTTGGGCAAATGAGCACTTTGAAGGTTTTGCAAATAGCTCGTGCTCGTACAGTCGTACGAGAACCTTATGGAGAAGCTTTAAGTGATCCGCTAAGGTCTCACTATAGACCAAAATGTCATCGAGGTACACCACTACAAATTCGTCCAGAAAGCCATGAAGTACCTGATTCATGAGGGTACTGAAGGTAGCTGGGGCATTTGTTAAGCCAAAAGGCATCACCAGAAACTCGAATGCCCCATACTGGGTGACAAGTGTGGTTTTGTACTCATCTCCCTCCTTAATTCGGACTTGCCAGTAGCCCGATCTCAAATATATCTTCGTTAAGTATTTTACCCAATTGAGGCGGTCGAAGCAGTCTGCTACCAGTGGAATGATGTACTTATTCTTCACTGTGATTTTGTTCAATGCCCGATAGTCGCAGCAAAATCGTAGGGAGCAATCCGACTTCTTCTGGAAAAGAACTAAGGTCCCAAACGGTGACTTTGCGGGTCTAATAAGTTCGCATCCTATTATCTCTTTCAACTGCTTCCTAAGCTCCTCAAGCTCAAGTTGGCTCATGCGATATGGTGCTCTGGCAGGAGGTTTCATGCCAGCCACTAGCTCAATCTCATGATTGACTGCACTCTTTGGTGGGAGCTTTCGAAGTAGTTCATCTGGCATCACATCCTCATATTCTTTCATGAGCTTTTTCACCGCATTAGAAAGCAGCCCAGATTTCTCCTCCATCTCCAAAAAGCAAAGGGCATACAAGAAGGATGTTTCATTGTGCTTGCAACCCTTCTCGAACTGCATGGCCGACAGACTTCTCTCGCCCATCTTATTGGCCCAGGTGGGGATAACACATGGCTTGTTCTCCACCATCATCGTCAAGAAATCCACATGCAGGAGGATCGTCGTCCTAGTATCCCGCAAGAACTCTAGCCCAAGAATGAGCTTGAAGTCATCCATCACCACAACAGACAGGTCGGTCCTTCCTTCAAATGTGCCAAGTCTCAACATCACGAGCTTGGCGATAGGCTGTGCAGCGAAATTGATAGCCTTGACTCGCCCTACTCCTTTCTCTAGCACAAGCCCGAGTCTCTCTACTTTGGTGCTCCTAGATAGTTGTGTGTGGCACCTGTGTTGATCATGGCTTGCACATGCTTACTATTGATTTTTACATCAACGAACATCAACCCTTTCTTCTTCTGGACTTTTGGTTGTTGATCTTCCTCAGTGTGGCTCGTTAGAGCCAGTGCGGTCTTGCCTCTTTTTGGTGGCACCTTCTTTTTGGGCGACCACATGGTGGGATAAAGTATTGTACCAATGAGCAATGGCCCCGAGATTTTCTTCCTCGGAGTCATCTTCATCAAAGTTGGACGACTAGGGCTCTGCTTATTTAGATTTTGGCCCAGGTCCTTTGAGACTTGTCAAAGCATTCAGTAATTGCTTCTTTGGGCAATCCTTTATCCGATAGGGTCCATCACAGAGAAAGCACTCGCCACTTTTCTAGGACGATAAACCCTACTTGTTCTCCTGTTGAGGTTCTCGGTTGGAGCTCCATTGGGAGTGGGATGGTTTTTCTCCCCCACTCAAGCATGGCTGCTGCTCGTGATAGTTGGCCTATTGTTGTTGTTGCTTTGGGGCTCGGTAGTGTAGCCCATCAAGCATTCGGTCGCACTCATTGCGGCATCAGTGTCATTCACCCGTTGGCGCTACAGCTCAAGTCATACCCATTGTTTTAGGCCTTCCATGAAGGTGAAGAGCTTGTCCTTCTCGGACATATCACGGATGTCCAGCATGAGGGTCGAGAAGGCCTTCACGTAGTCCCACACAGAACTAGTGTGTTTAAGCTCTCTTAATTCCTGGCGGACATTGTATTCAACATTCTTCGGGAAGAATTGTTATCTGATGGCATCCCGCAGTTGAGCCCATGTCTCGAGCTCCACCCGGTGATCTTGGATCTCTTTATATTTGGTCCACCACCAAAGCTTTGCATCCCCGGTCAAATACATGGTTGCGGTGGACACTCTTCGACCCTCGTCTACGATATTGGTAGCCAAGAAATATTGTTCCATATCGAAGAGAAATTTTTCTACTTGTTTGGCATCTCTAGCACCACCGTATGCTCTCGGCTCTGGCACTCGATGCCCGGGCATCGGATCAATAGCAACTGGGGCGTTGCTCACCGCCCGTTGTAGTAGGCCAATTTGGATTTTCATTTCCTCCAATTGTCGATGCATGTCAATCGTATTGTTTGCCCTCATGGCCTCAGTTAATGAATTGCATGCCTGCCGGCTCTCATCAAGCTCGACTTTCAGATCGGCCACCACTGATTCGAGCTCCGCAATTCTCTCCTCGTGGTGGCACACAGTTTTCTCTAGGGCATCCAATCTTTGGTTTGCATTCGGGGTCTCCTCATAAACGACTCATCATTAGGCATCCTGTCTCGGCCTAGTGGATCCCGAGCCGAGGCTCTGATACCACCCATCACGGGATGCTTGTAGTGAGTAATAGTAATTAGCGCACCATGCGGCTAGCAGTCGACACCTTCAACTACTTCCGCCTTGCCAACACGAACTCGCTCTAGAGCTTGTACTGTTGTGACACAATCACACCTGGAGGTGCTTTAGAGGCACATTGAAACAAAAGAACCAATTGTAAAAAGCTTGCTTTGTATTAAATGTAAACAACAATTACAATATGCAGATTACAATTAATAGCATGGTGGAGAGAGGGGCCTCCAGTTAATTGCTCAGCTCTCTTCGAATACCATATCCCCCTATAGTAGTGAAAAATAAAAAAAGGCTAGTGACAACACTAGACATTACAAAACTGAGGAATGCGACAAAATCCCAAGTAGGAATAAAGCTATATACATGACAAAAAGCCCTACACCTAAAGACTTGGACTTCGAAAGACTGCGAGCACGCTGCGGTCGCTGGCGGCCTTCCTGCGAAGTCGGGCATCCATTGGCGAAGGGTGTTGGGTGGCCTGTGGGGCGGCCCGAATTGTGGGGCTAATCACGGATGATAAATCTTTCCCGAGGGTCTAGGACATGCAAGGGTGGCATCCCGTGACACCGTGAGAGATTGAGATTAATAAATTTGGATAAGTTATCATTATCCATCATTTTCTTTGCTTGATATCTCTGAGAATTAAATAAATTTACCAAAATATCATTATGTAAAAAAAGTCAAACCTTTATCTCCCTCATATACACTATCGTTTTTGGCAACCCCATTTTCCATTCCACCCACTTGTCGACTACCACCAAAAGAACTCGAGCCCAACATTTTGCTTCAGATCCCCATGCTTCTAATTCTTCATCATCGTATTTGTAATGAGAATCCAGTCGATTTTTAAAACTGATAAAGCTACTTGGAAATCCATCAATAGTCTTTAGAAGCTGCAAATCAGACCCAGAGCCATTTCTGAACGATATGTCTGAATGAACTTATAACAAATCAAATAAAAAATCAAGAAGCAAAGCAGCCAATACAACTATACTAACTTTGTAAGGTTTCAACAAGTGCAAATGCAAGCTTGCTGGAATTTTAGATGGCGGAGGGTGTTGGTGAAGACGCCTTGCGTCTTCTTTGTGATGCTAGCTGAAATTTGAGAGGAGCTAGCTGATTCTTTTTTTCGGTGCTGTGAATTTGGGAGAGTAGGGTTTGCTGCAAATTGTTAATTTTCCCAACTAATTGAAGGATATTTTTGACATTTTACAAGTTTTACACCCTTGAAATAACTTATCGCACCTCAATTGAAGGGGTACACAATCGGACGTTGTACCTAGATTTTCGAACCAATCTCGGAACTTCGAAGTTGCTGTCATATAAAGTAAATGAAGAATTGATTTGAATAACATATATTTATCCCCAAAATAAACACACCCTAAGAGTATAAGTATTGTAAACTAGTTTTTATACTTGTGAATGTGTCTTGTTTTAAAAGAAAAACTATCAAAGGCCTCGTAAGATATTTTAGAGGAACATCTTTAAGAAAAATCATTTAAAATTTTTATGATGTAATAATTGTTTGAACAATAATATATGAATGCTAGCTAAAACAAGATATCAATGTTAAAAATATACAAAAAAATATTATAAGAGTAATAAAGAGCAAAATGTCAAATAATTAAAATTTATAATTATGTTCTTCAATTCATTAAATACATAAATCTCATTTATTAACAAAAAATATTACTAAAAAAACAAATATCATTACTATAGGCATTTGTTTTCCATGCTCTTACAGTGACAACTATCTACAATTATATACAAAATCTTAAAAGTACTGATTTTAGGTGCAGTCCAGTTTACCGATATTAATTGAACTAGCTATCAGGCCGAGACTAATTTTGCGAGTTCTACTGCACCGTACTTTTCCTCTCGTATAATTATGTTAGTGTAGTATTTAATTGTATAACACTGTATATTCGTAATCTTGTAGATTGTCTGTTTTGTAATCTCTTAGAATAATTCATAATCTATATAAAAAAAAATACATATAAAATACTAAATAATAATAATAATAATAATAAAATCCCTGGAGCCAGAGTTCCTTGACCGTTATTTCCCACTAAACCATTATCTCCTCCACGACCATGTTCTTATGATACCTGTCTTAATTACATTTATACCCCATCTCATTCCATAACTGCAATTACCCTTACTGCTCAATAATCCCATTTCCTTATTCATAATTATCCGTCTTCTTCACTTCAAGTTTTGATGATTTACATCAATGGCAGTTTCTGGAACACGCTTTCTGCTTGCAGTAACTGCGCTTTTCTGTTTCGCTGAGCTGCTGCAACGCGCTTATTGTACAGAGTTTGAAGTTGGCGAGAGAGTCGGTTGGGCCGTTCCTGCGCCAAACGACACCCAAGTGTACAATGAATGGGCTTCCAGAAGGAGGTTTAAGGTTAACGACACCATAAGTAAGTACTGCTAATTACTGAATTAAGGCTGAGATTATTATTTTATTTAAATGTCTGCATGACTAAATTTCATGCAAATTGATGAATTAAATGTTGTAACTGATTGAAGGTAATATGATAAATAGTTAATGTTGTACGTGAATTGTTAGTTTCTTCTTTGTATGATGATGTTTTATTTTGTGTTTCAATGTATTAATGCACGCCATGCATATATCAACAATTTTGTTACTATTAAATACGTATAAATTTTCAGTAATTTTATTCCAGAATTTGAAGTATTTTTTAGCAGTGTCACCAAAGTATTGATTCTATAACAGAAATATATATATATATATTTTAATGTTATAAAAGAATTATTAAACGTTTACACTATAAACTTGAAACTAACAATATTATGTTTATAAAAATGAACAAATTTGACTGTTTTAGGGTTCAAGTACAAGAAAGACTCGGTGATGGAAGTGACCAAAAAAGACTACAACCAATGTAACTCGACTCGACCCAATTTATTTTCCAATTCGGGCAACACAATCTTTACTCTGGACCGGTCCGGTTTCTTCTTCTTCATAAGCGGGGCAGCCGGGCACTGCGACAAGGGGCAGCGGATGATCGTGTGGGTTGTAGCGCAGGATGGTTCTGGTGGGACCTCGCATGCATCTAGTGATGCATTCCTCTCGTATGGAATTTTGGCCATCATACTTGCATTTCAATTTGTTTTATCATTAGGTTAGTATTAAATTTAGGGTAATTATTACTAAATTTTTGCTTTATTTGGTTCTGTTGTTTTAATTCCTGGATTTTAGTGATATATTTATATGCATTTATTAATGATGCATCTAATATGTATTATAGTGGCATTAATTACGAGAAATGAACTTTTTTTTTTTAAAAATATTTCTATTTTATTTTTTGATATAGGAAGTGACTGCTTTTAGTACTAAATAATCCTCTGGTCATAAGGAATTATTATTTATTAATTGTGAGGAAAATCAAAATTATATAAATTCCATACCTGACAAATGAAAATAATCTGAAAATTTTGGGGCTCAAAGTTTATGAGAACATTGTACATGGACACCCTATATAATAGTATAATTTTATGTAATTTGTAAAAATATAATAATTTGATAATTATTTTTTAAGTATTTATTATTTAAATTTTATAATTTAATTACAAAATAAACCATGACCACTAGTATTTAATTGTTTAGCAAATTTAACACGACTTCATTTCTTACAAAGTTTATTTTTCAAAATTCGACTATCATAATTTCAAAAATATTAAGTTCTCTCAAACTTGTGATTCCAATTCAATTTTATTTAACAACTATTGTCTTTTCAGATGTAAAATTAATAATAGAAAAAAAAAAATGGGCCCAAAACCGCATATCTATATATAGATTAAAAAAAAGCAAAAAAAAAACAGATAAAATGAAGATCAAATTGATACCGAAAGTTCTTCAAGATGTTACCGTCACGCAACGGCGACGTTTCATTTACCATTAGCACAAACCTAGAAACAAAACAAATGTTGCACGAGGTAACCACGTTGCCCCATTCACATCCACCGCTAAATTCTGCCACTTCAAGGGCATCCACGGCGACCCTTACATAAAGTGATATCCCCAAATTATCCTTTACTGATTCCTCTCACCGCCATTGCTCCCTTTATACTGACCCGAACCTATTTCTGTCATTCTACTCTCTCTCCCCCAACCAATAGTGGCATGGTACTACACACACGCCCAATTATCATTTCGTATTGAAATTGGCGACCTTAATAGATTTCTGTCTAAAATTGTAGAATTCTCTCTTTTCCGATCAATGGCGTCTGGGTTGGTCCGACGAGCGATATCTAGGGTTCCCGCCGTGTCTCCGGCGGCAAAAGCCATCATTTACCGTACACACGCATCGGAGGCGGCCGCGCAACAGGTGGATCCGCAGGCGAAGCCGAGCTTCACCCCCAAAACCTTCCAAATCTACAGATGGAACCCTGATTCGGCACAGAAACCCGAGCTCCAAAATTATGAGATTGACCTCAAGGATTGCGGGCCAATGGTTCTCGACGCCCTAATCAAGATAAAAAACGAGGTCGATCCAACATTGACCTTCCGCCGCTCCTGCCGTGAGGGAATCTGTGGCTCTTGCGCTATGAACATCGACGGCCGGAACGGTCTAGCCTGTCTGACGAAAATAACCTCGGGTGGGCCGTCTATGATTACCCCACTGCCGCATATGTTCGTCATTAAGGATTTGGTGGTTGATATGACGAATTTCTATAATCAGTATAAGTCAATTGAGCCGTGGCTGAAGAGGAAGAGCCCGCCGGAGATTCCGGGGAAGGAGAACCTGCAGAGCAAGGAGGACAGGAAGAAGCTTGATGGGATGTACGAGTGCATTCTGTGTGCCTGCTGTAGCACATCCTGCCCCAGCTACTGGTGGAACCCAGAGTCTTATTTGGGTCCGGCTGCTCTTCTGCATGCAAACAGGTAATTCTTTCTTTACCCTATATTTTCTTCAGAATTTTGTCTGCTGTTCTGAGATTTGGTGAAGGTGAGGATTTTATGTGAAATGTGGGAAAAAATTTATTCATTGTATAATTGTCTTGGTCAGTTTTACCATATGCCCTTGGTGCTTATGTATATTTCTAATGTTAAAATTGCACCTCGATTTGAAGATCTAAATCATCTTATGATAGATTTGAGAACAGAGTAGAATCAGCCCTTCAAATTTGTTCAAATATGTGCGATCAGAGAACAACATATTATGTCATGGTGATTTTTCATTTGGTTGGACCCCTTTGGTTCCAGACCAGATTTATTTGAACGATTTTCTCATTTCATGGTTTCTGTTTGTTATGTGTTGCGCAATTGCTCCTGTTTCTTTCCCTTGGCTTTTGCGTGTGAGTGTTGTAGAAATTTCAGTTTGTAGATTTCCTTTCTGGTGGGCTGGAGTTATATACTTGGCTCATCTAATAATGTTCTATTTATTGTGGATTTTGTGGTAGCAGAAATGGCTTAAATTGCATGAGAAGTCCTGTTGTTTGTTGGCTGGTGGATGTTACATGAACCTGTGGCTTTTTCTAAAGTGCGTTACAGTGTTGCAAAATGGTTGTCTAGTTTATGGTGTGGAAATAACTTCAGCTATATGTAGTCCTGTCTGGTTTCTAGTTAGGTGGTATTGTCCTGCTGTGTATCAGTCTGTCACAACTTTAAATAATCTTATAAGCTAACGCACTCAAAACACACATCATAACCTTTGGAGACTCCTTTACTGTCTGAGCTGAAAATGTGCTAATTTTCAGTGTCCCTATAATTACATGTTCACCGTGTAATGTCATACAATCATGGGAACTTGCGTAATTTGAGTAGGAACTTTGATTAAGTTCAGCAATCCTTGTGAGCAGTTGGTCCACAAGCAAAACATTTTGAATTTGGTATACGATGATCTAGAAAGTGTTTTTCATGGCAACATCTGGTTTCTACTCAGAATATTAACATTTCTATGTGGCTGAATTCAACTAAGCATAGGTTTGACATCTGTGAATGATGTATCCTCAAGGTGTTTGTTGGGTGTTGTTGTGGGGGGGGGGGGGGGGATCACATGGTATGCCTAATGTTTCACACTTAAATCACCATGGTATACATTCTTTTAATAAGTTAGTTTTACACTTGTGATCGAATGTAACATCAGTGATAATTTGCATTGATCTTCTTCCCTATTTTCTAGAAAGCCTGTGGAGTCTTAGAATGTGCTTGTGTAGAAATGCATCGATCCTTCTGATCCACTTACATTTAGGGTGTTCTAAATGTGATGATTGCAGTATCCCTTTTCAAAGAAGCCTTAAAGCTTCATTGAAGACTTTAAAAATGTCAAATTCGTCTTTAATTCTGGTTTAAACAGTTCAATGGAGTAGACTCCCTCTCTCTTCTCATTCTAGAATGTGAAGAACTGTAATATACAGTCATGCTTGAATTGGTTTCTGTTGCAGATGGATAATGGACAGTCGCGACGAATACACAAAGGAGCGCCTCGATGCTGTAAATGATGAGTTCAAGCTGTATCGATGCCATACGATTCTCAACTGTGCCAAAGCTTGCCCCAAGGGACTCAATCCCGGATTGCAGATTCAGAATATCAAGAAACTTGAGCTCACATCTTAAATTAATGAACTACTATTAGTGTGCCTGCATGTCTGCAGGAATTGTTCTTTGAGGGATTGATAGTGCTATGATGGATAATAATTGTGAATTTTGCAACTACCATAGGAATTGTCCTATTTTTCAGAATAATGTACCACCTGATTCTCTTTTATCTGCGATCAATAGGGATGTAAAGGAAAACGGGTTGGGCCAGGCCCGTTGTAGAGGGAATCATTTAAACACTTAGCTCCGGATGACGGTCGCTTGTCTTTTTACGTTCTCTTTTAACCTCCATTACATATTGTAAATAAGTTGATCGACTATTTCTCGTTTCTAGAAAATAGAAATAAAAATATGTTAATCTTGTGTTGTATACACTATAAAATTGTAAAAATAATATTCTAAGAATTATTTGGTCGCTTGTTGAGGACGCCCAAGGCTGCGATAATCCAAATTTTTGAATGTATGCATATATATCAATTTAAATATTACTTATTAAATTTTTTGTTATACGAAACAATCCATTAAATGTCTATAGATGTAGCTTATATGTCAAATCCAATACAAATATCTTAACCCACAAAAACTATTAAGATAGAAAAATAATTAAAATAAACTAATAATCTTATCTTTTAAATGATATTATACTTTCAATTCTAATATTTTTATTTCTACTAAAATATTAAAAAAATTTAAATATAGCACAAAGACATTCCGAAAATATATTCTGTATATTGAAACTAATATTTTTATTTTATAAATGTAATATGATTGTTAAATTGAAGTATGTTAAACAAGGATTTGATATTTTGTTGGTTAAAAATAAATTCACAATCTAAAATTTATAATTTTTTTTGCAAAAGTACTTTTTTCCTCCCAATTTGGTAGGTACATGTGGATTGAAAATTTAAACCTTTTTTTATTTTGCAAGTTGATAATTTTCATATTAGTACGGACACGATGCACAATCCAAATAACATATCTAATTACAACATTAAAAAAAACATATTTTATTTGGAAAAATTATATTCGCGGCCAGGTCCAATGTTGTTGCTCTCCGTATGCGAGATCATTCTTTGATGAATTGTGAAATATGAAATATGAAGTTTTGATAGTGGACTCTAAAATTAAATCTTGCACCGAATGTTATATTTTCTCCATTTATTAAGTACAAATATATTATTGAAATTAATAACTTAATAATCTGATTTAATGCTATTTATATAGAGAGATTTCCACTACATAAGCCGGATATTTTCCTAGATTTTCCAACCGTACGGTCAATGAGTGAATAGAAGAAAATGTTGTATGAATCAGGACGAGAAACTGGACACGTTCACGGTCCGAAAGTGGGCCCACCCGCCGCACTTTGAGCATCGGGACTTGTTTCATCATCTCATTGCGTTTCTCAATCCAAACATAGAGTGTTAATGTCAGAGCAACCCATTTCAGTTATGTCGGACCCTCCGATGCTATATCCGCCTATAATCTCCTCATATTTTATACATGTATATATATGCAGATGAACGGTTGATACTTCAGTAGTGTATTTCAATTCTGCCCATTTCTAAGGAGCATAATATTCAAACCCGCCAATAATAGATTGAATCGATGGCGTCTTGGAATTCAGTTCATCTCGAGGTGTTGTACAATGTTTTCGGATGGGTTGCGTTTTTCTCTTGGTCCATCAGTTTCTACCCCCAAGTTATCATGAATTTTCGAAGGAGAAGGTTTGATTTTCACTTTAATTTTGTTAATCTTTCCTTTTTTTATTTTTTTTTATTTTTTTATTGCGAGGATGATGATTTTTTTTATATTTTGTTTGTCTCTGGGCAGTGTGGTGGGGTTGAATTTCGACTTCGTACTGTTGAATTTGACGAAGCATTCGTCGTATCTCATCTACAATGCTTCCCTCTTCTTTAGCGCAACTGTGCAGAGACAGTACCGCGAGAAATTCGGTTTCAATGAGGTTTTGATTCTGTAATTTTCGGAGTGTAATCATGATCTAGAAGCAATTTTTTCATGGGTTGTTTGCTTTTTCGTTGTGTTAATGAATGAAGGGTTTTTTTTTTTTTTTGGGTGGATTGCAGATGATACCTGTTGCTGCTAACGATGTGGCTTTCTCTACGCACGCTGTTCTATTGACTGCCTTCACCTTGTTTCAGATTGCAATATATGATGTAAGTGGTACTGATCCTTGGTTTAGTTCACTATATCTGATCCCATGTTATACTCTTGCTCTATGTTCACATACAAATTTTAATGTGTGTGTGTGTGTGTTTAGTCAATATATACTTTCATGGATTCGCAAATGGAGTGTGGGAGCTGCAGTGAGAGTGTGTGTGCATTATGAGATCAGATCGCTATGCGTTTTGTGGAGTGGTTCATTGAATCAGAGATTGAAAGGAATAGAAGATGGGGCGTGGCTATTAATAATATTAGAACACCAAATGGGAAATTGAAAAAAAACTGGAGCCTTTTATCAGTGAGGAGTTATAGAAGCCTTTATTGAATTTCAAAAATGTTTTAGATAAATCTCTTTGTTGGGTTCTAAATCAGAAGATTATGGTCCTCCTTCTTAACGTCATTTGTTTGTTTGTTTCTTTGTAACAGCGTGGGAATCAGAAAGTTTCAAAAGCAGCCATAGCAATTGTTTCTGTAGCCTGGTTATCTGCTGCAATTTGCGTTTTCGTGGCTATCCCTGGACATTCTTGGTTTTGGCTCATATCCTGCTTCAAGTGAGCAGCCCCCTCTTGCATTTATTTGAGGTTTTTGTGAAGAATGAGAGTATTTTTAACTAGAATCCCTTGTGTGATTGCAGCACGATTCAGGTTGTTATGACGGTCATCAAATACATTCCTCAGGTCGGTCAATGGGCCCGTGATTTTTTGAAATCTCAGATATCTTCTATCTTGAATTTACATGTTTGATGATCTAATATTGTATTCCATTGCTGAATTAGGCCATCTTAAATTTTCGCCGGAAAAGCACTATTGGGTTTAGCATTGGCAACATCCTGCTCGACTTCTTTGGTGGACTTACTAATTATGGTCAGATGGTTGTGCAATCCATTGATCAAAGTAAGTTGTTCACTTATTTATTACCAATTCACTATTTTAGGCAAGATATCCACATCTAATTAAGTTTCTTTTTCTTGTTTCACAGATTCCTGGGTGAACTTCTATGGAAACATTGGAAAGACAATGATATCTTTGGTAAGAAATAACACTATAAATGTTCCTTATATATATATATATATGTTCTTGTACTTTATATCTCCTATTAATCATTGAACTTAATCTTGGTACGAGGCCGTCTTCAATTGGAATCTTATTTATTTCCAAAAAAAAAAAAAAAAAACCTTAAGCCCTCCATGTGAGTTTCAATTCTTGTGATAGACGCATTGGTATAACTCCGCCTACATCATTTTCTTTGCATCCTTACCATCAAAATCTGATGCATTTTCTGGTAACTGTAAACTAATTGTCTTTCTCCAGGTGTCTATTTTCTTCGACATTCTTTTCATGGTTCAACATTACTTACTATATCCGGCCAAGAAGACAGCCGTTCCTTCGAATCCTGCATCGGTAAGCAAGGAGCCACTACTCGAAACCTCTGACAATCCACATTCCGAGAGTGTATAATGTAATGTATATGTGCGCCTCTAGATCCTGCCTGTACATGATTCGCAACTTAATCCAATAGCTACTTTCCTTTTCTTTTTCTCTTTTTGTCTTCCCCCTGTGATGTATTCATATTATCTCAGTTAGAGGAAGATGCTACACAGACACAATTGACAGAGGGAAGAAAGGTGCATACTGCAGATGTCTGATTTTGCTTTCTAACATGTTCTTCGAAAGCATGACATTGTTAGAATATACTCCCTCCGTCCCATCCCATAATAAGAGTCCTGTTCCGATTTTTTCTTCAATTGTAGATTCTGCAAAGTTTATACGTGTAGATTTCTTGTTTGTGTTCATGCAACGAGTCCTCAACGCTTTTGACCCGATCAAACCATTCTAACAATGCATTATAGATCTTTCATCAAACCACACATTTCATCATAAATTTTCTGAGATATAATATCATGTGTTTTTAAATTATTCTTGGAGGTGATTATTACTCAACATTCTATTTTATTTCGATCTATATTATACTTTATCCTTGCATAGCATATGTAGTATGACATTCATCATTTTAAACATGCCATTTTCTTATAAAGTGAAATGCGAGATTGAAATACAGCAAAGAATGAAAGAAAAACTAGAGTTTAATTCAAGCCCATGGAAGGCACCCTAACTCACTTCTTGCTATATGTATAATGCCCATTTCGTATGCATCGTACCACCTTAACAAAAGGATAATTTTAACGATGATAAGAGATATTTGGTTGAAGTTGAACACCCAAGAAAAGGGACGGTTAAATCTGCTCCAAATCCCTCGAAAATCTGTCCAAAATGAAAGTAATGGATTAAAAATCTCAAGCAATCCAAACAAGTACCAACGAATTTGTTATTTTGAATTTATAATCCCTTCTCGTATGCTTCAATCGATGAGAAATTCAGAACTCAGAGTCTGCATATTCTTTATCACAATTCTCAGAATCGATCCAGCTGTCATTTTGTTCTGTACCGTAGATTTAGCCATTTAGATACATACGCAATCCATAAATATTAGTGAAAATTGATCTTTTTCCATGACTTGGTATGACTTTGATGCTTGTTGGGTTTTTAGTTTTATATTGATCTTTTGAAGCAAAACTGGTTGAGGGAGCTGAGTGTGACCCTTCTGTTTTATTTTTTTGTATTTCATTTTTATTTGTGTACGTCGTATGTATATATATCGATACAACATAAATAGGAAATTGAAACTTAATATAAAATAGAAGGGATAGTCAATTTTTGGCATTCTAAATTCAAGGCCTTTTAGCATAAGGTACTCTGCACGTATAATCTATACATCCTCTATCCAGGCTTGGGCAACACGCAGAGCAAAACTTGCACATAGTTGACCAATCCACTCGCTTGCTTCCCAATCTCAACTTCAAACTTTGAAGCATCTTTCCCTCTATTTAAACACAACCAAACAATTCATAACCATCCATCCAACAGCCCGAAAACACAACTGAAAATGAAGAGAGAAGGCCGCCAACATGGTATGGTCCGAACCTACCCAGTCCTGCCGGCTCCATGGAACCCACGTCCCAGGTCCAGGAACCTCAACGAGCTGGGCTCAACCCTGGCTGCGGGCCTCTTTGCCAAGGTCCCATCCAAGCCCACCAACCACTCCAAGTTCACCGGCAAGTGTGGTCGGCCCAAGTGCAGTGATTGCCATATCCATCCGGCCTGTAAGTCCAAGGACAAGGTCAAGGGGACGCAAAAGATGAGATCGTCGTCGGATGTTATGTCGAGTTATAGATTGATCACTTGGAGGGTGGTGGACGCTGCTCCCGGATTCAAGATTTCTGGGTTTTCGGCTAAGGGCGTTTTGGACTATTTGGGTAGTGATGACTACCTGGATGATTATGGTTATGAAGCTGAGTATAATGATGATGATGGTGATGATTATGATAATCATGAGATGATTTCATCTCATGGCGTCAAGATTGAAGAAGTTGATGATGATGATGGCGGTGATGATGAAGAAGATGAGATGAGTTTTTGTGAGGTGGGATTTGTTTGGGAAGCGGCTGAGGGAGATGAAAGTTGGTGTTTGGTGGAAGAAATGGGATTTACTGCATAAGATACTCCAACTGTCAAATAATAATGATAATCCCACTTGCTTCTCTGTAAGAATATTAATTCCCTTCATATGATTGTTTGCCAAATTATTGGGCAATTGCTGATAAATTAATGATTTAACTGTTTTATATGCATTCTTGAATTTCTTGTGGCTATATTATATGACTTTCTGATGTATATGGTTGTTGGCTTATTATAACTTGTATTTTATCTCTATCTGTCCCTGAAATGGACGAAGCCAGGATTTTCAATCATTGTGCAATATTACTTTTGAAACGTCTCCAATGTCAACTTCGTAATAGTTATCAATTTTTATTTGCAACAAGAATAATAAGTAGTCGAGCCTGGCTCAAATACACTCTGTTGGTATTAGAAAAGAGCTTGTTTCCAAAGCACAAAGAGATCGAAAGAGACACAATAACATTATATTCTACTATTTCACAGGTGTGACAAATTTGTGGAAGATACACAACAATTCAATAGTGTGCTCTTGTAAGATAAAGCACCATCAACATTAATGTTATGTTGAATGCTGAATATTTGGGGACTTATTCTCATGTGTGATCCTTTCAGGCAATTTACTAGTAAGAAATTTGCTCGGTTTTGCAACATTCTTCTTTGATAAATTCTTGGATACGCCATTCTTGCCAAGAGGTTTTGGAGGTGGAGGCGGAGGTGGTGTTGAGAAAGTGCCACCGCCTTGCTTCTTGTTCAAAGTGCTTCTTCCTAGTACTTCTGTCTGAGGTCGCGAAACTGGAGCCTGCATAACATTAGATCCGATTATATGATGCAAAATGGATTCTTGAAATGTCCTGTAAGTGGTGAGCCTTTACCTTCTTCATCTGATTGATTGAAAACTCTCTTTCCTTGTAAAAGTCGGGCAGAGGCCGAGCTTTGAAGCAAAAGCTATAACTCAACTTTCTAAACTCGTTTCCCGCTTTCTCCTGCAAAAACAAGAAATCTATGAGGCTGAAGAAAACTTACTCCCAACGAAACAGGAAAGAAAACGGACTTCAATTGAATAACCTTTAATGTCTTTTGTTGCTGCGTGGTGTTGGCATTGAACTTTTCCTCAAGTTTCTGCAAGCGTGCGCAAGAATGGCGTAAGAGCTAAGATGAGTAGCATTACAAGATCAGGAGATAGTGTGTATGTTAGTGTCTTCTTGCCTGTTTTCTTTTTGTAGCCCTTTCTTCTGTTCTCAGAATAAAAGGAGTAGACAAAGTAGGCGACTGTAACTTGTTCCGACAGGCAGTAACTGATTTAGTGTAACTGAAATACGAGCCGATTGTAAGGAATCCAGTAAACGGGGGATTTGCATACTCTTGGAACAATCAATATTCAGACACAGCTTAAACTTACACAGTAGACAAAATGAGCCATTTAGGACCAGCAGTTTTGGTTCCAGGAGCAGAGGGGTCAATTGGTGTTTTCATCCTGTGAATAAAAAACAACAAAAGGGAATCTTCATAAATAATTGATAACAATGTTGTTTCCCTTAATTACTTCTTGCATACAAATCTTTAAAAAGGACTGAAATGAGGCACCTTCTGTTATCTGATAGGGGGGTCGATGCCGCCAAGCCTCTCGTAGGCCCCTGCAGTCGAAAAACATGAATCCAATATAAAAAAATTACTATGCTAAAATAAAAAAATTACCAATGTAACAATCAAAGCCAAAAGGGATACAAAATCACCACCATTGGAGTTGTTAGAGGAGTTCTGCAATGTTTAGGTGTTCTTGAAGAACTAGGAGGAATCCCTGATCTTGATTCTTTCGTGATTACAGAGATGGGTTCTCTATCAGGGTCTTTAATCGGAATTAAGTTCATTAATCCACGCAACGACTTGGGAGATGATCTCTTCTTATCCATTGTAGATTTTCTTGTGCTTTGAGTGACATTGTTTTCTTTCTTGCAATGAGGAGTTACTGGCTTGGCAGGTGTGGATGGAACTTTCCATGTTTTCCGCCTAATCGACGACTTCAATGAAGAAAGTCCTGATTTCTTCTTGCTAGTCACTGACGAGATATCCTCACAAGCAGCAGCATTCTGCAGAATTAACACAGAAAAATCAGTTTTACAACACAATCGTCAGGTGTTCCTAGAGAGAGAGAGAGAAGGTATCACCATTAGCAAAGGCCTCTCCATCTGTGGAGTTCCACTCCCATCTGAACAACAAACTGTGTCTTGATTTTCAGACAAGTAAAGATCAGCTGAAATAGGCTTAACATCAATGACTTGATTGTCTTGAATCTTTTCCACCTCCATTTTCTCATCATCGTCAGATTTAGAATTCAAGATTACTATTTTCTTCTTATCAACATCAAACTTAGCATCATCAACATCAGGAGCGTCATCTTTTGCAGCATTTTCTTGCTCAACTAAGACTGCAGCTTTTTGAGCAGCTATTCTCTCATAATGAGCCTCAAAAAAGGCCTTCTTCGCAGCCACCGACCCTGGCTGCGCATATCTTGCCGCCTCCTCCACATACTTCTTGTGTGGAAATGTTGACCATTTGTCCCATGATAAGGGCTCTGTCATAAATCTTCCAAATGAAATTGATTCACCAAGAACATGCATTGGGTTCCCCTGTAAGAGAGAGAGAGAGTCGAGAGGGAAGCTTTTTTCAAGAATTGAAAGACGGTGTTGCAGAACACTTCACAAAAAGGCTGAAAATAAAATCATAATACTCTATGCCAAGAACAAGAATCATGGTGCAAGAACAGTAGGAACAAGAAAAAGAGGTGGGATTTATGTTGGTTACCTGTTTGGATTGATTGGGAATGGCAGAAGCATAAGAGAATCCATGCATGAGAGAAGTTGAATCTCCCATTCAAGTTCCAGTTATTTTTGCAGTTGGAAGACAAAAAAATACAAAAGAATCTAGTCTTTGATGTGGTGTCCTTCTTCTTTCTTCTGTTTTATTTATTCTGGCATCTAATGATTATTTAAATTTGAAATTTAAATTAAAAAGCAAACGTCGGGAAAAAAAAGTGTAGGCCACATGAAGAGAGAGAGAGAGAGTGACCACTGATTTTTCTTGATGGAATCTCTAGGCTTCTTTTTCAGATTTCGAATGGGTCCCAATTTCTTCAAATCAATTGTCAATGTAACGTTTAAAACTTTGAAATCTTTTACTAATTTTTTTCTATAAATAATAA
Organism: Caryopteris x clandonensis; assembly: GCA_028749325.2. Taxonomy (NCBI): domain Eukaryota; kingdom Viridiplantae; phylum Streptophyta; class Magnoliopsida; order Lamiales; family Lamiaceae; genus Caryopteris; species Caryopteris x clandonensis. Next base: position 5,926,664 of record JAPYKT020000013.1, read on the forward strand.
ACAAATTAAATCTTAATGATATTTAAAAAAATTCATTAAGGTCAATTAATGTTGTGTTTTGACTGGGCTAATGATTTTCGTTGCGGGATATGACTTATTGCAATAGTTTTCAAAAAAAATTCATTATTTATAGTATTGTTTGAGAGGTTTAAAAGTTTAAGTAATATCGCTTGGGTGGCAGGTGATATTCGTTTTTTTTTTTTGTTGCCTACATCATAGACGACATATATTTTTATTTTTTTAAATTCCACCTAAAGCATATGCGACAAGTCAATTGTGGTGTGTTTGCTTTGATGTGTGTGTTTGTGTATTGGTGTGGGTATTTTGTGTGTTGAATAAATAATAATAATAATATTATTATTATAATAAATAATAATTATTATAATAATAAAATTAATAATCAGTAATAAGTAATAATAAAATTAATAACCATTATCATCACATTAGTAATAACAATAATAATAACAATTCTCCCAGCTGCCCATTTTGTATTGTACCGTAGATTTAGCCATTTAGCCATAAATAGGTGATGTTGCATCATATTGGGTTTTGCACTTAAATATCGATGAAAATTGATCTTTTTTCATAATTTTAGTTTTATTGATGCTTATTGTATGTATTCCGGTACAACATATATACTAGATTGAAACGTAATATTAAATAGAAGGGATGGTCTATTTTTTTGTCTTTCTAAATTCATGAAGGTACTCTCTGCAACTATAACCTATTCATCTTCGCTTGGGCAACACGCATAGCAAAACTTGCACATAGTTGACCAATCCACTTGCTTGCTTCCCAATCTCAACTTCAAACTTCGAAGCACCTTTCTCTCTATTTAAACACAACCAAACAATTCATTACCATCCATCCAACAGCCCGAAAACACAACTGAAAATGAAGAGAGAGGGCCGCCAACATGGTATGGTCCGAACCTACCCAGTCCTGCCGGCTCCATGGAACCCACGTCCCAGGTCCAGGAACCTCAACGAGCTGGGCTCAACCCTGGCTGCGGGCCTCTTTGCCAAGGTCCCATCCAAGCCCACCAACCACTCCAAGTTCACCGGCAAGTGTGGTCGGCCCAAGTGCAGTGATTGCCATATCCATCCGGCCTGTAAGTCCAAGGACAAGGTCAAGGGGACGCAAAAGATGAGATCATCGTCGGATGTTATGTCGAGTTATAGATTGATCACTTGGAGGGTGGTGGACGCTGCTCCCGGATTCAAGATTTCTGGGTTTTCGGCTAAGGGCGTTTTGGACTATTTGGGTAGTGATGACTACCTGGATGATTATGGTTATGAAGCTGAGTATAATGATGATGATGGTGATGATTATGATAATCATGAGATGATTTCATCTCATGGCGTCAAGATTGAAGAAGTTGATGATGATGATGGCGGTGATGATGAAGAAGATGGGATGAGTTTTTGTGAGGTGGGATTTGTTTGGGAAGCAGCTGAGGGAGATGAAAGTTGGTGTTTGGTGGAAGAAATGGGATTTACTGCATAAGATACTCCAACTGTCAAATAATAATGATAATCCCACTTGCTTCTTTGTATGAATATTAGTTCCCTTCATATGATTGTTTGCCAAATTATTGGGCAATTGCTTATAAATTAATGATTTAGGGGTGGTTAGACACTTTACAATTAAGGAATGAGGATGGAATTAATTTTGAGTGCTTGGTAGGGAGGAATGATTCTATAAACAGTAATTTCATTGAGTAGGGAATGCTCCATTCCTCAACATTTTGGGAGGAATCACTTTCATTACATGCTATATGTTCATAACAACAACAACAACAACAACAACAACAACAACAACAACAACAATAATAATAATAAATTACTGTTATTTTAAAATGCATATATATGTTATAATTTTTATATAAATATATATTATTTATATATATTTATATGTATATAAATAAATATATAAATATATAAAATATTTAGATATATATATATATAGGTGTAAATAATATCTTATATCTTCTAGTATCTAAATTTACATGTATATTAATGAATATATTTAGATATAATATATATATACATATTATTTATTTATTTATTAATATAAAAAATCACAACACACATATATTTATGTATATCAAATATTTATAGATATTATACATACACACACGCATATAATATACTATATAAATATGTAAAAATTTATATATAAATTACTAGTTATTCTTATATGTATATGTAGGTATATATATTCAGATATATATACACACACAAATATTGTACATATGTGTATATATTATTGATATAAATAATGATTTAAGTGTGTATAAATAATATATATATATATTTAAATGTGTATAAATATATACAAATAAATATATTTTATATGTAAAAGTTCATTTATATATAAGCAAATCTATAGTAATATATATATATATATATAAAGTTATTAATTTTTTTATATATTTTCATTCCTAAAGATTTAATTAAATCAAGCATCACTAATGGAAATGATAGTCATTCCTTATTACCAACCAAGCACCCAACTAAAATAAACATATTCATTCCTATTCATCAATACTATCATTTCTATTTCTATTCCTATTCCCCACCACAAACCAAGCAGCCCCTTAATTGTTTTTATGCATTCTTGAATTTCTTGTAGTCATATGATATGACTTTCTGATGTATATGGCTGTTGGCGTATTATAACTTGTATTTTATCTCTATTTATTTCTGTTATGGACGAGTCAGGATTTTCGATCACTATGCAATACTACCATTGAACCGCCTAATGTCAACTTCTGGATAGTTGTCAATTTGTATTTGCAACACGAATAACATGTAGTCGAGCCTGGCTCAAATCCATTCCGTTGGTATTAGAAAAACGCTTGTTTTCGAAGTACAAAAAGATAGAAAGACATACAATGACATTATACTCTACTATTTCATAGGTGTGACAAATGTTATACTCACGCAACAGTATAATATTTTATGAGATATTTTGCAAGATAAAAAAATAATGGATTAATTTGAAATGATTTCAGAGCATGAGACTAATGCAAATTGGGGCCAAATGAAATTACATTTTGAAATTTTAAAATTTTGAAATAAAGTTTAAAAAGGTTAAACTAGATCTTAAAGGAGACAATGTTAACTTCATCATTAATTTGATAAAATTAAGAAATGTGTGGATAATTTGGAATGAAATGTGAGTATCTAGAGTTTAGATTAAAAAGATAAAAAAATCTTAGGCTTCTATCATAATATTGAGGAATTCAATAATCATATTTGGGAAAGTTGAATAATAGTACAAGTTGTAGCGCCAAAAATGAAATAAATCAAGATTTATGGATTAATTTGAGAAAACCAAGAACTTTGTAGGACAAGTTGAAATTTAAAAGAAGAAAACAGTAAGTATTGTGCTTTCTAAGTGGCAATAGTAATTGTATGGCCTATTTTGGAAATAAAAACTTTTAGCATAGATTGAAATTTAAAGGAGAAGACGAGTTTAAAGGGTTGAAGTATAGAAAATTATGGTAAAATAAATTCAATTGATATTTATGATTTCAACTAGGAGGAGTAGGAAGGTATAAGGCTCTTTTAAATTTAATTAAAATGGTGCAAGAAAAATAAATTTTAGAGTAACTAGATTGTATATCTTTAACAAAATCGAAGAGAGATTAGAAAATTTATGCAAATTTTAAATTTAAGGGAGCTTTTGTAGCTAAAAATTAAAATTGAATGAAAGTACGGTTCGTTGAAAATCTTAATTTTGGGCTCTTACTATAAGATGTTATTATTATTATTTTTTTAATTTTTGAGGTTAAATGAAAATTTGATATTGTATTTCAAAAAATAAAGTAAACTTGGGGCTTAAACTTGTAAAATGTTGAAGAATAAGTTTCAAATAAAAACTAGAAGTTTGAAGAAAACAGAAATCATAGGGCTATAAAACTAAAAAGAAAAACTTAGTTTATGGGACATTTTGACAGATAAAAAAACATGATGGATTAGTTTAAAAGTTGATGGAAAAACAAATTCAATATAGATTTGAGGATTTAAAAGTAAAAAGATGGAATTATAAGCTATTTTGCAATTAAGTAAAAGTGGTGCCATTTTTTCTAGAGCGACATCTTTGTCAAAATTGAACACAATTTAGAAATGTCATGCAGATTTTATATGTAATGAAACCTAAGGACTAAATGGATGAAAACATAAATTTAATGAAAATATAGTTGATTGAATATCATAAATTAGGGAACTAAGATATGTGATCAAAATTTGATTAATTCTTGGGTTTATATGAATATTTGATATTGTATGTTGAAAAAGAAAGTAAACATGACATTAAATTTGTCGAAATATACGTTCCAAATGAAAAGCCGAATTTTAAATTATTCAAATCAGTAGGTAAAAAAATTTGGAATCTAAAACTACAGTTTAGATTTTTCAGAACTAAATAGTATATATGTTTAGATATATTTTTACATAATATCAAACTTTGTTTAAGTAAAATTTAACAAAAAACGGAGCAACCAAGAAATATTAGGGAAGCATTGAATTTTTTAAGGTAAATTGATGAATCTTTGGAACATTAATTTAAAAGTAGATATTGTATAATTGAAACAAAAATTTGGGATTTTTTTTCTTTTGAAAGGAAAAAAATGTAGAAACAAAGAAAGGAGAGGTTTTCATAGATTAAATATTTCGATTCTAGAGTAAAAAAGAAATTTAGGGGATAAAACGAGATAATGTTAACTTCTTCATTAATTTGATAAAATTATGAAATTGTATGGACAGTTTCGAATGAAATGTGAGTATTTAGAGTTTAAATTAAAAAAATTAAAAAATCTTAGGACTTCTATCAAATTATTGAGGAATCCAAAAAGCACATTTTGGAAAGTTGAATTATAGTACAAGATGTTGGGCCAAAAACGAAATGAATCAAAATTTATGAATTAATTTTTAGAAAATGGATAATATTGTAGGAAAAGATGGAATTTACTAGAAAAAAAACAATAACTATAAGGCTTTCTAAATGGAAATAGTAATTGAATGGACCATTTTAGAAATAAAAACTTTTATCATAGATTGACAATTAAAAGAGAAGACAAGTTTAAAGGGTTGAAGTTTTGAAAATTATAGTAAATTAAGTTCCATTGAGATTTATGGTTTAAACTACGAAGAGATAGAAGGTATGAGCTCATTTGAATTTTAAAAATAAAATGGTGCAAGAAAAATAAAAATTTTAGAGCTAATAGATGGTATATATGTATCAAAATCGAAGAGAGATAAGAAATGTTATACAAATTTTAAATTTAAAGGAGCTTTATGAATTAACAACGAAAAATTAAAATCGAATGAAAATATTGTTGGTTGAAATCTTAATTTGTGGTTTTAACTATGAGATGTAATTAAAATTTGTTTTTTTTTTTAAATTTTGTGGTTAAATGACTGATATTTTATTTCTAAAAAATAAATTAAGTTTAGGGGTTAAACTCGTAAAAGTATGAAGGATAAGTTTAAAAACAAAATAAGAATTTAGAAGAAAGCAGAAATCATAGGGCTATCAAACTAACAAGCGTAATTTTATGGGACATTTTGAAAGACAATATAAATAATGGATTAGTTTGAAATGATTTCGGTGCATGAAACTAATACAAAATTGGGGCTATGGGACATTTTAAAAGACAAAAAATCATAATGGATTAGTTTGAAATGATTTCAATGCATGAGACATATACAAAATTGGGGCTAAATGAAATTACAATTTTGAATTTGAAATTTTGAAATAAAGTTTAAATAGGTTAAATTAGATCTTAAAAGACATTTGAGAATATTTACTAAATTTGAATAAAGCTTCATTTTGAAATTGGATTACAAAAATATTTGGGATTAGATTGAAATCAAAGCTAACGGAAAAATAAGGATAACTTGGTACATAATTGAAATTTTTAGAAAATAGATTTTTCAGAAAAAGTACCTTTAAACATATATTTAAATTAAAATGAGATGATGAGTATAAAGGATTAAATTTTGAAAATTCATAGAAAAATGAATTCAATATAGATTTGCGGGTTTAGACGATTTTTTTTGAATTATAAGGTATTTTGAATATAAACAAAAATGGTGCCATTTTGTTTTAGAGGTACAACTTTGACAAAATTGAATTGAGGTTAGAAATGTCATGTAAATTTTAAATGTAATGAAACTTTTGGACTTAATAGATGAAAATATAAATTGAATGAAAACGTGGTTAATTGAAAATCATGAATTTGGGAACTAAGAGAAGTGATCATAATTTGATTTATTCTTGGGGTTATTTGGATATTTAAGATTGTATTTTGAAAAGAAAAGTTAGTTTGGGAATAAACTCGTGGAGAGATACGTTTCAAATCGAAAGGCAAGTTAAAATTATTTAAATCAATAAGACAAAAGAATTTGGAATGTTAAATTGAAGTTTAGATTTTGAAGAACTAAATAGAATATGTTTTGATAGATTTTTACATAGTTTCTAATTTTTTTTATTAAAATTTAAAGAAAAAAATGGAGCTAGCAAGAAATTTTAGACAAGCATTGAAATTTTTGAAGGTAAACTGATGAATCTTCAAGACCTTAATTTAAAAGTAGATATTGTATAATTGAAACAAAAATTTGGGATTTTTTTTCTTTTTTGAAAGGATAAAAATAAAGAAAGAAATAAATGAGAGGTTTTAATAAATTAAATATGAAATAAGACTTGATTGATTTGAAACTTTTGTTTTTTTAATAAAAGAATTGAAGATTCCTGAGTCAAATAGAAATTTAGAGGATTAAACGAGACAATGTTATTGTTAACTTCATCATTAATTTGATAAAATTAAGAAATGTATGGATAGTTTGGAATGAAATGTGGGTATTTAGAGTTTAAATTGAAAAGATAAAAAAACTTTAGGGCTTCAATCATAATATTGAGGAGTTCAAAACGCACATTTGGGAAAGTTGAAATATAGTTTAGGATGGTGGGCCAAAAATGAAATAGATCAAAGTTTATGGATTAATTTGAGAAAATCTAGAACTTCGGGCTGTTCGCCCGCCTCATCATCTCTATCAGAAAAAGGTATGGGATTGCTGAATCAAAGACAAAAAAAATAATCTATTTTAAAATAGAAAGCAATCCAGAACTTTGATTCAAAATTCTCTCAACTCTTCCCCTCAAGCGGAAGTGCATAAGTCAAGTCAGAGTCTTTCTTTCGACAAGTGAATGGCATTGCCGCTGGTCAAATAAAAAAATGGATCCTTCCTTTGTTTTGTGGAAAGGATTCAGATGATTGGAAATTTATTCCAACCTAAAATTCTTCCGAAATTTCTAAATGGCAATAGTTGTATGGACTACTTTGAAAATAGTTTAGCATAGATTGAAATTTAAAGGAGATGACGAGTTTAAAGGGTTGTTTAAACCTAGAGGCTGCGAGTTGGATGAGTCGAGATGAAGTATTGAAATTAATGGTAAAATTAGTTCAATTGAGATTTATGGTTTCAACTAAGAAGAGTACGAAGGTATGAGCTCTTTTGATTTTAAATAAACATGGTGCAAGAAAAATAAAATTTTAGAGCTATTAGATGGTATATCTTCAACAAAATGGAGGTGAGATAAGAAATGTCATGCAAATTTTAAATGTAATGAAACCTTAGGGCTAAATGGATGAAAACACAAATTGAATGAAAATATGGTTGATTTAAAGCCACAAATTAGGGAACTAAGAGACGTGATTAATATTTGATTAATTTATGAGGTTCTTTGAATATTTGAGGTTGTATTTTGAAAAGGAAAGTTAGCTTGAGAATAAACTCTTGGAATGATACGTTTCAAATCAAAAGCCAAATTAAGATTATTTAAATAAATAAGTCAAAAAAAATTGGAAGTCTACAACAAGAGTTGAGATTTTTAAGAACTAAATAGGATACATGTTTTGATATATTTTTACATAATTTCTATTTATTTTTTTTGTAAAAATTAACAAAAAAACGGAGCTAGCAAGAAATTTTTGAGAAGCATTGAAATTTTTTAAAGTAAATTGATGAATCTTTGGGACCTTATTTTGAAAGTAGATGTTGTATAATCGATTTTTTTTTTCTTTGGATTTTTAAAAGCATAAAACTAAAGAAAGAAAATAAGGAGAGGTTTTCATAGATAAAATATGAAATAAGACATGATTGATTTGAAACTAATTTTTTTAATAAAAGAATTGAAGATTCCGGAGTAAAAAAAAAAAATAGACGATAAAACGAAAAAATGTTAATTTCATCATTAATCTGATAAAATTAATAAATGTATACATAGTTTCAAATGAAATGTGAGTATTTAGAGTTTAAATTGAAAAGATAAAAAACGTTAGGGCTTCTATCATAATATTGAGGAATCCAAAAAGCACATTTGGGAAAGTTGAATTATAGTACAAGATGTTGGGCCAAAAATGAAATAAATCAAAATTTATGAATTAATTTGAGAAACCTATAACTTTGTAGATAATGCTGGAATATACAAGAACAAAACAGTAGCTATAGGTCTTCCTAAACGACAATAGTAATTGTATGGACTATTTTGGGAAAACAAAAAACTTTCAGCATAGATTGAAATTTAAAGGATATGACGAGTTTAAAGGGTTGAAGTTTAGAAATTTATGGTAAAATGAGTATAATTGAGATTTGTGGTTTCAACAACGAAGAGTAGTATGGTATGAGCTCTTTTGAATAAAAAAAAAATTGTACAAGAAAAATAAAATTTTAGAGCTACTAGATGGTATATCTTTAACAAAATCAAGGAGAGCTAACAAAAGTTGAGCCAATTTTAAATTTAAAATAGCTTTAGGAAGTAGTATATAAAATTTAAAATCTAATGAACATACGGTTGGTTGAAAATATTAATTTTGGGCTCTGACTATGAGCTGTATTTACAATTTAATTTTTTTTTTTTATTATTTTTTAGGTTAAATGAAAATTTGATATTTTATTTGAGAAAAATAAAGTAAGTTTGGTGGTTAAACTCGTAAAAATATGAAGGATAAGTTTAAAAACAAAACAAGAAGTTAGAAGACAAAGGAACTCATAGGGCTATCAAACTAACAAGAGTAATTTTATGGGATATTTTGAAAGACAATAAACATAATGGATTTATTTGAAATGATTTCGGTGCATGAAACTAATACAAAATTGGGGCTATGGGACATTTTGAAAGACAAAAATCATAATGGATTAGTTTGAAATGATTTCAATGAATGAGACTGATACAAAATTGGGGATAAATGAAATTACAATACTGAATTTGAAATTTTGAAATAAAGTTTAAATAGGTTAAATTAAATCTTAAAAGCCATTTGAGAATATTTACTAAATTTGAATAAAGCTTCATTTTGAAATTGGATTACGAAAATATTTTGGATTAGATTGAAATCTAAGCAAATGAAAAAATAAGGATAATTTGCTGCATTTTTTAAATTTTAAGAAAATGGATTTTTTAGAAAAAGTACCTTTTAACATATATTTAAATTAAAATGAGATGACGAGTAGAAAGGATTAAATTTTGAAAATTCATAGAAAAATAAATTCAATATAGATTTGAGGGTTTTGACGGAAAAATCTGGAATTATAGGGTTTTTTTTTTAATTTAAACAAAAATGATGCCATTTTTTTTTTAGAGGAACAACTTTGACAAAATTGAGTTGAGGTTAGAAATGTCAGGTAAATTTTAAATGTAATGAAACTTTTGGACTTAACACATAAAAAGATAAATTGAATGAAAATGTGGTTGATTGAAAATCATAAATTAGGGAACTAAGAGAAGTGATCATAATTTGATTTATTCTTGGGGTTATTTGAATACTTGAGATTGTATTTTGAAAAGAAAAGTTAGATGGAATTATAAGCTATTTTGCAATTAAATAAAAATAGTGCCATTTTTTCTAGAGCTACATTTTTCACAAATTCGAACACAGTCTAGAAATGTCATGCATATTTTAAATGTAATGAAACCATAGGACTAAATGGATGAAAAAGTAAATTTAATTGAAATCGGAAATTATGGAACTAAGAGACATGATCAAAATTTGATTAATTCTTGGGGTTATATGAATTTTTGATATTGTATGTTGAGAAGGAAAGTTAGTTTTGTCATTAAACTTTTGTGGAAGTATACGTTCCAAATCAAAAGCCAAATTTAAATTATTCAAATGAGTAGGTAAAAAAAAAATTTGGAAGTCTAAAAACTAGAGTTTAGATTTTTAAGAACTAAATAGGATATATGTTTTGATTGATTTTTACATAGCTTCAACCTTTTTTTTTAGTAAAAATCAACAAAAACGGGGCAACCAAGAAATTTTTGAGAAGCATTGAAATATTTTAAGGTAAATTGATGAATCGTTGGGACATTAATTTAAAAGTAGATATTGTATAATTGAAACAAAAATTTGGGATTTTTTCTTTTGGAAAGGAAAAAAAATAAAAGAAAGAAAGAAATGAGAGGTTTTCATAGATTAAATATGAAATAAGATATGATTGATTTGAAGCTAGTTTTTTTTTAATAAAAGAATTGAAGATTCTAGAGTCAAAAAGAAATTTAGGGGATAAAACGAGATAGTGTTAACTTCTTCATTAATTTGATAAAATTATGAAATGTATGGTCAGTTTCGAATGAAATGTGAGTATTTAAAGTTTCAATTAAAAAAAATAAAAAATCATAGGGCTTCTATCATAATATTGAGGAATCCAAAAAGCAAATTTTGGAAAGTTGAATTATAGTACAAGATGTTGGGCCCAAAATGAAATAAATCAAAATTTATGAATTAGTTTTTAGAAAATCGATACTATTGTAGGAAAAGATGGAATTTACTAGAAGAAAACAATAACTATAGGGCTTTGTAAACGGAAATAGTAATTGTACGGACTATTTTGGAAAAAAAAAAAAAAAACTTTTATCATAGATTGACAATTTAAAGAAATGACGAGTTAAAAAAATGGTGCAAGAAAAATAAAAATTTTAGAGCTACTAGATGGTATATCTGTATTAAAATCGAAGAGAGATAAGAAATGTTATTCAAATTTTAAAATTTAAAGGAGTTTTATGAATTAACAACTAAAAATTAAAATAAAATGAAAATATAGTTGGTTGAAAATATTAATTTGTGGCTTTAACTATGAGATGTAATTAAAATTTGATTTTTTTTAGGTTAATTGAAAATTTGATATTGTATTTCAAAAAATAAAGTAAGTTTGGGAGTAAACTCGTAAAAGGATGAAGGATAAGTTTCAAAATAAATCTAAAAGTTAGAAGAACATAGAAATCATAGGGCTATAGAACAAACAAAAATGATTTTATGGGATATTTTGAAAGATAAAAAAAAGGATGAATTAGTTTGAAATGATTTCATAGCATGAGATTAATGCAAATTTGGGGCTAAAAGAAATTACATTTTGAAATTTTGAACTAGAGTTTAATTAGGTTAAACTAGATCTTAAAAGCAATTTGAGAATATTTACTAAATTTGAATTTAACTTCATTTTGAAATCGGATCCCAACAATATTAGGAATTAGATTGAAATCAAAGCTAACGAAAAAAAGGATATATTGGTGCATATTTGAAACTTTAAGAAAATAGACCTTTTTGGGAAAAGGACATTTTAATATAGATTTAAATTAAAAAGAGATGATGAGTATAATTGATTGAATTTTGAAAATTGATAGAAAAATGAATTTAATATAGGTTTGAGGGTTTAGACGGAAAAATATGGAATTATATGCTATTTTGAATATAAATAAAAATGGTGCCATTGTTTTTAGAGCTACATGTTTGACAAAATTGAACTGAGGTAAGAAATATCATGCAAATTTAAAGGTAATGAAACCTTAGGACTAATTGGATGAAAACATAAATTGAAATAAAATACGGTTAATTGAAAATCATATATTAGGGAACTAAGAGATATGATCAAAATTTGATTAAATTTTTGGGGTTATTTGAATATTTGAGATTCTATTTTGAAAAAAAAAAAAATGATAAACTTTGGGATTAATCTCGTGGAGAGATACGTTACAAATCCAAAGCCAAATCAAAATTATTTAAATCAATAAATCAAAACATTTGGAAGTATAAAACTAGAGTTTAGATTTTTAAGAACTAAATAGGATACATGTTTTGATATATTTTTACATAATTTAAATTAACAAAAACAAAGGGAGCAAGCAAGAAATTTTAGAGACTCGATGAATTTTTTAAAAGTAAATTGATAAATCGTTAGGACCTTAATTTGAAAGTAGATATGGTATAATTGAAACAAAATTTTGGAATTATTTTTTCTTTTTAAAAGCATAAAAAAAGAAAGAAAGAAAAAGGGGAGAAGTTTTCATAGATTAAATATGAAATAAGACATGATTGATTTGAAAATATATATATTTTTTAATAAAAGAATTGAAGATTCTTGAGTAAAAATGAAATACAGGGGTTAAAACGAGATAATGTTAACTTCATCAGTAATTTGATAAAGTTAAGAAATGTATGGATATTTTCGAATGAAATGTGAGTATTTAAGAGTTTAAATTGAAAGCATAAAAAACCTTAGGGCTTCCATCATAATATTAAGGAATCCAAAAATCACATTTGGGAAAGTTGAATTTTATTACAAGATGTTGGGCCAAAAATAAAATCAATCAAAATTTATGGATTACATTTTAGAAAATGGATTAACATTGTAGGAAAAGTTGGAATTTACTAGAAGAAAAAATAACTATAGGGATTTATAGACGGTGATAGTAATTGTATGGACTATTTTGGAAATAAAACTTTTAGCAAAGATTGAAAATTGAAGGAGATGACAAGGTTAAAGTGTTGATGTTTAGAAATTTATTGTAAAATGAGTCCAATTGAGATTTATGGTTTCAACTACGAAGAATTGGAAGGTATGAGCTCTGTTAAATTTAAAAAAGAAAAAACTGGTGCAAGAAAAATAAAATTTCAGAGCTACTAGATGGTATATCTGTATGAAAACCGAAGAGAGGTAAGAAATGTTATACAAATTTTAAATTTAAAAGAGCTTTAGGAATTAACAACTAAAAATTAAAAAATGTTTAAAATACGGTTAATTGAAAATCTTAATTTGAGATTTTAAATATGAGATGTAATTAAAATTTGATTTTTTTTTTTTTAAATTGTGGTTAAATGAAAATTTGATATTTTATTTTAAAAATAAATTAAGTTTGGTGGTTAAACTGGTAAAAGGATGAAGCATAAGATTCAAAACAAAACTAGAAGTTAGAAGAAAAAAAATAAATCATAGGGCTATAAAACTAACAAAACTAATTTTATGGGACATTTTGAAAAATAAAAAACAAACATAATAGATTAGTTTGAAATGATTTTGGAGCATGAGATTAATACAAAATTGGGGCTAAATGAAATTACATTTTGAAATTTTGAAATAAAGTTTAAATAGGTTGAATTAGATCTTAAAATCAATTTGAGATTTTTTACTAAATTTGTATAAAGCTTCATTTTGAAATCGAATTCTGACAATATTTGGGATTAGAATGAAATCAAAGCTAACGAAGAAAAAAAGGATAACTTGGTGCATATTTGAAATTATAAGAAAATGGATCTTTTTGGAAAAAAGGACCTTTTAACATAGATTTAAAATAAAAAGAGATGACAAATATAAATGATTGAATTTTGAAAATTGATAGAACAATGAAATCAATATCGAATTGAGGGTTTAGACAGAAAAATATGGAATTATAAGGTATTTTGAATTTAAGAAAAAAATGGTTCCATATATTTTAGAGCAATGTTGTTGACAAAATCAAATTGAGGTAAGAAATGTCATGCAAATTTTAAATGTAATGAAACCTTAGGGCTAAATAGATGAAAACACAAATTGAATGAAAATATGGTTGATTTAAAATTATAAATTAGGGAAGTAAGAGACTTGATTAAAATTTGATTAATTTTTGAGGTTATTTAACTATCTGAGGTTGTATTTTAAAAAAGAAAGTTAGTTTGAGAATAAACTCTTTGAGTGATATATTTCAAATCAAAAGTCAAATTATGATTATTTAAATAAGTAAGTCAAAAAATTTAGAATTATAAGCTATTTTGAATATAAATAAAAATGGTGCCATTTTTTTTAGAGCTACATCTTGACCAAAAGTCTCATGTTGTGCCCATTAAATGTTGTCCCAAACCGCCAAAATATGGTTCAAGACAGGTGTTTAATTTTGGGCTTAGTATTTTGACAGTAGGATTTCTTCTATGGCACAGCTGCCGTAACCAAAAAGCCCATATGTTTAGATTGATACCCAACCCACATAAACTATAATTATATAAAATTAGAAAGGTTGGGCTAATTAATAAAAACATTGTTTAAAATGAGCTTTTTATTTTTAGAAAATTTAATTATATTTGTTTTTTTTATTTTTTCACTCTACTTTTAAAGGTTTGTAATTTTTCATATGAAAAATATATCAAATTAATTTTTTTTCACAATTTTTAACTTGCATGTATAATAATAAAATATTAATTTCTTAATATAAAATACTTTTTTCATATATTAATTGTATATTTTTAGATATTTTTATTTTAAATAATTTTTATCAAAATATATTTTATATAATTATTTAAAATTTATATCACTATTTTTATAATAATTTATTATATTATAAATCTGCGATAAGGGGGAGCAGGATAGTTGGACTAATTTACATGAAATGTAATTTTCTTCCAAAATCAACTTTTTATTTTTAGAAACTATGATAACCAATCAAATTTTTTTCTTTTTATTTGTTTTTTTACTCTAATTTTTAAAAGCTTATAACTTTTTCATCTCAACTCCATTTTTTGTGAAAAAATGTATCAACTTAATCATTTTTTCATTATTTACAAAATGATATCAATATTGCATATATAATATTAAAATATTAATTTTTTAAAATATAAACTACTATTTTCATACATTAATTATGGTATATTTTAATATTTAATATATTTTTTAACAAAATATATTTTATATAATTTTGTATAATATTTTAAAAAATATATTATTATTTTTATAATAATTTATTATATTATTATATTATAAATCATGCATCACATTAAAAAATACTAGTTGCAATAAATGTTCTAAAGAACACTAGATGCTAGTGCAAGCTGAGGCCTAATAGTTAAAAGGACTAATAGTTAAAAGGACCTAAGCGGGGATTAAAATGGGCCTAGGTGCTGATTATACATATTCACAATATAAATATATTTATATATCATAACTTTAGAATACTGTAAATTTAAAGTCCAAGCAACACATCATTATCATCGTAACTTAAATAAAGATATACAAACTATTATCACAATTGGTTGGTAAAAAAAAGAAATATTAGGACTAAAATATAAGATATTTATGACGTCTAAGATAGCCTCAACGAAGATTAAATCGACTAAAACCCGAAAAGAACATTTCCTATGAATCTAGTAATTAATATTTGAATGTATGAAGCTTGTGGCGTTCAATAGGGCACCTATATAGTACAGGCTCGCAAGAAGCATAGTTTCTCGATTTTTTTTAGTTTAATTCATATTAATGCCAATTTATATATGATTAAAAAGTCAATACATTTTGTGTTTTGGTTCATCACTTGCAAAAATTGATTTTTCACATATTCGGGCCAATAATTTATTCGTATTCTTTTTGTACATGTTCAAGTGTATGTAAGCCAGTACATACCCCATCTAATTTTTAATATCTGTACTAATATAATAATAAAATAATTTAAATATAATTTTTTCACCCACTTTTAATTTATAAAAAGAGAAATATTTGCAAAAAAAGATATATCATTTTTTGATTGATTAAATTTTTATTTTTATTTCTTTGGGAATATTTTTTCAATTTGTTATAATACAAATAACTTATTTGTTTTTACTCCACTTTTTACATATGTTATATTAAACTAATCATATTTTCATGATTTGTTATTTTTCACCCATATTACGTCTATTAAAGTGAGATATTAGATGCAAAAAATATAATTATTTTTTATTGATTATTTGGGGCAAATTTTAAAATTTATTGTGTATTGAACTATTTGAATAGGATTTAGACGGTAAGAAAAAAAATATCTAATAATTTATAAAAAATATTAAATAATTTAATTTATTTTAGAACGGATAGAATGCATATTTTATACAAAATTATATATTTTTATATGCATTTATTATTAAAATAATTTAAATACTCTTATATATTTATTCTTAAAAATTGATGAACTTAAAATAATTTAAAAATATATTACATCCGAGGAGCAAGTATCTAGTATTTCAATGCAAGTACTAGGATGATTCATCCGACCCCTTGGATGGGACGAAATTCTTTGACTGGTAAACTTGTCCAGTTGATGCAGGAAAAAGTCGACCGCCGAGTCATGCCAAGCCGACTTTAAGGTGGTATTCAGTATTTCTTTTTTTTTTCCTTTTTTTTTTTTTTTTTTTTTTTTTTTTTTTTTTTTAATGTGCACCGTTCGTTGGATTTATTGTATTACCTATTAATTACAATATATTATTTTTTTAGATAATAAATTAATAGTAATATTTTTTAAGCAAGTAAATAATTTTTTTAGTTAAACAAATAATATTTTTATATATTAAATTACATGGTGTAGCTCATGCATATAAGTTTTTGCGATTAAATTATTGAAAATATCTAACTATAAATATTTATATATCATTATAAAATTTATTGAAAATTATGTTCTGTAAGAATATTTGAATAAAAATTGTGTTTTAGGAGTAACACAATGAGGAAGTGTTTACTTTTATGAATATGGATTAGGGTGGTTAGAATAAGGGTGTGCTATAGTGGGGATATGTAGGTGTATTGTTTTTCCTATCCCACGTTTACTTCATGCAATTCGTTTGATAAGTTATCCGTCTTTCTTGTTTACTTGATGGGATTACATACGTAGACTGCAACAAATGATTGAAATACCCTTGCATACACCAAACAATTTATTTGGATCAAGAAAAAAGCGACGTCGTTTCCCTGCCAAAGTTGCTTCTATTTTCTCTTTCTTGTCTTCTGCGAGTTTGTTTAGCTGCTTAACATCCGGCTCCAGTAAGAAGGTTTGATGCCTGCGATTTCATGGTTTTCCTAGAGGAAGGTCAGTTTTCCGTTTTCTGCATATCTGAGTACCTGTTTGAATCAATACATGTTTCTTAAGGATATTGAACCCTTACATTTGTTAGGGTTTGACTTCTTTCCTTTGTTTGTGTCGGCAGTGGGCTGACATCAATAGCACAAAATCATGCCTGAAACATCATCAAGCCTTGAAGAATGTGAAGGTTCGTATAGTCTGTGAATTCCTGTTTTTCCCCATCCCGCAAACCCCCTTCCGTTGAAATACATTCGATGTTGTTCTTATTAATCGTAGGTGGTCCTAATTTTGCAAACTTGTAATCTATCTAATCTTTGTACTTTGAAAAACTTTGCAATCGTACTAAACGTTTGTGTGATTTCATATAATTCTCACTAAATTGAAATTAGGTTTTGAAATGGGTGTTGTAACTAACGTTGTGAGCAGAAAAACCGCAATAAATGTTTAACTGAACCAGAACCACCCATTTTTTTTACAAATGTAAAAAAGTTTGAGCCTTGCTTTTTAGTCCAAATTTCTGCTTTAAGATCATTATCGAAGTTTTTAATTGTGTAATGTCAGCAATGCATATTTAGGGAGTTCAAAGATATGGAATTTCATGTGGATATGAATTACAAGATTGGGTACTTGTTTAATTTTCCTGGATCCTATATGTTTATTTGTTTAACTGTAGACTTATGTTGGTGAAGATTTTCATCTACCGATCAATTTGAAGTTTAAGATCATAAATACGCAGATGTTTATTTTTTATTTTTTGGGCCTTTGGCTATGTTGCTTTGACGAGATAATTGTTGGCGATCTGATTTTTGTTATTGTGCATTTATTTTACGAAGTTGTAGAGCAATAAGTTCCACTATTGATTCTATTGGTTATATGTTCTTGTTTTGGCTTTTTGTATTGTTAGACACAATTATGTTATTTTTTTACCAACGTTCAGTCCGTTACATCTGCACACAGCAAGCACTAATAATGTCGTTGCAAGTACGGTCTCACTCAGCGATATCTTGCGTAAAAATGGCTCCACGTCAATTATATCATCCACACATGGAAGAAACTATAGATGTGAGGGAGCAGAGGCGGTTATCCATACTCAACGCAGTCGTAATGTCTTCACAAAGTTGAAAGATACAATACATAAACAGGAGGTTGCAATCGAAGTCCTTGAGTGTCGTGAAGTCATTCTCACCGAAACCATTGATGAGCTCAAGGGTAAGGCCGTTGATTTAGAGGAACATATTTTGTGTTTACAATATGTTGTGTTGCATTTGGTTGATAATGTACACAACCTACGTCGTAGAACCGGTTGGCTGGTGTTCGCTACAACGGTATTTTGTATAGTAATCGTGTTCTTAGGATTTCGGGTGTATTTTGTATGTAATGGATGATGTTGACAATGATAAGTAACAATATAATGTGTGAACATGGTTGTAATTTTGTAAGCTATGTCTACTTTTCAGAAATTGTGTAGGTTGGAATTATTATAACTTTTTTAACACCATTATGGAGCCCAACTGTGTGTGCACATGGTAAGGTCTTCCAATCAACACATCATACTTTATAC
Source organism: Caryopteris x clandonensis (assembly GCA_028749325.2). NCBI lineage: Eukaryota > Viridiplantae > Streptophyta > Magnoliopsida > Lamiales > Lamiaceae > Caryopteris > Caryopteris x clandonensis. Next base: position 5,945,361 of record JAPYKT020000013.1, read on the forward strand.
AGTATGGTACGTGTAAGGAGCCAAAAATAATAATGAGTCAAAAGTTCTACCATCATTTCCTCTAATTAACGTTAGTCGCATAACATAAATTATACCCCATATCAAAATCACAAAAATCATTGGGGAAGCACCTAATGGGAGAATATCATTTCATCCATATATGTACACAGGCTCGTGATAAGCAACATTCCATTACCAAGATGGAGGATACATATATATGTTAGTAAGAGTGGTACAACATTACCGGCACTGAAATCCAGCCCTCATCTCCCAAAATAGCAAAATAACAATACAATTGTATCTGAACGTATTGGACATACCACCACACAGACATACGACATATATCCAAAATAGATTACACTACATACTCTAATTTTTAGTCAACAACAACATCTCACATACATCCGGCAACCATCAACATCACCATCCGGCCATGTGCTTCTTTCAGGAGGCTAAAGAATAATTTCAGTTTTTTGTTGTTGTTGATCAACATTTTAGCGACAATTAGCTGTTGATCAATAGTCAAGACACCTAAACTCCCCAATATCTCAAACAACTTTCCCCCGTTTCTCGGACATCATTACTTCGTACCCTATACGCTTGCCAATAGATTGTAGATTCTCATTAGTTTGTTCACAAAACCTACCCATGAGATTTACCATTTTCTCGCCAGCTCTGTCCTCGCGTAGTCTTTTTTTGGTCATGTTAATGCTCCTCGGGTTGGACCCACCAGCTTCTGCGCCGGATCTGTTATTGTTTTCAGCAGATACTGCGTGCATTCTTACATTTGGCTCAGGAGTTTCATTCTCGTCTGCAATTTCAAGTTGATCTTTGTCGGCGGCACTTAAATCTTCAGCGAATTCACCAGTGCTACGATCCTTTCCAAACACCTAACACCAATCATTGTAGAGCGGGTATGATTTGTTTTTCATGCCCTTTGCTTGAGTATCCGTCTGACATTAATTTAACACAACATGGTGACTCAAACGAAATGTACAATTGTAATACTGGATGATATTGATTGAAGGTGAAATACATAATACCAATACATACCGCAACGTATTCATCCCACACTTTGGAGTCATTGACAACAATCATGCTGTTGCGATAGTCCCACTTGAAACCTGATCTACTGATCATGGTCTGCAGACTGCCGTGATACTTTTCCCATACATGAATTTTGTTCCCAATATGAGGTTCAGCCTGCAGATCTGTGTCCGGTATATGCCGTTTCATATAGCGATCCAAGGCACCAAGATAGCCGCTACGAAATCCATTTTCGCACTTCCAGCCCTATTGTATGATTTTCTTCAATGCAAGTATCAGTAGTTGTTCCTCCCGTGTACTCCAAATACGCCTCTTTATGGATGTCTGCTTCGAAGCGCGACTGTTCTCACCACTGCAACTCATATCCTTCATAACCCTGTAAACTTTACAAGATATAAGTAATTTTGGTAGTAGATAGGCTCCCAATTAATACCCCAAACACCAAAGACACACACAGCAGTTGTGGACCAAGCGCGAGCTGTACAAGCCAAATGATAATACAGATATGTAGACCAAATATAAAGGGAACAGTTCATTGAAAAACATGTGAAAATATCTCTATGCATAATTCCTTGTGTTACACTCCCAACTGGAATAATGGTATTAGAACATATTTAAATAAATATTGTGATGACCCACAATCATTCTACAATAGGTCCATTCCGCTCATTGTACATAGTGGCAACCAAATTATCACGCCAATCCGTCCATTTGGGGGTGTTCTCTACAACATTTATGAAGTTCTCTGCTGTGACATTGGATTCACCAAGATTTTCAGGTACTTCATCTTCTAGTGGGTCAGTAACCATTGTTTTACGTATAAAATTGTGGATCAGGAAACAAGCCAATATGATACGATTTTGTACTATAATTGGGTACAATGAAGGACTTCTTAGAATGACTCATCTTTTTTTCAAAATACCAAACGACCTCTTGATAATGTTTCGAGCTTTAGAGTGCTTCATGTTGAAGTACTCCTTGTTCTGTGGAGTAGATGTACCAGCCCCCACTCGTCTAGATGGTATCTTATCCCGCGATAAGATGTTAAGAAACCATTCCCATTCGTGTACCCATTGTCACACAAATAATAGTTTCCTGAACACATGGTGATAACAAAATTGTATGTCATAACAATGGCACAAATGTATTTGTAACAATAAGTAAAACAGAATGATTACTTATATAATGGCAACAACCTTGGGGTATCCTTAAACCATTAGGTCATGCGACGGCGTTGCGCAAAACTCGAGAGTCAGCAGCACTGCCTTCCCAGCCAGTTAAAACATAAATGTAGTTCATATCAAAGTCACAAACACCCAAAACATTAACATATATATGTCCTTTCCTGTTTCGATATCGTCCCATGCAATCCTTCTGAACAGTTACATTAATGTAAGTTCCATCCAGTGCTCCCAAACATCTCTGCAGTTGATTTTTGCATTACAATTCCAAAAGAGACACGTTAAACGTTTATAAGTAACCATATAAGCCATCTGACAAAGCAATGTACCTTAAAGATATTCCACCTCTCATTGATGCAGGTTTCATCAACATGTGTTGGCTTAACCAACAGCAGCGGGTGCAGCCTGTAGCACTGAGTTCAATACATGATGGAAATGTTTACTAACAGTTCTCCCGAAACGCTTGTAGTTGGACTTGACTATTCGATTTTTTGTGTGATGGACAAGAATTGAGAGGAACATTGCCAACTGTTCGGCTGTGCTACTATTTCGACTCAAGCATGTGAAGGAGGCGATAGAATGCACCTCTACTCATTCTTAAGTGATCTATGCAATCCTTATCTGAGAACCCTATGACCTGCCTCAGATATTGTATTTGCCTGGGTATCCTACCGAGAAGACTATATTGTGCAGACAAACCCCAGGAAGCGTTTACTGCTCTCATGCGTCTCTTTTGAAAATAGAAGATACACACAAAATTACAGAACGTGATACATGCATTCAAAATGCCATGCAACACAACTAGTATTTCCTCGTCCCTACTCCTTCCTTGAACTACAATATTATGAGGATCCATCCTAATCGATAAATAGATATAGCATAGCCTTAGGACAACATAATCGAGAAACCAATAATGAAATTCTGCCGATACACCAGATGAACAATCAGCAAAAACAAACTTAAATAAATATACCCAGCCTAACAACGTAAATGACCTTATAGGCAGAGCGTTACCTTTGTTGGATGCAGTGAGACTGGAATCTCGGTAAGCATTTCAATCCCAGGGCCTGGGATTTAATCTACTTTTTCATCAACCAAAGTAAAATACGGATAAGGCTGAATAAGTTATCATTATCCAGGTTTATACATAAAAGTAAACACTGCCTGAATGATCTCATAATTGACTATTTGTCTATATGAATTTATTACAAATATTGCTAATTAATAAACCTCGCGTATAACATGAGTTGTTGTCTTTCTTTATCACTTGTAATAATTTCTTTTTTTGTTGCCAAATGAATGAATTCCTTTCTATTCTCGTTGCTGGCCGAGAATAAGAGTGGAATCCAAACGGGTCACAAATAAGTATTATTTAAAATTGAAGTTGTTAGATAGTATTTGTCCTAATTCGTACCACCAAATCAAGAACTCCATAATTGACAAAAATAACTAAAAAAATATTAAATTAAATTGTGGCTAAAAATAATTTTTGTCCCTATTTTCTCAAAGGTAACTAAATGCATGGGAGTGTTATAAAATTAATTTTTTACGTGTGATGTTGAGTGTACTTGAATTGACTAAAATAAAAGAAAAAGACTGGTTGAAAATAAAATTTAAACTCTTTATTAGTAACACAAAATTATCTTTTATTCAGTGTTTATATGAATTTTAATGAACAATATTAAAAATTACTAAATTATAATGAATTTTAAAAGTCTACAAACGTTACACAAAATTTTATTCAATTTTTCTTCGTAATTTTTAAATGTATGATTGAAATGATAACTGATCAAATAAAATAGTTGATACGTAAACCTAAAAAAAGAATTACAAATATTTACTTATTTAATTTTTGAATTACTGGTAGGCATTAATTTAATCATTAAATACGGTACCCAGAATTACCAAAGATTCATCCCTATTATAATGGGAAAACGATAGAACAACAATATGATATAAATTACAGTAAAACGTAACGATTTACAATTTGGTCTTCATAATTGATTTTCTCTAATAATTTGTACACATTCTCTAATAAGTTTATGCGTGTACGCCCAACTGAAAACGACAATAAACTATTAAAAAAACAATTTAATCTGGTTGGTACTTATTTAAATAATAATTTATGAAAGAAAATGATTTATCAAGACTATATAAGGACAAAACAGGCTTGAAACTTCTGCATATTCCAAAAGTTGAATTATCTAAGGACCTCTCATAACTGATTATAAATGTTACACTTGTCTTCATTTCTAGTTCTAATTTTTAATGACACCACAGGTTTCAAGAACTCCTCCTCATGTTTTATATAACATAAATTTAAGATATGAAATTATATATTATTTTATATTTTAATATTATTTAAAATGTTATCGAGCTTCTGATATTATATTGATTATTAATTAAATTGAATTTAAATGAATTGAACATGAGTAATTTGATATTTATACTTGTTTTTAATGAATTTCACTTAACTAGTTTAAGTTCGAATTGAGCTTCGATTTTATCAATTGTTCAAAATTGTTTGATATATTTATTAAGTAGAGTTAAAAAAAGTTTCAACAAACAATCTCAAACTGAAATCACAATAATATATTTTAGAGAGATTTGCAGTAGATAAAATTGGTAAAATCGATTCATCATAACTAATCTGAAATTTTAGAGGAATTTGCCACCAAAAATTTGATTTAACTATTCAACTGGTCTAATAAATCTGAAATATTAAAAAAAATAATAAGTTAATTAACTTAGTTCGATGGACTTCTTAAAAAGGATCCAACCTTAATCGTTGGCTCGTCAGATCGGAGAGCCCAATTTGGCACCTTGAAGAGTGTCTAAAGCTATGGTCGGAGAATTTATGACCGAGTCAAAAATAAGTCAATTTCCCGCACCTTACGTTTAACTTAACGCCGCCGCCCGTGTGTAGGCCCCACCTTTGCAACGATTCTTTGCTCTTGCAAAGTCCACCTGGCAAGCAACAAGACTATGGACCATAATATTGAATAAATTAAGAAATCAATAGTCATTATTACCAATATTATTATTATTATTATTAATTAAGCAGCACCTACTTCTTCAACTCGAAATAATAATATAATTCAAAAACTTTTATTTCATTTCATTATTATCTTCTGTTATAGACTGACTGAATTATTTTGTTTATTTTGAAGCATAAATCAAATTTTAATTAATACATAGTTTATTGCTTTTTATTAGTAATAATAATTTTGTATCTCATGTGACAAAAAGTATATGCAGTGTTTTTTTATATGTTTAACAATTTGAATTTAAATAAAATTGAAGTGATCATATAAATATGGTAGTTTATATATATATATATATATTATATATAGTTTACACCAAAAACAAGATATATACATTATTAGAATATAATGAACCCAATATCAAACTATGAATAAAATAGAATACAAATTTATAATGTAATGAAAGCACATGATAGTTATGTAGCTGTGGCAATCGATCATATCAAAGATTTTGATCGATAATTTAATGTCAGGAGTTCTTCTATTTTTCATAAGAGATAAATAGTGAGATTAATTCGTTATGAATTTAAAAAAAAAAAAACTGAATGTAATTATATATATTTACAAAAATTGTAAGAAGAACTTCAAGTAAATAATAAAAAATAAAAAAGAAAACAAAAAAGAAGAAGTGGTAAAATAATTTTGTTAGAACTTGTGTTTGGATTTGGATAAAATCAAATACAAGATATATTCTTGATGCAGTTTAATTTTCTAACAATTCCAATAATCTCCAAATTCCACGTAAAACCCTAATCAGAACAGGGTGTCTGGGAACACTTTTTCTTTTTCTATTAAAATATCGAATAACTTATCAAAGGGGTGGAAATGAAAAAACAAAAAATAGAAAAAAGAGCTCTCAAAGTCGTCTTCTTCCTTTTATTTTCCAATATAATATTCAGAAAAAGGAGACAGCAACAGCTTAGCCCAGAGAGTTCAAGCACATAATAGAAGACTAACGCCACTCTCAGCAAGCCGAAAGAGACTCACGAACAAACACTTGTGTTTATTCTTCTTCTTTTTGAGAGGGTTCTGTTTATTCTTTTCTGTGATTATACTTTTCAATATTTTCTTGTCTGGGAATAGTTGTTAGTGATTCTAGCCGTTGATGAATAAGAAGGTAAGAAATCCCTGCTCGTTCTGCTATTCGGTTCGGGTTATTTGCGAAGCTTTGCAATGAAGGACCGCAGGAAACGCAGCGTTTTGTCATGGGGAGTTGTCTTCTTCACTCTCGTCGTCTTCTTCTTCACCGGTTTCACCTCCTCTGCTGTTCGTCTGTTGTTTACAGGTAACTTTTGAATGATTTTAATTTTTTTAGGGAATTTTGTTATAAAAAAATCACTTTTTTTCTCAAGATCATTACTGTTGCTACTGCTTATTCGGGCTCCTGTAGCTTTTTCATATTCAAAATCATCTTTGTATGCTTTGATGATTATGTCTGAATTTGCTTAAACTTGACAATAATTGAACTTTTAGAGATAAAAATGATTTTAATTATTTTTTTAAATTTGGGAAACATGTTGATTCTGATTATTTTTCTTTTTCTCTGTTGGGATTTTAAGCAGAGCGTGTTCACCCCATAGTGGTATCCAGACAGAATATTCCGGCGCTGGAAGCTGTATCCACCGAGAGTTCTGAAACTCCGGCGGCGACCTCAATCCGAGAAACAGTTACTTTTCCCGACGAAGCGTTGGTTTTCCTAAAATATCCTCTATCAGCGTCTCTGTTTACCAAAGATGACATCAACTGTATATATTTGCCCCCCAACTCGTCGCAGCCGCAGCTCGAGCTCTCTCCGGCGTCAGTCGACTTCGACAACGAGAGCCACCAGATTGTACGGTGTCCACTCCCGCCACGTGGCACGGTCCTCTCCCTCGCAGTTAAGCACAACGGTAACCTCGTACCAGGGCCCATGTACAGATGGGATTCTTTAGCTTACGAAGCCATGATTGATAGAGATAATACAACCTTAGTTTTCGTGAAAGGGCTTAATCTACGTTCGGGGAGAATGGCTGATCCTTCAAAGTTCAAGTGTCTCTTCGGCTTTGATTTGGCCAAGCCCAAATTCGTATTGTGGGCCGATGCAGTCTCTGTTGCTCAAGAAATTGTGAGGTGTAGAACCCCTTTGAGCATATTGAACGGCTCACAAAGATTCAGCAGCAGTTCGAAAGATTCCATTATGGTTTCGGTTAGAGTCGTCGGCAGGCGGACGCTGAACTCAGTTGCACGCTTGAAGCATCAATGGAGTTCTAAACACCTTGATCATCATGATAAACAGCATAAGATGTGTGTTTGCACGATGTTGAGGAATCAAGCTCGGTTCTTGCGCGAATGGATCATGTATCACGACCGTGTAGGAGTCGAGCGTTGGTTTATATATGACAACAACAGTGGTGATGATATAGAAAACGTGGTTGAGTCACTGGTGAGCGAAAATTATAACATCACCCGCCGTTTGTGGCCTTGGATCAAGACTCAAGAGGCAGGGTTCGCGCATTGTGCATTGAGGGCAAGGGATTCGTGTGAATGGGTTGGATTCATTGATGTCGATGAGTTCTTGCACCTGCCTTTGGGTTCGCCTTTGTACAATGTTGTCTTGAACCAGTCTATGCCCAGTGAGGTTGCTGAGCTGAGGGTTCCGTGCCATAGTTTTGGGCCGTCGGGCCTCAAAAGTGTCCCAACAAAAGGGGTGGTGGCTGGATACACGTGCAGGCTGGCTGCACCGGAGAGGCACAAGAGCATAATCAGGCCTGAGGCGCTCAACTCGTCCTTGATTAATGCGGTGCATCATTTCCATCTAAAGTCTGGATTCAGACATGTTAATATGAACAGAAGTGATCTAGTGATCAATCACTATAAATACCAAGTGTGGGAAGTGTTCAAGGAGAAGTTTGTTCGAAGGGTGGCTACTTATGTGTCCGATTGGCAGCAGGAGAGGAATGTGGGGTCCAAGGATCGAGCCCCAGGTTTGGGGACGAAAGCTGTTGAGCCACCGGATTGGTCCACGAGGTTCTGTGAAGTTAAGGATACCGGGTTAAGGGATCGGATACTGGAGACTTGGGGAGACACTGAAACGGGAAGGCTACCCTGGGAAGATCGGCAAGAGAAAAGGAGGAAAACATAAACTTTTTTTGGGTTTACTTTTGTGGTGTTAGTAAAATCGGTAGCTGTGCATATACACATAACTTACATGATTCATTATTTGTCGAAAAATTATTGCAGCTGGAAAAATGGCATTTGCAATTTGCAAAAATGCTTGGTTACATGTTCCTTTTGAAACTGTGAAACGTTGGGAGTTATTACCTACACTCAGTGTATAATATATATCGGGTGCAGTTTCTATCCTTAATTTCACTCATATAGGTGGGTGAGTGAGTGTGTGAAATTAACGGTGGATACTGCATTTGATGTTATACACCGGGGATAAGATCTCGAGTTTATCTAGTTGCACGTGAACCCAAATCAAACATAAACTCTACCCCTGACCCCCATACAAGATGTTGATCTCAAAGTCGGAGTTTATCCTCACTTTCATATTTAAGAAAGATTTTGACACTGGGTGGTCGGAAATTCAGTTTGGTAACTGAGGATGAATATCTTCCCCTCTACTAGATTCTGAAAGCCCACTTATTTCATTTCTCTCATTGACACAAACATAAAATCTTTCCCATTGTATGATGGCAGCTGCAGCCTCGTTCTTTGATTTCTTGATCTTATATTTTAACACAGCTAAAATAATCAACAGTCATATATTATAATGTATAATTTTTATTTTATTTTGATCAATTTACACTTATTCTCCTTCATTTATTTGATAGTTTCGACTTTTTAACCATCTTTGATTAAGGAAAACATATTTGTCATAAGGGTATTATTGAAACTCTACAATATAAATAAGTTCGAATTTTTAAGCAAAGTATTTTTTTTAAATAAAAAATATTTTTGAAACATGAGTTTTTTTGGGATTGGAGAGTATTTTATAACTAATTATAAAGAATGCAAATTCATAACGACAATCGAACATATATTCTTTGAAAATCATGCACCTCATTGGTCTTCTAATGAAAAATTATAGTATTGCACCAAGTCAATGATTATATCAGCTTTCACCTAATCACAGTTGAAATATCATTTAGAAATCATATTTTATAACTGATTGTAAACACAAGCTCACAGCTAACACCGACGAAAATCTAAGTATAAATTGTTACATTTTACCCAAAGGCAAATAGAGTTAGAATCCGAAAAACACTGCTCTCTTCCAAGCTTAATGATTTCAAAGAATGGCTTCAAGAAGATCATTTTATCAGTTTGTTAGAGTTTGCGTTTTCATCATTGCTATGATGGCATTGGTATGTTTATCGGATGCACAGGTGCCGACGCCTGCTCCTAGTGCCGGTAATGGAGAGACCCCTCCCTCGTCTGCTGCTGAAGTATCTCCTGGTTTCTTCATCGCAATTCTGGTTGCTGCCCTGATGTCGTTGGTGCTTTAGATACCCAATTGGATGAAATACACCATGTGTAATACCCGTCATCTGTATACACAAGCACACGTCCATGAGGGTTTGTGTGTGAAAAGATGGTGGGCATCGCTGTCGGTGTTCGCTCTACTGCCTCTCATTTTTTCTACTAGATTTCTGTTGTGTCTTGTGTTTTATGTGAATTGTGTTGTGGTGTTTTGGTTTTGGATAACATTTCTTGGACCATGGTGATGGTTGTGCATTTTGGTCAAATATGTACTTTTATGTATGATAAATAAATATGGATTTTTTCTGTGGAGTTGTTCAATCTTCTATTGTTCCAAAACCATAAACTTAGTCACTTGCCGAACAGCCTAGTATTGTTGGTACGGGATAGGCTGGAACGAATAGGTTTTGATTGCACGGGTTGGTGTAGGAGGTACGGGCTGTGTGGCAAGAAGGATAAAATTCACAAGTTGTGGCTAAAAATATGAACTTTTGACATTCCAATGACATAGTAAGAAAAGCACACTGAATTAACTTTAAAAAAATTAAAATAGAATTGCTCAGTGGTTGTGATAAACTAACTATGCAAATCATAATCACAAGGAAGAATAGAACAACAATAAGATCAACTTAGGGGTGGGTGAGAATGAGAAAGGAATTTCTCAAGGCCATTTTCATTGCATTCAAGATGCTACAGAACAGTAGAACTCATCATCGATTCTAGTAATTCTACACCTATAATCCACGAAAAAGACGATAATATCAGCGAGTAGTAACAGTTAGATACACTGCCCATCAGAAACCGACCCGAGCGAACTTCACAGATAAGTTGCAGCCCGAGCACATCAGCTAGATTCTGATCTCATGCAAGTTGGTATCTCAAAAGAAAACAAAAACGTACCCGACTGAAGGAAATACCAAGGAGGCCCGCCCAATCATCATCAAGGACCATATACAACACAGATGGTACAATCTGTGACAAAAGACAATGACCAAACACCCCTCCAATGATTGTCAAAGGCGGGCAAGTTCCACTGCCACCATCCAACTCAGTAGGAGAACTCATGCCCGCGAAGCGAGATATATTTCTTGACCCAAATGGCAATGTCCTCGGCACAGGCTTGGGCCTGAGGAGTCTTGAGAAGAACATCAAGGGTTGCGAATTCATGAACTGCATCCTTGTACTCAAGAACAGGAGAATCTACATTGACCCTTCGCAGCTCCTCTGAATAAGCGATTGCTCGATCTCTCATCCAATCATGTTCAGCCACCACTGTTAGAGTTGGAGGCATTTGCTTCAGAGGTGGCCCCTCACGACCAGAAATTAGTGGGTTGGCAGCTGGGTGGTCAAGGCTGAACTCTTCTTCAGGTAAGAAGAGTTTCCAAGCGAGTACGCACATGGCCTTGTCAAAGAAGTAGGAGTTGACCAGTTTTATCTCTGAATGTGTTGGCACGCTTCCGATGAAGAAAGGGTACATCAAAACCTGGGCAACCACCTTTACTGGGTCCAAAAGTTTACCAGCCTCTATAGCTTTTCTTGCCACGTAATCAGCAATGTTTGCTCCACAACTCACTCCAAGAAGTACACATCTGGGTCCATGTAAGTGAAAGTTTAACATTATTAAAGCGAATTTTTACTGGAGCTCGAAAGATGTCCAGACAGTAAGAGCAGGCAGTATAACTCAGTTCATGATAAAGACATCTGAGTACATAAGCTGATCAACACTATAAGTCTAATTCTGATAATGGTGGGAGGAAACAAGGACAGATATAAGAGTGTAGCTAATGTATGCAAAAGAATGTGATGGAAAATCAAAGACAGCAGAAAGGAAGATCAACTCTCGATATAGAAAATTTGAAATGCTAATGAGTTTATGTCTTATCAATTGGATAAATATCCACTTCAACTTAGCCTAACTTTGCTAAATGAGAGGCTAAAAACACAGTTCTTCCCATATTCAAAGTAAAAATTCCTTGAACTGGCAGTTGCCTTAGTTTTAATTTACTATATCTACTTCCGAATTCCTCCTTGATGAAACAGATAAACTGAGCTATCTAGCAAAAAAAGAATTCGAGAAGCATTTCAAATCAAAAATAGAAAAGGTTCACCAAAATCAGCTTATAAGTGACTAGTACACAGGAAGTCATGGAGCATGCATGCATAAGTGTCCTCTAACTCAACAAGAAAGCATAACACAAGAATTTTGCGAACACGATGGAGACCAGACTTGACGAGCTAAGTAAAGAAACTGAAAGTACAAACTCCAGAGCAAAACTATTTTAAGTTAAATTCCATGTTCAAGCTTGGGAAAGATAAACTGAACAGCTGTGACAGGTTTGGCAGTTTAGCATTTGTACACCTGTGATTTTATTCGAAGGAAAATTTGTTTCTTAATGTATTTCAGCTACTTAAAGCATAACGTTGAGTGATTCCTTTGTTCTATTTCAGCTTACATCTATCATTATATAGATCCCTTGTGCTTAGATGGAACCAAGGTGAAGACTGTATTCAACAAAGCAGCAACCAAAATCTATTACCATCGTGCCAAAGAAACTCGTCGATTAGATGTATATATCCAAATCAAATAAAGTAAAACCAACGCTGCCAAATCATAACAATGAAAATAAGAAGCAATTCGTTAAGTCAAGAATATCAGAACTAACCTGGATGGATCTCCATGAGCAGCCAACCAAGGCTCCACCATTGAAGCTCCGAATGCATCGGCAACATGCCAGCTACCCTCTGGCCTCCTCAAATCGACCCCTGATCCCTTAGAACTCCCCAACGACTTGTTACATTCTGCCAAATTTGCTTGCTTTGAAAGCCAATGCAGCACCTTCAGCCCATCCTCAAATGCAGCTGGATACTTGTTCTCAGGTGCCAACCTATAACCCACAGCCAAGACAATCACATCGCACAATCTAGCAATCCGCCTACAGAAGAAATCATTCGCCACCGAGTCATTGCTCCCACTAACAAACCCTCCGCCATGAAACTGCAACATCACCGGCAATCTCCGACGGTTGTTCCCGACCGGATTATATCCTCTGTAAGTCCCGTTATCGGATTTCAAATTCGCATCATCGACACTACATCCGTAACTACTTCTTCGATGATTGTTATCAACATTCAAAGCACGCTTCACAACCACGCCATTGCTGCTAGAAACAATACTATTATTCGACGATCCATAGCTATAGCGACGAGTTAAAGCTTGATTTTGATCTGATCCAGAACCCGAAAAACCGGCCCGGGGTTGCACTCTCGGTTCGGGGAAATTAAGGCAAGTATCGGGAAGGAAAACACGAACAGAAACAGATGTTACAGGATCGATATGTATGTCTTTCGTCGCCACACCATCAGTGAAGGAGGGATTGGGTGCCGCCGCAGTTTCCTCCTGCGGCCTTGACGTCACCCCAAACGAACCACCGCCACCGACAGCATCGTTTTCCGGCGCCTGCAATCGGCTCTGCAGACGATGCTTTAGCATAAATTTGAAGAATACGCTGTACAATTTCACACCAATACTTGGCATTTCCCGAGATATACTAGTCAAAAAAATCTATTTTATGGGCACAAAATTCTATATCTATCCCTCTCCACAGTTCATTCAGGGTGAAAAAACAGCTAACTGAAACTGAACGGCATCCAAAATCATAGCTAGTGGGATTTCACATTAGAATTAATTAGGGTTTTTGCTTCCAGATTAAATCTCCAAACTTTTTTTGAATCGTTTAGAGAGAGAGAGAGAGAGAGAGAGAGAGGAGAGAGAGTATGAGTGGGAAATACAGGGTAATAATGAAATTTAATTATCAAAAATACGAGATAGATTGAGATGCAGGTTTGCGCTGTTTTTCTTTTTATCGTTATTATTTAATAATGTCTCGTGCCAGGTAGACCACATTTGGGATCAGGTGGTATCACTTTTTTCTGCTTTTGAGGATTGTACTCTACGAGATGGTCTACGAAAAGTCAAAACGTACAAATGAAGGAAGCGTGGGAGGTGCGGGATCATGTACTCCACGGGGAGGAGATTAAAACGGATTAGGTGTGGAGGGCCATCTAGAAAATTAGGAAATTCAAAGCTCAATTATGGAGATAATCGTAGGAGGGGAAATTAGGGGCTTTTATGCAAAATAATAAGGTAAAAGGGGCCCACTGAAATTGCATTCTTATTTCTTACACCTCCCCTAAAAGATGAATAATACTAAAACTAAACTTGTCTTGGATGGAAGGCATAATTCTAAATATTTTTTGTTTTCTCAAAGATGAACAAAATAGCTTTTTTTTTTCTTTATGACTGTCTGAAACAACTTATTCAAAGTCCGCTTAGAAGCATTTTTAAATAATAAATAAATTAGACAGATCGATTCAATTTGACCCAGTTTGTTTTATAAATATATATATATATATATATATGTATATATACACACACACTCAAGAGATGTATCTGCAAATTAATTTCACTGCACACATCAAGTTTGAGTCATAATTAATACAGATGCATTTCCTCTGAAACAAAATCAATGATCCTTTGAGCATTTGGGAAAAAAGAATTAAAAAAATCACAATTTTTCAATCTTCAAAATTAATCCCTTTAGGCTTCATACACAAACTACATATAATATAATGATTACACATACATACATATATATATGTGTGTTTATATATATATATATATATATATATATAATTGCAGATAAGAGTACATAACTTGAAATCCAGTTCAAAAGTCGGCTACAGACATACAAAAATATAACTTGAAATTTGAACATCGTTCTAAAGAGCTAAAGATGAAGAAAGGCCATTTTGCCAACAAATTTGCCCCTCAAGATTCTAAAACCATCTGTTGTTGGCCCCCAATCCTATATGTACATTCACTATTTCTTACAATCAAAACAAGGCTTCATCATACCTCTAGATAGCGCTTTCCTTCACCCTGCTCGACCCTACGACCCCCAAAAAGAGTAAAATGGAAGCACGAGTAAGGGCAAATACATAATTCCCCTGTTGTAACTCAGTGCAGCTCAAAAAAAGAAGCCTCCATCTTTAGCCGGAGGGTGTCTTGTTGCTGGTCCTGGGAGAAACAAGGACTGGTTCGTTGCTAGCAGCTTTCATTGCTGCTATTTCCTCTAAGCGTTTCCATGTTGCTTCACGTTTCTTCTTGGTTTCTTCTTCCCTTGCTTCGTCTTCTTGGAATTTGAGCAAACACTCCTCAAAGAGTTCGTGATCAGCATCAGAGAAGATTTTACGGACATTCAGGGTTAAGCTCTGTACTGCCTGGTTCCAGTGGCTTCTTGAGTTCTTCTCCAATGCAGGGAAGATAATCGGCAGGATGACTTTATGGTTTTGTTTGATCAGGTTCTCGATATGATCGTTGTTCCACAAAAAGAGAGCCCTTTCAGCAACCTGCAAGAAAACAAAGATCGAATAGCAAGTTTGTGAGAGAGAGCCCACAAAACTTTTATCTTTCGCCAAAAGAAAAGAGAGTGGAGGGATGAGATAGAGTAGAGAATAGCTATCATAATCGACATACTTAACTTATGGAATCACATGTTCTAAGAAATTTAATGAAACTAAGTCAGAGCATCAAGAGTCGCACGACATTTATTATCTAACAGTAACAGAAAATCCCAGGATACAAGGTGTTTCCTATTGTTTTGTTTCATTTTCCATCCTTATTTTCATTCCTCCTGTGATAAAAATATATGTTGTTGATGCTTTGTGGAAATATTATTTCCATTCTTCCAAAATAACGACATTTTGAACCTCAGTGACTACAAAATAATAACTATGACGAGATATTTACACTTGAAAATATTTTCTACTAAGCACAGCAGAATAATATTGGCAAAACATCTACAGTAGAAAATGACTCCAAGAACACATCACTTCATTTATTCCAACACAACATCACGACGTACTTCCATTCAAGACATGTTTTTCAATACAAATATCAGAATACATTCTACCAAAACAATCCCCCAAGAATGACTGGTAATAAAACCAACACGTAATCTTTCAGAAAGGATAAGATCAAAAGAGCATAGAAAAGCATACAAGAGTTTCATCCTTCAAACTGATCAAAACCAAAAGTGAAAAAATAAAGGAAGATTTTGGATTTATTGTTGTTATCTTGTTTCTGGGAATCATCAAATTCATGAAAACTTCAGCTAACATCTCTGAGATCAAATCGAATCTCTTTCCACTGCCTAAAACCCATACCAATATTTCATAAGAAAGTTGTAGTTTGTTAACCTATATCACTGCAATATAACTGCACCATCGGTTAAGTTATCTAAGCAAGATAGCTAGCAGTAGCCATCAAGATCCCATATTCATAAAGTTAAGGAAGCACTAAGAACACTAACAATAATAGATAAGAAACTGGTCCATTGACTGAGCCCCCTGCCACTTGGCAGTTCTACACCCCCCACCCCCACAAGTATTCATACACATAAGAAAACCTGATTAGTAAATTAGTTTCTTCAAGTTACAGCAAAAATCTGCCTTGGAGCCAGTGTAATTGGGTAAATTTGATCTGATAATACAATCCTTTTCCTTGGATTTTCACTAATGACGTTTGAGTCCGAACCATGACTTTTGCATCTGTATTGCTTTAAGTCAAGAAAACTGCATCTTCTTATCTCTTTGAATAACAAAGAAAAAAAAAAAAAGACACTTGACATTTTCAGAGAAGAAAATAATAAAAGTGATTTTACCCATGTGCAGAGTATAATTCATTCACACACGTACACACAAAAGAGAGGATTCAAGAAAAGGATGAAAATTTTGAATTAAAGTTAATCAGAGAAAAACATATTTATCAGTTGAATCAGCATTTTCTTTTCATCAATAAAAAAGCCAAGTAACATGTACCAAAGGCCAAACCATCTCATCCTTATCATTGTCAAAGTGCAAGCATAAGCCTTGCTACGTGATACAGATAACAAATATGTGGAGGAGATTAATCAAGTGCGTTCCATTTGGACTTGGGTCAAACGCAGAGATTGATATTTTATCACATTGCTCACTTTCCATCCCAGGACATATAGATTATAGAAGAAGCCAGGATCTGTCCAATGTGAGAATAATAACTTCTTTCAGGTTATAAAGGTTTTCTCCATTGCACAATAACCTAAATTGAAAATTCTTTACCATCAGAAAGACTATATATTCTGACCAGTAAGATACACATTCCCTTTAAACGAGATTAAGCAGAGAAGGACAAACTGAAACATGCTATCATCACTCCCTGAAATACTCTATACTCCAACCAACAAGATACACAATTATTGGAAATTCAATCCCAAGAAAATATCTAACATTTCAGCATCATACACTTCAATCTAGAATATTGTTGCAGAAAGAGACTCATCCAGCACAACATAAGCCAGTTAAGTCTAAGGGGACACTGAAGGGAAAGGGGAAAAAAAGAAAAGGATAAAAGGATTAAAGGGAATAACAATTTTAAAAAGAGGTAAAGGAAAAAGAAAAGGAAGGATGAAAAAGTGCAAGGAAAACTAGAAGTAGTCATCAGTATTACAAATGCGCTAAATATTGTCAGGAGACAAGAATGTTTAAGATCATCAATGATTATATGTTAAAACTAGGAAGGATGCCAGGGTAATAAGATGAATGTGGAAACATAACCAAATGGATAGACAAAGCACAAAATGGGCACAAACCAACCACATGCCACAGCAAGTTGAAACAACAATAAAAAGAATAACTTTGAAAGGGAACCTCTGCCGCAAGATCAACCTGAAAATGAGAGCTGCTCAGGCAACGTGCTATCTGGCGGAACAAAGGAACCATACAACGCTGGAACTCTGGAGGCTGAGTTGCTTCCAACACTTCCTCTAGCTCACCCAAAAACATCACCTCCTTAGAACTATTTGTGATTGGCCAATATTTGAGTAAGCCTCTTATTACAGTATCAGCAAGTTTGCAGTCCTTCTCCACAAATTGTGTTATGCAATAAGATAGCTGTTGATGGTACATAGGAATGCACTTTGGTTTGTGAAGTGGAATGAGTGCCCGGACAAGGAAAAGTTTATGTTCTTCTTTCAACGGCAACGCAAAACCGTTTATAATGCTACCCAGAATCTCTAACAGCTCAGCAATCCCATTATGCTTCTCTGTTTCAAATATAAAGTGGTAGAATATATTATTGATTGCTTTCCTAATGAAGGGACGATGAACCATGAACTTTCCATATATGCGGTGCAGGACCGTCTTTAAGTAGTCCCTTTCTCTAGGATCTTCAGACTCAAAAAGATCTAACAACCTCAGAACAAATGAGTGATCAATGTAACGCTTTGCTAGCTTTGCATCTGTCTCTGGTGAGGCCACAAACCTTAGAAGAAATTCATACACAACTTGTAAATGGGGCCATGCAGGATCCATCAATGGCTCCTCCTCATCCAAATCAAAAGCTTCCAAGACTTTGTTTTCACGAGGCTGAGTGGAGAGTGTACGGAACAAATTTATGGATACCATTTTCACAATCTCTTGCATGACGGTTTCTGGGAATTTCCCATTTGCTGCAGCAACATAGTCAACAAGCTCTACTAATGTCTGCCGCTTGATGTCTTTTTCTTTCAGATTCTTTGTGGGGTCAGTGAAGTCAAATACTACACAACACATATTCAACTTTTTGATAAACAAGTTTTGCTTCTCAGAATTTGGGACATCTTTAAAGCTAGGGAGAGCCTCATACGGTACATGTCCTGCATTCCCATTCAATCTTGTATTTAACGGGTCTTGAAATTTATTTCCGTAGTTTGGACCGAAGTTTGAGGTTGAATTTATCCCAGAGACTGCAGTATTTGAATTGCCTGATCGGGAACCTGCAGCATGAGCATTTCTTGAAGCATTTGAATGGTAAGTAGAGGATCCTCCATCACGATTTTCCACTAACTTAGTCTGTTTCCGAGGAAGCTTATTGAAAATTTTAGTGATCATCACTAAAGGCCAGAACTCACAAGATTACTCAAGTGAATTCAATAGCTGTTACAAATCAATCCTAAGCTTCAAAATCTGGGACCCACCAAAAATGTTTTCTATTCAATCTGTAATTCATGGAGAAACTGCTCCCCTTTTCCACTTAAGTGATATTCTCCACCACTGAAAGTAAACGCGCATGAGGGATATGCCTAAACTCTTACCAGTCAAGGAAATCTCATCTGCTTAAAACAAGAACAGGAAAACAAAAGCGAAATTAACAATGAGAAAAAAACCCACTCGCCAGTTATCAAACAAAGAGTGAAATTTCTACTTCATTTAAAAGAAAGACAACAAGACCACTCAACCCTTCTAAACAATCAAGACCACTTGTTTATCCCAGCATAATTTGAATGTCACTTTCATGCTGTTTACGAAAATCCCAGATGTAAGAATCAAGCTTAAATAAAAAAATTCACTAAAATAGTTAAAAAGCAATCAAGATGAGATCCCCAAAAATTAACATATGCATGAATACTCTAATAAGCTCCAAAAAGAAGCACAAATAAAAAGATGCCAGTTTGTGGACTCACCTCATCTTCGCCCTTTGTCGTTGTTTCACGAAAATTCTCAACTATTCAACCAGATCAGCACTTTTTAAGATCTGGACAGGATCTATAAAAAAACCAGGTAAATTGTTCATCAGGAATTGCTCATAAGAAAGCATCAAAACAGTAACACCCAGAACCCAACACCAGTTTAGCTATAAAGTTATACATAAACACCTAAACTTCAAAATTTTACACGACCAAGTACAGTTACATGGAGGCAATTAGTACAAAAATTATGGGCCATTGATGAAAAACTAAAAGCATACACAGCTTCTTTAAATTTTTATTGAAAAAAAAAATTAAGCAAAAGAAAACAAAAGGGGCCGAAAAGATTGAGTCTGTGGGAGCTGAAATCTTGAAATAGGCCCCCAAGAGAGAGAAAGTAGTGAGAGGAAGCAAAAGTGAGTGAATAGCGATGGGGGTTTAAGAGGGAAAAAGAAAATAAAGAAAAGCAAAATGTTGGGGTAGCTCTTGATGATGGGTTGTGGGGAGCTGTAGCCTGTAGCCTGTAGCCTGTAGTCGTGTGCCGTGTTTGGTTTTGCTGAATTATTATTTTCTGATTTTGCTGAATCCTAAAGAGCTCTCCTTTTCATTCCTTCTCTTTTCCTGTATCCCTTTTCTTTTTCATATTTTTACTTCGAGAAATTTCAGCCTTCACAAAACACCTCACTTTTACCCCTTTTAGTTTACCATACTTTCGGGGTTTCTTCCCAAAATGGAATCTCTTTTATTTTAATTGGCCAATATTTATCTTTTCTTTTTTCCATGTATTTATTTAATCTAAACCATTCAATAACTAAGTAAAGACAATAAATATTACATCCAATAAAGTTCATAAAAAAAAAGTAATACCCTCAGTCAAATTCATTGTATATATAACATAAATGATAGCTTAAATAAAATTGTCTGTGTATTAATTTCTAAATTTATAATAGTGCAAATGACAATTGACAAATCTATCCAAACAACATATCCAGCTTATATAAAATTCCTTAAAAAAATTACTCAGCAAATTGAATAAGAAATTGAAGCTGGACACAATTAATAAAAAAACAGATATAGGACACATAAATAATTATTGAAATGATGATTCACCCACAAATTTAATGCAGCAATTTTGACCTAAACATGAGGAATGGATCAATTATATTACTATTCACATAAATATTGCTTGCATGCTAACTACTTTGATCAAGTCAGGTTTAAGCTATAATTTTTAATTGATAATTGTTTTTTTTTAGAACTAATTTTTTTTTTTTTTTTCAATTATTGACCGGCAAAGAAAAGAAAAGGGAAATCCAGCAAAATTTCCATAAGTTGTAAAATGTTAGTGCATGTGTGCCCAAACGTTTGAAATGATTAGGCTTTGAAATGCAGTCATATTGGCATAATTGGCAAGAAGATGATAATTGGATTAAGTGGTGGCAAAGACACTTTTGTGTACCAAACTTATCTATTACTTACCCGCAATTTTGTAATGTTTTATTCCTATTTTATCATAATAATGTAACTAGAAATGATATTGTACATATGACATACACTAGTGCAGGCAACTATAATTTATCATAGAGAATTATAAACTGCTATTCATTTATTTAATAAATAGACGAATATCAACAATTAACAATCATACAAATTTTTTAAATTGCATCTAGTAAAATATACACGTGTTGTAATTTATTATTGATTTGCGTTCATTCACACGTACCCAATTGATAACCATATGTATATAAATCAACAATACATCCTAGTATATTTCATTGAATATGACATTTATACAGCCAAAGTGTCATAAAAACTACATAGAGTAGATTTAAAAGGAACAAAAAGAAATGCAAGTAAATATGAACTCATTAGGGAAAAATCTAACTGAGTAAAAAGGAATCGGGTTCTCTCTCTCTCCCCAATAGAATCCAACCCTCATCACCAAGTACAAATCTACATTTCCTTTTAGATATGGCAGATCAGAGGGCTCAAATGAAATGGGAGGCTTGACACAAAAAATCCGAGCCCTCCATAAATGCCTGTCAACAAATACAGATCACACATTGTTCACATATGAAATATGAGTCCATATCAACTCCCTCGTCTGTTGGTAACCTGGTCAAGATAAAATATGAATGGTTCTTGTTTAGACACCAATAAAACTGCTTTCATATGCAGTTGCAAATATCTTTCCTACATAACTCAAGAATCTGCAGGTTAAAATCGAGGATACGGTGAAGCAATCAGATTGTTTCGTTTGTTCAGTCTAAGGCAACTATCATTCTGTGATGCTAAAATAGAATGGAAATACGATGCCAATTGCAACATAGTGAGAATCAAGTAAAAGTTGGAGTAGTGTGCGAGAATAGAACAAAGAATTGAAAAGAGATGCTACACGCTTATACTAAATTTCGAAATGAAGAAATGAAACATATGCAAGTTACCAGTTTAATGAGAATTACAAGAACCCTGCAGAGAAAGACAATAGATCACAATATATCAAGGAGAATTAACGTAAACGGCTGACGGGGAGGGAATTAATTATATATACGCACCTGCAGACAACCATAACAATGAGCATGAGTTGTTTATGGGTACTGTACCTATTAGAAGGTGAAGGGTCACTGAAAACATAAATCATATGGTACGGGTACAATACTAATAAGTTTCTTGTTTTTCAATTTGATCTCTAAATAAATTGAAAATTCAATATCGTATTTACACATAAAATCATGATTATTAATAATCATTAAGTTTCATTAAGTTAAATCATAAGAGATATTTTAACTAGACTATCATAAAAGACAACTGTACACATTTAATTTAACTTGGTTTTATCCAATTTATTTGATAATTTCAACAATAATCTACTTAATGCTATGCATGTTATCAGAAAAATGTGTATAACTTGAATAAACTCAAACTTTACTATCACCTTTTGAATATTCTTTAAACAATCTGAACAAATAATCTTGATATATATATATATATATATATTCATCATACATAATTTCTAGATAATTATTAATTGATTTAGTAAAGATCTAAATAAATCAAGATTATGATATGTAATTCATACTAAAACATTAATTTATTTACTTTATCCTTTTTTTTTAATTATATGGAATATGAGCTAGTAATACGGCTATATATAAAGAAGATTAAACATAATAAAGATTTATGAAACTTATTAATTAATTGAGTTTATTTCTATTTTTATTATGGTATGTCAAATATTTTATATAATTTATTGTCTCTTGAATATTTTTAAAAAATATCATCATTCATAAATTTTGGATATATATTAATTAATTGAGTAATTTTTATTTTGTGGTGATTATTATTGTATGTTAATGTGGACTATTTCTTAATATATGCATTCTTTAATAATCTAATATATAAAAATTTAGTTATTTGTTTTTGTTCAATAAATAATATAATATAATATATGAAGAATATTTTGATTGCAATTATTTTATCTTTTATATATATATATATATATAAAGATAAGTGTCAAGTTAAAATAGATTTCTAAATTTGGATATATTTTTTCTTTTTTGTAATCAATATATAATGTCCTTTTAATTATTAAACAATATTATTTTATTAGTAAATAACTAATTCATCTATAATGATTTGATTTGTATAGATGTATGCTTAAATCTATATTTGATTTGTATGAAGACTTGTATGGAAGACCATACGATCAACACATGAAAGTGTAAATAAAGAGCTATGAATTGGTCAACTCCTCCCTTTCTTCAACCTGCTTGCTTGTTCAGTTCCGGAGAAACCATAGCTATTCCCCGCGCAAGAGGCCTCCCTTAGTATACCAGTGCACGTGCATCATAGTATATAGGAGAAAGATTAGGCCCAAACTGAGAAGTCTCTCAATCACCCCTGCGAGCAGAAAAGAAAGAAAAAAAAAATGCTTGATTATATAATATATAAAAAAAACATATACCAATATATATATATATATATATATATATATATAAAGATAAGTGTCAAGTTAAAATAGATTTCTAAATTTGGATATGTTTTTTCTTTTTTGTAATCAATATATAATGTCCTTTTAATTATTAAACAATATTATTTTATTAGTAAATAACTAATTCATCTATAATGATTTGATTTTTATAGATGTATGCTTAAATCTATATTTGTTTTGTATGAAGACTCGTATGGAAGACCATACGATCAGGACATTAAAGTGTAAATAAAGAGCTATGAATTGGTCAACTCCTCCTTTTCTTCAACCTGCTTGCTTGTTCAGTTCCGGAGAAACCATAGCTATTCCCCGCGCAAGAGGCCTCCCTTACTATACCAGTGCACGTGCATCATGGTATATAGGAGAAAGATTAGGCACAAACTGAGAAGTCTCTCAATCACCCCTGCGAGCAGAAAAGAAAGAAAAAAGTGCTTGATTATATAATATATAAAAAAAACATATACCAATATATATATATATATATATATAAAGATAAGTGTCAAGTTAAAATAGATTTTTAAATTTGGATATGTTTTTCTTTTTTGTAATCAATATATAATGTCCTTTTAATTATTAAACAATATTATTTTATTAGTAAATAACTAATTCATCTATAATGATTTGATTTTTATAGATGTATGCTTAAATCTATATTTGTTTTGTATGAAGACTCGTATGGAAGATCATACGATCAGGACATTAAAGTGTAAATAAAGAGCTATGAATTGGTCAACTCCTCCCTTTCTTCAACCTGCTTGCTTGTTCAGTTCCGGAGAAACCATAGCTATTCCCCGCGCAAGAGGCCTCCCTTACTATACCAGTGCACGTGCATCATGGTATATAGGAGAAAGATTAGGCCCAAACTGAGAAGTCTCTCAATCACCCCTGTGAGCAGAAAAGAAAGAAAAAAGTGCTTGAGATTGAGTTATGACGTAGGGATCATTATTTACAATTAATAACTCATGATTATTAATATTCATTAAGTTACATTAATTTCAATCTTAGATTATCATTTTAATTAGGCCAGAATAAGACAACTATACATAATTGAATTTGAATTGAATTAGAGTAATTTGTTAGATAATTACAACAATATTTTACTTGGGCTAGGCGTGTCATAAAAAAAATATGTATTACGTGAATAAACTCAAACTTTACATAACATTTTGGGTATTCTTTAAAGAATTGTTAGTGATAAGATAATCTTGATACATATATATATATATATATATATATATTCATTATACATAATTTTTAGATTATTATTAATTGATTTAGTAAAGATCTAAATAAATCAAAATCATTATATATAATTTGTACTAAAACATTAATTAATTTACGAAGGCTTATGAATTGAGTGAGTTTTTAAATATTTACAAACGCTTATAAATTGATTGATTTTTTTTTCTATTTTTATAATGATATGTCAAATATTTTATATATTTAATCATCTTCGTTAACAAAGGTTAGCAAATAACAAATCTAATGGTTTATCATAAGATAGCAACGAAAAAGTCTACTGAAAAATGAAACATACTATATGAAGTAGAAATGCCCGAAAGTCTAGACATACAATGAATATGCAAGTGAAGATCTTTGAACTGTGTGGAAAGATACTCTTATTGATGAACTATTTATTTGACAAGAAGTTGACTGAAGCAAACAAAATTTGTCTGTATTTTGGGAGAAGAAATTATGAAGAATTTTGAAATTATTAAAAAATAACTAAAATCAAAATATGATAAGAACATGATATGGATTTCCATACGATCAAAATATAATATAGAAAAACTAATAATTTTAAAAGCAAAACTATATGTAAATTCATAATTGATTTAACTTGTATGAAAGTATGTCTAAGTATATATTTGTTTCGTATGAAATCTCATACCGTCTTTCGAAGTTATAGAGCGTGGGATTGAACCCAACATATAGTAATAAGTTTCCTATTTTCCAATTTGATCACTAAACAAATTGAAAATTCCATACGGTATTTACACATAAAATCATGATTATTAATAATCATTAAGTTTCATTAAGTAAAATCTTAAGAGATGTTTTAATTAGACTATCATAAAAAACAACTGTACACATTTAATTTGACTTGGTTTTACCTAATTTATTTGATAATTTCAACAACCACCTACTTAATGCTATGCATGTTATCAGAAAAATATGTATAAATTGAATAAACTCAAATTTTACTATCACCGTTTGGATATTCTTTAAACAATCTAAACAGATAATCTTGATATATATATATATATATATTCATCATACATAATTTTTAGATAATTATTAATTGATTTAGTAAAGATCTAAATAAATCAAGATTATGATATGTAATTCATACTAAAACATTAATTATTTATTTTATCCTTTTTTTTAATTATATGGAATGTTATATCTTTCACAAAATATATCATCTTCATCTATGAGCTAGTAATACGGCTATATATAAAGAAGATTAAACATAATAAAGATTTACGAAGCTTATTAATTGATTGAATTTTTTTCTATTTTTATTATGGTATGTCAAATATTTTTTATAATTTATTGTCTCTTGAATATATAAAAAAATATCATCATTCATAAATTTTTGATATATATTAATTAATTGAGTAATTTTTATTTTGTGGTGATTATAATTGTATGTTAATTTGGAATATTCTCAATATATGCACACTTTAATAACTAATATTTAAAAATTTTGATATTTGTTTTTTTTTTCAATAAACAAAATCATATAATATATGAAGAATATTTTGATTGCAATCTATTTTAACTTATATATATATATATATATATAAAATATTAGTTATAATAGCTTTTTAAATTTGTATATACTTTTTTTATTATATAATATATAAAAAAGAAATGTACCAATATATATATATATATATATATATATATATATATAAAGAGAAGTGTCTAAGTTAAAATAGATTTCTATATTTAGATATGTTTTTTTTTTTAACAATATATAATATCCTTTTAATTATTAATCAATATTATTATTATTAGTAAATAACTAATTCATCCATAATGATTTGATTTGTATAGATGTATGCCTAAATTTATATTTATTTTGTATGAAGATTCGTATGGAAGACCATACGATTAGAACATGGAAGTGTAAATAAAGAGCTTGAAATTAAGTTATGACGTAGGGATCATTATTTACAAATAAAACTCATGATTATTAATATTCATTAAGTTACATTAATTTCAATCTTAGATGATCATTTTAATTAGGCCAGCATAAGGCAACTATACATATTGAATTTGAATTGAATTAGAGTAATTTATTCGATAATTCCAACTATGTTTTACTTGGGCTACGCGTGATAAAAAAAATTATGTATTACGTGAATAAGCTCAAACTTTACATCATATTTTGGGTATTTCTTAAACAATTGTTAATGATAAGATAATGTTGATACATATATATGTATATTCATTATACATAATTTTTAGATTATTATTAATCGATTTAGTGAAGATCTAAATAAATCAAGATCATTATATATAATTTGTACTAAAACATTAATTAATTTACGAAGTCTTATTATTTGAGTCAGTTTTTAAATATTTACAAACACTTATTAATTGATTGATTTTTTTCTATTTTTATAATGGTATGTCAAATATTTTATATATTTTATCATCTTCGTCAACAAACCATAAGATAGCAACGAAAAAGTCTATTGAAAAATGAAACATATTATATGAAGTAGAAATGCAAGAAAGACTAGAAATACAACGCATATGCAAGTGGAAATTTTTGAATTGTGTGGAAAGATACTCTTGTTGATGAACTATTTATTTGACTAGAAGTTGACTGAAGCAAACAAAAAATTGTCTGTATTTTGGGAGAAGAAATTATGAAGTATTTGGAAATTATTTGTATTTTAAAATTATTAAAAAATAACTAAAAGCAAAATATGCACGTCCACACAGCAAGATTGCAGCAACAAGTCCAAGAAACTTGCAGCAACAGTGAACAAACCCAATAACAGCACGTCTCCATAGCAGGATTGCAGTTACCAGTCCACGAGGCCCAAATCAGGCAATTTGCAGCAAGGTCGGAAGGAAAAAACACATGCTCCATTCAGCAAATTTAGCCAATGTGGATAGGTTTATGCAAATCGAATAGCAGGAAACATTCAATATCAGCATGTCCATCCAGTAGGATTGCAGCAGCAGGTCCAAAGGCCAAAGGTAGCAATGAACAAAAAATTGCAGCAACAGCACAAACCATCAATTGTGGGATCAAGTGTGACAAAATCAGCATGTCCACACAGTAGGATTGTAGCAATAGTCCAAATGGCCCAAAACACCAATATGCAGCAGGGTTGGCAGGAAAACACATGCTCCATATGGCAAGTTTAGCAATTGTGGATAATTATATGCAAAACAAATATCAGTGAACAACAATATTGCACACAATATATGAATTATTAGCTCATAAAAAGAGCAGTAGTTATGCTGCAAAACTGCCCAATTGGGCAAGCAGCAATATCAAAACCTTGCAGCTGTTGTCAGGGTTCAGCAGGGTGAAGTAACCCAATAGATAGAGCAACAAATACCAATCATGGATGAATATGTTATCGAGAAACAGCAGCAGTACTACTTGACATTGCTAAAATGCAGCAGAAAAATTAGCAAGATAAGACGCAGGCTTGTAGCAACCAGGCAGCAGGATTAAGACATCCCATAGGCAGCAAAAACATCAAATCAAACAAATGCCCAAATGCCCAAAATGGCAAAGTCAGCCGGCACAAAAATAACAAACTATCATGAAGATCATTAGAGGCACTACTCAAAGTTTACTAAAATACTGCACAATATCAGTAAGACAACTGAATACATATGCAGCAACAGGTCCAGCTGGATTAAAAACATCGATTATACAGCAGGCACATCAAGCAGACCAATGCCTAATTTGGCAAATACATCCCATGTGGAACTAATGAAGAGCCCTTAAGGCCTGGCAATGAACCACATAATACGTAAAGACTCAATGAGTTAGTTGAAAAGAATAAAATAAAAGATAGAAATAAATAAATAATTCAGATTCAAGCAAGATAAGCCTCTAGTGATTTGATGGATCGAGGGATATAAACTCTTACGGTTCATATAATTTCTTTTAATGTATTAAACCATATCTAATTTCTATTGTAGTATGTTCACTAATATATCAAGATTCTCTCTCACGAGTTAGATCTAAATGTGGATTAGTTAAAATTGATTATTCTCAAGATATTATCTAACTACCAATAGTTCATAGAATTTATTCTCATCAAATAGCTTACAAATTTCTCGATATCGAAGGTTCGTGTTATACATTCTTAATCCATTAACTAATTAACCTCTCTCCAGTGATAACTAATTAACTACACATATGTAATTGCCGGCCAAACAATTCCACAAGACAATTATATAAAGGAAGCATAAACGAATAAAGAAAAGGATAACATCACAAATCATAATCATACAAATCAATAATTGTATAAAGCTTAGAATCACTAATTGTTTAGCTACTCATTATCAACTTGCAATACATGGGAAATGATTTAACAATCAAAGCTAACATCTATATAACAGAGAAAATAATAAAACTACAAAAATTAATGCCCAATGATCTTCACTTCTCTTCTCTCTGATGACTTGGTTGCTCGTTTCCTCCTCGTATATATATTTCTAGCTATAAGAAGTGATGATCAAATATGAAAATTCATGATCTTCTTTGTTTCCAAGTTACTCCTTTTATAGGGATTTATTAAGGTTTCGTTTCCCCCAAAATCTCCTTTGGAATAAGAGGATAAGTACAAATCCTGATCCCTGATAATCTCTTCGAAACAAGAGGATAAGAACAAATCATGATCCTTGATAATCTCCTTTGAAATGAGAGGATAAATACAAATCGTCAAATGTAAACTTTTCTGTCTAAACTTTAACAAACCCGTGACGTAACAACATATAGCAAAATCATTATAACTCTTCACTTAGTAACATGCAATTTCCTAAAAACTATGCAGAATGATGCCGAATTACATGTAAACCCTATTTTTATTAATTATTTATGTGAAATAGAGATATTTGCATCGATATTTAATCTACAAATTGCATACACTTCGAGAAATGGGTAATACAATATTGTGACTATCTTATAAGAACGAAGAATAAATGAACTTGAATTGAACTGACATAACAATATATTTTTTAATTGTTGAAAACATTTATATAAAAGAGAAAATAATAAAACTATGAATTAATGCCCAATGATCATCACTTCTCTTCTCTCTAATGACTTGGTTACCCGTTTCCTCCTCGTATATATATTTCTAGCTATAAGAAGTGATGATCAAATATGAAAATTCATGATCTTCTTCGTCTCCAAGTTACTCCATTTATGGGGTTGAATAAGGTTTCAGTTCCCCCAAAAATCTCCTTTGGAACAAGAGGATAAGTACAAATCATGATCCTTGATAATCTCCTTTGAAACAAGAGGGTAAGAACAAATCGTGATCCCTGAGAATCTCCTTTGAAACGAAAGAAAAATACAATTCGTGAAATCTAAATGTTTCTATTTAAACTTCAATAAACCCGTGATGTAACAAAATATAGCGAAATAAATATAAATTATTCACCTAGTTACATGCAATTTCCTAAAAACTATGCAGAATGCCGCTGAATTACGCGTAAACCCTATTTTTATTAATTATTTATGTAAAATAGAGATATTTGCATAGATATTTAATTTATGAATTGCATGCACTTCGAGAAATGGGTATACAATATTGTGACTATCTTATAAGAACGAAGAATAAATGAACTTGAATTGAACTGACAAAGCAATATAATTTGTAATTGTTGAAAGCATGTCCCTGGAACTAATTTTTCCTTTTGATTTCTGCACATCTTTGCCTATTTATCTCTTGATTGATTGATTCATATATTTTTTTTTATGTTTATTAGTAAATAGATCAAAACGTCTTTTTATCCAATCATCTAGATAAAGTAAAAGATAAATTTATAATATTTGTGGATACGACCTAGCTCACTACAAATATATTAATTACATTGTACACTTGCAAGGTAGTGTGTAGATTTAGACGATCATAAATTGTGGTAACAATAATAAACATGGAGTTCTAGATGGTAACCACAAATATGGTAGAATCTTGCTACTTCTTCCAATTTTTTTTTTTTTTTTTGATAAAGTATGGGAATATGAAATTTGAGGTATACATAGCTTAATAGAGGAGACAGGGTATTGATATCCCCACTCATAAATTAATTAAGAAAAAATAGTGGGTTTAAACTGAATTGTTTGACCTCAGAATATGGATGAATAAAGATTTATTATTGATTTTAGGTTGAGCATGCATTTGCATATGGGGCTGATGGACTGGAGTTCGTCAATCCAAGCCTAATTTATATGTCTAATTTGGTCTTTCATGAACTAATATATATTGTGTGTGTGTATATATATATATCTTTTGTAGGCTTTTACACTCATGATTTGGTTAGACCTATAGTGCTAGAATTATAAAATTATTTGAATATTAAATATATAATCATTTAAAGTGAGTTCAAAAATAAAATTTAAAGTCTAACATCAAGTAAATTGCAATTGATTTGGCAAAATTACATCTAAAGAAGCTTAGGAGTTCATTTTACATACTTTTCTAGTAGTTCTAAATTCTGATGTGTGTGGATTAAAGAATGTTCCTCTTCAATTAAAAATACATCCTTTTTAAAATAATAATAATAATAATAATAATAATAATAATAATAATAATAATAATAATAATAATAATAATAAATTTAGATCAATTCCAAAAAACAACTGCTGAAAAAAAACTACTATATATACACTTTTTCATCAAACTCATCTGATTTTGGCTAAATTCCACTGGTCAATATTCATCAAATTGGCAAAAAACAACTTACTACTTTTTACAAATTTTTAAATCTTGAGGATTGATTCACAAAGACTTCAAAATGAAAATTTATTGTATAGTTTTCATCAACTAATTAATATCATTGACCATTCTCAAAAATTGATACGTGATAAGGAATAATCACATTAATCATATTGTCCAAAATAACTCATAGAAAATCTCATTATTCTTTCTCAAATAAACACATAATTAGTGTAATTGCATCGCCTATCCACTATATATATTTCAAAATCTACTTCACAAAACAAAGTAGAGAGAGAGAGAGGAAGAGAGAGAGAGAGAGAGAGAGAGTGAATGGCAGAGAGAAACACTTATCCCCCATGTAAAAACCATTCATGCAGCGATCGTGAGTGTTGTGGTGAAGGCAAGTACAAAGTCATATGGCCTAACCTACTTGGTGTGGTTGCACACAAAGCTAAGGCAATTATTGTAAAAGATAATCCCCTTGTAACAACCATTGTTATACACAAGGGTGATGTAGTAATTCAAGATTTTTGCTGCAATCGGGTTTGGCTTGTAGTCGATGAGAAAAGTAATGTTGTTGATGTGCCAAAGGTCGGATAGAATATGGCATTTGAAAAACAATAAATGTAAGTACTTGAAGTACTTATAAAAGAGAAGGGTGTCTTCCTTCTTAATGTAGCTTGTGTAGTTTTGGTGATAAGGTTTCTTAATGCATTTGTTTATGTTTTTCCCTTCTTTTGTATGCCATTGAGCTTTTGTAAAATTGTAGAGTTGGCATTTAACATCTTTAGTGCATAAAATCACTATAATTTAATAATTTTTTAATCATAATAATAGAGTTCGTGTTTGCTCTAAGAAAATCATCCAATTTGCATACATTTTTAACAACCCATTCTTAATAGCGAGTAAACTCACTAGTAGATTCTTCTTTTGTTGATTTTTAAAGATATCGATAGCTAAAAATTTTAATGGACTAAAAATATACTATTATTCCTTCCAAAGAAATAATTGATTTCTCGAATGAGGTTTAAATGTCTAAATCCATAGCCTCATCAACTTTATATTCTATTTTGGTGCTGTATAATTACATCAAATTTCAATAGCAAAATAGTGAATGTATATTTTTTAATAATCCTCTTTTTCATAAGGGCTATGGATTTCCTTTCACAAGAATCATCAAGAATTACTGTTTTCTAGGAATATTATTTTCCTTACTGCACTATGTTTTCGTACAAGGCTCCAACTAATATAGTTTTTTGGTATGATAGAACACAAAAGTGTTCTGAAGGTATATTTGTAATATCCTTGGCACCTTTGAATGGGGGATGTGTCCAATTTAATTATAAATTATTTTTTGAGTTGGATGAATCATATCCTACATACAACCTTTCGCTGAAGAAAGTATATAACTACTATTTTCTCTTTCTTCATTTTCTCTTCCCCCATCTCTCTCTTAATAAAATATTTTACAAATTTCAATAACTATTTTATAAATAGTCATTCATTTTATCATTAAAATCTTTCTATCAAAATTTTTACATATACTACCATATTAAATTCTAGAATAAATACAAGATTTAAATAAATATTTTTGTACTCACAAGGATTCCACAAAAGGATTGGCCACACACACCTCAAACTTAGTGCAACCATATTTTTACAAACTATGAGATCGATAACCTCGTTTCAAAATCTTCCTGTTTATTGGACATGTACTTACATTATTTGTTGTAGCCTATGTAGATGACTCGTTAATCATTGGTGAATTAAGGATCTATATTACTCTTATCACTCAAAACAATTGGCTGATGACATCATTATTATATCAGTATTAAGCATGTGGTTTAATGATGTCATGTCATACATATGTCCTATATTATACAACAAGATCAAAGAGAATATATAAAACTATCAAAGAAGAGGCGATCCACTATCCACCATCCACTCCACATGTTCCAAGGGACACATCAACTGATCATCCCACAATGATTCAACATTTATTTCATTTTCCTCGTATATTTTTATGTTATAGATTATTAATATATATTTCTTGTGATATTTGATATTTACTTCAATTATGTCTAGATAAACACTAGGTAATCTGAGGGAATGTGTTAGAAAATTTATTAGTTTTGTTGGATAATTAATTTATATTCAAGTTCTTCTTTTGATTTCTTATTCATAAATTAGTTTTTATTCCTTGTGTAATTATTTTTTCATTAAGCATGTTTGATATATAAAGTTTAGAGTCGGCAGAAGAGATTCCATATTGGATCATATATTAGATCACATATACATAACATAAATATTTAATGGTTTTTTATCTGCAATATTTATGAGGATTTATCAGTTTTTTATGTCTTTGGGAGGAGTCAATTGCTCGTATGGAATAGGGATATTAATTTGAGTAATTTTTCTACGAATTACATGCAATTTGGGAGGATGGGTAACTAAAAATACTGCAGTTGTTCTATAAGAATCAAGAACACTGACTTGGATTATATTAATTTGACGACTTACTTTTTGTAGTTAAAAGCATGGCCCTAAAATTTGTTTCAAAACGAGAGGATAAGTACAAATTGTCAAATGTCAGTTTTTTGTCAAAACTTCAAGAAACACATGACTTAAGAAAATTTAGCAAAATCATAATAAACTCGTCACCTAGGCACATGCAATTTCCTGAAAACTATACAGAATGACCCTGAATTACACCTAAACCTGATGTTTATCAACCCCCCAAACTTGACCTATTTTTCATCCTCGAACAATGATAACAAAAGTTAATTCCAACATGAAGGGGTGTTTTGACAGTAAACGCCATTTCAAGCAACAACCATTATGATTAAATCAAAATCAAACATATCGCAAGCAAACAATTTTGTGTCATCGAACTATTTACTTGTTTAACATCTTGAATCATTTGTTGTCATTAGGGTTGTGTAGGTCCCACACTCAAGTGTATAGGAAAATATTATTGGCACTCAATGTTAAAATAAATGCAAAATTAACCATTTGTTTGCTCATGATTTTATCTTGAATTTAGATGCAATAAATGTGGAGTAAGGGTCATTAAGAACTTTTGTTTCGGTTGTAATGTAGTCTTTTGATCAAGGTAAGGAATATATGGATAAATGACTCAATCAAAATTGGACTCATTGAATTGTTTGGTCTTTATGAACTTTTTTCACTTTCAAATATGGCTAACGAGTACAACTAGAATTTTCCTTTCTCAAAACCTTTTCTACATTTATTCTCTTTCGAATTTCTCAGCCAATGTCTTTATTAGCTGTGGGAAGTCACTTCCAAATTTGGCAATTTTTTTTAGGAAAGTGACTTTTATTTTACATTTTGTATCCTAATTAATACCGAAACTTTTTCGATTTCTTTCCTCTTTTTTTACCAAGCATTTCAACATTCAATATTATATTATATTCGAAAAGTCCACCTTACTTATATCAATTCACAGAGGAGTGTGACTTAATAAAAGAAAGACTCAAAAGCTCAAAAGGGCTTAGTAAGATATTTTTAAGTAAATGAACAAATTCTAAGGGATAATAAGGCTACTAAAGATGACCTAAAATCATTTCTAAAATCCACATTATTCTATTAAACTTTAGCATATCATAGGTACGTTATAGATATTCTTACAATCATTTAACACAACACACTAGAAGAGAATCAAAAGGCTCAAAATCTCATATGTCAATTATGATTCAAAGACATTTAAGCCATTTATTGCATACATAATTATCTTGCTTCACATTATCCCAACTTATCAATAATCATTATACACAAATAAAGAAGCTCTATCATAAGCATTAATCAATACGCAATCATCGATATAAACAAACGAACTTGATCTTAGTCTAATAGTACATAGTAAGAGATTTATGGGGTATGTCCATCCACCTTTCAACATATTATTAGAGATGACTAAGATAGACGGGGTGTCCATAATTCTCTAACTCTGCCTTTACCAAGGTGGTGGTTGCGACGGATAATTTTTTTTATAACATCTTTGTTGCCTCCTAGTCAGCGCTTCATTTAATGTCTCTAGCTCGAGATAGTCTGGTCTTCTCTAGTAGCTACATCAATCTCCAAATCAAAAGGTATCAGATTTCTTGCACCTTTAGATCCTCTCTTTATAAACTATCTACAAAAATGAAACACTAGCGGAGAAGAAAGAAATAATAATAAGAAACTAGAAACTATAAACAAAGATAATATACACTTTAGATTAAAGACTAATAATTAAAATGAATATCAACCGTAGATTACGACATTCCTTGATAGCGGCACCGTAAACTTTTTTTTCTTTTATTTCACTAAAAAAAGACTCGCAACTGTAAGAGGTTACTTATAATAAAGTATTGGTGAGAACATGTATCATATCCACGGGGACTGTTTAATGTACTTCCAACTAATTACTCATTTATATTATCCTACCTTTTCTAAAGACTCGAACTTTGATGATAGACAAGTTAATTAAAAAAAATAGAATAAAAGATAGAAATAAATAAATAATTCAGATTCAAGCAAGATAAGCCTCTAGAGATTTGATGGATTCTAGGGATATAAACTCTTACTTGTTCATATAATTTGTTTTAATGCATTAAACCATATTTAATTTCTATATTTGTAGTATAATCACTAATATATCAAGATTCTCTCTCTCGAGTTAGATCTAAATGTGGATTAGATAAAACTGATTATTTTCAAGATATTATCTAACTACCAATAGTTCATAGGATTTGTTCTAATCAAATAACTTACAAATTTCTTGATCTCGAAGGTTCATATTATACATTCCTAATCCATTAACCAATTAACTCCTCTCAGGTGATAACTCTTAACTACACATATGTAATAGCTGGCCAAACAATTCCACAACACAATTATATAAAGTAAGCATAAACGAATAAAAGAAAGGATAACATCACAAATCATAATCATTGAAATCAATAATTGTATGAATCTTTGAATCACTAATTGTTTAGCTACTCATTATCAACTCGCAATCCATGGGAATTGAGTTGACAATCAGAGCAAATATCTATATAAAAGAGAAAATAATAAAACTACAAAAATTAATGCCTAATGATCTTCACTTTTCTTCTCTCTGATGACTTGGTTGCTCGTTTCCTACTTGTATATATATTTCTAACTATAAGAAGTGATGATCATATTTGAAAATTCATGATCTTCTTCATTTCCAAGTTACTCATTTTATAGGAGTTTATTAAGGTTTTATTCCCACCAAAAATCTCCTTTGAACAAGATAATAAGTACAAATCGTGATCCCTGATAATCTCCTCCAAAACAAGTGGATAAGAACAAATCGTGATCCTCAAGAGTCTCCTTTGAAACAAGAGGATAAATACAAGTCATCAAATGTAAATATTTCAGTCTAAACTTCAACAAACCTGTTACACAACAAAATATAGCAAACTCATTATAAACTCTTTACTTAGTTACATGCAATTTCCTAAAAACTATGCAGAATGATGCCGACTTACACGTAAACCCTATTTTTATTATTTATTTATGTGAAATAGAGATATTTGCATAGATATTTAATCTACGAACAGCATGGACTTCGAGAAACGTGTAATACAATATTGTGACTATCTTATAAGAACAAAGGATAAATGAACTTGAATTGAACTAACATAACAATATAATTTTTAATTGTTAAAAGCATGACCCTAGGACTCATTTTTCCTTTCTGATTTCTCCACATTTTTGCTTACTTATCTATTGATTGATTGATTCATATATTATTTCTTTTATGTGTATTAGTAAATAGATCAAAGCGCCTTTTTATTCAATCATCTAGATAAAGTATATAATAAATTTATAATATTTGATAGGGTCCACCGATCCTTGTGGATACGACCTAGCTCACTACAAATATATAAATTACATTGGACACTCTCAAGGTAGTGTGTAGATTTTGACAAACATAAATCGTGGTAACGAAAATAAACATGGAGTTCTAGTTGGAAACCAAAAATATGGTAGAATCTTGCTATTTCTTCCATTTTTTTAATGATAAAGTATGAGAATATGAAATTTGAGGTATACATAGCTTAATAGAGGAGACGGGGTATTGATATCCCCACTCATAAATTAATTAAGACAAAAATAGTGGGTTTAAACCAAATCTCTTGACCTTATAATATGGATGAATAGAGATTTATAATTGATTTTAGGTGGAGCATCAATTAGCATATGGGGTTGATGGACTGGAGTTCGTCAATCCAAGCCTAATTTATATGTCTAATTAGGTCTTTTATGAACTAATATATATTGTGTGTATATATATTTATATATATCTTAGGCTTTTACACTCATGATTTAGTTAGACCTTTATTGCTAGAATTTTAAAATAATTTGGACATTCAATATATAATCATTTCATATACCTCAACCCTCAAGTGAATT
Source organism: Caryopteris x clandonensis (assembly GCA_028749325.2). Taxonomy (NCBI): domain Eukaryota; kingdom Viridiplantae; phylum Streptophyta; class Magnoliopsida; order Lamiales; family Lamiaceae; genus Caryopteris; species Caryopteris x clandonensis. The sequence continues at coordinate 5,983,008 of JAPYKT020000013.1, forward strand.
CTAAAATAAAATTTAAAGTCTGACATCAAGTAAATTACAATTGATTTGACTAAATTACATCTAAAAAAGCTTAGGAGTTCAGTTTACATACTTTTCTAGTAGTTTTAAATTTTGATGTGTGTGGATTAAAGAATGTTCCTCTTCAATTAAAAACACAACCTTTGTAAAATAATAATAATAATAATAATAATAATAATAATAATAATAATAATAAATCTAGATCAATTCCAAAAAACAACTCTCTAAAAAAAAAAAACTACCTTATATATACTTTTTATTAAACTCATCAGATTATGGCTAAATTCCATTGGTCCGAATCTTGAGGACTGATTCATGAATACTTCAAAATAAAAATTAATTGTATAGTTTTCCACAACTAATTAATATCATTGACCATTCTAAAAAAATGATATTTTTGTCAACGTGATAAGGAATAATCACATTAATCATATTGTCCATAAAAAACCGATAGAAAATCTCATTATTCTTTCTCAAATAAACACATAATTAATGTAATTGCATCGCCTATCCACTATATATATTACACAATCTACTTCACAAAACAAAGTAGAGAGAGAGAATGGCAGAGAGAAACACTTAGTCCTCATGTAAAAACCATTCATGTAGTGACCGTGAGTGTTGTGGTGAAGGAAAGTACAAAGTCATATGGCTAAATCTACTTGGTGTGGTTGCAGACAAAGCTAGGGCAATTATTGTAAAAGATAATCCCCTTGTAACAATCATTGTTATACACAATGGTGATATAGAAATTCAAGATTTCCGCTGCAATCAGGTTTGGCTTGTAGTCGATGAGAAAAGTAATGTTGTTCATGTGCTAAAGGTCGGATAGAATATGGCATTTAAAAAAAAATGTAAGTACTTGAAGTACTAATAGAGGAGAAGGGTGTCTTCCTTCTTAATGTAAGCTTGTATAGTATTGATAATAAGGTTTCTTAATGCATTTTTTAATGTTTTTCCCCTCTTTTGTATGCCATTGAGCTTTTATAAAATTTTAGAGTTGGCATTTATCGTATTCTATCATCTCTGGTGCATAAAATTACTATACTTAATCATTTTTGAATCATAATAATAGAGTTCATGTTGCACCAAGAAAATCATCCAATTTGCATACAGTTTTAACAACCCATTCTTAATATTGAGTAAACTCACTAGTAGATTCATCTTTCGGTGATTTTAAAGATATCGATAACTAATTTTAATGGACTAAAAATATACTATTATTCCTTCCGAAGAAATAATTGATTTCTCGAATGAGGTTTAAAGGTCTAAATCCAAAGCTTCATCAACTTTATATTCTTTTTTGATGCCGTATAATTATAACAAGTTTCTATGGCAAAATAGTGAATGTATATTTTTAAATACTTCTCTCTTTCATAAATGCTAATGATTATCTTTCATAAGAATCATCAAGGATTATTGTTTTCTAGGATTATTATTTTCCTTACTCCACTACATTTTCATATAAGGCTCCAACTCTTATCTTCCAACTAATATTGCTGTTTGGTATGATAGAACTCAAAATTGTTCTGAAGGTATATTTGTAATATCCTTGGCACCTCTGAATGTGGATGTGTCCATTTTAATTATAACTTATTTTTGAGTTGGATGAATCCTATCATTCAATCTTTCGCTGAAGAAAGCATATACTTACTATTTTCTCTTTCTTCATTTTCTCTTCTCCCCCCTCACTCTCTCTCTCTCAACAAATTATTTTACAAATTTCAATAACTATTTTATAATTAGTCAATCATTTAATCATTAAAATCTTTCTATCAAAGTTTTTTCATATATTACCATATGAAATTCTAGAATAAACACAAGATTTAAATAATTTTTTTTTTGTTCTCACAAGGATTCCACAGAAAGATTTTCCACACACACCTCAAACTTAGTGCAATCATATTTTTACAAACTATGAGATCGAAAACTCCGTTTCAAAATCTTCTTGTTCATCTGACACCCATACAATCTACTTGATAAAACAAAGTAGAGAGAGAGAGAGAGAGAGAGAGAGAGAGAGAGAGCAAGAGAGAATGGCAGAGAGAAACACTTATCCCCCCATGTAAAAACCATTCATGCAGCGATCGTGAGTGCTGTTGTGAAGGCAAGTTCAAAGTCATATGGCCCAATCTATGTGGTGTGGTTGCAGATGAAGCTTAGGCAGTTATTGTAAAAGATAATCCCCTTATAACAGTCATTGTTATACACAAGGATGATGTAGTAATTCAAGATTTCTGCTGCAATTGGGTTTGGCTTGTCGTCGATGAGAAAAGTAATGTTGTTGATGTGCCAAAAGTTGGATAGAATATGGCATTTGAAAAAAAACATGTAAGTACTTGAAGTACTAATAGAGGAGAATGGTGTCTTCCTTCTCAATGTAAGCTCGTGTAGTTTTGGGGATAAGTATTGCATTTGTTTATGTTTTTTCCTTCTTTTGTATGCTATTGAGCTTATATAAAATTTTAGAGTTGGAAATTAACATATTCTATCACCTCTGGTGCATAAAATCACTATAATTTTATAATATTTGAATCATAATAATAGAGTTCATGTTGGATCAAGAAAATCATCCAATTTGCAAACATTTTTAACAACTCATTATTAATATTGAGTAAACTCACTAGTAGATTCATCTTTCGGTGATTTTAAAGATATTGATAGCAATACATTTTAGTGGACAAAAAATATTATATAATTCCTTCCAAAGAAATAATAGATTTCTTGATTGAGGTTAAAAGATCTAAATCCAAAGCCTCATCAGCTTTTATATTCTTTTTTGTGTCGTATAATTACAACAAACTTCAATAGCAAAATAGTGAATGTATATTTTTAATAATCCTCTCTTTCATAAGGGCTATGGATTGTGTTTCACAAGAATCATCAAGAATTATTGTTTTCAAGGAATATTATTTTCCTTACTCCACTATGTTTTTAAACAAGGCTCCAACTCTTATCTCCCAACTAATATTGTTGTTTGGTATGACATAACTCAAAAGTGTTCTGAAGGTATATTTGTAATATCCTTGGCACCTCTGAATGGGGATGTGTTCGTTTTAATTATAACTTATTTTTGAGTTGGATGAATCATATCCTACAACCTTTCGCTCAAGAAAGCATATACGTAATTTTCTCTTCCCCCCTCCCCTCTCTCTCTCTTAACAAATTATTTTACAAATTTCAATACCTATTTTATAAGTAGTCAATCATTTAATCATTAAAACATTTCTATCAAAATTTGTACATATATATTAAATTCCAGAATAAATACATGATTTAAATAATTTTTTTTTTGTATCACACGACCTAGGATTCTACGAAAAGATTTGCCACACACACCTCAAACCTAGTGCAACCATATTTTTACAAACTATGAGATCAACAACTTCGTTTCAAAATCTTCCTGTTCATTGGAGACCCACACACATTATTGGTTGAAGTCTATGTAGATGACTCGTTGGTCATTGGTCATCTCAAGATCTTTATTAGTCTTATCACTCAAAACACTTGGCTGACCACATCATTAATATATCACTATTATGCACGTAGCTTAATGATGTCATTCATACATATGTCTGATATTATACAACGAGATCAAAGAAAATATATAAAGCTATCAAAGAAGAAGTGATCCACCATCCACTATCCACTCCACATGCTTCAAGGGACACATCAACAGATCATCCTACAAAGATTCAACATTAATTTCATTTTCCTCGTATAGTTTCATGGTATAGATTATTGATACATATTTCTTTTGATATTTGATATTTATTTCAATTAAGTCTAGCTAAACACCATGTAATGTTAGGGCATGTGTTATTTAATGGTTTTGTTGGATAATTAATTTATATTCAAGTTCTTTTTTGATTTCTTATTCATATGTTAGTTTTTATTCCTTGTTTAATTATTTTTTCATTAAGCATGTTTGATATACAAAGTTAAGAGTCGAGAGATGAGATTCCATATTGGATCATAAATTAGATCATATACATAACATAAATATTTAATGTTTTTTATCTGCAAAATTTATGAGGAATTATCATTTTTTTATGTCTGTGGGAGGAGTTAATTGCTCATCTAGAATAGGGATATTAACATGAGTAATGAATGTACAAACTACATACACTTCGGCATGATGGGTAACTTAAGAATGCAATTGTTCTATTAGAATATTGAAGAATGACTTGGATTAAATTAATTTGATGACATACTTTTTTATAATTAAAAGCACGACCCTAAAATTCGTCTTCAAAACGAGAGGATAAGTACAAATTGTCAAATGTCAGTTTTTTTTTGGTTAAACTTCAACAAACCTATGATGTAACAAAATATAGAAAAATCATAATAAACTCTTTATCTAGGCACATGCAATTTCCTGAAAACTATGTAGAATGACCCTAAATTAAACATAAACCCGATGTTTATCAACCCCCAAAACTTGACCTATTTTTCATCCTCGAACAATGATAAAAAATCTTTATTCGAGCATGAAGGTATGTTTTGAAAGTAAACGACGCTTCAACCATTATGATTAAATCAAAATCAAACATATGGCAAGCAAACAATTTTGTGACATGGAACTATTACTTGTTTAGCATCTTGAATCTTTGGCTGTCATTAGTATTGTGTATGGCCCACACTCATGTGTATAGGCAAATATTATTAGCACTCAATGTTAAATTAAATGTTGAAATAACCATTTCTTTGCCGATGATTTTATCTCGACTTTACAATTGATGAATATGGATTAAGGGTCATAAATAAATTTTATTTTGGTTGTAATGTAGCCTTTTGGTTAAGGCAAGGGATATATGGATATATGACTCAATCAAAGTTGGACTCATTGAATTGTTTGGTCTTTCCGACCTTTTTTTTACTTTCAAATATGGCCAACGAGTACAACTTCAAATATGGCCAATGAGTACAACTATAATTTTCCTTTCTCAAAACCTTTTCAACATTTAATCACTTCTGAATATCTCAGCCAATGGCTTTAATAGCTTCAGGAAGTCGCTTCCGAATTTTGCAATATTTTTTGTAAGGAAGTGACTCTTATTTTACATTTTGTATCCTAATTAATAATCATACTTCCACAGCTCTTTCAATTTCTTTCCTCCATTTTTACCAAGGCCTTTCAACATTCAATATTATATTCTATTTGACAAATCCACCTTACTTATATCTATTTACAGAGCAGTGTGACTTGGTTATCAAGGAAAGGCTCAAAAAGCACAAAGAGGCTTAAAAAAATATTATTAAGAAAATGGACGAAATTGAAGGGATAACAAGGCTACTAAAGATGACCTAAAATCATTTTTAAAATCCACATTATTCTATTAAACTTGAGTAAGATATTCAAACAATTACTTAATGCAACACACTAGAAGAGAATCAAAAGGCTCAAAATCTCACATGTCAATCATGATTCAAGACATTTAAGCCGTTCATTGCATACACAATTATCTTGCTTCATGTTATGCCCAATTTATCATTAATCATTATGGAAAAATAAAGAAGCTCTATCATAAGCATAAATCAATACCCACAATCATCAAAATAAATAAACAAACTCGATCTTAGTCTAATACTACATATTTTACACTATGAACTTCGAAAAAAATAAAAAAAAAGAAAATTAGAAAATACTGCTTTGAGACATTGTAAGGGATTTATGGGGTACGTCCATCCACCCTTCAACTTATTATTAAAGAAGATTAAGATAGACAGGGTGTCCATAATTCTCAAACTCTACCTTTACTGAGGTGGCAATTGTGGAGGATAAAGTTTTTTTTTTTTTTTAATAACATCTTGGTTGCCTCCTAGTCAGCGCTTTGTTTAATGTCTCTAGCTTGACATAATGTAGTCTTCTCTATTAGTTACTTCAATCTCCAAATCAGTAGGTATCAAATTATTTGCACCTTTTGATCGTGTGTTCATAAACTATATGTCAAAATCGAAACATTAGTGGTGAAGAAAGAAATAATAATAAGATAATAGAAACTATAAACAAAGATAATATACACTTTAGATTAAAGTTTAGTAATTATAATGAATATCTACTGTAGATTACACCATTCCTTGACAATGGCGCCGTAAACTTTTGTTTTTCTTTTATTTCACTAAAAAATGACTTCACAAGTTTAAGATGTTACTTACAATAATGTATTGTGTGAATATGTATCATATCAATGGGGGCTATTTAATGTGCTTCCAACTAATTACTCATTTATATTATCCTACTTTACCTAAAGACTCGAACTTTGATGATAGACGATTTAATTGAAAAGAATAAAAAGAAAAGATAGAAATAAATAAATAGTTCAAATTCAAGCAAGATAAACCTCTAGATAGTTAATGGATTCTAGGGATATAAACTCTTATGGTTCATATAATTTCTTTTAATGTATTAAACCATATTTAATTTCTACATTTGTAGTATAATCACTATTATATCAAGATTCTCTCTCTCGAGTTAGATCTAATTGCGGATTAGATAAAATTGATCATTCTCAAGATATTATCTAACTCCCTATAGTTCATAGAATTCATTCGCATCACAATAACTTACAAATTTCTCGATCTTCATGGTTCGTGTTATACATTCCTAATCAATTAATCAATTAACCAATTAAACCCAACTTAGGTGATGACAAATTAACCACACATATGTAATTATTGGCCAAACAATTCCACAAGACAATCATATCAATGAATCATAAATGAATAAAGGAAAGGATAACATCACAAATCATAATCATACAAATTAATAATTGTATAAATCTTAGAATCACTAATTGTTTAGCTACTCATTATGAACTCGCAATCCATGGGAAATGAGTTGGCAGTTAGAGCTAACATCTACATAAAAGAGAAAATAATAAAACAACAAAAATTAATGCCCAATGATCTTCATTTCTCTTCTCTCAGATGACTTGGTTGCTGGTTTCCTCCTCATATATATATTTCTAGCTATAAGAAATGATGATCAAATATCAAAATTCATGATCTTCTTTGTTTCCAGTTACTCCTTTTATAGGGGTTTATTAAGGTTTCATTCCCCCCGCCCAAAATCTCCTTTAGAACAAGAGTATAAGTTCAAATTGTGATCCCTGATAATCTCCTTCAAAATAAGAGGATAAGTACAAATTGTGATCCCTGAGAATCTCCTTCGAAATGAGAGGACAATTAGAAATCGTCAAATGTAAAATATTCTATCGAAACTTCAACAAACTGATGATGTAACCAAATATAGCAAAATCATTATTAACACTGCACTTAGTAACATGCATTTCCTAAAAACTATGCAGAATGACGCTGAATTACACGTAAACCCTATTTTTATCAATTATTTATGTGAAATTGAGATATTCACATAGATGTTTAATCTACGAATTGCATGCAGTTTGAGAAACGGGGAAGACTATATTGTGAATATCTTATAAGAACAAGGAATAAATGAACTTGAATTGAACTGACATAATAATATAATTTGTAATTGGTAAAAGCATGACCCTAGGACATGTTTTTCCTTTTTAATTTCTCCACATCTTTGCTTATTTATCTCTTGATTGATTTATTCTTATATTATTTTCTCTATGTTAATTAGTAAATAGATTAAAACGCCTTTTTATTCAATCATCTAGATAAAGTAAAGGATAAATTTATAATACTTGATAGTCCCCACCGATCCTTGTGGATATGACCTAGCTCACTACAAATTTATAAATTACATTGTACACTTGCAAGATAGCGTGTAGATTTAGATGAACATAAATCGTTGAGGAAAATAAACATGGAGTTCTAGTTTGTAACCACAAATATGGTTGAATCTTGCTACTTCTTCCATTTTTTAATTGAGAAAGTATGGGAATATGAAATTTGAGGTATACATATATTAATAGAAGAGACGGGGTATTGATATCCCCACTTAAAAATTAATTAAGACAAAAATAGTGGGTTTAAACCGAATCATTTGACCTCAATATATGGATAAATAAATATTTACAATTTATTTTAGGTGGTGCATCAGTTAGCATATGGGGCTGATGGACTAGAGTTCGTCAATCCAAGCCTAATTTATATGTCTAATTAGGTCATTTATGAACTGATATATATTTTTTGTGTGTGTCAATATATATATATATATATATATATATATCTGTTTTTGGCTTTTACACTCATGATTTAATTAGATCTATAGTGCTAGAATTTTACTTATACCTCAACCCTCAAGTGAATTCTAAAATAAAATTTGAAGTATGATATAATACAATTGATTTGACTAAATTACATCCAAAGAAGCTTAGGAGTTCATTTTACATACTTTCCTAGTAGTTCTAAATTCTAATGTGAGTGGATTAAGGAATGTTCCTCTTCAATTAAAAATACAACCTTCGTAAAATAATAATAATAATAATAATAATAATAATAATAATAATAATAATAATAATAATAATAATAATAATAATAATAATAATAATAACGACAACAACAAATCTAGATCAATTCCAAAAAACAACTCTCTAAAAAATAAACTACCACATATACTTTTTCATGAAACTCATCAGATTTTGGCTAAATTCCATAGTTGAAAATTCATCAAATTGGCAAAAAACAACGTACTACTTTTTATAATTTTTCAAATCTCATTGTATAGTTTCCACAACTAATTAATCTCATTGACCATTCTGAAAAATTGATATTGTTATCTACATAATAGGGAATAATTACATTAATCGTATTGTCCATAATAATCTATGGAAAATCTCATTATTCTTTCTCATATAAACAAATAATTAATGTAATTGCATGCCTATGCACTATATATATTACACAATCCACTTCACAAAACAAACTAGAGAGAGAGAGAGAGAGAGAGAGAGAGAGAGAGAGAGAGAGAGAGAGAGAGAGAATGGCAGAGAGAAATACTTATCCCCCATGTAAAAACCATTCATGCAGTGATCGTGAGTGCTGTGGTGAAGGAAAGTACAAAGTCATATGGCCCAATGTACTTGGTGTGGTTGCAGACAAAGCTAGGGCAATTATTGTAAAAGATAATCCCCTTGTAACAAGTCATTGTTATACACAAGGGTGATGTAGTAATTCAAGATTTCTGCTGCAATCGGGTTTGGCTTGTAGTCAATGAGAAAAGTTATGTTGTTGATGTGCCAAAGGTTGGGTAGAATCTGTCATTTGAAAAAAAAATAAATGTAAGTACTTTAAGTACTAATACAGGAGAAGGGAGTCTTCCTTCTCAATGTAAGCTCGTGTAGTTTTAGTGATAATATTTCTTAATGTATTTGTTTATGTTTTTCCCTTCTTTTGTATGCCATTGAGCTTTTATAAAATTTTAGAGTTGGCATTTAACGTATTCTATCATCTCTGGTGCATAAAAATGACAATAATTTAATAATTTTGTAGTCATAATAATCTAGTTCATGTCGTACCAAGAAAATTATCTAATTTGCATAATTTTTAACATCCCATTCTTAATATCAATTAATTTCACTAGTAGATTAATCTTTCGGTGATTTTAAAGATATCGATAGCTATAAATTTTAATGGACTAAAAATATAATATTTTTCCTTCCAATGAAATAATAGATTTCTTAAATAAGGTTTAAAGGTCAAAATCCAAAGACACATCAGCTTTATATTCTTTTTTGTTTTTTTGGTGCCGCATAATCAAAGCAAACTTCAATAGCAAAATAGTGAATGTGTATTTTTAATAATCCTCTCTTTCATAAGGGCTATGACTGTCTTTCACAAGAATCATCAAGAATTATTGTTTTCAAGGAATATATTTTTTTCTTACTCAACTATGTTTTCAAACAGCGCTCAAACTCTTATCTCCTAACTAATATTGTTGTTCGGTATGACATAACTCAAAAGTTTTCTAAAGGTATATTTGTAATAGCCTTGGCATCTCTGAATGGGGATGTGTCTATTTTAATTTGAAATTATTTTTAAGTTGGATGAATCTTATCCTACAACCTTACGCTTAAGAAAGCATATACCTACTATTTTCTTTCTCTTTATTTTCTCTTTCCCCCACCCCCTCTCTCTCTCAACAAATTATTTTACAAATTTCAATTACTATTTTATAATTAGTCAATCATATAATCATTAAAACCTTTCTATCCAAATTTTTACATATACTACCATGTTAAATTCTAGAATAACATATGATTTAAATAATTTTTTGTACTCACACGACCTAGGATTCCGCAGAAAGATTTGTCACACATACCTCAAACCTAATGTAACCATATTTTTACGAACTATGAGATCAACAACTCTGTTTCAAAATCTTCCTGTTCATTGGATACCCACACACGTTATTGGTTGTAGTCTATGTAGATGACTTGTAAATCATTGGTCAATTTAGGATCTTTATTAGTCTTATCACTCAAAACTCTTGGCTGATGACATCAAAATATATCACTATTATGCATGTAGCTTAATGATGTCACTTCATACGTATGTCCTATATTATACAACAAGATCATAGAAAATATATAATCAAACAAATGGCGATCCACCATCCACTCCACATGCTTCAAGGGACACATGAACTAATCATCCTACAAAGATTCAACTTTTTATTCCATTTTCCTTGTATAATTTTATGCTATAGATTTATATTTCTTGCGATATTTGATATTTATTTCAATTATGTCTTGCAACACACCCTTTAATCTTAAGGCATGTGTTAGACTATTTAAAGATTTTATTGGATAATTAATTTATATTCACGTTCTTCTTTATATTTCTTATTTGTATATTAGTTTATATTCCTTGTTTAATTATATCTTCATCAAGCGTGTTTGATTTATAAAGTCGAGAGCTGGGAGATTAGATTCCATATTGGATCATATATTAGATCATATATACAGAACATAAATATTCAATGCTTTTTTATCTATAATATTGATGAGGAATTATCAGTTTTTTATGTCTTTGTGAGTCAATTGCTCATCTGGAATAGGAATATTAACATGAGTAATTAATATACCAATTACATGCACTTCAAAAGGATGGGTAACTAAATATTGTGATTGTTCTATAAGAATGAAGAATAATGACTTGTATTAAATTAATTTGATGATATACTTTTTATAGTTAAAAGCATGACCCTAAGATTCGTCTTTGAAACGAGAGGGTAATTACAAATCGTCAAATGTCACTTTTCTTTCAAAACTTCAACAAACCCATGACGTAATAAAATATAGCAAAATTATAACAAACTCGTCACCTAGGCACATGCAATTTCCTAAAAACTATGCAGAATGAACCTGAATTACAACTAAACCCGATGTTTATCAACACCCCAAACTTGACCTATTTTTCATCCTCGAACAATGATAACAAACCTTTATTCCAGCATGAAGGGGTGTTTGATAGTAAACAATGCTTCAAGAAACAACCATTATGAGTAAATCAAAATCGAACATATTGCGAGCAAACAATTTTGTTTCATGGAAATATTACTTGTTTAACATCTTGAATCATTGGTTCTCATTAAGGTTGTGTATGTCCCACACTCAAGTGTATAGGCAAATATTATTGGCACTCAATGTTAAAATAAATGTAGAATTAAGCATTTGTTTGTCCATGATTTTATCTTGACTTTACAAACAATGAATGTGGATTAAGGGTCATAATGAACTTTTATTTTGGTTGCAATGTAGGCTCAATATAAGTACAAATTGTGATTTCCAAAAATTTCCTTCGAAACGAGAGTATGTATACAAATCGTCAAATGTAAATTTTTATGTCTAAACTTCAATAAACCCATGACTTCACAAAATATAGCAAAATCATTATAATTCTTCACTTAGTTACATACAATTTCCTAAAAACTATGTAGAATGACGCCGAATTACACATAAACCCTATTTTTATCAATTATTTATGTGAATTAGAGATATTTGCATAGATATTTAATCTACGAATTGCATGCACTTCGAGAAATGGGTAATACAATATTGTGACTATCTTATAAGAATGAAGAATAAATGAACTTAACTGATATAGCAATATAATTTGTAATTGTAGAAAGCATGACCCGAGGACTTGTTTTTTCTTTCTGATTTCTCCACATCTTTGCTTATTTACCTCTTGATTGATTGATTCATATAATATATTCTTTTATGTTTATTAGTAAATAGATCAAAGTTCCTTTTTATTCAATCATCTCGATAAAGTAAAGGATAAATTTATAATACTTGATAGTCTCCGCCGATCCTTGTGGATATGATCTGGCTCACTACAAATTTATAAATTACATTGTACACTTACAAGATAGCGTGTGGATTTATCGTATACCAAATAAAAGGGGACATACCAATAGGAGTCTTATACACTGTTCGGTATGCCCAAAGCGCATCATCAAGTCGTATACTCCAATCATTTCGATTTGGATTAACAGTCTTCTCAAGTATAGACTTGATTTCTCTATTGGATATTTCATCATGCCCACTCATTTGTGGATGATATGCACTAGAAACTCAATGGGTAACATTACTCTTCTTCAATAAGGCGTCAAACACTCTGTTGTAGAAATGAATACCACGATCATTCACTATTGCCCTGGGAGTATCGTACCTAGCAAAAATATGATATTTGACAAAATCTACAACAAACTTAGCATCGTTAGTACAGGTACCTTAGCTTCCATCCATTTCAACACATAATCCACAATAAGAAGAATGTAAACATTATGAAATAAGAAGAAAAATGTCCCATAAAGTCAATCCCCCATAAATCAAATATTTCATAACAAGAATGGTGTTAAACATCATTTGATCTCTATGTCCTAAGCTTCTTGTTCTTTGGCATTGCTCACAAGCCTTACAAAACATATATGAGTTACGAAACAATGTAGGCCAAAATAATCCACTTTCTAACACCTTACGAGCTGTTCTTTTTGGACCAAAATGTCCTCCACATTAATAAGAATGGAAAAATTATAATATGGAATGAGTTTCATGCTCAGGCACACATCTTCAGATAATTTGATCTGAGCAATACTTCCATAGATAAGGATCATCCCAAGCATAATATTTAGCATCATTTTTTATTTATTTCTTTGAGGCCTCGACAAATTACTTGGTAAAGTCCTAGTTACTATATAATTAGCAATGTTAGCATACCAAGGACTACTTTTTTTTTTTTAATAGAAAAGAGATACTCATCTGGAGATTCATCTTTCAGTGGGGATGCACTTTCACTCGTGATCAATCTGTTGAGATGATTTGCGACCAAATATGTTGTGCCCTTCTTATCACGTATCTCTAAATCAAACTCTTGCTCAAAAGTATCCAATGAACAAGTCCTGGCTTAGATTCCTTCTTCTTGAACAAGTAATTTAGAGTGGCATTATCAGAAAAAACAATTACTTTAGCTCCAATTAAATACGACAAAATTTCTCTACGGAAAATACAATAGCTGGAAGTTCTTTTATGTTGTGTAGTAATTGCTCCATGCACTATTAAGTGTTCTCGATGTGTAATAAATGACATACGGAGCTCTATCAATTCTCTATCCCAAAACAACTCCAACCGCATAATTACTCGCATCATACATGATTTCAAATGGGAATTTCCAATTTGAAGGTTGGACAATTGGTGCTAGCGTTAGATTTTTCTTCAAATAATCGAATGCATCCTTGTATGCATCATTGAATTCAAAATTCACATCCTTTTGTACCAGCGTAGTTAGAGGATGGGTAATCTTGGAGAAATCCTTGATAAATCGATGATAAAAACTTGCGTGACCAAGGAAGGAATTAACATCCCACACACTTGCGGGGTGAGGCAGAGATTTTATAACAACTATCTGAGCTTTATCAACTTCAATTCTCCTAGATGAAACAACATGTCCTCGAATAATACCTTGATCAACCATGAAATGACATTTTTCATAGTTCAAAATCAGGTTTTTTTCTATGCATCGTTGAAGGACTTTTGATAGGTAAGCAAGACAAGAATCAAAAGAATCACCATAGACTCTAAAGTCACCCATAAATACCTCTATGATGTTCTCTACATAATCCGAGAGAATACTAACGATACATCTCTAAAATGTGGCCAGAGCATTACAAAGTCGAAAAGGCATACGTCGGTATGCAAATGTGCTGAAAGGATTTATGAATGTCACTTTTTCTTGATCTTCAGATGCAGAAATTGGTGGAAACCTAAATAACCATCAAGACAACAAAAAATGAGTTCGACTAGCTAAACATTCAAGCATTTGATCAATGAAAGGAAGTGGAAAGTGATCTTCTCTAGTTAAATCATTCAACTTCCTATAATCGATACATACTCTCCATCCATTTTGAACTCTAGTAGCTACCGACTCACCTTCAAGGTTTTCTACTACAGTAATACATGTTTTCCTTGGAATGACTTGGACTGGATTTACCCATTTGCTATCTGAAATAGATCATACCTGCATCAAGGAGTTTCAAGATTTCATTTTTCACTATTTCCATCATAGGTGGATTCAATCTACGTTGGGCTTCTCTGGAAGGCTTGTATCCTTCTTCCAGCAATATGTGGGTACATGCATATATGAGAACTTAGTCCCTTTATATCCGCAATTGTTCATCCAATGGCTTCTTTAAACTCTTTGAGTACTCAAATTAACTTCTCCTCTTCCAAAGTGTTTCCTAGAGTTTCTCCTTCTCCTAACAAAATATACTTTAAATGTTCGGGAAGAAGTTTTAACTCCAACTTAGGTGCCTGAACAAGAGAAGGAAAAAGTTTAGTGTGAGAAATAGGTAATTTAACATAAGAAACATTAAACCTCCAAGGTGTTAGTGATTCTAGCTCACAAATTGCATCATACAAATTAGAGTCAACATCAAACTTCTCCATCTACTCGTGTGAACCTTCAAGAGTTAAGTTCCTATTTAGTACAACTTTCAACTTATCATCATCACTCATATCAAAGATATTATGTGCTGGATAATCTATAACATCCACGACAAAAATCAAAGACACATCACTTGGATATCTCATGGCCTCATAGATATTAAATTAAATAATCTCACCATCAAATTCTATATTAAGTGAACCATTAAACACATAAATTTTTGCTCAAGATATTTTCAAAAAAGGTCTCCCTACCAAAATCAAAGAGTGAGATGATTCATTCTCTTCCACATTCAACACATTAAAGTCAACCGAAAATATTAATTTGTTTACTTGAACTTACACATCCTCTAAAATGCCTTCAGGATAAACATTAGACCTATTAGCCAATTGAATAATCTCACCAGTTTCTTTTAAAGGACCAATATTCAAAGATGAATAAATAGATAAAGGCATGAAATTAATTGAAGCTCCTAGATCTAGCATTGCTCTTTCAACTCTCACATTACAAACTTTACAAGGAATGGAAAATATACCAGGATCCTTACATTTATGAGGTAACTTTTTCTAAAGAATAACTTAAACATTTTCATCCATACGTACAGACTCATTACCTTTAAACTTTCTCTTGTTCGTGCACAATTTCTTCAGAAATTTGGCATACCGTGGTACCTGTTTTATTTCATTGAGTAAAGGGATGCTTAGCTTGACCTTATGAAAGGTATCCAAGATTTATTTTTCCTCTTCCTCCTTCTTAGATTTTGAGAATCTAGTAGGGAAATGAGGTCTCAGTGTTACAACCTTTGGTAGTGGCTCCGAATTGAGTTCTTTGGGTTAATCACTTTGAGTTCAAGGAACTTCAATTTTCTTTTCCACTTTTTCCTCCAAGTTTCTTCCACAAGACGACTCGGGAATATCCTCTAGTCTTTTTTCACTTCTCAAAGTGATTGCGTTTTCATTTTTCTTTGAATTTACAATCATTTGAGATGGTAATTTACCCTGAGACTCCATTTAGCTCATTGGCGATACCAATTGGCTCACTTGGTCTTCTAGTTTCTTTATACTTGTCTTTGTTTCTTGTTGAAATTTTTGCATGTTAAGTGCAAGATATTTAACAATTTTTTCAAGAGACGTACCTAAATTAGAGGAAGACTGTTGTTGTTGAGTAAGCTGTCTAAGCTGATAGTTTTAAAACTGAGGCCTTGGACCATGGTCGAAGTTCAGATGATCTCTCCAACTAGGATTGTAGGTGTTAGAGTAAGGACCATACTTTCTTTGTGGTGGTCTTGGCTCCAAATACATAAGCTTGCTCATGGGGCTCATCTCGAAGTGTTGGGCACATATAAGTTGCATGCCCCGTGGAAGCACAAATCCCACAAGCCTTAACTTGTTGGACAATTCCTACAACCATTTTCTAAACAAGAGTAGTTAGATTAGCAATGTGACTTTCAATAGAAGAAGAACTTACCTCATTCACTTTTTTGTAAAATGTATCATGCCTAACTCCAAACTGTTGAGAATTACTAGCATGGTGTAATTAAATCTCTTGCCTTGGTAGACGTTTTGTTCACTAGAACACCTCTACAGGCAGGATCAATCATCCTTCTCTCTATGGGGAGCAATCCTTCGTAAAAATATTGTATGAGAAGCTGCTCTGATATTCCATGTTGAGGGCAACTTGCACTAAGTTGTTTAAACCTCTCTTAATACTCATGAAGCCTTTCTAAATCTTTTTGCTTAATTCCACAAATTTCCCTTCTAATATTTGCAGCTCTCAAAGCAAGGAAAATTTTGTCAAGGAATAAAAATATCATTCCCGTCTATGTGGTCACATAACAGATGGCAAATAAAATAGCCAATTCTTTGCTTTATCGGCTAGAGAAAATGGGAAAGCACGTAACTTGATTTATTTCTCCATGACACCATGTGGTTTCATGCTTGAGCAAACAACATGGACTCAATGTTTGTGGGGGTCTTCATTTTCTAGCCCATGAAATCTTGGAAGAAGATGGATTAATCTGAACTTCAACTCAAAGGCACTCTCCACAGCTAGGAATTGAATGCAAAGCGGTTATTGATTTATGCTTGGTGGTGCAGCCAATTTCCTCAATGCCTTTTGTACATTAGTCATGGTTGGCTCTATTTCTATTTCAGAATCACTTGAAGAATTAGCCAATCATACTGCTAAATAGAATTGGTAGGATTAATTCTTTTGTGCAACTAAAATCAGGGAGTTTTGAGATTTGGTGACTGACAATATACAATTGAATAAGAACAATGTATAATGTGAATGTAAATTACTTTAAATAAATTCAACCAAGGAGTAAGTTTATAATTGCTTCTTAGAATCAATCACATATACAAAATGGTTCTTTTATTCAATCATTAAATTGGTTATAGTTGTTGGTATTCTCCTCAGTTGTTCGATAATCAGGGTACTACCTCAAATTATTTCACTTATCAATAAAAAAATTCTACATACGATCGTAGAATAAAATTTACTAATAGCATTAGGTTGAGAGAGACCGCCAATTCTAGCCAACAAACGCACATATAGGTTTATTTAAGCTAGATCATACATCTCCATAACTGATTGGTTCAAATAATCATGTTATTATACCACAACTATTAGATTGGTGAAACAGTTACGGATTTAACATTCTATTTGGCAATATATTGTTTCAATAGTCAAAAGATTGGACACCTCATTTAATCATCAAAACAATAAGAGTTATCGTGCACTAAAGATATATGAATAATGAAGGATGACATAACAAATAAAGACTAATTAGATCTCACAATTCTGACGGACACAGTCTTTTGTAATTTCCTTGGTTGAAAAGATGAAGCTTAGCATTCCATGGAGAATTGCAGGAAATTCAAAAGTAAAAATGAGAGTAGTGTTAAAATCTAGATGTCTCATCTACCTGTAACTCTCAAATATATATTATCCTCATAAATCATAATTAACTGCCATCACTTAGTGAGGAAAGATGAATGGGCGGTTATGTTTGTTCCCATATCTGGATGTTTCGGGTCAAGGCGTGCCCTCGTCTTATGCAATCTTTCTCTGACTACTTCATCTGAAGGTAAGCCATGCCCATGCCTTATCTAAAAACTCTGAGTCACTCTTGCACATCTTGAAATACACTATTTTATGCCCAAGATGCATCAATTCCTTAACTTGCCCTATAAAACACAATCTTTTATCAAAATCAAAGAACTAAGCATGATTATATACCAAAAGCAAGAAAATAAGATAAATAAATAAGATAAAATATATCTTATCAGTTGTGTATGCCTCACACTCAAATGTGTAGGCAAATATAATTGGCACTCATTATTAAAATAAATGTAGAATTATCCATTTGTTTGCCCATGATTTTATCTCGGCTTCACATGCAATAAATGTGGATTTAGAGTCATAAAGAACTTTTATTTTGGTTGTAATGTAATCTCTTGGTCAAGATAAATAATATATGGATAAATGACTTAATCAAAGTTGGACTCATCAAATTGTTTAGTCTTTACGGCTTTTTTCACTTTCAAGTATGGCCAACGAGTACAACTAGAAGTGTCCTTTCTCAAAAACTTTTGAACATTTAATCACTTTAGTAAACTTTTTTTTTTACTTTTATTTCACTCAAAAATAACTCACAAGTGTCACAGGTTACATATAGTAAAGTATTTGTGAGAGAACATGTAACGTGTTCACGAGGATTGTTTAATGTTTTTCCAACAAATTACTCATTTATATTATCCTACTTTATCTAAAAACTCAAATTTTGATGGTAGATGAGTTAATTGAAAAGAATAAAAATAAAAGATAGAAATAAATAAATAATACAGACTCAAGCAAGATAAGCCTCTAGAGATTTGATGAATTCTAGGATATAAACTCTTATGGTTCATATAATTTGTTTTAATGTATTAAGCCGTATTTATTTTCTGTATTTTCAGTATAATCACTAATATATCAATATTCTCTCTCACTAGTTAGATCTAAATATGGATTAGATAAAACTGATCATTCTCAAGGTATTATCTAACTCCCAATAATTAATAGGATTTATTATCATCACAATAACTTATAGATTTCTCAATATCGCTGGTTCATGTTATACATTCCTAATCCATTAACTAATTAACCAATCTCAGGTGATAACTAATTAACTAGAGTTGTCAAAATGGGCAGGCCCGCCGAGCTAGTCCGTCCCACCCTGCAATATAGGTGAGTTGGGCTAGGAATTTAACAACCCGCCAAGTGGTGGCCCACATGGGCCGCGGGTTGAAATGGGTTGGGGCGGGTTAGGTCGGGCCAACCCGTGGGTTTTTAAGTTATTTTTTATTTAAAATATAATTAATCATAACACCTTGGCCCCATTCATGACCCATCCACCTTCCCGTAACCCACCTACTCTCCCTATCTCACAAGTCACAAAAGTGATGACTAGAAGTCTAAACCCTCAATTCTGTACTAATTTATTACCTCCCCCAATTTCCAAATCCCTTGAACGCCCAAACCCCCCAAATCCTAGTCACGAGACTCACGACCATGACACGACCATATCCCACTACCACCCCCTCCTACCCTCTGCCTTTCCCACCTCTAATTTCGATAGCCATCGACATCGCCAGCACTACCCCCTGCCCCCATCCCCAATTTCGACGGCTTGTGGGTTGGCCCACCAAGACTGTAACCCGCTGGTGGGTTGGGATGGGTTGGAGTTTTAGCAGCCCATCTTTTTTCTGGCCCACCCCGCTAGCCCATCTTGACAGCTTTATAATTAACTACACATATGTAATTGCTAGCCAAATAATTCCACAAGACAATCATATCAAGAAAGCATAAACAAGTAAAGGGTAAGATAACATCTCAAATCATAATCATACAAATCAATAATTGTATAAATTCTAGAATCACTAATTGTTTAGCTACTCATTATCAACTCACTGTCCATGGAAAATGAGTAAACAATCAGAGCTAACATCTACATAAAAGAGAGAATAATAAAACTACAAAAACTAATGCCCAATGATCTTCATTTCTCTTCTCTTTGATGACTTGGTTGCTCGTTTCCTTCTCGTATATATGTTTCTAGCTATAAGAAGTGATGATCAACTATCAAAATTCATAATCTTCTTTGTTTCCAAGTTTTCCCTTTTATAAGGCACGATTAAGGTTTTGTTCCCCACACAAATCTCCTTTGGAACGAGAGGTTAAGTAAAATTGTGATCCCCGATAATATCCTTCGAAACAAGAGGATAAGTACAAATTGTGATCCCCGAGAATCTCCTTCAAAATGAGAAGATAAATACAAATCTTCATATGTAAATTTTTCTGTCTAAACTTCAACAAACCCGTGACGTAAAAAAACATAGTAAAATCATTATAAACTCTTCACTTAGTTACATAAAATTTCCTAAAAACTGTGATACCCCAAGCCTCTCATACTCACTGGCCAATATAGTTCATGCATTTCATTCATTTTATAATTTTATTTGCTATTTAAATTGCATTTTTAGTTGTACTGCGGCTCATATTTAATTATGTTTGGAATGTTACTATTAAATTTCTTAAGGATTTACAGTATAGGTTGGAACCCTTGGGCCAAATGTCAAGGGAGAGATTAGGTGTCAAGTACTAATAAAATATGATTACATGTGGCAAGTATATAATAATAATAATAATAATAATAATAATAATAATAATAATAATAATATGATAATAATAATAATAGTAATAATAATAATAATAATAATAATAATAATAATAATAATAACAACAACAACAACAACAACAATGATGATCAGGTTAAGAAACGTAAAGGCGGTGCTATCCCTTAGTTATTAAAAGAAGAGAACCTTAGTTCCAAAACAGGGAAGGGGGGGGGGGGGAGGGGGAGAGAGAGAGAGAGAGAAAAGGGGCTGGGCAGAATTGATGAAACCACGCTGGAAAGGAAATCTCCATTGTTGCAGGTAGATGAACTTATACTTAAGTCCTTGGTAATTAACTAATAAAAGTATTCACTTAATTAGGTTTATGCTTAAAGCTAAGTAGTTGTAAGGATTGATGCCATTCACACCATATGCTGAGAAGTTTCATGGCTACCAATTTAATTAAACTTGGGGGAAATGGTTATATGCATGGTTTTGTGTGCGTAGGTATATGATTAAATTAATTTTTGACGAAAGAGCTTATTAAATCATGGAAAATTAGTTTAGGGAATTTCTTGTTTTAGTTAAGTTTTGTAAGGGTTGTGAAAACTAACTATGGTATCATGTGTATGGATTTTGAATGTATTTTTATATTTACATATGTAGTGAAGAAATATTGAAATTATGCATGCTGCTGGGGAAATTATGTCAAGCTAGAGACATTAAACGAAGTGTTGACTAGGAGGCAACCAAGATGTTATAAGAAAAAAGACTTTATCCGCCGCAACCACCACCTTAGTAAAGGTAGAGTTAGAGAATTATGGACACCCCATCTATCTTAATCCTCTCTAATAATAAGTTGAAGGGTGATTGGACATACCCCATAAATCTCTTACTGTGTCTCAAAGCAGTATTTTCTATTTTTCTTTTTCTTTTATTGTTTTTTCCAAGTTCCTAATGTAAAATATGTGCTATTAGACTAAGATCGAGTTCGTTTGTTTATTTCGATGATTGTGGGTATTGATTAATGCTTATGATAGAGCTTGTTTATTTGTTTATAATTATTATTGATAAGTTGGGCATAATGTGAAGCAAGATAATTGTGTATGCAATGAACGGCTTAAATGTCTTGAATTATGATTGACAAGTGAGATTTTGAGCCTTTTTATTATCTTCTAGTCTGTTGCGTTAAATAATTGTTAGTATGTCTAGAACTTACCTATGATTTGCTGAAGTTTAATAGAATAATGTGGATTTTAGAAATGATTTTAGGTCATCTTTAGTAGCCTTATTATCCCTTCAATTTTGTCCATTTATTTAAAAATATCTTACTAAGCCCTTTTGAGCTTTTTGAATCTTTCTTTGATAACTAAGTCACACTGCACTGTGAATTGACATAAGTACGGTGGATTTGTCGAATAGAAAATAATATTGAATGTTTAAAGGCCTTGGTAAAAAAATTAGGAAAGAAAAAGGAGTACCATCACAGTTTTTGAAAAATGCTTAAAACTTGACAAAAGTGATGTTTTAGCTTAAGGAAAAAAAATTCAAGAGTATTTTACTTGAGAGTACAATAAAAAATATTCAGAGTTAAGGAAATAAAGAATTACATATAATTTTACAGACTCCATTTTTTGAGAATTTTCGAATAGCATCACAGTGTTTTGAAAAATCCTTAAAACTTGACAAAATTGATGTTTAAGCTAACAGAAACATTTTTCAAAAGTGTTTAACTTGGGAGTACAAAAAAAATATTTAAAGTTAAAGAAATAAAGGATTAATATATAATTTTATAGACTCCATGTTTTTGAGAATTTTCAAAGGGTAACATCACACAGTTTTTGAAATTTTTTAAAATTTGAAAGAAGTGAATTTTAGCTTACAAAAATATTTTTCAAGAATATTTTACTAGGATGTACAACAAAAAATATTAAAAGTTAAGGAAATAAAGGATTAACAAATAATATTACAAACTCCATTTTTTGAAAATTTTTAAAGGGGTACAATCACAATTTTTGAAAAATTCTTAAAACTTAACAAAAGTGATAGTTTAGCTTACATAAACAATTTTCAAGAGTATTTTACTTGGGAGTATAACAAAAAATATTAAAATTTAAGGAAATAACGGATTAACATATAATTTTACAGAGTCCATTTTTGAGAATTTTTTAGAGGGGTACCATCATTGTTTTTTGAAAAATTCTTAAAACTTGACAAAAGTAATGTTATAGCATACAAAAACATTTTTCAAGAGTATTTAACTTGGGAGTACGAAAAAAAATATTTAAAGTTAAGAAAATAAAGGATTAACATATAATTTTATTTCTCAATTTTTGTTATATTTTTCAAGGGGGTACCATCAAAGTTTTTGAAAATTTCTTAAAACTTGATAAAAGTAAAGTTTTAGCTTACAAAAACAATTTTCAAGAGTATTTTACTAGGGCATACAACAAAAAATATTCAATGTTAAGGACATAAAGGATTAACACATAATTTTACAGACTCCATTTTTTGAGATTTTTAAACTGGGTACCATCAAAGTTTTTGAAAAATCTTAAATCTTAACAAAAGTGATGTTTTAGATTAAAACAAAATCAAGAGTATTTTACTTTGGATTACAACAAAAAATATTCAAAGTTAAGGAAATAAAGGATTACATATAATTTTACAAACTCCATTTTTTGAGAGTAATCGAAGGGGTACGATCATAGTTTCTGAAAAATTCTAAAAACTTGACAAAAATGATGTTTTAGCTTATATAATTTGTTTTCAAAAGTATTTTACTTAGGAGTACAATAAAGAATATTAACACTTAAGGAAATAAATGATTAACATATAATTTACAAACTCCATTTTTTTAAAATTTTAGAATGGGTACCATCATATTTTTTTGACAAATTCTTAAAACTTGACAAAAGTGATGTTTCATCTTAGAGAAACAGTTTTCAAGAGTATTTAACTTGGGAGTACAAATGAAAATATTTAAAACTAAAGAAATAAAGGATTAAGATATAATTTTATAAACTCCATTTTTTTGAGAATTTTCAAAGGGCATCACAGTTTTTGAAATATTCTAAAACTTGACAGAACTGAAGTTTTAGCTTAAAGAAATATTTTTCAAGAGTATTTCACTAGGACGTATAGCAAAAATATAAAAAGTTAAGGAAATAAAGGATTAACATATAATTTCACAAACTCCATTATTTGAGAATTTTCAAAGGTGTACCGTAACAATTTTTGAATTTTTTTTAAAACTTGACAAAAACGATAATTGAACTTACAGAAACAATTTTCAAGAGTATTTTACTTGGGAGTACAACAAAAAATAGTCAAAGTTAAGGAAATAAAGGATTAACATATAATTTTCCAATTTCATTTTTTGAGAATTTTCAAAGGGGTCATCACAGTTTTTTGAAAAATTCTTAAAACTTGACAAAAGTGATGGTTCAGCTTAAATTTTTTTTTTTAAGAGTATTTTACTTGGGAGTACAACAAAAAATATTCAAATTTAAGGAAATAAAGTATCACATATAATTCTACAAACTCCAATTTTTGAGAGTTTTCAAAGAGGGAACCATCACAGTTTTTTAAAAATTCTTAAAACAGGAAAAAAGTGACGTTTTAGCTTACAAAAAAATTTTTGAAAAGTATTTTACATAGGAGTACAACAAAAAGCATTCAAATTTAAGGAAATAAAGAATTAACATATAATTTTATAGACAACATTTTTTTAAAATTTTCGAATGGGTACCATCACAGTTTTTTGAAAAATTCTTAAAACTTTACAAAAGTGATGTTTTAGCTTATAAAAACAATTTTCAAAAGTATTTTACATAGGAGTACAATAAAAAATAGTCAAAGTTAAGGAAATAAATGATTAACATATAATTTTATAGACGACATTTTTTAAAATTTTCGAATGGGTACCATCACAGTTTTTTGAAAAATTCTTAAAACATGACAAAAGTGATGTTTTAGCTTACATAAATTTTTTTAAAGAGTATTTTACTTGGGAGTACAAAAAAAAAAATCAAAGTTAAGAAAATAATGAATTACATATAATTTTACAAACTCCAATTTTTGAGTTTCAAAGGGGATACCATCACAGTTTTTTTTAAAATTCTTAAAACTTGACAAAAGTGATGGTTTAGCTTACATATAATTTTTTAAAAGTATTTTATATAGGAGTACAACAAATTATATTCAAAGTTAAGGAAATAAAGGATTAACATAGAAGTTTTTACACTACATTTTTTTAAAATTTTCGAATGGGTACCATCACAGTTTTTTGAAAAATTCTTAAAACTTGACAAAAGTGATGTTTTAGCTTAAAAAAACAATTTTAAAAAGTATTTTACATAGGAGTACAACAAAAAATATTCAAAGTTAAGGAAATAAAGGATGAACATAAAATTTTATAGACTACATTTTTTTAAAATTTTCGAATGCGTACCATCACAGTTTTTTGAAAAATTCTTAAAACTTGACAAAAGTGATATTTTAGGTTACAGAAAAATTTTGTAATAGTATTTAACTTGGGAGGGCAACAAAAAATATTTAAAGTTAACCATATTTTGAGAATTTTCAAAGGGGTACCATCACAGTTTTTGAAAATTTCTTAAAACTTGACAGAAGTGATGTTTTAGCTTACAGAAACATTTTTCAAGAGTATTTTATTAGGAAGTACAATAAAAAAGATTCAAAGTTTAGGAAATAAAGGATTAACATATAATTTTACAAACTCCATTTTTTTAGAATTTTCAAAAGGGTACAATCACAGTTTTTGAAAAGTACTTAAAACTTGACAAAAGAGATGTTTTAGCTTACCGAAATAGTTTTCAAGAGTATTTAACTTGGGAGTAAAACAAAAAAGATTCAATGTTAAGGAAATAAAGGATTAACATATAATTTTACATAGTCCATTTTTTTGAGAATTTTCAAAGGGGTACCATCACTGTTTTTGAAAAAATCTTAAAACTTGACAAAAGTTATGTTTTCGCTTATAGCAACAATTTTCAAGAGTATTTTACTAGGGAGTTCAACCAAAAATATTCAAAGTTAAGGAAATAAATGATTTATATATAATTTTACAGACACCATTTTTGGAGAATTTACAAAGATACATCACAGTTTTTGAAAAATTATTAAAACTTGACAAAAGTGATGCTTTACCTTACAGAAATATTTTTCATGAGTATTTTACTGGAGAGTACAAAACAAAAAGATTCAAAGTTAAGGATATAAAGGATTAACATATAATTTTACATACTCCATTTTCTGAGAATTTTCAAAGGGGTACCATCACAGTTTTAAAAATTCTTAAAACTTGACAAAAGTGAAGTTTTAGCTTACAAAAACATTTTTCTAGAGTATTTTACTAGGGAGTGCAAAAAATTCGAAGTTAAGAAATAGAACATGAACATATAATTTTACATATTCCATTTTCTGCGAATTTTCAACGGGGTACCATCACAGTTTTTTGAAAAATTCTTAAAACTTGACAAAAGTGAAGTTTTAGCTTATATAAACATTTTTCAAGAGTATTTTACAAGGGAGTACAAAAAAAAATTTCAAAGTTAAGGAAATAACGGATTAACATATAATTTTACAGACTCCATTTTCTAAGAATTTTCGAAAGGGTACCATCACAGTTTTGGAAAAATTCTTAAACTTTGACAGAAGTGAGGTTTTAGCTTAGAAAAACATTTTTCAAGAGTATTTTACTAAGGAGTATAAAAAAATAAAAGATTCCAATTTAAGGAAATAAAGGATTAGCCTATAACTTTACAGATTCCATTTTCTAAGAATTTTCGAAGGGGTACCATCAAAGTTTTTGAAA
The DNA here is from genome assembly GCA_028749325.2 of Caryopteris x clandonensis. NCBI lineage: Eukaryota > Viridiplantae > Streptophyta > Magnoliopsida > Lamiales > Lamiaceae > Caryopteris > Caryopteris x clandonensis. Next base: position 6,009,402 of record JAPYKT020000013.1, read on the forward strand.
AATTCTTAAAACTTAACAAAAGTGAAGTTTTAGCTTACAGAAACCGTTTCCATGAGTGTTTTACTAGGGAGTACAATAAAAAAAGTTCAATGTTAAGGAAATAAAGGATTAACATATAATTTTACAAAGTCCATTTTTTGAGAATTTTCAAAAGGGGTACCATCACAGTTTTTGAAATTTTTTTAAAACTTGACAGAAGTGATGTTTTAGCTTACAGAAACATTTTTCAAGAGTATTTTACTACGAAGTACAATAAAAAAGATTCAAATTTTAGGAAATAAAGGATTAACATATAATTTTACAAACTCCATTTTTTTAGAATTTTCAAAAGGGTACAATCACAGTTTTTGAAAAGTACTTAAAACTTGACAAAAGAGATGTTTTAGCTTACCGAAACTGTTTTCAAGAGTATTTAACTTGGGAGTAAAACAAAAAAGATTCAATGTTAAGGAAATAAAGGATTAACATATAATTTTACATAGTCCATTTTTTTGAGAATTTTCAAAGGGGTACCATCACTGTTTTGGAAAAAATCTTAAAACTTGACAAAAGTTATGTTTTCGCTTATAGCAACAATTTGCAAGAGTATTTTACTAGGGACTTCAACGCAAAATATTCAAAGTTAAGGAAATAAATGATTTATATATAATTTTACAGACACCATTTTTGGAGAATTTACAAAGAAACATCACAGTTTTTAAAAATTATTAAAACTTGACAAAAGTGATGCTTTACCTTACAGAAATATTTTTCATGAGTATTTTACTGGAGAGTACAAAACAAAAAGATTCAAAGTTAAGGATATAAAGGATTAACATATAATTTTATATACTCCATTTTCTGAGAATTTTCAAAGGGGTACCATCACAGTTTTTAAAAATTCTTAAAACTTGACAAAAGTGAAGTTTTAGCTTACAAAAACATTTTTCTAGAGTATTTTACTGGGGAGTGCAAAAAATTCAAAGTTATTCCATTTTCTGCGAATTTTCAACGGGGTACCATCACAGTTTTTTGAAAAATTCTTAAAACTTGACAAAAGTGAAGTTTTAGCTTATATAAACATTTTTCAAGAGTATTTTACAAGGGAGTACAAAAAAAAATTCAAAGTTAAGGAAATAACGGATTAACATATAATTTTACAGACTCCATTTTCTAAGAATTTTCAAAGGGGTACCATCACAGTTTTGGAAAAATTCTTAAACTTTGACAGAAGTGAGGTTTTAGCTTAGAAAAACATTTTTCAAGAGTATTTTACTAAGGAGTACAAAAAAATAAAAGATTCCAATTTAAGGAAATAAAGGATTAGCATATAACTTTACAGATTCCATTTTCTAAGAATTTTCGAAGGGGTACCATCAAAGTTTTTGAAAAATTCTTAAAACTTAACAAAAGTGAAGTTTTGGCTTACAGAAACCGTTTCCAAGAGTGTTTTACTAGGGAGTAAAATAAAAGAAGTTCAATGTTAAGGAAATAAAGGATTAACATATAATTTTACAAAGTCCATTTTTTGAGAATTTTCAAAGGGGTCATCACAGTTTTTTGAAAAATTCTTAAAACTTGACAAAAGTGATGGTTCAGCTTAAATAAACATTGTTAAGAGTATTTTACTTGGGAATACAAAAAAAATATTCAAAGTTAAGGAAATAAAGTATTACATATGATTTTACAAACTCCAATTTTTGAGAGTTTTCGAAGAGGGTACCATCACAGTTTTCGAAAAATTCTTAAAACTTGACAAAAGTGATGTTTTAGCTTATATAAACAATTCAATAGTATTTTACATTGGATTACAACAAAAAACATTCAAATTTAATGAAATAAAGGATTTACATATAATTTTATAGACTACATTGTTTTAAAATTTTCGAATGGGTACCATCACAGTTTTTTGAAAAATTCTTAAACTTACAAAAGTGAAGTTTTAGCTTATAGAAACAAATTTCAAAAGTATTTTGCATAGGAGTACAACAAAAAATAGTCAAAGTTAAGAAAATAAAGGATTAACATATAATTTTATAGACTACATTTTTTAAAAATTTTTGAATGGGTACCATCACAGTTTTTTGAAAAATTCTTAAAACTTGACAAAAATGATGTTTTAGCTTGCAGAATTTTTTTTAAGAGGATTTAACTTGGGAGGGTAACAAAAAATATTTAAATTTAACCATATTTTGAGAATTTTGAAAGGGCTACCGTCACAGTTTTTAGAAAAACTCTTAAAACTTGACAAAAGTGATTCTTTAGCTTAAGGAAATAATTTTCAAGAGTATTTTAATTGGGAGTAGTTAAAAAAATATTCAATGTTAAGGAAATAAAGGATTAGCATATAATTTTATAGACTCCATGTTTTTTAGAATTTTCAAAGGGTACCATCACAGTTTTTGAGAAATTCTTAAAACTTGACAGAAGTGATGTTTTAGCTTACAGAAAAAAATTTCAATAGTCTTTTACTAGGAAGTACAAGAAAAAAAGATTCAAAGTGAAGGAAATAAAGGATTAACATATAATTTTACATACTCCATGTTTTTAGAATTTTCAAATCACAGTTTTTGAAAAATTTGACAAAAGAGATGTTTTAGCTTACAAAAATATTTTTCAAGAGTATTTAACTTGGGAGTACAACAATAAAGATTCAATGTTAAGGAAATAAATGATTAACATATAATTTTACATACTCCATTTTTTTTTTAAATTTGCAAGGGGTACCATCACAGTTTTTGAAAAATTCTTAAAACTTGACCAAAGTGATGGTTTAGCTTAAAGAAAATTTTTTGAAGAGTATTTTACTTGGGAGTATAGCAAAAAATATACAAAGTTAAGGAAATAAAGTATTACATATAATTTTACAAACACCAATTTTTGAGAGTTTTCAAAAGGGGTACCATCACAGTTTTTGAAAAAATCTTAAAACTTGACCAAAGTGATATTTTAGCTTACAGAAACAATTTTCAAAAGTATTTTACATAGGAGTACAACAAAAAATATTCAAAATAAAGGAAATAAAGGATTAACGTAAATTGTTTTTCACTACATTTGTTTAAAATTTTCGAATGGGTATCATCACAGTTTTTTTAAAAATTCTTAAAACTTAACAAAAGTGATGTTTTAGATTATAGAAATAATTTTCAAAAGTATTTTACGTAGGAGTAGAACAAAAAATATTCAAAGTTAAGGAAATAAAGGATGAACATATAATTTTATAGACTACATTTTTTTGAAATTTTCGAATGGGTATCATCACAGTTTTTTTAAAGATTCTTAAAACATGACAAAAGTGATGTTTTGGCTTACATAAATATTTTTCAAGAGTATTTAACTTGGAAGTACAACAAAAAATATTCAATGTTAAGGAAATAAGGGATTAACATATAATTTTATGTACTCAAAGGTTTTGAGAATTTTCAAAGGGGTACCATCACAGTTTTTGGAAAATTCTTAAAACTTGACAAAAGTGATGTTTTCGCTTATAGCAACAATTTTCAAGAGTATTTTACTAGGGAGTGCAACAGAAAATGTTCGAATTTAAGGAAATAAAGTATTAACATATAATTTTACAGACACCATTTTTGAAGAATTTACAAAGAAGTACCATCACAGTTTTTGAAAATTCTTAAAACTTGACAAAAGTGATGTTTTATCTTACAAAAATATTTTTCATGACTATTTTACTAGAGAGTACAAAAAAAAAAAGATTCAAAGTTAAGGATATAAATGATTAACATATAATTTTACATACTCCATTTTCTGAGAATTTTCAAAAGGGGTACCATCACAGTGTTTGAAAAATTCTTAAAACTTGACAATAGTGAAGTTTTAGCTTACAGAAACATTTTTCAAGAGTATTTTACTAGGGAGTACAAAAAAATTCAAAGTTAAGGAAATAAAGGATTAACATATAATTTTACAGACTCCATTTTCTCAGAATTTTCAAATGGGGTACCATCACTGTTTTTGAAAATTTTTTAAAATTTGACAGAAGTGAGGTTTTAGCTTACAAAAACATTTTTCAGGAGTATTTTACTAAGGAGTTAGCATATAAATTTACAGACTCCATTTTCTAAGAATTTTTTACGGGCTACCATCAAAGTTTTTGAAATTTTTTTAAATCTTGACAAAAGTGAAGTTTTAGCTTACAGAAACCTTTTTCAAGAGTATTTTACTAGGGAGTACAATAAAAAAAGTTTAATGTTAAGGAAATAAAGGATTAACACATAATTTTACAAAGTCCATTTTTTGAGAATTTTCAAAGGGGTCATCACAATGTTTTGAAATATTCTTAAAACTTGACAAAAGTGATGGTTCAGCTTAAAGAAACATTTTTTGAGAGTATTTTACTTGGGAGTGCAACAAAAAATATTCAAATTTAAGGAAATAAAGTATTACATATAATTTTACAAACTCCAATTTTTGAGAGTTTTCAAAGAGGGTACCATCACAGTTTTTGAAAAATTCTTAAAACTTGACCAAAGTGATGTTTTAGCTTACAAAAAAACAATTTCAAAAGTATTTTACATAGGATTACAACAAAAAATTTCAAAGTTAAGGAAATAAATGATTAACATATAATTTTATAAACTACATGTTTTTAAAATTTTCGAATGGGTATAATCACAGTTTTTTGAAAAATTCTTAAAAATTGACAAAAAGTGATGTTTTAGCTTATAGAAACAATTTTCAAAAGTATTTTACATAGGATTACAACAATAAATAGTCAAATTTAAGGAAATAAAGGATTAACATATAATTTTATAGACTACATTTTTTTAAACTTTTCGAATGGGTAGCATCACAGTTTTTTGGAAAAATTCCCTTGACAAAAGTGATGTTTTAGCTTACATAAATTTTTTTCAAGAGTATTTAGCTTGGGAGGGAAATAAAAATTATAACCATATTTTGAGAATTTTGAAAGGGCTACCATCATAGTTTTTAGAAAAACTATTAAAACTTGACAAAAGTGATTCTTTAGCTTAAGGAAATAATTTTCAAGAGTATTTTGATTGGGAGTAGTACAAAAAATATTCAAAGTTAAGGAAATGAAGGATTAACATATAATTTTATAGACTCCATGTTTTTTAGAATTTTCAAAGGGGTACCATCACAATTTTTAAATTTTTTTTAAAACTTGACAGAAGTGATGTTTTAGCTTACAGAAACATTTTTCAATTGTATTTTACTAGGAAGTATAAAAAAAAGGATTCAAAGTTAAGGAAATAAAGGAGTAACATATAAATTTATAGACTCCATTTTTGTAGAATTTTCAAAAGGGTACAATCACATTTTTTGAAAAGTCCTTAAAAATTGACAAAAGTGATGTTTTAGCTTAGTAAGACATTTTTCAAGAGTATTTAACTTGGGAGTACAACAAAAAAGATTCAATGTTAAGGAAATAAAGGATTAACATATAATTTTACATACTCCATTATTTTGAAAATTTTCAAAGGGGTACATCACAGATTTTTGAAAGATTCTTAAAACTTGATATAAGTGATGTTTTAGCTTATAGAAATATTTTTCAAGAGAATTTAACTTGGGAGGAAAAAATAAATTTAAAGATAAAGAAATAAAGGATTAACATATAATTTACAAACTCTATTTGTTTAGAATTTTCAAAGGGATCACAGTTTTCGGAAAATTCATAACACTTGACAAAAATGATGTTTTAGTTTATAGAAATAATTTTCAAGAGTATTTTACAAGGGTGTATACCAAAAAATATTCAAATTTAAGGAAATAAAAGATTAACAAATAATTTTACAGACTCCATTTTTTGAGAAATTTGAAAAGGCTACCGTCACAGGTTTTAGAAAAACTCTTAAAACTTGACAAAAGTGATTCTATAGATTAAGGAAATAATTTTCAACAGTATTTTAATTAGTAGTAAAACAAAAACAATTTAAAGTTAAGGAAATAAAGGATTAACATATAATTTTATAGACTACATGTTTTTTAGAATTTTCAAAGGGGGGTACCATCACAGTTTTTGAAAAATTCTTAAAAAACTAGACATAAGTGAAGTTTTAGCATACAAAAACTTTTTTCAAGAGTATTTTACTAGGAAGTAAAAAAAAAAAATCAAAGTTAAGGAAATAAAGGCTTAAGATATAATTTTACAGACTCCATTTTTTTAGAATTTTCAAAGGGGTACCATCACAGTTTTTGTAAATTCTTAAAACTTGACAAAAGTGAACTTTTAGCTTACATAAACAATTTTCAAGAGTATTTTACTTAGGATTACAATAAAAAATATTCAAATTTAAGGAAATAAAGGAGTAATATTTAATTTTATAGACAACATTTTTGGAGAATTTACAAAGGAGTACCATTACAATTTTTGAAAAATTCTTAAAACTTGACAAAAGTAATGTTTTAGCTTACAGAAACATTTTTCAAGAGTAGTTAACTTAGGAGCGCAACAAAAAATATTTAAAGTTAAAGAAATAAATGATTAATATATAATTTTATAGACTCCATTGTTTTGAGAATTTTGAAAGGGATACCATCATAGTTTTTAAAAAATTCTATAAACTTAACAAAAGTGAAGTTTTAGCTTATTTTAACATTTTTCAAGAGTGTTTTACTAAGAAGTACAACAAAAAATATTCAAAGTTAAGGAAATAAAAGATTAACATATAATTTTACAGACTCCATTTTTTTTAGAATTTCAAAAGGGAATCATCATTGTTTTTGAAAAAAATTTAACACTTGAGAAAAGTAATGTTATAGCTTACAGAAATATTTTTCAAGAGTACTTAATTTAGGAGTACAACAAAAAATATTTAAAGTTAAGAAAATAAAGGATTAACATATAATTTTATATACTCTATTGTTTGAGAATTTTCAAAGGATCACAGTTTTTGAAAAATTCTTAAAATTAGACAAAATTGATGTTTTACCTTACATAAACATTTTTGAAGTGTATCTTGGGAGTGCAAAAAAATCATTTTAAGTTAAGGAAATAAAGGATTCACATATAATTTTACAGACTCCATTTTTTTTGAAAATTTTCAAAGGGGTATCATCACAGTTTTTGAAAAATTCTTACAACTTGACAAATGTGACGTTTTTGCTTACAGAAACAATTTTCAAGAGTATTTTACTAGGAAGTACAACAAAATATATTTAAAGTTAAGGAAACAAATGATTAGCATATAATTTTACAGACACCATTTTTTTAGAATTTCAAAGGGGAATCATCATTGTTTTTGAAAAAAAATTGACACTTGATAAAAGTGATTTTTTAGCTTACAGAAATATTTTTCAAGAGTATTTAACTTGGAAGTACAGAAAAAAAGATTCAAATTTAAGAAAATAAAGGATTAACATATAATTTTACAGACTCCATTTTTTTAGAATTTTCAAAGGGGCACCATCAGAATTTTCGGAAAATTCATAAAACTTGGCAAAAGTGATCTTTTTGTTTAAAGAAACAATTTTCAAGAGCATTTTACTAGGGAGTACAACAAAAAATATTCAAATTTAAAGAAATAAATTATTAACATATAATTTTATAGACTCCATTTTTTTGAGAATTTTCAAATGGATACCAATACAGTTTTTGAAAAAATTCTTTATACTTGACAAAAGTGAAGTTTTAGCTTATTTGAACATTTTTCAAGTGTGTTTTACTAGGAAGTACAACAAAAAATATTCAAAGTTAAGGAAATAAAAGATTAACATATAAGTTTAAGTTTTTGAAAAATTCTTAAAACTTGAGAAAAGTGATGTTATATCTTACGGAAACATTTTTCAAGAGTACTTAATTTAGGAGTACAATAAAAAATATTTAAAGTTAAGAAAATAAAGGATTAACATATAATTTTATATACTTTATTTTTTGAAATTTTTTTAAAACTTGACAAAGTGATGTTTTAGCATAGATAAACAATTTTTATGAGTATTTTACTAGGGAGTACAACAAAAAATATTCTAAGTCATGGAAATAAAGGATTAAAACCTAATTTTACAGGCTCCATTTTTCGAGAATTTTCAAAGGGGTATGGAAATTGAAGTGAAGTATTAGCTTACATAAATAATTTTCAAGAGTATTTAACTTGGGTGTACAAAAAAAATATTCAAAGTTAAACAAATAAAGGATTAACATATAATTTCATAAACTCTATTTTTTTGAAAATTTTCAAAGGGGTACCATTAGAGTTTTTGAAAAAAATTTAAAACTTGACAAAAGTATAGTTTTAGCTTATAGAAATATTTTTCAAGAGTATTTTACTAGGAATTAAAACAAAAAAAAATTCAAAGTTAAAGGAATAAAGGATTAATATATAATTTACAGACTCCATTTTTTGAGAATTTTCATAGGGGTACCATCATAGTTTTCGAAAAATTCTTAAAACTTGGCAAAAGTTATGTTTTAGCATACATAAACAAATTTCAAGAGTATTTTACTCGGGAGTACAACAAAAAATATTAAAACTTAAGGAAAAAAAGGATTAACATATAATTTAAAGACTATTTTTGGAAAATTTTCAATGGGGTACCATCACAGTTTTTCAAAATTTCTTAAAACTTGAAAAAAGTGAAGTTTTAGTGTACAAAAACTTTTTTCAAGAGTATTTAATTTGGGAGTACAACAAAAATTATTCAAATATAAGAAAATAAAGGATTATATAATTTTACAGGCGCTATTTTTGGAGAATTTTCAAATGGGTAGCATGACAGTTTATGAAAAATCTTAAAACATAACAAAAGTGAAGATTTTACGTACACAAATATTTTTCAAAAGTATTTTACATGGTAGTATAACAAAATATATTCAAATTTAAGGAAATAATGTATTAACATAAAATTTTACAGACACCACTTTTTGAAAATTTTCAAAGGGCTACCATCACAATTTTTGAAAAATTCTTATAACTAGACAAAAGTGAAGTTTTAGCTATAGAAACAATTTTCAAGAGTATTTAACTTGGGAGTATAATAAAAATCATTTATAGTTAAAGAAATAAAGGATTAACATATAGTATAATAACATATAATTTTATAGACTCCATTTTTTTGAGAATTTTCAAAGGGGTACCATCATAGTTTTTGAAAAATTCTTAAAACTTGACTAAAGTGAAGTTTTAGCTTACAGAGAGATTTTTGAAGAGTATTTTGCTTGGGAGTATAGCAAAAAACATTCTAAGTTAAGGAAATAAAGGATTAACATATAATTATGACAAAAGGTATGCTATAGCTTACAGAAACATTTTTCAAGAGTATTTTTTTTGGGAGTACAATAAAAAATATTCAAACTTAAGAAAATAAAGGATTAACATATAAATTACAGATTCCATTTTTTGAGAATTTTCAAAGGGGTACCATCACAGTTTTTGAAAAATTCTTAAAACTTGACCAACATGAAGTTTTACGCTACAGAAACATTTTTCAAGACTATCTAACTGGGGAGTACAATAAAAAAATTTACAAGTTAAGGAAATAAAGGAATAATATCTAATTTTACAAACTCCTTTTTTTGAGAATTTTCAAAGGGGAATAGTCATATTTTTCGAAAAATTCTTAAAACTTGACAAAAGTTTAGTTTTAGCTTATAGAAATATTTTTCAAGAATATTTTACTAGGATGTACAACAAAAAATATTCAAAGTTAAGTGAATAAAGGATTAATATATATCTTACACACTCCATTTTTTGAGAATTTTCATAGGGGTACCATTATAGTTTTTGAAATTTAAGGAAATAAAGGATTAACATATAATTTAAAGACTCCATTTTTTAAAATTTTCAAAAGGGTACCATCTCGTTTTTCAAAAATTCTTAAAACTTGAAAAAAGTGAAGTTTTAGTGTACCGAAACTTTTTTCGAGAGTATTTAAGTTGGGAGTACAACAAAAATTATTCAAATATAAGGAAATAAAGGATTATATAATTTTACAGGCTCTATTTTTGGAGAATTTTCAAATGGGTAGCATCACAGTTTTTGAAAAATCTTAAAACCTAACAAAAGTGAAGATTTTTTTACACAAATAATTTTCAAAATTATTTTACATGGGAGTATAACAAAAATATTCATATTTAAGGAAAAAATTTATTAACATAAAATTTTACAGACAAAAGTAAAATTTTCAAAGGGCTACCATCATAGTTTTTGAAAAATTCTTATAACTAGACAAAAGTAAAGTTTTTGCTATAGAAACAATTTTCAAGAGTATTTAACTTAGGAGTACAACAAAAAATATTTAAAGTTAAAGAAATAAAGGATTAACATGTAATTTTATAGACTCCATTTTTTTGAGAATTTTCAAAGGGGTACCATCATAGTTTTTGAAAAATTCTTAAAACTTTACTAAAGTGAAGTTTTAGCTTACAGAGATATTTTTGATGAATATTTTACTTGGGAGTACGGCAAAAAACATTCAAAGTTAAGGAAATAAAGGATTAACATATAATTTTACAAACTCCATTTTTTGAGAATTTTCAAAGGAGGCACCATTAGAGTTTTTAAAAAATCTTAAAACTTGAGAAAAGGTATGCTTTAGCTTACAGAAATAAAGGATGAACATATAAATTACAGATTCTATTTTTGAGAATTTTCCAAGGAGAACCATCATAGTTTTTGAATTTTTTTTTAAAACTTGACCAAAATGAAGTTTTACGCTACAGAAACATTTTTCAAGACTGTCTAACTGGGGAGTACAACAAAAAATGTTCAAAGTTAAGGAAATAAAGGATTAATATCTAATTTTACAAACTCCATTTGTTGAGAATTTTCAAAGGGGAACAGTCACAGTTTTCAAAAAATTCTTAAAACTTGACAAAAGTGTAGTTTTAATTTTTCAATAGTATTTTACTTGGGATTACAACACAAAATATTCAAACTTAAGGAAATAAAGGATTAACATATAATTTATGGACTCCGTTTTTTTAGAATTTTCAAAGCAATACCATCACAGTTTTTGAAAAATTCTTAAAACTTGACCAAAATGAAGTTTTACCCTAACAGAAACATTTTTCAAGACTATTTAACTAGGAAGTACAACAAAAAATAATCCAAGTTAAGGAAATAAAGGATTAATATGTAATTTTACAAACTCCATTTTTTTAGAATTTTGAAAGGGGAACAATCACAATTTTCAAAAAATTCTTAAAACTTGACAAAAATGATGTTTTAGATTATAAAATGAATTTTTAAGAGTATTTTACTTGGTAGTACAATAAAAAAATTTCAAAGTTTGAGGAAATAAAGGATTAACATATAATTTTATAGACTCCATTTTTGGAGAATTTTCAAAGGGGTACCATCAAAGTTTTTTAAACATTCTTAAAACTTGACAAAAATAAATAGTATAACTTGGGAGTACAACAAAAAATATTCAAAGTTCAGGAAATAAAGGATTAACATTTACTTTTTCAAACTCCATTTTTTGAGAATTTTCAAAGGGTTCCATCAAAGTTTTTTAAAAATTCTTAAAACTTGACAAAAATGAAGTTTTACACTACAGAAATATTTTAAAGAGTATAACTTGGGAGTACAAAAATATATTCAAAGTGAATGAAATAAAGGATTAACATATAATTTTACAGACTCCATTTTTTGAGAATTTTCAAAGAGGTACCATCACATTTTTAAAAAATTCTTAAAATTTGACAAAAGAGATGTTTTAGCTTCCCGAAACAAATTTAAAGAGTATTTAATTGGGAGTACAACAAAAAAATAGTCAAAGTTAAGGAAATAAAGGATTAACATATAATTTTACAGACTCCATTTTTTTATAATTTTCAAAGGGGTACCATCACAGTTTTTTAAAAATTCTTAAAATTTTACAAAAGTGATGTTTTAGCTTACAGAAAAAAAATTTCAAGTGTATTTTACATGGGAGTACATAAAAAATATTCAAAGTTAAGAAAATAAAGGATTAATATATAATTTTTGCAGAGTCCATTTTTTGAAAATTTTTGGAAGAGTACCATAACGGTTTTTAAAAAATTCCTAAAACTTGACAAAGGTGATGTTTTAGCTTACAGAAATAATTTTGATGAGTATTTTATTTGGAAGTACAACATAAAAAATATTTAAAGTTAATGAAATAAAGGACTAACAAATAATTTTACAAACTCCATTTTTTGAAAATTTTAGAAGGGGTACCATCACAGTCATTAAAAAATTCTTCAAACTTGACAAAAAGAATTTTTAGTGAAAAAAACATTTTACAGCTCCAGTTTTTTATAATTTTTGAAGGGTACACAATCACAATTTTGAAAAATTCTTAAAACTTGACATAAGTGATGTTTTAGCTTACAGAAAAAATTTCAAGAGTATTTTACTTGGAAGTACAACAAAAAATATTCACAGTTAAGGAAATAAAGGATTAACATATAATTTTACACTCCATTTTTTGAGAATTGTCAAAGGGGAACCATCACGGCTTTTTGAAATATTCTTAAAACTTGACAAAAATGTAGTTTTAACTGACATAAAATATTTTCTAGAGTATTTAATTTGGGAGTTCAACAGAAAAAAATCAAACTTAAGGAAATAAAGGATTAACATATAATTTTACAAACTCCATTTGTTGAGAATTTTCAAAGAGGTACCGTCACAGTTTTTGAAAAATTTAAAAAACTTGACAAAAGTGATGTTTTAGGTTACGGGAATAATTTTCAAAAGTATTTTACTTTGGAGTACATAAAAATATTCAAAATTAAGAAAATAAAGGATTAACTTATAATTTTACACACTCCATTTATTGAGAATTTTAGAAGAAGTACCATCACAGTTTTTTGAAAAATTCTTAAAACTTGACAAAGGTGATGTTTTAGCTTACATAAACAATTATGAAGAGTATGGTATGTCAAATATTTTATATAATTTATCATCTCTTGAATATATAAAAAAAAATCATCATTCATAAGTTTTGGATATATATTAATGAATTGAGTAATTTTTATTTTGTGGTGATTATTATTGTAGGTAATTTGGAATATTTCTCAATATATGTACTCTTTAATAATCTAATATATAAAAAATTTGTTATTTATTTTTGTTCAAAAAATGAAATAATCTAATATATGAAGTATATTTTGATTGCAATCTATTATATATATATATATATATAAGTAACAGTTAAAATAACTTTTAAAATTTGTATATATTTTTTTATTATATAATATATAAAAAAGACATGTTCCAATATATATATAAAGAAAATTTTCAAGTTAAAATAGATTTCTAAATTTGGATATGCTTTTTCTTTGTTTTTTTAATAAATATATAATATTCTTTTAATTATTAAACAATATTATTGTTATTAGTAAATAATTAATTCATCCATAATAAAGATTTATGAAGCTTATTAATTGATTGAGTGTTTTTCTATTTTTATTATGGTATGTCAAATATTTTATATAATTTATCGTCTCTTAAATAAATAAATAAATATCATCATTCATAAATTTTGTATAAATATTAATTAATTGAGTTAGTAAAGAGCTACATAAATCCAGATCATTATATATAATTTGTACTAAAACATTAATTAATTTACAAAGGCTTATTAATTGAGTGAGTTTTTAAATATTTACAAACACTTATTAATTGATTGATTTTGTTTTTCTATTTTTGTAATGGTATGTCAAATATTTTATATATTTTATCATTTTCGTCAACAAAAGCTAGCAAATAACAAATCTCATGGTTGACCATAACAAATTGACGAAAAAATCTATTGAAAAATGAGACATAATATATGAAGTATAAATGTCCGAAAGACTAGACATACAACACATATGCAAGTGGAGATCTTTGAGCTGTGTGAAAAGATACTCTTATTGATGAACTATTTATTTGACTAGAAGTTGACTGAAGCAAACAAAATTTGTCGGTATGTTGGTAGAAGAAATTATGAAGAATTTTGAAATTATTTGTATTTTAAAATTACTAAAAAATTACTTAAATCAAAATATGATAAGAACATGATATAGATTTCCATACGAACAAAATATAATATGGAAAAACTAATAATTTTAAAAGCGAAAGCATATGTAAATTCATAATTGATTTGACTTGTACGAAAGTATGTCTAAATATGTATTTATTTTGTATAAAGACTCGTATGGTTTTTTGTACGATAAGAATGATTGATTTGTATGAAGCTTTGGTTACATATATATTTTTAGTACATTAATAATTGATTTGATTTGTATGAAAGTATGCCTAAATAAATATTTGTTTTATATGAAGACTTGCATGGTCTTTCATACGATTAGAATGATTTGATTTGTATGAATGTGTGTCTAAATATATATTTGTTTTGTATGAAGTCTCATACCGTCTTTTGAAGTTATAAGGTCTGGGACTGAACCCAACTGATAGTAATAAGTTTCCTATCTTTCAATTTGATATCTAAACAAATTGAAAATTCCATACGGTATTTACACATAAAATCATGATTATTAATAATCATTAAGTTTCATTAAGTTAAATCTTATGTGATATTTTAATTAGATTATCATAAAAGACAATTGTACACTTTTAATTTGACTTGGTTTTACCCAATTTATTTGATAATTTCAACAACCATCTACTTAATGCTATGCATGTTATCAGAAAAATGTGTATAACTTGAATAAACTCAAACTTTACTATCACCTTTTGGATATTCTTTAAACAATCAGAACAGATAATCTTGATATATATATATATATAGTAATGATACATAATTTTTAGATAATTATTAATTGATTTAGTAAAGATCTAAATAAATCAAGATTATGATATGTAATTCATACTAAAACATTAATTTATTTACTTTATCCCTTTTTTTATTATATGAAATGTTTATATATTTCACAAAATATATCATCTTCATGTATGAGCTAGTAAGACAGCTATATATAAAGAAGATTAAACATAATAAAGATTTACGAAGCTTATTAATTGATTGAGTTTTTTTCTATTTTTATTAGGGTATGTCAAATATTTTATATAATTTAACGTCTCTTGAATATATAAAAAAATATCATCATTCATAAATTTTTGGATATATATTAATTAATTGTAACATCCCAAAATCACTTTCAGAATATTACGACTACTTCGCCTTCTAAAACCATGATTTAGTTTTTTTTCACAACCAATCACAAGAAAAATTCTGAATCATTGTTAAAAAACCAAAAATAGAAATATCATGTACTTGTTCACTGAACCACTAGAAAATCAATAATAAAGCAATTCAAAAGCAAAACAAAATTCTTTTAAATTTATAGAATGAACGAGATATTTTAAACTTTTAAATGTGGCAACAGCACAGTCTACAAGCCGGCTTCACAGCGTAGCTCACTCCTTCTTGACTTTCTTACCTGAAATGTTGAGGGGGTGAGTGTTGGATAACACTCCGTTGGCTAACTCTTTTACCCACAAGAGCACATATACATGAGAGCATACCAATTTACATCGCATAGAGGCACCTTGTACACTAAAGCACATCACATATAACCATAAATCATGAATCTTGTAATATGTATACTATTTACTTATTATAGTACACATAAGAGCACATCAATCTATCTTGGGACCGCTTTGTCCTGCTCAAGCATCATGAGTTCGGGAGTTACCCGAAGTGATCTTTCGATCAGAATCTTGTAGGAGTCATACCCGCAAATCTTAGCCATATCTATTTACGGTATTATCCATATATCTTACATATTGTGTAGCTTTACCGCGAATCTTGCAAATAAGACATCACATATGTATGTCAAACATTCTCTTCATAAAATCATGTCATCAAACCATCATCATGTCACATTTAACATTCACAATACCAACGCATATCATAAATCCTTGCCATATAAACATGTACATTTCTCTAGAGGGTAATTAAACAAACCACAACACACGATTAGTGTGAGAGTATCACCCACCTCTTACAGTAATAGGGATGGTATCTGCAATTATGTATGGTCCTAAACCCAAGATCTTTAGAGCTCCTACAATAGGGATGAATTATTCACTATTAACCCGTTAACTAAATAAAATCTTAATCTATAAAATACTAAGATGCTATTGACCAGAACTGTACAAATTTACTGAAAACAGGTTAGGAAGTGGGAGCGGGGACTAATATTTATAAAGGTTGTGAAAATGAGCTTCTATTAAACGTAAACACATTCTAACCTCGAATTATGTGCATAGTAAATAAATTCAAAACTTCAGTTTTCTCAACACCAATTATACATAATGAAATTTATGACATTTTACCACTGATTTGAGTCCAATCGGACTTAAAATGAAGATTTTATGACGATTCAATGTATATTCCTACGGCACAGTAAGGAATGAATATTTTATATTTTGCATTTGTGGAAACTAGAATGTTTTGAAAGTATGCTATAAAAATTTCATGCCTCTTTTAGAAGAGTTACTAGTTATTTTGGATTTTTGTAACTGAAATAACTATAGCTGTAAATCCTGCCCAACCGTAAGAAAAATATCATAACTCCTAACATATAAACTAGATCGACTTGATTTTTTTTTTGAAAGATGAATAACACCTATAGAAACAACATATTAAAAATTGAAGATTTTTGGATAACTACAAACTTGTATTTCGAATTCTCAAATCAGAACAGTAATAGTCTATGGATTTAGAGTAATAGAAAATTCATATAAAATAAAATAGACACCCAATTGACCTAAAATATTAAACGTGAATTAAAATTATAGGAATGGATGACATATTCAAATTTCAATCAAAGTTGGACTCATCTAATTGTTTTGTCTTTACGACCTTTTTTCACTTTCAAATATGGCCAACAAGTACAAATAGAATTTTCCTTTCTCAAAACCTTTTTAGCATTTGTTCACTTCCGAATTTCTTAGCCAATGTCTTTATTAGCTGTGGGAAGTCATTTTTGAATTTGGCAATGCTTTTAGGGAAGTGACTCTTATTTTACATTTTGTAGCCTAATTAATACCCATACTTCCACAACTCTTTCGATTTCTTTACTCTTTTTTTACCAAGGCCTTTCAACATTCAATATTATTTTCTATTCAACAAGTCCACCTTACTTATATCAATTCACAGAGAAGTGTGAGTTTGTTATCAAAGATAGACTCAAAAAGCTCAAAAGGGTTAAGTAAGATAATTTGAAGTAAATGGACAAAATTAAAGGGATAATAAGGCTACTAAAGATGACCTAAAATCATTTCTAAAATCAACATTATTCTATTAAACTTCAACAAATCATAGGTAAGTTCTATACATTCTAACAATTATTTAACGTAACACACTAGAAGATAATCAAAAGAACTCAAACTCTCACTTCTCAATCATGACTCAAGACATTTAAGCCGTTCATTGCATACACAATTTTCTTGCTTCACATTATGCCCAACTTATCAATAATCATTGTGTACAAATAAAGAAAATCTATCATAAGCATTAATCAATACCCACAATCATCGAAATAAACAAATGAACTCGATCTTAGTTTAGTAGCACACTAGGAACTTGAAAAAAATAATAAAAGAAAAAGAAAAATAGAAAATACCGCTTTGGGACATAGTAAAAGAATTATGGGGTATGTCCATCCACCCTTCAACTTATTATTAGAGATGACTAAGATAGATAGGGTGTCCATAATTCTCTAACTCTACCTTTACTAAGGTGGTAGTTGCAGCGGATAATTTTTTTTTTTTTTTTTTTAACATCTTAGTTGCCTCCTAATCAGCGCTTCGTTTAACGTCCCCAGCTCGACATAATCTGGTCTTCTCTAGTAGCTACTTCAATCTCGAAATAAAAGGTATCAGATTTCTTGCACCTTTAGATCCTGTTTTTATAAACTATCTGCCAAAGTCAACACTAGTGGAGAAGAAAAAAATAATAATAAGATACTAGAAACTATAAACAAAGATAATATACACTTTAGATTAAAGTCTAATAATTAAAATTAATATCAACCATAGATTACGCCATTTCTTGACAATGGCACCGTAAACTTTTCTTTTTCTTTTATTTCACTAAAAAGGACTCGCAAGTGTAAGAGGTTACTTAAAATAAAGTATTGGTGAGAACATGTATCGTATCCAAAGAGACTGTTAAATGTACTTCCAACTAATTACTCATTTATATTATCTTGCTTTATCTAAAGACTCGAACTTTTTTTTTGTTCTAAAGCATGGAAATTAAATAAAATAATAAAAATTTGATATTACACAATTACTCAGGCGTACCCGAGATAAATAAAACTAGGCACAAAGCCCAGCGGGGGAAGGGTCCAAACTTCCTAAGACTTGTTTATATGTGAAAATGCTGCAAAAAAAAAAGAAGAAATAAAATGGAGCAGCAAAACAAATGCAGTAGAACTATTCAACTTTCCTAAAATGCAGCAGTAAAGTCAGCAAGCAAGGGATAAAACAATAGCCCTAACTGTCAACTAACACCAACGATCAGCCATACAGCACGTCCAACCAGCAGGGTTGCACATCAAGTCCAACAGCCAAAGGCAGCAGTGACCATAAAAGTTGCACCAACAGCTAACAAACCATAGACAACCAGGATATAGCGGGGAGCAACGTCAATGCCCTGCAACTGCAGCACGTCCACATCGCAGGGTAATCGCAGCAAGTCTAAAGGCAGCAGTGAACATAAAATTGCAGTAACAGCGAACAAACCCAATATCAGCACGTCCCAACAGCAGGATTGCAACTACCAGTCCACGAGGCCCAAATCAGCCAATTTGCAGCAAGGTCGGCAGGAAAAAACACATGCGCCATTCAGAAAATTTAGCCAATGTGGACAGGTTTATGCAAAACAAACAACAAGCAACATCCAATATCAGCACGTCCACACAGCAAGATTGCAGCAGCAAGTCCAAGAAACTTGCAGCAACAGCGAACAAACCCAATAACTGCACGTCCCCACAGCAGGATTGTTGCTACCAGTCCACGAGGCCCAAATTAGCCAATTTGCAGCAAGGTCGTCTGGAAAAAACACATGCTACATTCAGCAAATTTAGCCAATGTGGACAGGTTTATGCAAATCGAATAGCAGGAAACATTCAATATCAGGACTTCCATCCAGCAGAATTGCAGCAGCAGGTCCAAAGGCCAAAGGTAGCAATGAACAAAAAATTGCAGCAACAACACAAAACATCAATTGTGGGCTCAAGTGTGACAATATCAGCACGTCCACACAGTAGGATTGTAGAAACAGTCCAAACAGCCCAAAACACCAATATGCAGTAGGGTTGGCAGGAAAACACACGCTCCATATAGCAAGTTTAGCAATTGTGGATAATTATATGCAAAACAAATATCAGTGAACAAAAATATTACACACAATATATGAATTATCAGCACATAAAAAGTGCAGCAGTTATGCTGCAAAACTGCCCAATTGGGCAAGCATCAACGTCAAAACCCTGCAGCTGTTGTTAGGGTTCAGCAGGGTGAAGTAACCCAATAGATAGAGCAACAAATATCAATCGTGGATGAATATGTTATCAAGAAACAGCAGTAGTACTACTCAACGTTGCTAAAATGCAGCAGCAAAATTAGCAAGATAAGTCGTAGGCTTACAGCAACCAGGCAGCAGGATTAAGACATCCCATAAGCAGCAAAAACATCAAATCAAACAAATGCCCAAACACCCAAAATGGCAAAGTCAGCCGGCACAAAAACAACAAACTGTCATGAAGATCAGTAGAGGCACTGCTCAAAGTTTACTAAAATACTGCACAATATCAGTAAGACAACTGAATACATATGCAGCAACAAGTCCAGCTGGATAAAAAACATCGATTATGCAGCATGCACATCAAGCAGACCAATGCCTAGTTTGGCAAATACATCCCATGTGGAACTAATGAAGAGCCCATAAGGCTCAGCAACGAACCACATAATACGTAAAGACTCGAACTTTGGTGATAGACGAGTTAGTTGAAAAGAATAAAATAAAAGATAGAAATAAATAAATAATTCAGATTTAAGCAAGATAAGCCTCTAGTGATTTGATGGATTCGAGGGATATAAACTCTTACGGTTCATATAATTTCTTTTAATGTATTAAACCATATCTAATTTCTATTGTAATATGATTTGCAATACATGGGAAATGAGTTAACAATCAGAGCTAACATCTATATAAAAGAGAAAATAATAAAACTACAAAAATTAATGCCCAATGATCTTTACTTCTCTTCTCTTCTCTCTGATGACTTGGTTTCTCATTTCCTCCTCGTATATATATTTCTAGCTATAAGAAGTGATGATCAAATATGAAAACTCATGATCTTCTTCGTTTCCAAGTTACATCTTTTATAGGGGTTTATTAAGGTTTCGTTCCCCCCAAAAATCTCCTTTGGAAGAAGAGGATAAGTACAAATCCTGATCCCTGATAATCTCTTTGAAACAAGAGGATAAGAACAAAAAATGATCCTTGATAATATCCTTTGAAATGAGAGGATAAATACAAATCGTCAGATGTAAACTTTTATGTCTAAACTTCAACAAACCCGTGACGTAACAACATATAGCAAAATCATTATAACTCTTCACTTAGTTACATGCAATTTCCTAAAAACTATGCAGAATGATGCCAAATTATATGTAAACCCTATTTTTATTAATTATTTAGGTGAAATAGAGATATTTGCATAGATATTTAATCTACAAATTGCATGCACTTCGAGAAATGGGTAATACAATATTGTGACTATCTTATAAGAACGAAAAATAAATGAACTTGAATTGAACTGACATAACAATATATTTTTTAATTTTTGAAAACATCTATATAAAAGAGAAAATAATAAAACTACGAATTAATGCCCAATGATCATCACTTCTCTTCTCTCTAATGACTTGGTTACCCGTTTCCTCCTCGTATATATATTTCTAGCTATAAGAAATGATGATCAAATGTGAAAATTCCTGATCTTCTTCGTCTCCAAGTTACTCCATTTATGGGGTTGAATAAGGTTTTGTTTCCCCCAAAAATCTCCTTTGGAACAAGAGGATAAGTACAAATCATGATCTCTGATAATCTCCTCTGAAACAAGAGGATAAGAACAAATCGTGATCCCTAAGAATCTCCTTTGAAACGAAAGGAAAATACAAATCGTCAAATGTAAATTTTTCTATTTAAACTTCAACAAACCCGTGATGTAACAAAATATAGCGAAATAATTATAAATTCTTCACCTAGTTACATGCAATTTCCTAAAAACTATGCAGAATGACGTTGAATTACGCATAAACCCTATTTTTATTTAATTATTTATGTAAAATAGAGATGTTTTCACAGATATTTAATTTATGAATTGCACGCACTTCGAGAAATGGGTAATACAATATTGTGACTATCTTATAAGAACGAATAACAAATGAACTTTAATTGAATTGACATAGCAATATAATTTGTAATTGTTGAAAGCATGTCCCCATGACTAATTTTTCCTTTTTGATTTCTGCACATCTTTGCCTATTTATCTCTTGATTGATTGATTCATATATTATTTATTTTATGTTTATTAGTAAATAGATCAAAACGCCTTTTTATCCAACCATCTAAATAAAGTAAAGGATAAATTTATAATATTTGATAGTCTCTACTGACCCTTGTGGATACAACCTAGCTCACTACATATATATTAATTACATTGTACACTTGCAAGGTAGTGTGTAGATTTAGATGAACATAAATTGTGGTAACGAAAAGAAACATGGAGTTCTAGATGGTAACCACAAATATGGTAGAATCTTGCTACTTCTTCCATTTTTTTATTGGTAAAGTATGGGAATATGAAATTCGAGGTATACATAGCTTAATAGAGAAGACAGGGTATTGATATCCCCACTCATAAATTAATTAAGACAAAAATAGTGGGTTTAACTGAATCACTTGACCTCAGAATATGGATGAATAAAGATTTATTATTGATTTTAGGTTGAGCATCCATTTGCATATGGGGCTGATGGACTGGAGTTCGTCAATCCAAGCCTAATTTATATGTCTAATTAGGTCTTTCATGAACTAATATATATTGTGTGTGTGTATATATATATATATCTTTTGTAGGGTTTTACACTCATGATTTGATTAGACCTATAGTGCTAGAATTTTAAATTATTTGGATATTAAATATATAATCATTTAAGGTGAGTTCAAAAATAAAATTTAAAGTGTGTCATCAAGTAAATTGCAATTGATTTGGCAAAATTACATCTAAAGAAGCTTAGGAGTTCATTTTACATACTTTTCTAGTAGTTCTAAATTCTGATGTGTGTGGATTAAAGAATGTTCCTCTTCAATTAAAAATACATCCTTTTTTTAAAATAATAATAATAATTAAAAAAAATAAAAATAATAATAATAATAATAATAATAAATCTAGATCAATTCCAAAAAACAACTGTTGAAAAAAAAACTATTATATATATATTTTTCATCAAACTCATCTGATTTTGGCTAAATTCCATTGGTCAATATTCATCAAATTGGCAAAAAAAAACTTACTACCTTTTACAAATTTTCAAATCTTGAGGATTGATTCACGAAGTCTTCAAAATGAAAATTTATTGTATAGTTTTCAACAACTAATTAATATCATTGACCATTCTCAAAAATTGATACGTGATAAGGAATAATCACATTAATCATATTGTCCATAATAACTCATAGAAAATCTCATTATTCTTTCTCAAATAAACATATAATTAATGTAATTGCATCGCCTATCCACTATATATATTACAAAATCTACTTCACAAAAAAAAGTAGAGAGAGAGGAACAGAGAGAGAGAGAGAGAGAGAGAGTGAATGGCAGAGAGAAACACTTATCCCCCATGTAAAAACCATTCATGCAGCGATCGTGAGTGTTGTGGTGAAGGCCAGTACAAAGTCATATGGCCCAACCTACTTGGTGTGGTTGCAGACAAAGCTAGGGCAATTATTGTAAAAGATAATCCTCTTGTAACAACCATTGTTATACATAAGGGTGATGTAGTAATTCAAGATTTCTGCTGCAATCGTGTTTGGCTTGTAGTCGATGAGAAAAGTAATGTTGTTGATGTGCCAAAGGTCGGATAGAATATGACATTTGAAAAACAATAAATGTAAGTATTTGAAGTACTAATAAAAGAGAAGGGTGTCTTCCTTCTTAATGTAGCTCGTGTAGTTTTGGTGATATGGTTTCTTAATGCATTTTTTTTTATGTTTTTTCCCTTCTTTTGTATGCCATTGAGCTTTTATAAAATTTTAGAGTTGGCATTTAACATCTCTGGTGCATAAAATCACTATAATTTTATAATTTTTGAATCATAATAATAGAGTTCATGTTGCACCCAGAAAGTCATCCAATTTGCATACATTTTTAACAACCCATTCTTAATAGCGAGTAAACTCACTAGTAGATTCTTCTTTCATTGATTTTTAAAGATATCGATAGCTAAAAAATTTAATGGACTAAAAATATACTATTATTCCTTCCAAAGAAATAATTTATTTCTCGAATGAAGTTTAAAGGTCTAAATCCACATCCTCATCTATTTTATATTCTATTTTGGTGCTGTATAATTACAACAAATTTCAATAGCAAAATAGTGAATGTATAATTTTTAATAATCCTCTCTTTCATAAGGGCTATGGATTTCCTTTCACAAGAATCATCAAGAATTATTGTTTTCTAGGAATATTATTTTCCTTACTGCACTATGTTTTCGTACAAGACTCCAACTCTTATCTTCCAACTAATATAGTTTTTTGGTATGATAGAACACAAAAGTGTTCTGAAGGTATATTTGTAATATCCTTGGCACCTTTGAATGGGGGATGTGTCCAATTTAATTATACCTTATTTTTGAGTTGGATGAATCATATCCTACAACCTTTCACTGAAGAAAGCATATAACTACTATTTTCTCTTTCTTCATTTTCTCTTTCTTCATTTTCTCTTCCCCCCTCTCTCTCTCTTAAAACAATATTTTACAAATTTCAATAGCTATTTTATAAATAATCATTCATTTTATCATTAAAATCTTTCTATCAAAATTTCTACATATACTACCATATTAAATTCTAGAATAAATACAAGATTTAAATAAATATTTTTGTACTCACAAGGATTCCACCAAAGGATTGGCCACACACACCTCAAACTTAGTGCAACCATATTTTTACAAACTATGAGATCGACAACCTCGTTTCAAAATCTTCCTGTTCATTGGACACGCACACACATTATTGGTTGTAGTATATGTAGATGACTCGTTAATCATTGGTTGAATAAGGATCTATTTTACTCTTATCACTCATAACATTTGGCTGATGACATCATTATTATATCACTATTAAGTATGTGGTTTAATGATGTCATGTCATACATATGTCCTATATTATACAACAAGATCAAGAAAATATACAAAACTATCAAAGAAGAGGTGATCCACTATCCACCATCCACTACACATGTTCCAAGGAACACATCCACCGATCATCCCATAATGATTCAACATTTATTTCATTTTCCTCGTATATTTTTATGTTATAGATTATTGATACATATTTCTAGTAACATAAATATTTAATGGTTTTTTATCTGCAAAAATAATGAGGAATTATCAGTTTTTTATGTCTTTGGAAGGAGTCAATTGCTCATCTGGAATAGAGATATTAATTTGAGTAATTAATCTACGAATTACATGGACTTTGGGAGGATGGGTAACTAAAAATACTACGGTTGTTCTATAAGAATGAAGAACAATGACTTGGATTATATTAATTTGACGACATACTTTTTGTAGTTAAAAGCATGGCCCTAAAATTTGCTTTGAAATGAGAGGATAAGTACAAATTGTCAAATGTCAGTTTTTTGTCAAAACTTCAAGAAACACATGACTTAAGAAAATATAGCAAAATCATAATAAACTCGTCACCTAGGCACATGCAATTTTCGAAAAACTATGCAGAATGACCCTGAATTACACCTAAACCTGATGTTTATCAACCCCCCAAACTTGACCTATTTTTCATCCTCGAACAATGATAACAAATCTTAATTCCAGCATGAAGGGGTGTTTTGACAGTATACGGCATTTCAAGTAACAACCACTATGATTAAATCAAAATAAAACATATCACAAGCAAACAATTTTGTGTCATGGAACTATTTACTTGTTTAACATCTTGAATCATTTGTTGTCATTAGGGTTGTGTAGGTCCCACACTCAAGTGTATAGGAAAATATTATTGGTACTCAATGTTAAAATAAATTTAGAATTAACCATTTGTTTGCTCATGATTTTATCTCGAATTTACATGCAATAAATGTGGATTAAGGGTCATAAAGAACTTTTGTTTCAGTTGGAATGTAGTCTTTTGATAAAGGTAAGGAATATATGGATAAATGACTCAATCAAAGTTGGACTCATTGAATTGTTTGGTCTTTACGACCATTTTTCACTTTCAAATATGACTAACGAGTACAACTAGAATTTCCCTTTCTCAAAACCTTTTCTACATTTATTCACTTCCGAATTTCTCAGCCAATGTCTTTATCAGTTGTGGGAAGTCACTTCCAAATTTGGCAATTTTTTTTAGGAAAGTGACTTTTATTTTACCTTTTGTATCCTAATTAATACACATACTTCCACAACTCTTTTGATTTCTTTTCTCTTTTTTTACCAAGCCTTTCAAAATTCAATATTATATTATATTCGAAAAGTCCACCTTACTTATATCAATTCACAGAGCAGTGTGACTTAGTTATCAAAGAAAGACTCAAAAGCTCAAAAGGGCTTAGTAAGATATTTTTAAGTAAATGGACAAAATTTAAGGGATAATAAGGCTACTAAAGATGACATAAAATCATTTCTAAAATCCACATTATTCTATTAAACTTTAGCAAATCATAGGTACGTTATAGACATTCTAACAATTATTTAACACAACACACTAGAAGAGAATCAAAAGGCTCAAAATATCATATGTCAATTATGATTCAAAGACATTTAAGCCATTCATTGCATACATAATTATCTTGCTTCACATTATGCCCAACTTATCAATGATCATTATACACAAATAAAGAAGCTCTATCATAAGAATTAATTAATACGCAATCATCGATATAAACAAACGAACTCGATATTAGTCTAATAGTACATAGTAAGAGATTTGTGGGGTATGTCCATCCACCCTTCAACTTATTATTAGAGATGACTAAGATAGACGGGGTGTCCATAATTCTCTTACTCTCCCTTTAGTAAGGTGGTGGTTGCGGCGGATATTATTTTTTATAACATCTTCGTTACCTCCTAGTCAGCGCTTCGTTTAATGTCTCTAGCTCGAGATAGTCTGGTCTTCTCTAGTAGCTACATCAATCTCCAAATCAAAAGATTTCTGATTTCTTGCACCTTTAGATCCTGTCTTTATAAACTATCTACAAAAATGAAACACTAGTGGAGAAGAAATAAATAATAATAAGAAACTAGAAACTATAAACAAAGATAATATACACTTTACATTAAAGACTAATAATTAAAATGAATATCAACCGTAGATTACGACATTCCTTGAAAGCGGCACCGTAAACTTTTTTTCTTTTATTTCACTAAAAAAGACTCACAACTGTAAGAGGTTACTTATAATAAAGTATTGGTGAGAACATGAATCATATCCACGGGGACTGCTTAATGTACTTCCAACTAATTACTCATTTATATTATCCTACTTTTTCTAAAGACTCGAACTTTGATGATAGACGAGTTAATTAAAAAGAATAAAATAAAAGATAGAAATAAATAAATAATTCAGATTGAAGCAAGATAAGCCTCTAGAGATTTGATGGATTATAGGGATAAAAACTCTTACTAGTTCATATAATTTGTTTTAATGCATTAAACCATATTTAATTTCTATATTTGTAGTATAATCACTAATATATCAAGATTCTCTCTCTCGAGTTTGATCTAAATATGGATTAGATAAAACTGATTTTTTTTCAAGATATTATCTAACTACCAATAGTTCATAGAATTTATTCTCATCAAATAACTTACAAATTTCTTGATCTTGAAGATTCGTATTATACATTCCTAATCCATTAACCAATTAACCCCTCTCAGTTGATAACTATTAACTACACATACGTAATTGCTGGCCAAACAATTCCACAATTATATAAAGGAAGCATAAACGAATAAAGAAAAGTATAACATCACAAATCATAATCATTGAAATCAATAATTGTATAAATCTTTGAATTACTAATTGTTTAGCTACTCATTATCAACTCGTAATTCATGAGAATTGAGTTGACAATCATAGCAAACATCTATATTAAAGGGAAAATAATAAAACTACAAAAATTAATGCCCAATGATCTTCACTTCTCTTCTCTCTGATGACTTGGTTGCTCGTTTCATCGTATATATATTTCTAGCTATAAGAAGTGATGATCATATTTGAGAATTCATGATCTTCTTCATTTCCAAGTTACTCATTTTTTAGGATTTTATTAAGGTTTCATTCCCCTCAAAAATCTCCGTTGAACAAGATAATAAGTACAAATCGTGATCCTCGATATTCTCCTCCAAAACAAGTGGATAAGAACAAATTGTGATTCTTGAGAATCTCCTTTGAAATAAGAGGATAAATACAAGTCATCAAATGTAAATTTTTCAGTCTAAACTTCAATAAACCTGATACGCAACAAAATATAGTGAAATCATTATAAACTCTTCACTTAGTTACATGCAATTTCCTAAAAACTATGCAGAATGATGCTGACTTACACGTAAACCCTATTTTTATTATTTATTTATGTGAAATAGAGATTTTATTTTGGTTGTAATGGATTAAGGCAAGGAATATATTGATATATGACTCAATCAAAGTTGGACTCATCGAATTGTTTGGTGTTTCCGATCTTTTTTTACTTTCAAATATGGCCAACGAGTAAAACTTCAAATATGGCCAACGAGTAAAACTATAATTTTCCTTTCTCAAAATCTTTTCAACATTTAATCACTTGTGAATTTCTCAGCCAATATCTTTAATAGCTTTAGGAAGTCACTTACGAATTTTGCAATATTTTTTGTGAGGAAGTGACTCTTATTTTACATTTTGTATCCTAATTAATAACCATACTTCCACAACTCTTTCAATTTCTTTCCTCCATTTTACCAAGGTCTTTCAACATTTAATATTATATTCTATTCAACAAGTCCACCTTACTTATATCAATTCACAGAGCAATGTGACTTGGTTATCATGGAAAGGCTAAAAAACCACAAAGAAGCTTAAAAAATAGTTTTAATCAAATGGACGAAATTGAAGAGATAACAAGGCTACTAAAGATGACCTAAAATCATTTTTAAAATCCACATTATTCTATTAAACTTGAGCAAATTATAGGTAAGTTCTAGACATTCTAACAATTTCTTAATGCAACACACTAGAAGAGAATCAAAAGGCTCAAAATCTCACATGTCAATCATGATTCAAGACATTTAAGCGGTTCATTGCATACACAATTATCTTGCTTCATATTATGCCCAATTTATCATTAATCATTATACACAAATAAAGAAGCTCTATAATAAGCATAAATTAATACCCACAATCATCAAAATAAACAAACAAACTCGATCTTAGTCTAATACTACATATTTTACACTATGAACTAGGAAAAAAATAAGAGAAAATTAGAAAATACTGCTTTGAGACATTGTAAAGGATTTATGGGATACGTCCATCCACCCTTCAACTTATTATTAGAGAAGATTAAGATAGACGGGGCATCCATAATTCTCAAACTCTACCTTTACTGAGGTGGCAATTGTGGAGGATAAAGTTTTTTGTTTTTTGTTTTTTTAATAACATCTTGGTTGCCTCCTAGTCAATGCTCTATTTAATGTCTCTAGCTTGACATAATCTAGTCTTCTCTATTAGTTGCTTCAATCTCCAAATTAATAGGTATCAAATTTCTTGCACCTTTAGATCGTGTGTTCATAAACTATATGTCAAAATTGAAACATTATTGGAGAAGAAAGAAATAATAATAAGATAATAGAAACTATAAACAAAGATAATATACACTTTAGATTAAAGTCTAATAATTAAAATAAATATCTACCGTAGATTACACCATTCCTTGACAATGGCGCCGTAAACTTTTGTTTTTCTTTTATTTCACTAAAAAATGACTCACAGGTGTAAGATGTTACTTACAATAAAGTATTGTGTGAATATGTATCGTATCAACGGGGGCTATTTAACATTCTTCCAACTAATTACTCATTTATATTATCCTACTTTACCTAAATACTCAAACTTTGATGATAGACGATTTAATTGAAAAGAATAAAAAGAAAGATAGAAATAAATAAATAATTCAAATTCAAGCAATATAAACCTCTAGATATTTGATGGATTCTAGGGATATAAAATCTTATGGTTCATATAATTTCTTTTAATGTATTAAACCATATTTAATTTCTATATTTGTATTATAATCACTAATATATCAAGATTCTCTCTCTCTACTTAGATCTAATTGCGGATTAGATAAAATTGATCATTATCAAGATATTATCTAACTCCCTATAGTTCATAAGATTTATTCTCATCACAATAACTTACAAATTTCTCGATCTCGATGGTTCGTGTTATACATTCCTACTCAATTAACCAATACAGCCCCACTGAGGTGATAACAAATTAACCAAACATATGTAATTACTGGCCAAACAATTCCATAAGACAATCATATCAGGAATCATAAAAGAATAAAGGAAAGGATAACATCACAAATCATAATCATACAAATTAATAATTGTATAAATCTTAGAATCACTAATTGTTTAGCTACTCATTATGAACTCTCAATCCATAGGAAATGAGTTGACAATTAGAGCTAACATCTACATAAAAGAGAAAACAATAGAACTACGAAAATTAATGCCCAATGATCTTCATTTCTCTTCTCTCTGATGATTTGGTTTCTGGTTTCCTCCTCATATATATATTTCTAGCTATAAGAAATGATGATGAAATATCAAAATTCATGATCTTCTTTGTTTTCAAGTTACTCCTTTTATAGGGGTTTATTAAGGTTTCATTCCCCCCAAAAATCTCCTTTAGAACAAGAGGATAAGTTCAAATTGTGATCCCCGATAATATCCTTTAAAACAAGAGGATAAGTATAAATTGTGATCCCTGAGAATCTCCTTCGAAACAAGAGGATAAATACAAATCATCAAATGTAAAATTTTCTGTCGAAACTTCAACAAACTGATGACGTAACCAAATATAGCAAAATCATTATAAACACTTCACTTAGTAACATGTAATTTCCTAAAAACTATGCAGAATGACGCCAAATTACACGTAAACTCTATTTTTATCAATTATTTATGTGAAATTGAGATATTCGCATAGATGTTTAATCTACGAATTGCATGCACTTTGATAAACGAGGAAGACAATATTGTGACTATCTTATAAGAACAAAGAATAAATGAACTTGAATTGTACTGACATAACTATATAATTTGTAATTGATAAAAGCATGACCCTAGGACTTGTTTTTCCTTTTTGGTTTCTCCACATCTTTGCTTATTTATCTCTTGATTGATTTATTCGTATATTATTTTCTCTATGTTTATTAGTAAATAGATCAAAATGCCTTTTTATTCAATCATCTCGATAAAGTAAAGGATAAATTTATAATACTTGATAGTCCCCACCGATCCTTGTGGATATGACCTAGCTTACTACAAATTTATAAATTACATTGTACACTTGCTAGATAGCGTGTAGATTTAGACAAACATAAATTGTTGAGGAAAATAAACATGGAGTTCTAGTTGGTAACCACAAATATGGTTGAATCTTACTACTTCTTCCGTTTTTTAATTGAGAAAGTATGGGAATATGAAATTTAAGGTATACATATGTTAATAGAGGAGACGGGGTATTGATATCCCCACTCATAAATTAATTAAGACAAAAATAGTGGGTTTAAACCGAATCACTTGACCTCAGTATATGGATAAATAAATATTTATAATTTATTTTAGGTGGTGCATCAATTAGCATATGGGGCTGATGGACTAGAGTTCGTTAATCCAAGCCTAATTTATATGTCTAATTAGGTCATTTATAAACTAATATATATTTTGTGTGTGTGTCAATATATATATATATATATATATATATATATATCTTTATTAGGCTTTTACACTCATGATTTAATTAGATTTATAGTGTTAGAATTTTAAAATAATTTGAACATTCAATATATAATCATTTGATTTTACATATACCTCAACCCTCAAGTGAATTCTAAAATAAAATTTAAAGTCTAATATAATACAATTGATTTGACTAAATTACATCCAAAGAAGCTTATGAGTTCATTTTACATACTTTCCTAGTAGTTCTAAATTCTAATGTGTGTGGATTAAAGAATGTTCCTCTTCAATTAAAAATACAACCTTCGTAAAATAATAATAATAATAATAATAATAA
Organism: Caryopteris x clandonensis; assembly: GCA_028749325.2. NCBI lineage: Eukaryota > Viridiplantae > Streptophyta > Magnoliopsida > Lamiales > Lamiaceae > Caryopteris > Caryopteris x clandonensis. The sequence goes on from JAPYKT020000013.1 coordinate 6,040,887, forward strand.
TAATAATAATAATAAAAAAAAAATCTAGATCAATTCAAAAAAACAACTCTCTAAAAAAATAAACTACCACATATACTTTTTCATAAAACTCATCATATTTTGGCTAAATTCCATTGGTCAAAATTCATCAAATTGGCAAAAAACAACGTACTAATTTTTATAATTTTTCAAATCTTGAGGAGTGATACATGAAGACTTCAAAATGGAAATTAATTGTATAGTTTTCACAACTAATTAATCTCATTGACCATTCTAAAAAATTGATATTGTTGTCTACATAATAGGGAATAATTACATTAATCATATTGGCCATAATAACCCATAGAAAATCTCATTATTCTTTCTCAAATAAACAAATAATTAATGTAATTGCATCGCCTATGCACTATATATATTACAAAATCTACTTAATAAAACAAAGTAGAGAGAGAGAGAGAGAGAGAGAGAGAGAGAGAGAATGGCAGAGAGAAACACTTATCCCCCATGTAAAAATCATTCATGCAGTGATCGTGAGTGTTGTGGTGAAGGAAAGTACAAAGTCATATGGCCCAATCTACTTGGTGTGGTTGTAGACAAAGCTAGGGCAGTTATTGTAAAAGACAATCCCCTTGTAACAGTCATTGTTATACACAAGGGTGATGTAGTAATTCAAGATTTCTGCTGCAATCGAGTTTGGCTTGTAGTCGATGAGAAAAGTTATGTTGTGGATGTGCCAAAGGTTGGGTAGAATATGTCATTTGAAAAGAAATAAATGTAAGTACTTGAAGTACTAATAAAGGAGAAAGGAGTCTTCCTTCTCAATGTAAGCTCATGTAGTTTTGGTGATAAGATTTCTTAATGCATTTGTTTATGTTTTTCCCTTCTTTTGTATGCCATTGAGCTTTTATAAAATTTTAGAGTTGGCATTTAACGTATTCTATCATCTCCGGTGCATAAAAATGACAATAATTTAATAATTTTGTAATCATAATAATCTAGTTCATGTCGCACCAAGAAAATTATCTAATTTGCATACATTTTTAACAGCCCATTCTTAATATTGATTAAACTCACTAGTAGATTAATCTTTCGGAGATTTTAAAGATATCGATAGCTATAAATTTTAATGGACTAAAAATATACTATTTTTCCTTCCAATGAAATAATAGATTTCTTAAATGCGGTTTAAAAGTCAAAATACAAAGACTCATCAGCTTTATATTCTTTTTTTTGGTGTCGTATAATTACAGCAAACTTCAATAGCAAAATAGTGAATGTATATTTTTAAATAATCCTCTCTTTCATAAGGGCTATGGTTGTCTTTCAAAAGAATCATCAAGAATTATTGTTTTCAAGGATTATATTTTTTCTTACTCCACTATGTTTTCAAACAACGCTCCAACTCTTATCTCCTAACTAATATTGTTGTTCGGTATGACATAACTCAAAAGTTTTTTGAAGGTATATTTGTAATAGCCTTGGTACCTCTAATTGGGGATGTGTCCATTTTAATTAGAACTTATTTTTAAGTTGGATGAATCCTTTCCTACTACCTTACGCTTAAGAAAGCATATACTTACTATTTTCTCTTTCCCCCACCCCCCTCTCTCTCTCAACAAATTATTTTACAAATTTCAATTACTATTTTATAATTAGTCAATCATATAATCATTAAAACCTTTCTATCCAAATTTTTACATATACTACCATATTAAAGTCTAGAATAACATAAGATTTAAATAATTTTTTCTACTCACACGACCTAGGATTCTGCAGAAAGATTTGTCACACATACCTCAAACCTAATGTAACCATATTTTTACGAACTATGAGACCAACAACTCCGTTTCAAAATCTTCCTGTTAATTGGATACCCACACACGTTATTGTTTGTAGTCTATGTAGATGACTTGTAAATCATTGGTCAATTTAGGATCTTTATTAGTCTTATCTCTCAAAACACTTGGCTGATGACATCATTAATATATCACTATTATGCATGTTGCTTAATGATGTCACTTCATACATATGTCCTATATTATACAACAAGATCAAAGAAATATATAATCAAACAAATGGCGATCCACCATCCACTCCACATGCTTCAAGGGACACATCAACTAATCATCCTACAAAGATTCAACTTTTATTCAATTTTCCTCGTATAATTTTATGCTATAGATTATTGATGTATATTTCTTGCGATATTTTATATTTATTTCAATTATGTCTCGCAACACACCCTTTAATCTTAACGCATGTGTTAGACTATTTAATGATTTTATTGGATAATTAATTTATATTCAAGTTCTTCTTTACATTTCTTATTTGTATATTAGTTTATATTCCTTGTTTAATTATATTTTCATCAAGCATGTTTGATTTATAAAGTCGAGAGCTGGGAGATTACATTCCATATTGGATCATATATTAGATCATATACACAGAACATAAATATTCAATGATTTTTTATCTGTAATATTGATGAGAAATCATCAATTTTTTATGTCTTTGTGAGTCAATTTCTCATCTAGAATAGGAATATTAACATGAGCCATAAAGTCAATTCCCCATACATCAAATATTTCACAACAAGAATGGTGTTAAATGGGATTTGATCTCTATGTCCTAAGCTTCTTGTTCTTTAGCATTGCTCACAAGCCTTACAAAATATATATGAGTCACAAAATAATGTAGGCCAAAATAATCCACTTTCTAACACCTTACGAGCTGTTCTTTTTGGACCAAAATGTCCTCCACATGAATAAGAATGGAAAAATTGTAAAATGGAATGAGTTTCATGCTTAGGCACACATCTTCAAATAATTTGATCTGAGCAATACTTCCATAGATAAGGATCATCCCAAGCATAATATTTGGCATCATTTTTTATTTTATTTCTTTGAGGCCTAGACAAATTACTTGGTAAAGTCCTAGTTACTATATAATTAACAATGTTAGCATACTAATGACTACTTTATTTAATAGAAAAGAGATACTCGTCCGGAAATTCATCTTTCAATAGGGATGCACTTTCACTCGTGATCAATCTGTTGAGATTATTTGTGAGCAAATATGTTGTGCCCTTCTTATCACGTATCTCTAACTCAAACTCTTTCTACAAAAGTATCCAATGAACAAGTCTTGGCTTAGATTCCTTCTTCTTGAACAAGTACTTTAGAGCGGCATTATCAGAAAAAAAAAACAATTACTTTAGCTCCAATAAAATACGAAAAAATTTCTCTACAGAAAATACAATAGCTGGAAGTTCTTTTTATATTGTGGAGTAATTGCTCCATGCTCTATCAAGTGTTCTTTTGTACCAATGTAGTTAGGGATGGATAATCTTGGAGAAATCCTTGATAAATCGATGATAAAAACCTGCGTGACCAAGAAAGGAATTAACATCCTGCACACTTGCGGGGTGAGGCAGAGATTTTATAACAACTATCTTAGCTTTATCAACTTCAATTCCCCTAGCTGAAACAACATGTCCTCGAATAATATCTTGATCAACCATGAAATGACATTTTTCATAGTTCAAAATCAGGTTTTTTCTATGCATCGTTGAAGGAGTTTTGATGGGTAAGCAAGACAAGAATCAAAAGAATCACCATAGACTGTAAAGTCACCCATAAATACCTCTATGATGTTCTCTACATAATCTGAGAAAATACTAATGATACATCTCTAAAATGTGGCCAGAGCATTACAAAGTCAAAAAGGCATACGTCGGTATGCAAATGTGCTGAAAGGACATGTGAATGTTGCTTTTTCTTGATCTTTCGATGCAAAATTTGGTGGAAACCTAAATAACCATGAAGACAACAAAAAATGAGTTCTACCAGTTAAACGTTCAAGCATTTGATCAATAAAAGGAAATGGAAAGTGATCTTCTCTAGTTAAAGCATTTAACTTCATATAATCGATACATACTCTCCATCCATTTTGAACTTTAGTAGCCACCACCAACTCACCTTCAAGGTTTTCTACTACAGTTATACATATTTTCCTTGGAATGACTTGGACCAGATTTACCCATTTCCTATCTGAAATTGGATAGATCATACCTGCATCAAGGAGTTTTAAGATTTCTTTCTTCACTATTTCCATCATAGGTAGATTCAATCTACGTTAGACTTCTCTGGAAGGCTTGTATCCTTCTTCCAGTAATATGCGATACATGCATATATGAGGACTCAATCCCTTTATCTCTGCAATTATTCATCTAATGGTTTCTTTAAACTCTTTGAGCATTCAAATTAACTTCTCCTCTTCCAAAGAGTTTCCTAGAAATGATCACCGGTAGAGTTTCTCCTTCTCCTAAGAAAATATACTTTAAATGTTCGAGAAGAAGTTTTAACTCCAACTTAGGAACCTGAACAAGAGAAGGAAAAAGTTAAGTGTGAGAAACAGGTAATTCAACATAAGAAACATTAAAGCTCCAAGGTGTTAGTGATTCTAGCTCACAAATTGCATCATACAAATCAGAGTCAATATCAAACTTCTCCATGTACTCGTGTGAACCTTCAAGAGTTAAGTTCCTACTAAGTACAACTTTTAACTTATCATCATCACTCCTATCAAAGATATTATGTGCTGGAGAATCTATAAAATCCACGACAAAAACCAAAGACACATCACTTGGATATCTCATGGCCTCATAGATATTAAACTAAATAATCTCACCATCAAATTCTATATTAAGTGAACCTTAAACACATAAAGTTTTGCTCTAGATGTTTTCAAAAAAGGTCTCCCTAATAAAATCAAAGAGTGAGATGATTCATCCTCTTCCATATTCAACGCATAAAAGTCAACCGAAAATATTAATTTGTTTACTTGAACTAACATATCTTCTAAAACGCCTTCAGGATAAACATTAGACCTATCAGCCAATTGAATAATCCCACTAGTTTCTTTTAAAAGACCAATATTTTAATGATGAATAAATAGATAAAGGCATGACATTAATTGAAGCTCCTAGATCTAGCATTGCTCTTTCAACTCTCACATTACAAACTTTACAAGGAATGGAAAACATACCGGGATCCTTACATTTATGAGGTAACTTTTTCTAAAGAACAAATTAAACATTTTCATCCATACGTACAGACTCATTACCTTTCAACTTTCTCTTGTTCGTGCATAGTTTCTTCAGAAATTTGGATTTTGAGAATATAGCAGGGAAAGGAGGTCTTGGTGTTACAACCTTTGGTAATGGCCCCGAATTGAGTTCTTTGGGTTAATCACTTTGAGTTCAAGGAACTTCAATTTTATTTTTCAATTTTTTCTCCAAGTTTCTTCCACAAGATAACTCGGGAACATCATCTAGTCTTTTTCCACTTCTCAAAGTGATTACGTTTGCATTTTGCTTTGAATTTACAATTATTTGAGATGGTAATTTACCCTGAGACTCCATTTGGCTCATTGACGATACCAATTGGCTCACTTGGTCTTTTAGTTTCGTTGTCCTTGTCTTTATTTCATGTTGAAATTATTGTGTGTTAAGTGCAAGATTTTTAACAATTTTTTTCAAAAGATGTACCTAAATTAGAGGAAGACTGTTGTTGTTGAGTAAGTTATCTAGGCTGATAGTTTTGGAACTGAGGTTTGGACCATGGTCGAAGTTCGGATGATCACTCTAACTAGGATTGTAGGTGTTGGAGTAAGGACCATACTTTCTTTGTGATGGTCTTGGCTCTAACTGGATTAGCTTGCTCATGGGGCTTATCTTGAAGTGTTGGGCACATATCAATTGCATGCCCCGTGGAAGCACAAATCCCACAAGCCTTAACTTGTTGGACATTTCCTACAACCATTTTCTAAACAAGAGTAGTTAGATTAGCAATTTGACTTTCAATAGAAGAAGAACTTACCTCATTCACTTTTTTGTAAAACGTATCATGCCTAACTTCAAACTGTTGAGAATTAGTAGCATAGTGTAATTAAATCTCTAGCCTTGGTAGACGTTTTGTTCACTATAGCACCTCTATTGGCAGCATCAATAATCCTTCTCTCTATGGGAACAATCCTTCATAAAAATATTGTATAAGAAGCTACTCTGATATTCCATGTTGAGGGCAACTTGCACTAAGTTGTTTAAACCTCTCTCAATACTCATGAAGCCCTTCTGAATCTTTTTGATTAATTCCAGAAATTTCCCTTCTAATACTTTCAGCTCTCAAAGCAAGGAAAATTTTGTCAAGGAATAACAAAACCATTCCCGTCCATGTGGTCACAGAACAGATGGCAAATAAAATAGCCAATTCTTTGCTTTATCAACTAGAGAAAATGGGAAAGAACGTAACTTGATTTATTTCTCCATGACACCCTGTGGTTTCATGCTTGAGCAAACAACATGGAACTCAATGTTTGTTGGGGTCTTCATTTTCTAGCCCATGAAATCTTGGAAGAAGATAGATTAATCCGAACTTCAACTCAAAGTCACCCTCCATAGTTGGAAATTGAATGCAAAGCGGTTATTGATTTACGTTTGGTGGTGCAGCCAATTTTCTCGATGTCTTTTCTGCATTAGCCATAGGTGGCTCTATTTCTATTTCAAAATCACTTGAAGAATCAGCTAATGATACTGCTAAATAGAATTGGTAGGATTAATTCTTTTGTGCAACTAAAATCAGGGAGTTTTGAGATTTGGTGAGTGACAATATACAATTGAACAAGAACAATGTGTAATGTGAATGTAAATTAGTTTAAATAAATTTAACCAAGGAGTAAGTTCGTAATTGCTTCTTAGAATCAATCACAGATACAAAATGGTTCTATTTTTCAATCATTAAATTTGTTATAGTTATTGGTATTCTCCACAATTGTTCGATAATCAGAGTACTACCTCTAATTATTTCCCTTATCAATAAACAATTCTACATACAATCAGAGAATTTAATTTACTAATAGTATTAGGTTGAGAGAGACCACCAATTCTAGCCAACAAACACACATGTAGGTTTATTTAAGCTAGATCATACATCTCCATAATTGATTGGTTCAAATAATCATGTTATTGTACCACAACTATTAGATTGGTGAAACAATTACAGATTTAACATTCTAATTGGCAACATATTATTTCAATAGTCAAAATATTGGACACCTCATTCAATCATCTAAACAATAAGATTTATCATGCACTAAAGATATTTGAATGACGAACAATGAAAGAGCAAATAAAGACTAATTAGATCTCACAATTCTGACGGACACAGTCTTCTGTAATTTCCTTAGTTGAAAAGATGAAGCTTAGCATTCCATGGAGAATTGCAGGAAATTCAAAAGTAAAAATGAGAGTAATGTTAAAATCTAGATGTCTCTTCTACCTATAACTCTCAAATATATAAAATCTCTCTTAATTCCCACTAATTCTATCAATAATTATCCTCATAAATCACAAGTAACTGCCATCACTTAGTGGGGGAAGATGAATGAGTGGTTATGTTTGTTCCCATATCTGAATGTTTCGGGTTAAGGCATGCCCTCGTCTTATGCGATCTTTCTTCGACCTCTTCATCTGAAGATAAGGCATGCCCACGCCTTATCTAAAAACTCTGACTCACTCTTGCATATCTTCAAATACACTATTTTATACCCAAGATGCATCAGTTCCTTAAATTGCCCTATAAAACACAATCTCTTATCAAAATCCAAGAACTAAGCATGATTATATACCAAAAGAAAGGAAATAAGAAAATTAGATAAGATAAAATATATTTTATCAGCCCGTAACCTGCTGGTGGATTGGGATGGGTTGGAGTTTTAGCAGCCCATCTTTTTTCTGGCCCACCCCGCCAACCCATCTTGATAGCTTTATAATTAACTACACATATGTAATTGCTGGCCAAACAATTCCACAACACAATCATATCAAGAAAACATAAACAAATAAAGGGAAAGATAACATCTCAAATCATAATCATACAAATCAATAATTGTATAAATCCTAGAATCACTAATTGTTTAGCTACTCATTATCAACTCGCAGTCCATGAAAAATGAGTAGACAATCAGAGTTAACATCTATATAAAAAAGAAAATAATAAAACTATGAAAACTAATGCCCAATGATCTTCATTTCTCTTCTCTTTGATCACATGGTTGCTCGTTTCCTTATCGTATATATGTTTCTAGCTATAAGAAGTGATGATCAACTATCAAAATTCATGATCTTCTTCATTTCCAAGTTATCCCTTTTATAGGGCTCGATTAAGGTTTTGTTCCCCACAAAAATCTCCTTTGGAACAAGAGGTTAAGTAAAAATTGTGATCCCCGATAATATCCCTCGAAACAAGAGGATAAGTACAAATTGTGATCCCCGAGAATCTCCTTCGAAATGAGAGGATAAATACAAATCTTCAGATGTAAATTTTCAGCCTAAAGTTCAACAAACTCGTGGTGTAACAAAATATAGTAAAATCATTAGAAACTCTTCACTTAGTTACATAAAATTTCCTAAAAACTGTGATATCCCATGCCTCTCATACTCACTGGCCAATATAGTTCGTGCATTGCATTCATTTTATAATTTTATTTGCTATTTAAATTATATTTTTAGTTGTATTGCTGCTCATATTTAATTATGTTTAGAATGTTACTGTTAAATTTTTTAAAGGTTTACAGTATAGGTTGGAACCCCTTGGGCCAAATGTTGAGGGAGATATTAGGTGTCAAGTATTAATAAAATAGGATTACATGTGGCAAGTATATAATAATAATAATAATAATAATAATAATAATAATAATAATAATAATAATAATAATAATAATAATAATAATATGATAATAATAATAATAATAATAGTAGTAGTAGTAGTAGTAGTAGTAGTAATAATAATAATAATAATAATAATAATAATAACAACAACAACAATGATAATCATGTTAGGAAACATAAAGGTGGTGTTATCCCTTAGTTATTAAAAGAAGAGAACCTTAGTTCCGAAAATTGGGGGGAAGGGGGGCGGAGAGAGAGAGAAGGGGCTGGACAAAATTGACAAAACCACGCTGGAAAGGAAATCTCCAATGTTGCAGGTAGATGAACTTATACTTAATTCCTTGGTAATTAACTAATAAAAGTATTCACTTAATTAGGTTTATGCTTAAGCTAAGTAGTTGTAAGGATTGATGCCATTCACACCATATGCTGAGAAGTTTCATGGCTGCCAATTTAATTAAACTTGGGGGAAATGGTTATATGCATGGTTTTGTGTGCATAGGTATATGATTAAATTAATTTTGACGAAAGAGCTTATTAAATCATGGAAAATTAGTTTAGGGAATTTCTTGTTTTAGTTAAGTTTTGTAAGGGTTGTGAAAACTAACTATGGTATCATGTGTATGGGTTTTGAATGTATTTTTATATTTACATATGTAGTGAAGAAATAATGAAATTATTCATGCTGCTGGGGAAATTATGTCGAGATAGAGACATTAAACGAAGCGCTGAGCTAGAGAATTATGGATACCCTATCTATCTTAATCCTCTCTAATAATAAGTTGAAGGGTGGATGGACATACCCCATAAATCTCTTACTATGTCCCAAAGAAGTATTTTTTATTTTTCTTTTTCTTTTATTGTTTTTTCCAAGTTCCTAATGTAAAATATAGGCTATTAGACTAAGATCGAGTTCGTTTGTTTACTTCGATGATTGTGGGTATTAATTTATGCTTATGATAGAGCTTGTTTATTTGTGTATAATTATTATTGATAAGTTGGGCATAACGTGAAGCAAGATAATTGTGTACGCAATGAATGGCTTAAATGTCTTGAATCATGATTGACAAGTGAGATTTTGAGCCTTTTTATTCTCTTCTAGTGTGTTGTGTTAAATAATTGTTAGAATGTCTAGAACTTACCTATGATTTGCTGAAGTTTAATAGAATAATGTGGATTTTAGAAATGAGTTTAGGTCATCTTTAGGGGCTTTACTAAGATCTTTTGAGCTTTTTGAGTCTTTCTTTGATAACTAAGTCACACTACACTGTGGATTGACATAAGTATGGTGGACTTGTCGAATAGAAAATAATATTGAATGTTGAAAGGTCTTGGTAAAAAATTAGGAAAGAAAAGGGGGTACCATCACAGTTTTTGAAAAAGGCTTAAAACTTGACAAAAGTGATGTTTTAGCTTAAGGGAAAAAAATTCAAGAATATTTTACTTGAGACTACAACAAAAAATATTCAGAGATAAGGAAATAAAGGATTACATATAATTTTTTTACAGACTCCATTTTTCGAGAATTTTCGAACGGGTAGCATCACAGTTTTTTGAAAATTTCTTAAAACTTGACAAAAGTGATGTTTAAGCTAACAGAAACATTTTTCAAAACTATTTAACTTGGGAGTACAAAAGCAATATTTAAAGTTAAAGAAATAAATGATTAACATATAATTTTATAGACTCCATTTTTTTTAGAATTTTCAAAGGGTAACATCACTGTTTTTGAAATTTTTTAAAATTTGACAAAAGTGAAGTTTTAGATTACAAAAAGATGTTTCAAGAGTATTTTACTAGGATGTACAACAAAAAATATTAAAAGTTAAGGAAATAAAGGATTAACATATAATTTTACAGACTCCATATTTTTAGAATTTCCAAAGGGGTACCATCACAATTTTTGAAAAATTCTTAAAACTTAACAAAAGTGATAGTTTAGCTTACAGAAACAATTTTCAAGAGTATTTTACTTGAGAGTACAACAAAAAATATTAAAAGTTAAGGAAATAACAGATTAACATATAATTTTACGTAGTCCAATTTTTGAAAATTTTTAAAGGGGTACCATCACTGTTTTTGAAACTTTCTTAAAAGTTGACAAAAGTGATGTTATAGGATACAGAAACATTTTCCAAGAGTTTTAACTTGAGATTACAACAAAATTATTTAAATTTAAGAAAATAAAGGATTAACACATAATTTTATTAACTCCATTTTTTTTATATTTTTCAAAGGGGTACCATAAAAGTTTTTGAAAATTTCTTAAAACTTGATAAAACTGAAGTTTTAGCTTACAAAAACATTTTTCGAGAGTATTTTACTAGGACATACAAAAAAAAATATTCAATGTTAAGGAAATAAAGGATTAACATATAATTTTACAGACTCCATTTTTTTGAGATTTTTCAAAGGGGTACCATCAAAGTTTTTGAAAAATCTTAAATCTTAACAAAAGTGATGTTTTAACTTAAAAAAAATCAAAAGTATTTTTCTTTGGAGTACAACAAGAAATATTCAAATTTAAGGAAATAATGGATTACATATAATTTTACAGACTCCATTTTTTTAGAGTTATCGAAGGGGTACCATCACAGTTTTTGAAAAATTCTAAAACTTGACATAAGTGAAATTTTAGCTTACAGAAACATTTTTCAAGAGTATTTCACTAGGACGTATAGCAAAAAATATAAAAATTTAAGGAAATAAAGGATTAACATATAATTTCACAAACTCCATCATTTGAGAATTTTTAAAGGCATACCATAACAATTTTTGAAATTTTTTAAAATCTTGACAAAAGCGATAATTGAGCTTAAAAAAATAATTTTCAAGAGTATTTTACTTGGGAGTACAACAAAAAAAAATTCAAAATTAAGGAAGTAAAGGATTAACATATAATTTTACAAAGTCCATTTTTTGAGAATTTTCAAAGGGGTACCATCACATCTTTTGAAAATTTCTTAAAACTTTACAAAAGTGATGGTTTAGCTTAAAGAAATATTTTTGAGGAGTATTTTAATTGGGAGTACAACAAAAAAATATTCAAAGTTAAGGAAATAAAGGATTACATATAATTTAAAAACTCCAATTTTTTAGAGTTTTCAAAGGGGGTACAATCACAGTTTTTGATAAATCTTAAAATTTGACAAAAGTGATGTTTTAGCTTATAGAAACAATTTTCAAAAGTATTTTACATAGGTGTACAGCAAAAAATTCAAAGTTAAGAAAATAAAGGATTAACATATAATATTACGGACTCCATTTTTTTAGAATTTTGGTACCATCACAGCTTTTGAAAATTTCTTAAAACATGACAAAAGTGATGTTTTAGCTTACATAAACATTTTTCAAGAGTATTTAACTTGAGAATACAACAAAATATTAAGTTAAAGAAATAATGGATTAACATATAATTTTATAGACTCCCTTTTTTTGAAAATTTTTAAAAGGGATACATCACAGTTTTTCAAAATTTCTTAAAACTTGAGAAAAGTGAAGTTTTAACTTATAGAAATATTTTTCAATAGTATTTTGCAATGATGTACTACAAAAACATTAAAAGTCAAAGAAATAATGGATTAACATATAATTTTACAGATTCCATTTTTTTAGAATTTTCAAAGGTAACATCATAGGTTTTGAATTTTTTTTTAAATTTGACAGAAGTGAAGTTTTAGCTTAGAAAAAGAATTTTTAAGAGTATTTTACTAGGATGTACAACAAAAAAACTTTAAATTTAAGGAAATAAAGGATTAACATATAATTTTACAGACTCCATTTTTTGAGAATTTTCAAAGGGGTACCATAACAATTTTTGAAAAATTCTTAAAATTTAACAAAAGTGATAGTTTAGCTTACAGAAACATTTTTCAAGAGTATTTTACTTGAGAGTACAAAAAAAAATATTAAAATTTAAGGAAATAACGGATTAACATATAATTTTATAGAGTCCATTTTTTGAGAATTTTTAGAGTGATACCATCATTGTTTTCTGAAAAATTCTTAAAACTTGACAAAAGTGATGTTATAGCATACATAAATATTTTTCAAGAGTATTTAACTTGGGCGTACAACAAAAAATATTTAAAGTTAAGAAAATAAAGGATTAACATATTATTTTATTGACTCCATTTTTGTTATATTTTTCAAGGGGGTACCATCAAAGTTTTTGAAAAAATCTTAAAACTTGATAAAAGTGAAGTTTTAGCTTACAAAAACATTTTTCGAAATTTTTTTACTAGGGCATACAACAAAAAAATATTCAATTTTAAGAAAATAAAAGATTTACATATAATTTTACAGACTCCATTTTTTGAGATTTTTCCAAGGGGTACCATTAAAGTTTTTGAAAAATCTTCAATCTTAACAAAAGTGATGTTTTTGCTTAAAAAAATCAAGAGTATTTTACTTTGGAGTACAACAAAAAATATTCAAAGTTCAAGAAATAAAGGATTACATATAATTTTACAGACTCCAATTTTTGAGAGTTTTCGAAGGGGTACCGTCACAGTTTTTGAAAATTTCTTAAAACTTTACAAAAGTGATGTTTTAGCTTATAGAAAAAAATTTCAACAGTATTTTACTTAGGAGTACAATAAAAAATATTCAAAGTTAAATAAATAAAGGATTAACATATAATTTAACAAACTTCATTTTTAGAGAATTTTAGAATGGGTGTCATCATATTTTTTTTAAAAACATTCTTAAAACTTGACGAAAGTGATGTTTTATCTTACAGATACATTTTTCAAGAGTATTTAACTTCGGAGTACAAATAAAAATATTTGAAGTTAAAGAAATAAAGGATTAACATATAATTTTATAGACTATTTTTTTGAGAATTTTCAAAGGGGTACCATCACAGTTTTTGAAAAATTCTAAAACTTGACAGAAGTGAAGTTTTAGCTTATAGAAATATTTTTCAGGAGTATTTCACTAGGATGTCTAGCAAAAAATATAAAAATTTAAGGAAATAAAGGATTAACAATTGAGAATTTTCACAAACTCCATAACAATTAAGGAAATAAAGGCGTACCATAACAACTTTTAAAAAAAAAATTAAATCTTGACAAAAGCGATAATTGAGCTTACAAAAACAATTTTCAAGAGTATTTTACTTGGGAGTACAACCAAAAATATTCAAAGTTAAGGAAATAAAGGATTAACATATAATTTTACAAACTCCATTTTTTGAGAATTTTCAAAGGGGGTACCATCACAGTTTTTGAAAACTTCTTAAAACTTGACAAAAGTGATGGTTTAGTTTAAAAAACAGTTTTGAAGAGTATTTTACTTGGGAGTACAACAAAAAATATTTAAAGTTAAGAAAATAAAGGATTACATATAATTTATAAACACCAATTTTTTGAGAGTTTCCAAAGTGGGTACCATCACAGATTTTGAAAAATTCTTAAAACTTGACAAAAGTGATGTTTTAGCTGATAGAAACAATTTTCAAAACAATTTTACATAGGTGTACAGAAAAAAATTCAAATTTAAGAAAGTATAGGATTAACATATAATAATATAGACTCCATTTTTTGAGAATTTTCGAATGGGTACCATCACAGTTTTTGAAAATTTCTTAAAACTTGACAAAAGTGATATTTTAGCTTACAGAATCATTTTTCAAGAGTATTTAACTTGAGAGTATAAAAAAATATTAATGTTAAAGAAATTAACATATAATTTTATAGACTTCATTTCTTTGAGAATTTTTAAAAAGGGTACCATCACAGTTTTTGAAAAATTCTTAAAACTTGACAGAAGTGAAGTTTTAACTTATAGATACATTTTTGAACAGTATTTTACTACGATGTACTACAAAAATATTAATAGTTAAGGAAATGATTGATTAACATATAATTTTTACAGATTTCATTTTTTGATAATTTTCAAAAGCTAACATCACAGTGTTTGAGTTGTTTTCAAAATTTGACAGAAGTGAAGTTTTAGCATACAAAAAGATTTTTCAAGAGTATTTTACTAGGATGTACCACAAAAAATATTAAAAGTTAAGAAATAAAGGATTAACATATATTTTTACAGACTCCATTTTTTGAGAATTTTCAAAGGGGTACCATCATAATTTTTGAAAAATTCTTAAAACGTAACAAAAGTGATAGTTTAGCTTATAGAAATAATTTTCAAGAGTATTTTACTTGGGAGTACAACAAAAATATTAAAATTTAAGGAAAGAATGGATTAACATATAATTTTACAAAGTCCATTTTTTGAGAATTTTTAAAGGGGTACCCTCACTGGTTTTTGAAAAATACTTAAAACTTGACAGAAGTGATGTTATAGGATACAGAAACATTTTTCAAGAGTATTTAACTTAGAAGTACAATAAAAAATATTTAAATTTAAGAAAATAAAGGATTATAATATAATTTTAGTGACTCTATTTTTGTTATATATTTTTTTTTTGATATATTTTTTAAGGGGTACCATCAAAGTTTTTGAAAAAATCTTAAAACTTGATAAACGTGAAATTTTAGCCTACAAAAACATTTTTTGAGAGTATTTTACTAGGGCACACAACAAAAAATATTCAATGTTAAGGAAATAAAGGATTAACATATAATTTTACCGACTCCATTTTTTGGTATTTTTCAAAGGGGTACCATCAAAGTTTTTGAAAAATCTTAAATCTTAACAAAAGTGAGGTTTTTACTTAAAAAAACATCAAGAGTATTTTACTTTGGAGTATTACAAAAAATATTCAAAGTTAAGGTTATAAAGGATTACATATAATTTTACAGACTCCATTTTTTTTAGAGTTTTCGAAGGGGTACTATCACAGTTTTTGAAAAATTCTTAAAACTTGACAAACGTGATGTTTTAGATTATAGAAAAAAATTCAAAATTATTTTACTTAGGAGTACAATAAAAAATATTCAAAGTTAAGGAAATAAATGATTAACATATAATTTTACAAACTCTATTTTTTGAGAATTTTAGAATGGGTACCATCATATTTTTTTTCATTCTAAAATTCTTAAAACTTGATAAAAGTGATGTTTCATCTTAGAGAAACATTTTTCAAAAGTATTTAACTTGGGAATACAAATAAGAATATTTAAAGTTAAAGAGATAGTGGATTAACATATAATTTTATAGATGCCATGTTTTTGAGAATTTTCAAAGGGGTACCATCACAGTTTTTGAAAAATTCTAAAACTTCACAGAAGTGAAGTTTTAGCTTACAGAAACATTTTTCAAGATTATTTCACTAGGACGTATAGCAAAAAATATAAAAAGTTAAGGAAATAAAGGATTAACATATAATTTCACAAACTCCATCATTTAAGAATTTTCAAAGGCGTACCATAACAATTTTTGAATTTTTTTTAAATCTTGACAAAAACGATAATTGAGCTTGCAAAAAAAAAAATTCAAGAGTATTATACTTGGGAGTACAAAAAAATATATTCCAAGTTAAGAAAATAAAGCATTAACATATAATTTTACAAACTCCAATTTTTGAGAGTTTTCAAAGAGGGTACCATCACTATTTTTGAAAAATTCTTAAAACTTGACAAAACTGATGTTTTCATTTATATTAACAATTTTCAAGAGTATTTTACTAGGGAGTACAACAAAAAATATTCAAATTTAAGGAAATAAAGGATTTACATATATTTTTACCGACACCATTTTTCACCAGTATTTTACAAAGAAGTACGATCACAGTTTTTCAAAAAATCTTAAAACTTGACAAAAGTTATGTTTTATCTTACATAATTACTTTTCATGAGTATTTTACTAGGGAGTAAAAAAAAAGATTCAAAGTTAAGGATATAAAGGATAAACATATAATTTTACATACTCCATTTTCTAAGAATTTTCAAAAGGGTACCATCACCTTCTTTGAAAAATTCTTAAAACTTGACAAAAGTGAAGTTTTAGCTTACAGAAATATTTTTCAAGAGTATTTTACTAGGGAGTACAAAAAAAGTTCAAAGTTAAGGAAATAAAGGATTAACATATAATTTTACAGACTCCATTTTCTAAGAATTTTCAAAGGGGTAACATCACAGTTTTTGAAAAATTCTTAAAACTTTACAGAAGTGAGGTTTTAGCTTACAAAAACATTTTTCAAGAGTATTTTACTAAGAAGTACAAAAAAAATATTCCAATTTAAGGAAATAAACGATTAGCATATAATTTTACAGACTCCATTTTCTGAGAATTTTCGAAGGGGTACCATCAAAGTTTTTGAAAAATTCTTAAAACTTGACAAACTGAAGTTTTAGCTTACAGAAACATTTTTCAAAAGTATTTTAGTACGGAGTACTACAAAAAATATATTTAAAGTTGAGAAAATAATGGATTAACATATAATTTTGCAGACTCTATTTTCTGAGAATTTTCGAAACGTTACCATCACAGTTTTTTGAAAAATGCTTAAAACTTGACAAAAGTGATGTTTTAGCTTACAGAAACCTTTATCAGGTGTATTTAACTTAGGAGTACATCAAAAAAAAATTAAAGTTAAAGAAATAAATGATTAACATATAATTTTATAAACTCTATTTGTTTAGAATTTTCAATGGGGTACAACATCACAGTTTTTAAAAAATTGTTAAAACTTAACAGAAGTGAAGTTTTAGTTTAGAAAAATATTTTTCAAGAGTATTTTACTAGGAAGTACATCAAAAAAATATTTAGAGTGAAGTAAATAAATGATTAACATATAAGTTTACAAACACAATATTTTTAGAATTTTCGAATGGGTGCCATCACAGTTTTTTGAAAAATTCTTAAAACTTGATAGAAGTGATGTTTTAGCTTATAGAAATATTTTTCAAGATTAATTGACTTGGGAGGAAAAAAATATTTAAAGATAAATAAATAAAGGATTAACATATAATTAATTTATAGACTCCATTTTTTTTTAATTTTCAAGGGGGAACCATCACAGCTTTTGAAAAATTCTAAAAATTTGAAAATAATGAAGTTTTAGATTACAAAAATAATTTTCAAGAGTATTTTACTAGGGAGTACAATAAAGAATATTCAAAGTTAAGGAAACAAAGGATTCACATATAATTTTACAAACTCTATTTTTTTAGAATTTTCAAAGGGTTACCATCTTAGTTTTTGGAAAATTCAGAAAACTTGACAAAAGTGATGTTTTAGCTTATAGAAATAATTTTCAAGAGTATTTTACAACGGATTATACCAAAAAAATTCAAAGTTAAGGAAATAAAAGATTAACAAATAATTTTACAGACTCCATTTTTTGAGAAATTTGAAAAGACTATCGTCACAGTTTTTAGAAAAACTCTTAAAACTTGACAAAAGTGATTCTTTAGCTTAAGGAAATAATTTTCAAGAGTATTTTAATTGGAAGTAAAACAAAAACAATTTAAAGTTAAGAAAATAATGGATTAACTTATAATTTTATAGACTACATGTGTTTTAGAATTTTCAAAAGGGTACCATCACAGTTTTTAAAAAATTCTCAAAAAACTGGACAGAAGTGAAGTTTTAGCTTACAGAAACTGTTTTCAAGAGTATTTTACTAGGAAGTACAGAAAAAAAAGTCAAAGTTATGGAAATAAATGATTAACATATAATTTTACAGACACCATGTTTTGAGAATTTTCAAAGGGGTACCATCACAGTTTTTGTAAATTCTTAAAACTTGACAAAAGTGAACTTTTAGCTTACAGAAACAACTTTCAAGAGTATTTTACTTAGGACTACAACAAAAAATATTCAAATTTAAGGAAATAATGGATTAACATATAATTTTACGGAGTCAATATTTTTAGAATTTTCGAATGGGTGCCATCACAATTGTTTGAAAAATACTTAAAACTTGACAGAAGTGATGTTTTGGCTTATAGAAATATTTTTCAAGAGTATTTAACTTGGGAGGAAAAAATATTTAAAGATAAAGAAATAAAGGATTAACATATAATTTTATAGACTCCATTTTTTTTCAATTTTCAAGGGGGTACCATCACAACTTTTGAAAAATTCTAATAATTTGACAAAAATGAAGTTGTAGATTAAAAAACAATTTTCAAGAGTATTTTACTAGGGAGTTCAATAAAAAATATTCGAAGTTAAGGAAATAAAGGATTAACATATAATTTTTCAAACTCCAATTTTTGAGAATTTTCAAAAGGGTACCATCACAGTTTTTGGAAAATTCATAAAACTTCACAAAAGTGATGTTTTAGCTTATAGAAATAATTTTAAAGAGTATTTTACTAGGGAGTATACCAAAAAAATTCAAACTTAAGGAAATAAAAGATTAATAAATAATTTTACAAACTCCATTTTTTGAGAAATTTGAAAAGGCTATCATCACAGTTTTTAGAAAAACTCTTAAAACTTGACAAAATAATTTTCAAGAGTATTTTAATTGGGAGTAAAAAAAATTATTTGAAGTTAAGGAAATAAAGGATTAACATATAATTGTATAGACTATATGTTTTTTCGAAATTTCAAAAGGGTACCATCACAGTTTTTGAAAAATTCTTAAATAACTAGACAGAAGTGAAATTTTAGCTTATAGAAACTTGTTTCAAGAGTATTTTACTAGAAGTACAACAAAAAATATCAAAGTTAAGGAAATAAAGGATTAACATATAATTTTACACACTTCATGTTTTGAGAATTTTCGAAAGGGTACCATCACAGTTTTTGTAAATTCTTAAAACTTGTCAAAAGTGAACTTTTCGCTTACAGAAACAATTTTCAAGAGTATTTTACTTAGGATTACAATAAAAAATATTCAAATTTAAGGAAATAAAGGATTAATATTTAATTTTATAGACTCCATTTTTTGAGGATTTTCCAAGGAGTGTTATGAAAAATTCTTAAATCATGAAAAAAGTGATGTTATAGTTTACAGAAAAAAATTTCAAGAGTATTAAACTTAGGAGCACAACAAAAAATATTTAAAGTTAAAAAATAAAGGATTAACATATAATTTTATAAACTCCATTTGTTTTGAGAATATTCAAATGGATACCATCAAAGTTTTTCAAAAATTCTTAAAACATTAGAAAAGTGAAGTTTTACCTTACAGAAAAAATATTCAAGAGTATTTTCCTAATGAGTACAACAAAAAATATTCAAAGTTAAGGAAATCAAGAATTGACATGTAATTTTACAGACTCCATTTTCTAAGAATATTCAAAAGGATACAATCACCGTTTTTGAAAATTTCTTAAAACTTGACAAAAGTGAATTTTTAGCTTACAGAAACTTTTTTCAAGAGTATTTTAATAGTGAGTACAAAAAAATTCTAATTTAAGAAAATAAAGTATTAAAAAATAATTTTACAGACTCCATTTTCTAAGAATTTTCAAAGGGGTAACATCACAGTTTTTGAAAAATTCTTAAAACTTGACAGAAGTACAAAAAAGTAAAAGATTCCAATTTAAGGAAATAAAGGATTAGCATATAATTTTACAAACTCCATTTTCTGAGAATTTTCGAATGGGTACCATCAAAGTTTTTGAAAAATTCTTAAAACTTGACAAAAATGAAGTTTTAGCTTACATAAACATTTTTCAAGAGTATTGTAATAGGGAGTACTACAAAAATATTCAAAGTTAAGGAAATAATGGATTAACATATAATTATGCAAACTTAATTTTCTGAGAAGTTTCGAAAGGTTACCATCACAGTTTTTTTTTTTTAAAAGCTTAAAACTTGACAAAATTGCTGTTTTAGCTTACAGAAACTTTATCAAGAGTATAACTTAGGAGTACATCAAAAAAAATTTAAAGTTCAAGAAATAAATAATTAACATATAATTTTATAGACTCCATTTTTTTTTTAGAATTTTCAATGGGGTACAACATCACAGTTTTTCAAAAATTCTTAAAACTTGACAGAAGTGAAGTTTTAGCTTACAAAAATATTTTTCAAGATTATTTTACTAGGAAGTACAATAAAAAATGATTTAGAGTTTAGGAAATAAAGGATTAACATATAATTTTACAAACTCCATTTTTTTAGAGTTTTCAAAGGAGTACCATCACAGTTTTTGAAACTTGATAAAAGTGATGTTTTCGCTTACAAAAACTATTATTAAGGGTATTTTACTTAGGACAACAATAAAACATATTCAAATTTAAGGAAATAATGAATTAACATATAATTTTACAGACTCAATTTTTTTAGAATTTTCAAATGGGTGCCATCATAGTTTTTTTAAAAAATCTTAAAACTAGACAGAAGTGATGTTTTAGCTTATAGAAATATTTTTCAAGAGTATTTAACTTGGGAGTAAAAAAATATTTCAAGATAAAGAAATAAAGGATTAACATATAATTTTATAGACTCCATTTTTTTTCAATTTTCAAGGGGGTACCATCACAGCTTTTGAAAAATTCTAAAAAATTGACAAAAATGAAGTTAGATTACAAAAACAATTTTCAAGAGTATTTTACTAGGCAGTACAATAAAAAAATATTCGAAGTTAAGGAAATAAAGGATTAACATATAATTTTACAAACTCTATTTTTTTAGAATATTCAAAGAAGTAATATAACAGTTTTTTGAAAATTCATAAAACTTTACAAAAGTGATGTTTTAGCTTATACTAGGGAGTATACCAAAAAAGTCAAAGTTAAGGAAATAAAAGATTAACAAATAATCTTATAGACTCCCTTTTTTCAGAAATTTGAAAAGGCTATCGTCACAGTTTTTAGAAAAACTCTTAAAACTTGACAAAAGTTATTCTTTAGCTTAATGAAATCATTTGCATGATTATTTTAATTGGGAGTAAAAAAAACTATTTGAAGTTAATGAAATAAAGGATTAACATATAATTTTATAGACCACATGTTTTTTAGAATTTTCAAAGGGGTACCATCACAGTTTTTGAAAATTTCTTAAAACACTAGACAGAAGTGAAGTTTTAGCATGAGGAAACTTTTTTCAAGAGTATTTTACTATGAAGTACAACAAAAAAAAATCAAATTTAAGAAAATAAAGGATTAACATATAATTTTACAGACACCATGTTTTGAGAATTTTCAAAAGAGTACCATCACATTTTTTGTAAATTTTTTAAACTTGACAAAAGTGAACTTTTCGCTTACAGAAACAATTTGCAAGAGTATTTTACTTAGGATTACAATAAAAATTATTCTAATTTAAGGAAATAAAGGATTAATATTTAATTTTACAGACTCCATTTTTTTAGAATTTTCCAAGGAGTGTTATGAAAAATTCTTATATCTTGACAAAATTGATGTTATAGTTTACAGAAACATTTTTCAATAGTATTTAAGTTAGGAGTACAACAAAAAATATTTAAGGTTAAAAAAATAAAGGATTAACATATAATTTTATAAACTCCATTTGTTTTTAGAATTTTCAAATGGGTATCATCACAATTTTAAAAAAAATTCTTAAAACCTGACAAAAGTGAAGTTTTAGCTTACAGGAAAATATTTCAAGAGTATTTTCCTAGTGAGTACAACAAAAAATATTCAAAATTAAGGAAATCAAGGATTGACATATAATTTTACGGACTTTATTTTTTTGAGAATTTTCAAAGGTTGGACCATCATTGTTTTTGAAAAATTCTTAAAAGTTGACCAAAGTGATGTTTAGCTTATAGAAATAATTTTCAAGAGTATTTTACTAGGTAGTAGAACCAAAAATATTCAAAGTTAATAAAATAAAGGATTAACATATAATTTTACAGATTCCATTTTTTTAGAATTTTCAAAGGGGTACGTACCATTACAGTTTTTGAAAAATTCTTAAACATTTTTCAAGAGTATTTTACTAGGGAGTGCAAAAAAATTCAAAGTTAAGGAAATAAATGATTAGCATATAATTTTACAGACTCCATTTTCTAAGAATTTTCAAAGAGGTAACATCACAGTTTTTGAAAAATTCTTAAACCTTGACAGAAGTGAGGTTTTAGCTTACAAAAACATTTTTCAAGAGTATTTTACCAAGAAGTACAAAAAAAATAAAAGATTCTAATTTAAGGAAATAAAGGATTAGCATATAATTTTACAGACTCCTTTTTCTGAGAATTTTCGAAGGGGTACCATCAAAGTTTTCGAAAAATACTTAAAACTTGACAAAAGTGAAGTTTTAGATTGCAGAAACATTTTTCAAGAGTATTTTAGTAGAGAGTACTACAAAAAAAATTCAAAGTTAAGGAAATAATGGATTAACATATAATTTTGCAAACTCCATTTTCTGAGAATTTTTGAAAGGTTAGCATCACAGTTTTTTTTAAAATTCTTAAAACTTGACAAAAGTGATATTTTAGCTTACAAAAACATTTATCAAGAGCATTTAACTTAGGAGTACATCCAAAAAATTTAAAGTTAAAGAAATAAATGATTAACGTGTAATTTTATAGACTCCATTTATTTTTAGAATTTTGAATTGGGTACAACATCACAGTTGTTCAAAAAATTCTTAAAACTTTACAGAAGTGAAGTTTTAGCTTACAAAAACATTTTTCAAGATTATTTTACTTGGAAGTACAACAAAAAAAAATTTAGAGTTAAGGAAATAAAGGATTAACACATTATTTTACAGACTCTATTTTTTTTAGAATTTTCAAAGGAGTGCCATCATAGTTTTTGAAATTTGACAAAAGTGATGTTTTAGCTTACAAAAATAATTATTAAGGGTATTTTACTTAGGACTACAACAAAAAGTATTCAAAGTTAAGAAAATAATGGATTAACATATAATTTTACCGACTAAATAATTTTAGAATTTTCGAATGGGTGCCATCACAGTTTTTTGAAAAATTCTTAAAACTTGACAGAAGTGATGATTTAGCTTATAGATAAAGAAATAAAGGATTAACATATATTTAATTTATAGACTCCATTTTTTTTTCAATTTTCAAGGAGGTACCATCACAGCTTTTGAAAAATTCTTAAAATTTGACAAAAATGAAGTAGATTACAAAAAATAAATTCAAGAGTATTTTACTAGGGAGTACAACAAAAAATATTCAAAGTTAAGGAAATAAAGGATTAACATATAATTTTACAAACTCTATTTTTTTAGAAGTTTCAAAGGACAAACATCACAGTTTTTGGAAAATTCATAGAACTTGACAAAAGTGATGTTTGCGCTTATAAAAATAATTTTCAAGAGTATTTTACTAGGGAGTATACCAAAAAATATTCAAAGTTAAGGAAATTAAAGATTAACAAATAATTTTACAAACTCCATTTTTTGAGAAATTCGAAAAGGCTATCCTCACAGTTTTTAGAAAAACTCTTAAAACTTGACAAAAGTGATTCTTTAGCTTATGAAAATAATTTTCAAGAGTATTTTAATTTGGAGTAAAACAAAAACTATTTAAAGTTAAGGAAATAAAGGATTAACATATAATTTTATAAACTACATGTTTTTTAGAATTTTCAAAGGGTACCATCACAGTTTTTGAAAAATTCTTAAAAACTGGACAAAAGTGAAGTTTACAGAAACTTTTTTCAAGAGTATTTTACTAGGAAGTACAGCAAAAAAAAACAAAGTTAAGGAAATAAAGGATTAACATATAATTTTACAGACTCCATGTTTTGAGAATTTTCAAAGGGGTACCATCACAGTTTTTCTAAATTCTTAAAACTTGACAAAAGTAAACTTTTAGCTTACAGAAACAATTTTCAAGATTATTTTACTTAGGATTACAATAAAAAATATTCTAATTTAAAGAAATAAAGGATTAATATTTAATTTTACAGACTCCATTTTTTGAGAATTTTCCAAGAAGTGTTATGAAAAATTCTTAAATCTTGACAAAAGTGATGTTACAGATTACAAAAACATTTTTCAAGAGTATTTAACTTAGGAGTACAACAAAAAATATTTAAATTTAAAAAAATAAAGGATTAACTTATAATTTTATAAACTCCATTTGTTTTGAGAATTTTCAAATGGATACCATCACAGATTTTGAAAAATTCTTAAAATTTGACAAAAGTGAAATTTTAGCTTACAGAAAAATATTTCAAGAGTATTTTCCTAGTGAGTACAACAAAAAATATTCAAAGTTAAAGAATCATGGATTGACATATAATTTTACAAACTCCATTTTATGAGAATTTTCGAAGGGGTACCATCATAGTTTTTGAAAAATTCTTAAAAGTTGACAAAAGTGATGTTTAGCTTATAGAAACAATTTTCAAGAGTATTTTACTAGGTAGTAGAACAAAAAATATTGAAATTCAAGGAAATAAATGATTAACATACAATTGTACAAACTCCAATTTTTTAGAATTTTTGAATGGGTACCATCATATTTTATTTTTTGAAAAATTCTTAAAACTTGACAAAAGTGATGTTTCATCTTAGAGAAACATTTTTCAAGAGTATTTAACTTGGTAGTACAAATAAAAATATTTAAAGTTAAAGAAATAAAGGATTAACATAAAATTTTATAGACTCCATTTTTTTTTAGAATTTTCAAAGGGATACCATCACAGTTTTTGAAAAATTCTAAAACTTGATAGAAGTGAAGTTTTAGCTTACAGAAATATTTTTCAAGAGTATTTCACTAGGATGTATAGCAAAAAATATAAAAAGTTAAGGAAATAAAGGATTAACATATAATTTCACAAACTCCATCATTTCAGAATTTTCAAAGGCGTACCATAACAATTTAAAAAAAAAGAAAAATCTTGACAAAAGCGATAATTGAGCTTACAAAAATAATTTTCAAGAGTATTTTACTTGGGAGTACAACAAAAAATATTCAAGTTAAGGAAATAAAGGATTAACATATAATTTTACAAACTCCAATTTTTGAGAGTTTCCAAAGGGGGGTACCATAACAGTTTTTGAAAAATTCTTAAAACTTGGCAAAAGTGATATTTTAGCTTATATAAACAATTTTCAACAGTATTTTACATAGGTGTGCAGAAAAAAAATTCAAATTTAAGAAATAAAATATTAACATATAATATTACAGACACCATTTTTTTTAGAATATTCGAATGGGTACCATCACAGGTTTTGAAAATTTCTTAAAACTTAACAATAGTGATGTTTTAGCTTACAGAAACATTTTTCAAAAGTATTTAAATTGAGAGTACAAAAAAATATTAAAGTTAAAGAAATAAATGATTAACATATAATTTTATAGACTCCATTTCTTTAAGAATTTTTAAAAGGGGTACCGTCACAGTTTTTGAAAAATTCTTAAAACTTAACAGAAATGAAGTTTTAACGTATATAAACATTTTTCAACAGTATTTTACTACGATGTACTACAAAAATATTAAAAGTTAAGGAAGTAAAGGATCAACATATAATTTTATAGATTCCATTTTTTTAGAATTTTCAAAGGAGTACCTTCACAGTATTTGAAAAATTCTTAAAACTTGACGAAAGTGAGTTTTTAGGTTAAATAAACAATTTAAAATGTATTTATATTGGGAGTACGAAAAAAATATATTTAAAGTTAAAGAAATAAAGGATTAACATATAATTTTATAAATTCCATTTTTTTGAGAATTTTCAAAAGGGTACCATCGCAATTTTTAAAAAATTCTTAAAACTTGACAGAAGTGAAGTTTTAGCTTACAAAATTATTTTTCAAAAGTATTTTACAAGGA
Source organism: Caryopteris x clandonensis (assembly GCA_028749325.2). Classification (NCBI taxonomy): domain Eukaryota; kingdom Viridiplantae; phylum Streptophyta; class Magnoliopsida; order Lamiales; family Lamiaceae; genus Caryopteris; species Caryopteris x clandonensis. The sequence continues at coordinate 6,067,179 of JAPYKT020000013.1, forward strand.
AGTACAACAAAAAAGATTCAAAGTTATGAAAATAAAGGATTAACATATAATTTTGCAGACTTCATTTTTTTAGAATTTTTAAAGTGGTACTATCCCAATTTTTGAAATATTCTTAAAACTTGACAAAAGTGATGTTTTAGCTTATAGAAACATTTTTTAAGAGTATTTTACAAGGAACTAAATCAAAAAAGATTCAAAGTTAAGGAAATAAAGGATTAACATATAATTTTATAGACACCATTTTTTTAGAATTTTCAAAAGGGTACAATCACAGTTTTTGAAAAGTTCTTAAAACTTGACAAAAGTGGCTTTTTAGCTTACAAAAATATTTTTCAAGAGTATTTAACTTGGGAGTACAAAAAAAAGATTCAAAGTTAAGGAAATAAAGGATTAACATATAATTTAACATACTCCATTTTTTTGAGAATTTTCGAAGGGGTACCATCATAGTTTTTGAAAAATTCTTAAAACTTGAAAAAAGTGATGTTTTTGCTTGTTGCAACAATTTTCAAAAGTATTTTACTAGGGAGTACAATAAAAAATATTCAAATTTAAGGAAATAAAGGATTAACATATAATTTTACAGACACCATTTTTCACTAGTATTTTACAATGAAGTACAAAAAATTAAAAGATTCCAATTTAAGGAAATAAAGGATTGGCATATAATTTTACAGACTCCATTTTCTGAGAATTTTCGAACGGGTACCATCAAAGTTTTTGAAAAATTCTTAAAACTTGACAAAAGTGAAGTTTTAGCTTACAGAAACATTTTTCTAGAGTATTTTAGTAGGGAGTACTTTAGAAAAAATTCAAAGTTAAGAAAATAATGGATTAACATATAATTTTGCAGACTCCATTTTCTGAGAATTTTCGAAAGGTTACCATCACAGTTTTTAGAAAAATTCTTAAAACTTGACAAAAGTGATGTTTTAGCTTACAGAAACATTTATCAAGAGTATTTAACTTAGGAGCGCATAAAAAAAAATTAAAGTTACAGAAATAAATAATTAACATATAATTTTACAAACCCTATTTTTTTAGAATTTTCAAAGGCGCAACATCACAGTTTTTGGAAAATTCATAAAACTTGAAAAAAGTGAAGTTTTATACAGAAAAAGAATTTCAAGAGTACTTTCGTAGTGAGTACAAAAAAAAATATTCAAAGTTGACGAAATCAAGGATTGACATATAATTTTACAGACTCCATTTTTTGAGAATTTTCAAATGGTTACCATCATAGTTTTTGAAAAAATTCTTAAAAGTTGACAAAGTGATGTTTAGCTTATAGAAACAATTTTCAAGAGTATTTTACTCTGTAGTAGAACCAAAAATATTCAAAGTTAATGAAATAAAGGATTAACATTTAATTTTACAGATTCCATTTTTTGAGAATTTTCAAAGGGGTACGTACCATCACAGTTTTTGAAAAATTCTTAAACCTTGACAAAAGTGATATTTTAGCTTATAGAAATATTTTTCAAGAGTATTTAAATTGGGAGTACAACAAAAAAATATTTAAAGTAAAAAAAAATAAAGGATTAACATATAAGTTTATAGACTCCTTTGTTTTTAGAATTTTCAAAGGGGTAACCATCACAGTTTTTGAGTAATTATTAAAACTTGATAAAAGTGAAGTTTTAGCTTAACAGAAAAAATTTCAAGTGTATATTACTAGGGAGTACAACAAAAAAGATTCAAAGTTAATGAAATAAAGGATTAAGATATAATTTTACAGGCCCCATTTATTTAGAATTTTCAAAGGGTACCATCACAGTTTTTGGAAAATTAATAAAACTTGACAAAAGTGACGTTTACATTTATTGAAACAATTTTCAAATGTGTTTTAATAGGGAGTAAAACAAAAAATATTCAAATTTAAGGAAATAAAGGATTGACATATAATTTTAGAGACTCCATTTTTTGAGAATTTTCAATGGGGTACCATCACTATTTTTGAAAAATTCTTAAAACTTGACAAAAGTGATATTTTAGCTTATAGAAATATTTTTCAAGAGTATATAACAAGGGAGTTCAACAAAAAAGATTCAAAGTTAAGAAAATAAAGGATTAACGTATAATTTTATAGACTCCAATTTTTTGAGAATTTCCAAAGGTGTACCATCACAGTTTTTAAAAAATTCTTAAAACTTGACATAAGTGATGTTTTAGGTTTTAGAAAATATATTTCAAAATTATTTTACTAGAGTACAAGAAAAAATATACAAAGTTAAGGAAATAAAGGATTGACATGTAATTTTGCAAACTCCATTTTTTGAGAATTTTCAAAAGTGTACCATCACATTTTTGAGAAGTTCTCAAAACTTAACTAAAGTGATGTTTACCTTACATAAATAGTTTTCAAGAGTATTTAACTTGGGAGTACAACAAAAAATATTCAAATTTAAGGAAATAAAGGATTAACATATAATTTTACATACTCCATTTTTTTGAGAATTTTCAAAGGGGTACATCACAGTTTTTGAAAAATTCTTAAAACTTGACAAAAGTGATGTTTTCACTTATAGAAACAATTTTCAAGCGTATTTTACTAGGGAATAGAACAAAAAATATTCAAAGTTAAGGAAATAAAGGATTGACATATAATTTTATAGACACCATTTTTGGAAAATTTACAAAGAAGTACCATCACAGTTTTTGAAAAATTCATTAAAATTGAGAAAAGTGATGTTTTTGCTTACAAAAATATTTTTTCAAGAATATTTAACTTGGGAGTACAAAAAAAAATATTCAAAGTTTTGGAAATAAAGGATTAACAAATAATTTTACATACTCCATTTTTTTTAGAATTTTCAAAGGGGTACCATCAGAATATTTGGAAAATTCATAAAACTTGACAAAAGTGATGTTTTCCCTTATAGAAAAAAAATTCAAGAGTATTTTACTAGGGAGTACAACAAAAAATATTCAAAGTTCAGAAAATAAAAGATTAACATTTAGTTTTATAGACACCATTTTTGGAGAATTTACAAAGAAGTACCATCACAATATTTGAAAATTTCTTAAAACTTGACAAAAGTAACGTTTTAGCATACAGAAATATTTTTCAAGAGTAGTTCACTTAGGAGTACAAAAAAATATATTTAAAGTTAAAGAAATAAATGATTAACATATAATTTTATAGACTCCATTTTTTTGAGAATTTTCAAAGGGATACCATCACAGTTTTTAAAAAATTCTTTAAACTTGACAAAATTGAAGTTTTAGCTTATTGAAACATTATTCAAGAGTGTTTTACTAGGAAGTACAACAAAAAATATTCAAAGCTAAGGAAATAAAAGATTAACATTTAATTTTCCAGACTCTATTTTTTTAGAATTTCAAAGGGTAATCATCATAGTTTTTGAAAAAAATTTAACACTTGAGAAAAGTAATGTTATAGCTTACAGAAACATTTTTAAAGATTACTTAATTTAGGATTAAAACAAAAAATATTTAAAGTTAAAAAAATAAAGGATTAACATATAATTTTATATACTCTATTGTTTGAGAATTTTCAAAGCGGTGCAATCACAGTTTTTGTAAAATTCTTAAAACTTGACAAAATTGATGTTTTACCTTACATAAATATTTTTCAAGAGTATTTAACTTGGGAGTGCAACAAAAAAAGTTTCAAAGTTAAGGAAATAAAGGATTAACATATAATTTTACAGACTCCATTTTTGTTTTTCAAGGAGGTATCATCACAGTTTTAGAAAAATTCTTAAAACTTGACAAAAGTGATGGTTTAGCTTATAGAAACAATTTTCAGGAGTATTTTACTAGGGAGTACAACAAAAAATATTCAAATTTAAGGAAATAAAGTATTAACATATAATTTTACAGACACCAATTATGGAGAATTTACAAAGAATTACCATCACAGTTTTTGAAAAGTTCATTAAAATTGATAAAAATGATTTTTTATCTTACAGAAATATTTTTCAAGAGTATTTAACTTGGGAGTACAAAAAAGATTCAAAGTTAAGGAAATAAAGGAATAAAATATAATTTTACAGATTCCAGTTTTTTAGAATTTTCAAATGGGTACCATCAGAATTTTCGTTATATTCATAAAACTTGACAAAAGTGATGTTTTTGCTTATAGAACAATTTTCAAGAGTAATTTACTAGGGAGTACAAAAAAAAATATTCAAATTTAAAGAAATAAATGATTAACATATAATTTTATAGACTCCATTTGTTTGAGAATTTCCGAAGGGATACCATCACAGTTTTTGAAAAATTCTTTAAACTTAACAAAAGTAAAGTTTTAGCTTATTTGAACATTTTTCAAGAGTGTTTTACTAGGAAGAATAAAAAAAATTCAAAGTTATGGAGACAAAAGATTAACATATAATTTTACAGACTCCATTTTTTGAGAATTTTCAAATGGGTATCATCATAGTTTTTGAAAAATTCTTAAAACTTGAGAAAAGTGATATTATATCTTACATAAACATTTTTCAAGAGTACTTGATTTAGGAGTACAACAAAAAATATTTAAAGTTAAGAAAATAAGGGATTAACATAAAATTTTATATACTCAATTTTTTTAAAAATTCTTAAAACTTGACAAAGTGATGTTTTAGCATATATAAACAATTTTCATGAGTATTTTACTAGGGAGTACAACAAAAAATATTCAAAGTTATGGAAATAAAGGATTAACATATAATTTTACAGACTCCATTTTTTGAGAATTTTCTAAGGGGTTCCATCACAGTTTTTGAAAAATTCGAAAAACTTGACAAACGTGATGTTTTAGATTATAAAAACAATTTTAAAGGGTATTTTACTAGAGAGTACAACAAAAAATATTAAAAGTTAAGGGAATAAAGGATTAATGTATAATTTTACAGATTCTATTTTTTTGAGAATTTTCAAAGGGTTACGAAAATTGAAGTGAAGTTTTAGCTTACAGAAACAATTTTCAAGAGTATTTAACTTGGGGGTACAACAAAAAATATTTAAAGTTAAACAAATAAAGGATTAATATATAATTTCATAAACTCCATTTTTTTTTAAAAATTTTAAAGGTATACCATCAGTGTTTTTGAAAAAATTTTAAAACTTGACAAAAGTGAAGTTTTAGCTTATAGAAATATTTTTCAAGAGTATTTTACTAGGAATTATAACAAAAATTATTCAAAGTTAAGGGAATAAATGATTAATATATAATTTACAGACTCCATTTTTGGAGAATTTTCATAGGGGTACCATCATAGTATTTGAAAAATTCTTAAAACTTGCCAAAAGTGAAGTTTTAGCTATATAAACAATTTTCAGGAGTATTTAACTTGGGAGCACAACAAAAAATATTTAAAGTTAAAGAAATAAAGGATTAACATATAATTTTATAGACTCCAATGTTTTTAGAATTTTCAAAGGGGTACCATCATAGTTTTTGAAAATTTCTTAAAACTTGACAAAAGTGAAGTTTTAGCTTACAGAGAGATTTTTGAAGAGTATTTTACTTGGGAGTACAGAAAAAAATTCAAATTTAAGGAAATAAAGGATTAACAGATAATTTTACAGACTCTATTTTTTGAGAATTTTCAAAGGACCATCACAGTTTTTGAAAAATCTTAAAACTTGAAAAAAGGTATGCTTTAGCTTACAGAAACTTTTTTCAAGAGTATTTTACTTGGGAGTACAATAAAACATATTAAAACTTAAGAAAATAATGGATTAACATATAATTTACAGATTTCATTTTTTGAGAATTTTCGAAGAGGTACCATCACAGTTTTTGAAAAAATTCTTAACACTTGACCAAAATGAAGTTTTACGCTACACAAACATTTTTCAAGACTATCTAACTAGGGAGTACAACAAAAAATATTCAAAGTTAAGGAAATAAAGCATTAATATATAATTTTAGACACTTCATTTTTTGAGAATTTTGAAAGGGGAACAATCACAGTTTTTGAAAAATTCTTAAAACTTCACAAAAGTGTTGTTTTAGCTTACAAAAACATTTTTCAAGAGTATTTTACTTGGGAGTACAACACAAAATATTCAAACTTAAGGAAATAAAGGGTTAACATATAATTTACGGACTTCATTTTTTTAGAATTTTCAAAGCAGTACCATCACAGTTTTTTGAAAAAATTCTTAAAACTTGACCAAAATGAATTTTTACCCAACATAAACATTTTTAAAGATTATTTAACTAAGGTGTACAACAAAAAATATTCAAATTTAAGGAAATAAAGGATTAATATATAATTTTACAAACTCCACTTTTTGAAAATTTTCAAAGGGGAACAATCACAATTTTTGAAAATTTCTTAAAACTTGACAAAAGTTATGTTTTAGATTACAAAAAGAAATTTTAAGAGTATTTTAATTGGGAATACAACAAAAGAATTTCAAAGTTTTAGGAAACAAAGGACTACCATATAATTTTACAGACTCCATTTTTTTGAGAATTTTCAAAGGGGTACCATTAATGTTTTTTAAAAATTCTTAAAACTTGACAAAAATAAAGAGTATAACTTGGGAGTACAACAAAATATATTTAAAGTTAAGGAAATAAAGGATTAACATTTTATTTTCCAGACTCCATTTTTTGAGAATTTTCAAAGGGGTACCATCAAAGTTTTTTAAAACTTCCTAAAACTTGACAAAAATGAAGTTTTACACTACAAAAACATTTTAAACAATGTAACTTGGGAGTATAAAAAAAATATTTAGAGTTAAAGAAATAAAAGATTAACATATAACTTTACAGACACCATTTTTTTAGAATTTTCAAAGAGGTACCATCACAATTTTGAAAAATTCTTAAAATTTGACAAAAGAGATGTTTTAGCTTCCAGAAACAAATTTAAAGATTATTTTAATTGAGAGTACAATAATAAAATATTCAAAGTTAAGGAAATAAATGATTAACATATAATTTTACAGACTCTATTTTTTGATAATTTCAAAGGGGTACCATCACAGTTTTTGAAAAATTCTTAAAATTTTACAGAAGTGATGTTTTAGTACAGAAAAAAATTTCAAGAGTATTTTACAAGGGAGTACATTAAAAAATATTCAAAGTTAAGAAAATAAAGGATTAATATATAATTTACAGACTCAATTTTTTTAGAATTTTTGAAGGAGTACCGTCACAATTTTTGAAAAATTCTAAAAACTTGACAAAGGTGATGTTTTAGCTTATAGAAACAATTTTGAAGCGTATTTTACTTGGAATTACAAAAAAAAAATTCAAAGTTAAGGAAATAAAGGATTAACAAATAATTTAACAAACTCCATTTTTGGAGAATTTTCGATTGGTTCCTTCACAGTCATTAATAATTCTTCAAACTTGACAAAAAGAATTTTTAGTGAACAAAACAAAATTTCAAGTGTATTTTACTTGGTGGTGCAACAAAAATTATTCAAAATTAAGGAAATAAAAGATTAACATATAATTTTACAGACTCCAGTTTTTTATAATTTTCAAACGGTACACAATCACAGTTTTGAAAAATTCTTAAAACTTCACATAAGTGATGTTTTAGCTTACAGAAACAATTTTCAAGAGTATTTTACTTGGGAATAGAACAAAAAATATTCACAATTAATGAAATAAAGGATTAACAGATAATTTTACAGACTCCATTTTTTGAGAATTTTCAAAGGGGAACCATCACGGTTTTTTGAAACATTCTTAAAACATGACAAAAATGAAGTTTTACCTTACAAAAATATTTTTCAAGAGTATTTTAATTGGGAGTACAACAAAAAAAAATCAAAGTTAAGGAAATAAAGGATTAATATATAATTTTACAAACTCCATTTGTTGATAATTTTCAAAGAGGTACCGTCACAGTTTTTGAAAAATTCTAAAAACTTGACAAAAGTGATGTTTTAGGTTACGCGAATAATTTTCAAAAGTATTTTACTTTGGAGTACAAAAAACAATATTCAAAATTAAGAAAATAAAGGATTAACATATAATTTTAGACACTCCATTTATTGAGAATTTTAGAAGAAGTACCATCATAGTTTTTTGAAAAATTCTTAAAACTTGACAAAGGTGATGTTTTAGCTTACAGAAACAATTATGAAGAGTATTTTACTTAGGAGTACAACAAAAACATATTCAAAGTTATGGAAATAGAGGATTAACATATACTTTATAGACTCCATATTTTGGAGAATATTTAAAGGGGTACCATCACAGTTTTTATAAAATTCTTAAAACTTGACAAAAGTGAAGTTTTAGCGTACATAAATATTTTTCAAGAGTATTTTACTTGGGAGTACACTAAAAAATATTCAATGTTTAGGAAATAAAGGATTAACATTTAATTTTAAAAACTCCATTTTTTCAAAATTTTAAAAGGTCACAGTTTTTGAAAAATTCTTTAAACTTGACAACTGTGATGTTTTTGCTCACAAAAACAATTTTGAACAGTATTTTACTTGGGATTACAAAAAAAAATATTCAAAGTTAAGAAAATAAAGGATGAACATATAATTTTACAAACTCCATTTTTGGAGAATTTTCAAAGGGGTGTACCATCACAGTTTTTGAAAAATTCTTAAAACTTGACAAAAATGATGTTTTACCTTACATAAATATTTTCAAGAGTATTTAAGGTTGAATTACAATAAAAAGTATTAAATTTAAGGGATTAAAGGATTAATGTATAATTTTACAAACTCCATTTTTGGAGAATTTTCAAAGGAGTACTATCACGGTTTTTGAAAAATTCTTAAAACATGACAAAAATGAAGTTTTTCCTTACAGAAATATTTTCAAGAGTATTTGACTGGGAGTACAACAAAAAATATACAAAGTGAAGGAAATAAAGAATTAACATATAATTTTACAGACTCTATTTCTAGAAAATTTTCAAAGGGGTACCATCACAGTCTTTGAAAAATTCTTAGAACTTGACTAAATTTATGTTTTAGCTTACAGAAACAATTTTCAGGCGTATTTTACTTGGGAGTAGAACAAAAAATATTCAAAAAATAAAGGATTAACATATAATTCTACATATAACAGTCATGAAAAATTATTAAAACTTGACAAAAGTGAAGTTTTACTTAACAAAAACATTTTTCAAGTGTATTTAACTTGGGGGTACATCAAAATTATTCAGGGTTAAGGAAATAATGGATTAACAAATAAATTTATAGACTCTATTTTTTGATAATTTTCAAAGGGTTACCATCACAGTTTTTTAAAAATTCTTAAAACTTGGCAAAAGTGATGTTTAAGCTTACAGAAATAATTTTCAAGAGTAATTTACTTGGGAGTACAACAAAAAATATTCAAAGTTAAAGAAATAAAGGATTCACATATAATTTTACGGACTCCATTTTTCGTGAATTTTCTAAGGGGTGCCATCACGGATTTTTGAAAAACTCTTAAACATTAACAAAATTGAAGTTTTACCTTACTGAAATATTTTTCAAGGGTATTTAACTTGGGAGTACCAGAAAAAAATTCAAAGTTAAGAAAATAAAGGATTAACATATAATTTTACAGACTTCATTTGTTGAGAATTTTCAAAGAGATACCGTCACAGTTTTTGAAAATTTCTAAAAACTTGACAAAAGTGATGTTTTAGCTTACAAAAATAATTTTCGAGAGTATTTTACTTGGGATTACAACAAAAAATATTTAAATTTAAAGAAACAAATGATTAAAATATAATTTTATATACTCTTTTTTTTAGAATATTTGAAGGAGTACCATCAAAGTTTTTGAAAAACTCTTAAAACTTGACAAAGGTGATGTTTTAGCTTACAGAAACAATTTTGAAGAGTATTTTACTTGGGATTTCAACAAAAAATATTTAGAGTTAAGGAAATAAAGGATTAACATACATAACTTTACAGATTCTCTTTTTGGAGAATTTCCAGAGGAGTACTATCACAGTTTTTGAAAAATTATTAAAACTTGACAAAAGTGAAGTTTTAGTGAACAAAAACATTTTTCAAGTGTATTTAACTTGGGGGTACAAAAAAAATATTCAAAGTTAAGAAAATAAAGGATTAACATATAATTTTACAAACTCCATTTTTTGATAATTTTCAAAGGGGTACAATCACAGTTTTTGAAAAATTCTTAAAACTTGACAAAGGTGAAGTTTTAGTGTACAGAAAAAAATTTAAGAGTATTTAACTTGGGAGTACAACAAAAAATATTTAAAGTTAAGGAAATAAAGAATTCACATATACTTTTACAGACTCCATTTTTTTAAAATATTCAAAGCGATACCAACACAGTTTTTAAAAAATTCTTAAAACATGAAAAAGTGAAGTTTTAGTATATAGAAACAATTTTAAAGAGTATTTAACTTGGGATTACAAGAAAAAATAATACAATTTAGGGAAATATAGGATTAAGATATAATTTTAAAGACTCTATTTTTGGAGAATTTTCAAAGGTACAATTTTTTGAAAAATTCTTAAAACTTCACAAAAATGAAGTTTTACATAACAGAAATATTTTTCAAGAATATTTAACTTGGCAGTACAATAAAAAATAACTTGGCAGTACATCACAGTTTTTGAAACTATATTCAAAATTGATGTTTTAGCTTCTAGAAACAAATTTCAAGAGTATTTTAAATGGGAGTACAACAAAAAATATTTAAATTTAAGGAAATAAAGGATTAAAATTTAATTTTACATACTCCATTTTTCGAAAAGTTTCAAAGGGATACCATCACAGTTTTTGAAAAATTCTTAAAACTTGACAAAATTGAAGTTTTACCCTACAGAAACAATTTTCAAAAGTATTTTATTTGGGAGTACAACAAAAAATATTCAAAGTTAAGGAAATAAAGGATTAATGTATAATTTTACAAACTCCATTTTTTGAGAATTTTCAAGAATATTTTACTTGGGAGTACATCAAAAAATATTCAAAGTTAAAGAAATAAAGGATTAATGTATAATTTTACAAAATCCATTTTTTGGGAATTTTCAAGAATATTTTACTTGGGAGTACGTAAAAAATATTCAAAGTTAATAAAATAAAGGATTAATTTATAATTTTACACACTCCATTTATTGAGAATTTTAGAAGAAGTAGCATCAAGTTTTTGGAAAAATTCTTAAAACTTGACAAAGGTGATGTTTTACCTTACAGAAACAATTAGGAAGAGTATTTTACTCGGGAGTACAACAAATTATATTCAAATTTTAGGAAATAAAGGATTAACATATACTTTTTATAGACTCCATATTTTGGAGAATTTTTAAAGGGGTACCATCACAGTTTTTATAAAATTCTTAAAACTTGACAAAAGTGAAGTTTTAGCGTACATAAATATTTTTCAAGACTATTTTACTTGGGAGTACACCAAAGAATAATCAATGTTTAGGAAATAAAGGATTAACATTTAATTTTACAAACTCCATTTTTTCAAAATCTTAAAAGGTCACAGTATTTGAAAAATTCTTAAAACTTGACAAGTGTGATGTTTTCGCTGACAGAAACAATTTTAAAGAGTATTTTACTTGGGATTACAACAAAAAATATTCAAAGTTAAGAAAAAAAAGGATTAACATATAATTTACAAACTCCATTTTTGGAGAATTTTCAAAGGAGGTATCATCACAGTTTTTGAAAAATTCTTAAAACTTGACAAAAATGATGTTTTACCTTGCAGAAATATTTTTAAGAGTATTTAAATTGGGAGCACAACAAAAAGTATTAAATTTAAGGGAATAAAGGATTAATATATAATTTTACAAACTCCATATTTTTAGAATTTCCAAAGGGGTACTATCAAGGTTTTTGAAAAATTCTTAAAACGTGACAAAAATGAAGTTTTACCTTACAAAAATATTTTCAAGATTATTTGAATTGGGAGTACAATAAAAATATACAAATTGAAGGAAATAAAGAATTAATATATAATTTTACAGACTCTATTTCTGGATAATTTTCAAAGGGGGTACCATCACAGTTTTTGAAAATTTCTTAAAATGTCAAAAAAGTAATGTTTTAGTGTACAAAAAAAATTTTCAATAGTATTTAACTTGGGAGTACAAAACAATAATCAAAGTTAAAGAAATAAAGGATTAACTTAAAATTTTACAGACTCCATTTTTGGAGAATTTTCAAAGGGTTACCATCACAGTTTTTGAAAAATTCATAAAACTTCATAAATATGAAGTTTTAGTGTACATAAATATTTTTCGAGAGTATTTAACTGGGGAGTACAATAGAAAATATTCAAAGTAAAAAAAGTAAAGGATTAACATTTAATTTTACAAACTCCATTTTATGAAAAAATTTAAAGGGGGTACCATCATAGTTTTTTGAAATATTCTTAAAACTTGACAAGAGTGATGTTTTCACTTATAGAAACAATTTTAAAGAGTATTTTACTTGGGATTACATAAAAAAATATTCAAAGTTAAGAAAATAAATGATTAACATATAATTTTACAGACACCATATTTTGAGAATATTTGAAGGAGTATCATCACAGTTTTTGAAAAATTCTCAAAACTTGACAAAAGTGATATGTTAACTTACAGAAACAATTTTGAAGAGTAATTTACTTGGGAGTACAACAAAAAATATTCAAAGTTAAAGAAATAAAGGATTAATATACAATTTTACTGACTACATTTTTTGAGAATTTTCAAAGGGGTACCATCACAGTTTTTGAAAAAATCTTAAAACCTAACAAAAGTGAATTTTTAGTGTACAGAAACATTTTCAAGAGTATTTATATTTGGGAACAACAAAAAATATTCAAATTTAGGTAATAAAAGATTAACATATAATTTTACTAACTCTATTTTTGGATAATTTTCAAAGGGGTACTATCATAGTTTCTGAAAATTTTCTAAAACTTGACAAAAATGAAGTTTTACCTTACAGAAATATTTCAAAAGTAATTTAACTTAGGAGTACAACAAAAATTATTCAAATTTAATGTAATAAATGATTAATATATAATTTTACATACTTCATTTTTTGACAATTTTCGAAGGGGTACCATCACAATTTTTTAAAAATTCTTAAAACTACACAAAAATGAAGTTTCAGTGCACAAAGAAATTTCTCAAGAGTATTTTACTTGGGAGTACAACAAAAAATATTCAAAGTTAATGAAATAAGGGATTAACATTTAATTTTACAGACTCCATTTTTTGAAAATTTTCAAAGGGAATCACAGTTTTTTGAAGGTTTAGCTTACTTAGTAGTACAACAAAAAATATTCATAGTTAATGAAATAAAGGATTAACATATAATTTTACATACTCCATTTTTTGAGAATTTTCAAAGGGGGTATCATCTCAGTTTTTGAAAACTTCTTAAGACTTAACAAATGTGATGTTTTAGCTTACAAAAACAATTTTCAAAAGTATATACTTGGGAGAACATCAAAAAAATTCAAATTTAAGAAAATATAGAATTAACATATAATTTTACATACTCATTTTTTGAGAATTTTTGAAGGAGGACCGTCACAGTTTTTTAAAAATTCTTAAAACTTAAAAAAAGTGATGTGTTAACTTACATATACAATTTTGAAGTGTATTTTACTTGGGAGTAGAACAAACATTATTCAGAGTTTAGGAAATGAAGGATTAACATATAATTTTACAAATTCCATTTTTGGAGAATTTTCAAAGGGTACCATGACAAGTTTTAAAAAATTATTAAAACTTGACAAAAGTGATTTTAAAATATAATTTTAGAGACTCCATTTTTTGAGAATTTTCGAAGGGGTACCATCGCAGAATTTTCAAAACTTCTTAAATTTGACAAAAGTGATGTTTTAGTTTATAGAAAAAATTCTCATGAGTATTTTAGTAGGGAGTACAACAAAAAATATTTAAAGTTAAGGAAATAAAGGATTAACATATAATTTTACAGACTCCATCTTTTGAAAATTTTCAAAGAGGGTACCATCATAGTTTTTCAAAAATTCTTAAAACTTGACAAAAGTTATGTTTTAGCTTAGAAAAAGAATTTTCAATAGAATTTTACTTGGGAGTACAACAAAAAATATTCAAAGTAAAGGAAATAAAGGATTAACTTATAATTTTACAGACACTACTTTTTGAGAATTTTCAAAGGGGCACCATCATAGTTTTTGAAAAATTCTTAAAATTTTACAAGTGTATGTTTTAGCTTACAGAAACATTTTTCAAGAGTAACTTGGGAGTACAACAAAAAATATTTAAAATTAAAGAAATAATGAATTTACATATAATTTTATATACTTCATTTCTTTGAAAATTTTCAAAGGGGTACCATCACATATTTTAAAAATTCTTAAAATTTGACAAAAGTGATGTTTTAGCTTACAGAAAAAAACTTTCAGGTGTATTTTAGTAGGGAGTACAACAAAAAATGTTCAAAGTTAAGAAAATAAAGGATTTTACAAACTCATTTTTTTGAGAATTTTCAAAGTGGGTACAATCACATTTTTTGAGAAATTCTTAAAACTTGAAAAAAGTGATGTTTTAGCTTATAGAAACAATTTTCAAGAGTATTTGAATAGGGAGTAAAACAAAAAAAATTCAAAGTTAAGGAAATAAAGGATTAACATATAATTTTACAGAATTTATTTTTTGAGAATTTTCAAAAGGGTACCACCACAGTTTTTGAAAAATTCTTAAAACCTGACAAAAGAGATGTTTTTTTCTTGTAAAAACATTTATCAAGATCATTTAACTTCTGGGTACAACAAAACAAATTTAAAGTTAAAGAAATAAAGGATTAACATATAATTTTATATACTCCATTTTTTTTAGAATTTTCAAAGGGGGTACCACCACAGTTTTTGAAAAATTCTTAAATTTTGCAAAAGTGATGTTTTTCCTTAAAAGAAAAATTTTCAAGTGTATTTTGCTATGGAGTACAACAAAAAATATTCAATTTTTAAGAAATACAAGATTAATATAGACTCCATTTTTTGAGAATTTTCAAAGGGGTCTACACAGTTTTTTAAAATTTCTTAAAACTTGAAAAAAGTGATGTTTTAGCTTGCAGAAATAATTTTCAAGAGTATTTAACATTGGGGGTACAAAAAACATATTTAAAGTTAAAGAAATAAAGGATTAACAAAAAAATTTATATACTCCATTTTTTGAGAATTTTCAAAGGGGTACACCACAGTTTTTGAAAAATTCTTAAAACTAAAAATAGTGAAGTTTTAGCTTACAGAAATATTTTTCAAGAGTATTTTACTAAGGAGTACAAAAAAACATATTCAAAGTTAAGGAAATAAAGGATTAACATATAATTTTACACACTCCATTTTTTTAGAATTTTAAAAGGAGTACCATCACAATTTTTGACAACTTCTTAAAACTTCACAAAAGTAATGTTTTAGCTTATAAAATAAATTTTCAACAGTATTTTACTAGGGATTACAACAAAAAATACTCAAAGTAAAGGAAATAAAGGATTAACATATAATTTTACAAACTCCATTTTTTGAGAATTTTCAAAAGGGTACTATCACAGTTTTTGAAAAATTCTTAAAACTTTACAAAAGTGATGTTTTAGCTTACAGAAATAGTTTTCAAGAGTATTTAACTTGGGCTTACAACAAAAAATATTTCAAGTTAAATTAATAAAGGATTAACATATAATTTTATATGCTCCATTTTTTTTAGAATTTTCAAAGGGGTGTACCATCACAGTTTTTTAAAAATTCTTAAAACTAGACAAAAGTAAAGTTTTAGCTTACAGAAAAAACATTCAAGAGTGTTTTACTAAGGAGTACAAAAAAATATATTCAAAGTTAATGAAATAAAGGACTAACATATAATTTTACAGACTCCATTTTTTAAGAATATTCAAAGGGGTACAATAACATTTTTTGAAAATTTCTTAAAACTTGACAAAAGTGATAGCTTATAGAAATAATTTTCATGAGTATTTTAATAGGGAGTACAACAAAAAATATACAAAGTAAAGGAAATAAATGATTAACATATAATCTTAGAAACTCCATTTTTCAGAATTTTCAAAGAGTACCATCACAGTTTTTAAAAAATTCTTAAAATTTGACAAAAGTGATGTTTTAGCTTACAGAAACAATTTTCAAGAGTATTTTACTAGGAAGTACAATAAAAAATATTCAATGTTAAGGAAATAAAGGATTAACATATAATTTTAGATACTCCATTTTTTTAGAATTTTCAAAGGGGTACCATCACAGTTTTTAAAAAATTCTTAAAACTTGACAAAAGTTTTGTTTTAGCTTATAGAAACAATTTTCAAAAGTATTTTACTAGGTAGTACAACAAAAAATATTCAAAATTAAGTAAATAAAGGATTAACATATAATTTCTTAGGCTCTATTATTTTGTTAATTTTCAAAGGGTACCATCATAGTTTTTGAAAAAATCTTAAAACTTGATAAAAGTTATGTTTTTGCTTGCAAAAGCAATTTTCTATAGTATTTTACTTTATAGTACAACAAAAAATATTCAAATTTAAGGAAATAAAGGATTAACATATAATTTTACAGACTCCATTGTTTGATTAATTTCAAAGTGGTACTATCACAGTTTTTGAAAAATTCTTAAAACTTGACAAAAAGTGATGTTTTAGTTTACAGAAATATTATTCAATAGTATTTAACTTGGGAGTACAACAAAAAATATTTAAATTCAAATAAATAAATGATTAACATATAATTTTATATACGCCATTTTTTTTTTTAGAATTTTCAACGGGCTACCATCACAATCTTTGAAAAAATCTTAGAACTTGAAAAAAGTGAAGTTTTAGCTTACAGAAATATTTTTCAAGAGTATTTTACTTGGGAGTACAAAGAAAATATTCAAATTTATGAAAATAAAGGATTAACATATAATTTTAGAGACTCCATTTTAGAATTGTTTTAGAATTTTCAAAGGGGTACCATCACGGTTTTTGAAATTTTCTTAAAATTTGACAAAAGTAAAGTTTTATTTTACAAAAATATTTTTCAAGAATATTTTACTTGGGAGTACAACAAAAAATATTCAAAGTTAAGGAAATAAAGGATTAACATATAATTTTACAGACTCCATTTTTTTAGAATTTTCAAAAGGATAGTACAAACACAGTTTTTTAAAATTTCTTAAAACTTGACAAAAGTGAAGTTTTAGCTTACAGAAACATTTTTCAAGAGTATTTTACTAGGGAATACAACAAAACATATTCAAAAATTTAATGAAATAATGGATTAACATATAACTTTACAAACTTGACAAAGGGCTACCATCACAGTTTTTGAAAAATTCATATAACTTGACAAAAGTGATGTTTTTTAGCTTATAGAAACAATTTTCAAGAGTATTTTACTAGGAAGTACCACAAAAAATATTCAAAGTTAAGGAAATAAAGGATTAACATATAATTTTTCAGACTCCATTTTTTGAGAATTTTCGATGGGGTACCACACAGTTTTCGAAAACTTCTTTAAACTTGACAAACGTGATGTATTAGCTTATAGAAACAATTTTCAAGAGTATTTTAGTAGGAAGTACAACAAAAAATATACAAATTTAAGGAAATAAAAAATTATCGTATAATTTTACAGACTCCATTTTTTGAGAATTTTCAAAGGGGTACCATCATAGTTTTTGAATAATTTTAAAAACTTGACAAAAGTTATATTTTGGATTACAAAAAACAATTTTAAATAAAATTTTACTTGGGAGTACAAAAAAAAATATACAAACTAAAGGAAATAAAGGATTAACATATAATTTTACAGACTCCGTTTTTATAGAATTTTCAAAAGGGTACGATCACAGTTTTTGAAGAATTCTTAAAACTTGACAAAAGTGATGGTTTAGCTCACAGAAACATTTTTAAAGATTATTTAACTTGAGAGTACAACAAAGAAATAATTAAAGTTAAAGAAATAAAGGATTAACATATAATTATATATACTCCATTTTTTTAGAATTTTTAAAGGGGTACCATCACAGTTTTTGAAAAATTCTTAAAACTTGACAAAAATGATGTTTTAAACTATAAAAACAATTTTCAAGAGTATTTTACTTGAAAGTACAATAAAACAATATTCAAAGAGAAGGAAATAAAGGATTAACATTTAATTTTATAGACTACGTTTTTTGAGAATTTACAAAGGGAGTATCATAATAGTTTTTTGAAAAAATCTTAAAACTTGACAAAAGTAATGTTTTAGCTTACATAAACATTTTTGAAGAGTATTTAACTTAGGATTACAACAAAAAATATTCAAAGTTAAAGAAATAAAGTATTAACATATAATTTTATAAACTCTATTTTTGAGAATTTTAATCAGGGTACCATCACAGTTATTTAAAAATTCTTATAACTTGACAAAAGTGATGTTTTAGCTAATAGAAACAATTTTCAAGAGTATTTTACTAGGAAGTACAACAAAAAATATTCAAATTTAAGGAAATAAAGAATTACATTTAAATTTTACAAACTTCATTATTAGAGAATTTTCAAAGGGGAACCATCTCAACTTTTCAAAAATACTAAAAACTTGGCAAAAGTGAAGTTTTAGCTTACAAAACTATTTTTCAAGAGAATTTTACTGGGGATTACTACATAAAATATTCGAATTTAAGGAAATAAATGATTAATATATAATTTGACAAGCTTTATTTTTTGAGAATTTTCAAAGTGGTACCATCACAGTTTTTGAAAAATTCTTAAAACTTGACAAAAAGTGATGTTTTAGCTTATATAAAAAAACATTTAAGAGTATTTTACTAGGGAGTCAACAAAAAAAATCAAACTTAAGGAAATAAAGGATTAACATATAATTTTATAGACTCTATTTTTGGAGAATTTTCAAAGTGGTACCGTCCGTAATAGTTTTTGAAAAAATCTTAGAACTTGATAAAAGTGATATTTCAGCTTGCAGCAACATTTTTAAAGAGTAATTAACTTGGGAGTACAACAAAAAAATATTTAAAGTTAAAGAAATAAAGGATTAACATATAGTTCTATAAACTTCATTTTCTGAGAATTTTCAAAGGGGTGTACCATCACAGCTTTTGAAAAATTCTTAAAACTTGACAAAAGTGATATTTTAGCTTCTAGAAAAACTTTTATGAGTATTTTACTAGGGATTATGACCAAAAATATTCAAAGTTAAGGAAATAAAGGATCAACATATAATTTTACAAACTCCATTTTTTTAGAATTTTCAAAGGGGCACCATCACAGTTTTTGGAATAATTCTTAAAACTTTACAAAAGTGATGTTTTAGCTTACAGAAACATTTTTTAAGAGTATATACCTTGGGAGTACAACAATAAATATTCAAAGTTAGGGAAATAAATGATTAACATATAATTTTACAGACTCCATTTTTTAAGAATTTTGAAAGGGGTACAATCACAGTTTTTGAAAAATTCTTAAAACTTGACAAATGTGATGGTTTAGCTTATACAAATAATTTTCAAGATTATTTTCCTAGAGATTATAACAAAAATATTCAAAGTTAAGGAAATAAAGAATTAACATAAAATTTTACTGAATCCATTTTTTGAGAATTTTCGAAGGGGGTACCATTACAGTTTTTTGTAAAATTCTTCAAACTTGACAAAAATAAAGTTTTACCCAACTGAAAAAAATTTCAAGAGTATTTAACCTAGGAGTACAACAAAAAATATTCGAATTTAAGGAAATAAAGGATTAACATATAATTTTACAGACACAAGTTTTGGAGAATTTTATAAAATGTACCATCATAGTTTTTGAAAAATTCTTAAAACTTGACAAAAGTGAAGTATTAGCTTAAACCAAGACAATTTTCAAGAGTATTTTACCTAGGAGTACATAAAAAAAATTCAAAGTTATGGAAATAAAGGATTAACATATAATTTAACCAACTCTATGTTTTAAGAATTTTTGTCGGAATACCATCACGTTTTTTGAAAAAATCTTAAAACTTGACAAAAATGAAGGTTTACCCTACAGAAACATTTTTCAAGAGTATTTTACTTGGGAGTACAACAAAAAATATTCAGAGTTAAGGAAATAAAGGATTAACATATAATTTTAGAGACTCCATTTTTTGAGAATTTTCAAAAGGATACCATCACAGTTTTTGAAAATTCTTAAAACTTGACAGAAGTGAAGTTTTAGCTTATAGCTAAACAATTTTCAAGAGTATTTTACTTGGGAGTAAATAAAAAAATATACAAAGTTACGGAAATAAAGGATTAACATATAAATTAATAGACTCTATTTTTTGAGTATTTTTGTGGGAGTACTGTCACAGTTTTTGAAAATTTCTTAAAACTTGACAAAAGTGTTGTTTTAGCTTATATAAACAATTTTTAAAAGTATTTTACAAGGGATTACAACAAAAAATATTCAAAGTTAAGGAAATAAAGAATTAACCTGTGAATTTTTTGAGAATTTTCGAAGGGGGTAACATCACAGTATTTTGTGAAATTCTTAAAACTTTATAAAAATGAAGTTTTATGCTACATAAAAAAATTTCAAGCGTATTTAACTTGCGAGTAAAACAAAAAATATTCAAAGTTAAGGAAATAAAGGATTAACATATAATTTTACATACTCTATTTTTGGAGAATTTTCAAAGGGGTACCATCACAGTTTTTGAAAAATTCTTTAAACTTGACAAAAGTGAAGTTTTAGCTTACACCAAAAAAACTTTCAAGAGTATTTTACTTGGGAGTACACTAAAAAATATTCAAAGTTATGGAAATAAAGGATTAATATATAATTTAACCGACTCTATTTTTTTAGAATTTTTGTAGGAATACCATCACCTTTTTTGAAAAAAATTTAAAACTTGACAAAAATTGAAGTTTTACACTACGAGAACATTTTTCAAGAGTATTTTACTTGGCAGTACAACAACAAATATTCAGAGTTGAGGAAATAAAGGATTAACATATAATTTTACAGATTCCATTTTCTTGAGAATTTTTTCAAAGTGGTATTATCACAGTTTTTGAAAATTTCTTAAACCTTGACAAAAAGTGATGTTTTAGTACAGAAATATTTTTCAATAGTATTTAACTTGGGAGTATAACAAAAAATATTTAAAGTTAAAGAAATAAATGATTAACAAATAATTTTATAAGCACCTTGTTTTTGAGAATTTTCAATGGGCTATCATCACAGTTCTTGAAAAATTCTGACAACTTGAAAAAAGTGAAGTTTTGGCTTATAGAAACATTTCTCAAGAGTTTTGACTTCGGAGTACAAAGAAAATATTCAAATTTATGGAAATAAAGGATTAACATATAATTTTAGAGACTCCATTTTTTGGAGAATTTTTAAAGGGGTCATTACGGTTTTTGAAAATTTCTTAAAATTTGACAAAAGTAATGTTTTAGTTACAGAAACATTTTTCAAGAGTCTTTTACTTGGGAGTACAAAAAAAAATATTCAAAGTTAAGAAAATAAAGGATTAACATATAATTTTACAGACTACATTTTTTTTAGAATTTCAAAGGACTACAATCACAGTTTTTGAAAATTTCTTAAAACTTGACAAAAGTGAAGTTTTAGCGTACATAAATATTTTTCAAGAGTATTTTACTAGGGAATAACAAAACATATTCAAAGTTAAGGAAATAATAGATTAACGTATAATTTTACAAACTTTATTATTTGAGAATTTTCAAAGTGGTACCATCACAGTTTTTGAAAAATTCGTAAATCTTGACAAAACTATTGTTTTTAAATTATAGAAACAATTTTCAAGAGTATTATACTAGGGATTACAACAAATAATATTCAAAGTTAACTAAATATAGGATTAACATATAATTTGAGAGACTCCATTTTTTCATAATTTTCAAAGGGGCACCACACAGTTTTTGAAAACTTCTTAAAACTTGACAAAAGTGATGTTTTAGCTTATAGAAACAATTTTCAACAGTACTTTTGTAGGGAGTACAAAAAAAATATTCAAGATTAAGGAAATAAAGGATTAACATATAATTTTACAGACTCCATTTTTTGAGAATTTTCAAAGAGGGTACCATCATAGTTTTTGAATAATTCTAAAAACTTGACATAGTTATGTTTTAGATTACAAAAAAAAATTAAATACTATTTTACTTGGGAGTAAAACAAAAAATATTCAAACTAAAGGAAATAAAGGATTAACATATGATTTTACAGACTCTATTTTTTGAGAATTTTCAAAGGGGAACAATCACAATTTTTGAAGAATTCTTAAAACTTGAGAAAAGTGATTTTTTAGCTCACACAAACATTTTTCAAGAGTATTTATCTTGGGAGTACAACAAAAAATATCAAAATAAGGAAATAAAGGATTAACATTTAATTTTGTACACTCCATTTTTTGAGAATTTGCATAGGGGTATATCATCAAAGTTTTTTTTTAAATCTTAAAACTTGACAAAAGTGATGTTTTGGCTTACATAAACAATTTTCAAGAGTATTTAACTTGGGAGTCTAACAAAAAATATTCAAATTTAAGGAAATAGAGTATTAACATATAATTTTATACACTCTATTTTTAGAGAATTTTCATTAGGGTACCATCATAGTTTATGAAAAATTATAACTTGACAAAAGTGATGTTTTAGCGAATAGAAACAATTTTCAAGAGTATTTTACTAGGGAGTACAGCAAAATATATTCAAACTTAAGGAAATAAAGGATTAACATTTAATTTTACAAACTCCATTTTTAGAGAATTTTCAAAGGGGTACCATCACAATTTTGGAAAGATTAAAACTTGACAAAAGTGATGTTTCAGGTTATAGAAAAAATTTTCAAGAGTATTTAACTAGGGATTACACAAACAATATTCAAAGTTAAGGAAATAAAGGATTAACATATAATTTTACAAAATCCATTTTTTGATAATTTTCAAAGGGGTACCATCACAGTTTTTGAAAATTTCTTAAAAACTTGACAAAAGTGATGCTTGAGCTTATAGAAATAATTTTCAAGATTATTTTAGTAGGGAGTACAAAAAAATTTCAAAGTTAAGAAAATAAAGAATTAACATAAAATTTTACAGACTCCATTTTAAAAAAAAAAATCAATGGGGTACCATCATAGTTTTTGAATATGTCTAAAAACTTGATAAAAGTTATGTTTTATCTTAAAAAAATAATTTTCAATAGTATTTTACTTGGGAGTACAACAAAAAATATTCAAAGTAAAGGAAATAAAGGATTAACATATAATTTAACAAACTCCATTTTTTTAGAATTTTCAAAAGGGTACTATCACAGTATTTGAAAATTTCTTAAAACTTAAGAAAAGTAATGTTTTAGATTACAGAAACATTTTTAAAGAGTATTTAACTTGGGAGTAAAACAAAAAATATTTAAAGTTAAAGAAATAAACGATTAACATATAATTTTATACACTCCATTTTTTGAGAATTTTCAAAGGTGTACTATCACAGTTTTTTTTAAATTCTTAAAACGTGACAAAAGTGATGTTTTAGCTTCTAGAAAAAATTTCAAGAGTATTTTACTAGGGATTAAAACAAAAAATATTTAAAGTTAAGGAAATAAAGGATTAACATTTAATTTTACAGACTCCATTTTTGAGAATTTTCAAAGGGAACCATCACAGTTTTGGAAAAATTCTTAAAACTTGAAAAAAGTGATGTTTTAGCTTATACAAACAATTATCAAGTGTATTTTACTAAGTACTAAAACAAAATATATTCAAAGTTAAGGAAATAAAGGATTAAAGTATAATTTTACAGACTCCATTTTTCGAAAATTTTCAAAGGGGTACCATCACTGTTTTTGAAAAATTCTTAAAATTTCACAAAAGTGATGTTTAGCTTATAAGAACAATTTTCAAGAGTATTTTGCTAGATAGTACAACAAAAAATATTCAAAGTTAAGGAAATGCATGATTAATATATAATTTTAGAGACTCAATTTTTTGAGAATTTTCAAGGGGTACCGTCATAGTTTTTGAAAAATTCTTAAAACATTACAAAAGTAATGTTTTAGATACAAAAAACAATTTTCAAGAGTGTTTTACTTGGGAGTATAAAAAAAATATTCAAAGTTAAGGAAATAAAGGACTAACTTACAATTTTACAAATTCCATTTCTTTGAGAAGTTTCAAATGGGTACCAACACAAGTTTTGAAATATTCTAAAATTTTGACAAAAGCGAAGTTTTAGCTTACATAAATATTTTTCAAGTGTATTTTACTTTGAACTACAACAAAAAATATTCAAAGTTAAGGAAATGAAGGATTAACATATAATTTTACAGACTCCATTTTTCGACAATTTTCGAAGGGGGTACCATCACAATTTTTTGTGAAATTCTTAAAACATGACAAAAAAGAAGTTTTACCCTACTGAATCATTTTTCAAGACTATTTAACCAGGGAGTACAATAAAAAATATTCAAACTTAAGGAAATAAAGCATTAACATATAATTTTACTGATTCAATTTTTGGAGAATTTTCAAAGGAGTACCATCACAGTTTTTGAAGAATTCTTAAAACTTGACAAAAGTGAAGTTTTAGCTTACAGCAAAATAATTTTCAAGAGTATTTTACTTGGGAGTACATCAAAAAATATTCAAAGCTATTGAAATAAAGGATTAACATATAATTTAACCGACTCTATTTTTTGAGAATTTTTGTAGAAATACCATCAGCGTTTTTTAAAAATTCTTAAAACTTGAAAAAAAAATGAAGTTTTGCCCTATAGGAACATTTTTCAAGAGTATTTACTTGGGATTACGACAAAAAATATTCAAAGTTAAGGAAATAAAGGATTAACATATAATTTTACAGACTCCATTTTGTTAGAATTTTCAAAGGGGTAACATCACAATTTTTTAAAAATTCTTAAAACTTGACAAAAGTGAAGTTTTAGCTTACAGCACAACAATTTTCAATAGTATTTTACTTGGGAGTAAATCAAGAAATATTCAAAGTTATGGAAATAAATAATTAACATATAAATTAATAGACTCTATTTTGTGAGTATTTTAATGGGAGTACCGTCACAGTTTTTAAAAAATTCTTAAAACTTCACAAAAAGAAGTTTTAGCCTACAGAAATATTTTTCAAGATTCTAGAACTTGGAAGTACAACAATAAATATTCAAAGTTAAGGACATAAAGGATTAATATATAATATTACAGACTCCATTTTTTGAAAATTTTAAAAGAGGTACCATCACAGTTTTTGAAAAATTCTTAAAACTTGACAAAAATTATGTTTTTGCTTTCAGAAATATTTTTTAAGAGTATTTTACTTGGTATTACAACAAAAAATATTCAAAGTTAAGGAAATAAAGGATTAACATATAATTTTACATCATAGTTTTTGAAATTTTCTTAAAACTTGACAAAACTGAAGGTTTAGCATACATAAATATTTTTCAAGAGTCTTTTACTTTGGAGTACAATAAAAAATATTCAAAATTAAGGAAATAAAGGATTAACATTTAATTTTACAGACTCCATGTTTTGAAAATTTTCAAAGGGGTACCATCACGGTTTTTTGAACAATTCTCAAAACTTGATAAAAACGAAGTTTTATCTTACAGAAATATTTTTCAAGAGTACTTAACTTGGGTGTACAACATAAAATATATAAAGTTAAGGAAATAAAGGATTAACATATAATTTTACAGACTCAATTTTCAGAGAATTTTCAAAGGGTACCATCACAGTTTTTGAAAAATTCTAAAAACTTGACCAAAGTAATGTTTTAGCTTACAGAAACAATTTTGACAAGTATTTTACTTGGGAGTGCAAAAAAAAATATTCAAAGTAGAGGAAATAATGGATTAACATATAAATTTATAGACTCCTTTTTTGGAGAATTTTCAAAGGGTACCATCACAGTTTTTGAAAAATTCTTAAAACTTGACAAAAGTGAAGTTTTGTACAGAAACATTTTTCGAGAGAATTTAACTTGGGAGTACAATAAAAAATATTCAAAGTTAAGGCAATAAAGGATTAACATATAATTTTACAGACTACATTTTTTGAGAATTTTCAAAGGCATCTCAGTTTTTGAAAAATTCTTAACACTTGACTAAAATGATTTTTTAGCTTATAGAAACCATTTTCAAGGGTATTTTACTTGAGTACAACAAAAAATATTTAAATTTAAGGAAATAAAGGATTAAAATATAATTTCATAAACTCAATTTTCTGAGAGTTTTCAAAGGGGTTCCATCACAGTTTTTGAAACATTCTTAAAACTTGACAAAAGTGATGTTTTAGCTTACAGAAATAATTTTGAAAAGTATTTATTTGGGATTACAACAAAAATATCCAAAGTTGAGGAAATAAAGGATTAACAAATAAATTTACCGACTCCATTTTTGGAGAATTTTCAAAAGGGAAAAATTCTTAAAACTTCACAAAATTGAAGTTTTGAAGTTTTGTACAGAAATATTTTTCAAGAGAATTTAGCTTGGGAGTACAATAAAAAATATTCAAAGTTATGGAAATAAAGGATTAACATATAATTTTACAGACTACATTTTTGGAGAATTTTCACAGTTTTTGAAAAAATCTTAACACTTGACAAAAGTGATGTTTTAACTCATTGAAACCATTTTCCACAGTATTTCACTTGAGTACAACAAAAAAAAATATTCAAATTTAAGGAAATAAAGGATTAACATATAATTTTACAGACTCTATTTTTTTAGAATTTTCAAAAGGGTACCATCAAAGTTTTTTTGAAAAATTTTTAAAACTTGACTAAAATGAAGTTTTACCCTACAGAAACTTTTTCAAGTGAATTTAACTTGGAAGTACAACAAAAAATATTCAAATTTACAGAAATAAATGATTAACATATAATTTTACAGACTTCATTTTTTAATAATTTTCAAAGGGGTACAATCCCAGTTTTTGAAAAATTTCTAAAACATGACAAAAATGAAGTTCTGCCATACAGAAATATTTTTCAAGAGTATTTAACTTGGGGGTACAACAAAAATTATTCAAAGTTAAGGAAATAAAGGATTAATATATAATTTTACAAAATCCATTTTTTTAGAATTTTACAACAAACAATATTCAAAGTTAAGGAAATAAAGAATTAACATATAATTTTATAAAATCCATTTTTTAGAACTTTCAAATGGGTACCATCACAGTTTTTGAAAAATTCTTAAAACTTGACAAAAGTGAAATTTAGTGTACAGAAACATTTTTCAAGAGTATTTGACCTAGGAGTACAACAAAACATATTCAAATTTAAGGAAATAAATGTGTAACATATAATTTTACAGGCTCCATTTTTTAAGAAATTTCAAAGGGGCACCATCACAGTTTTTTAAAAATTCTTGAAACTTGACAAAAATGAAGTTTTGTCTTACAGAAATATTTTTCAAGAGTATTTAACTTAGGAGTACAACAAAAAATATTCAAAGCTAAGGAAATAAAGAATTAATACATAATTTAAAGACGTGTTTGTATCTAGCATGTGATAAGTGTCACCGTAAGTTGACATTGAATGATGATAGTTTTTATTGTTCGAAGTGTGGACATGTAGATGGTAGTACCAAATCCAGGTAATATAGTTTTTATCAAATTATATATATTGATTACAAACAACTCATTACTTAAATTTATAAATGTAATTCTTACTTTTTTAAATATTATATACAAATACAAAGTTGAGTGTCAGGTGGTCGATGACACTCATAATGCTTTGTTTTTGCTTTGGGATGATGTGGCTTTTGAAGTTATAGGGAAATCATCATATGAATTGAAGAAGGAACATGTAAGCATAATATCCCATTGTTGAAAGTCTCATGATTTTTAATAATATTCTAGTTAATTTTGTATATTTATTATTGTTTATTGATTACAGGATTTCAACCCGTGATATGTTACTAAGAATTTCAGAAACTCTCAAATATGTACTTTTTATGATATCATAAAAGGAAGAGCCCTTTATTAAAATTCTAGTTAATTTTGTATATTTATTATTGTTTATTGATTATAGGATTCCAACCCGTGATATGTTACTAAGAATTTGAGAAACTCTCAAAGATGTACTTTTTGTGATATCATAAAAGGAAGAGCCCTTCAGAAATTCGAGGAATGCATTCTCTATAGCCAAGATGACTAATGATCATGATGTTCCAGCTAGGTTTCGTAATTCTTATGTTGAGTGTCAGGTAATTTATATTTATGAAGATATATTAAAAAATTGAATTTATCGTTCATTACTTAACTAAATTAAATAATTGTATGTCAATTCATTTGTATTTTAAAACTTTATTTATTTAAATATGAAACAGATCTTATTTCAAAATTGCATCGAAGATTCATGGATAATGAAAAGGTATGATACCTTTTGTCCACATATATGTGATTGTTCTTCAATAATTTGATAAAGAACCTAGATAAAAAGTTTAACTTAATATGTATGTTGCAAGGTCGACTATTCTAAAGATGAAGTACCTACTCCTCAAAAGAAAAATAAATGAATTGATGTGGTTGATGTGGATGAAGAAACTGATGGAAAGAGTACTCCATTATAAGAAAATTGAAGAGACAAAAGTGAACAGAAGCTTGAGGATGAGTTTTCAACTACCAATCAACAAAAAAAGGAGATGTCGATCATTATAAAACAAGAGAATGCTTGAATCCATTTAATGGATGACTATATAATAGTATTAGTTTTATTTAATTTTCTTTTAATGTCTTTGTGATTTTACTCCGTACTAGATTTATCTTAAGATAGGATTTTCATGTTTTATTATTAAAATCTCTCTTTATGGATGATTTACATAGAATATTACTGATATTATTAATGGGTATGAGTAACGATATTATTTTTCGTGAAGATTAATTTTATTATTACAGGTGGAATGGGCATGGGCTTTTTTAGTGGGAAACTTTTGTTTTTCGGCTTTCTCCCCTGTTTGTTGTTCTCTATTCATATGTTCATCCATAAAATCTATAATAATAATAATAATAATAATAATAATAATAATAATAATAATAATTGTTTGTCGTTGAAAATCACTAGTACAATTATCACGAAATATATGGTACAAGATTTGTCGCAGGATAGTGGGAAATATTTACAAAATTGTCATTTTTCTGCCTAAATCTTCTTTCTATTTTTAGAAAGTATATTATCCAATCAGATTTTTCTTTCTTTTTGTTTTTCACTCTAATTTTCAAATGTTTATAACTTTTTCATCTCAACTCTATTTTTATGAAAAATATATCTAATTAATCATCTTTTGATGATCTTTAATTTGATATCTATATTGCATATATAAAAAATATAATTTTTTATAGATTAATTGTGGTATATTTTAATATTTACTATATTTTTATATTGTGAGTTATTTTAATTTTAAATAATTTTTATTAAAAATATATTTATACAATTATTATTTTATTTTAAAAATTATATTACTATTTTTTATTACATTATTATATTATAAATCGTGCAACGCACGAGAGAAATACTAGTATTTCTTAAAAAAAAAACAAAGAGATGCATTACTAATTTTGGTAATACATGCAGAAAAACATCAACTCAATTTGAAAAGTTCAGTGATAATTAGGGTCAAGAGATTGTCGATTGAGTTTCATTTGATTTACTCTGATTGCTTACATATCTGATTGCATCTAAATTACAATGTATGTTATATTGTTGTTAACTACATATTATCATTTTCTTTGATTAAAATCTCACAAAGTCAAATTTTAGTACTATAGTTTGAAATATTTATAAGTGGTTTAATATAATAAATCAAACATGATGTGTTTTAATAAGTCTAAGTTGATTATTGATCCTCAATATAATTGTAAAATAAAGCATATATCAAAACAAAATTGAACGAAACGCATGTATTGAGATGAAATTTAAATATAGAGCACACATTGAGCCCCTTGGAATATGACATATGCCCTCAACAAAACCATTAAATAGAGATTAGTTCAGTTGGAACGCAAGTTTGATGAATGGCTAATATTAATTGAGCATAGATGATATTAGTTCGGTTCTGAAATTATTACACTCATAACAACAAGCAAATGTGCATGTATTGCACTAAAACTTGATAAAATTCAAATTCCTAATACTATTCCCTCCCGAAATATAACGTGTTCCAGTATATATAAATAAATGTATGGATGGAATAAAATAGAATTCGCTATAATTACTACAATTCAAAATAAACACCTCGTCCAACAGTATTTTTCATTTCATGCTGAAAAAAAATATTGTTATGAACTACATGGAACAACAACAAAATTCATCAAAACAAATATGAGAAAAATTCATTTTGGTGAAATGATGGGATCCATTTGAAAAAATAATAAACAAAACCAATATTTTGATTTTATAAATACACTTATTATGATTTACCACATTCACTGATTTACAAATATTACAAAAAAGATAATTAATCTTTTTCATTTATCACTGAAATATAATATTAAATATATAATATAATAAACAAAAGTATCCCGTGTCAACTATCTTCTAACCATTATTAAAATTTAATAAAAAATAATAATAAATTAACATAACTTATTAGTAATAAAATTTAAAAGGCCTACAAATATTTAAATTAGTATTATCATGAATTTTTATCCTTGCTTAATATAAAAGGTAAAACCCTGAAAATAAGAAGAAGACCTAAAAATATATATATTTTAATATTTAAGAAGAAGACCTAAAAATATGCTAAAAAATATTGTATATATTAAAATAAAATATCATTCCTAAAATATAAAATAAATTTTTTACGAGTTTATTTAAAATATGTATTGGGTTTGAATAAAAAATTGAATTAAATTCTTATAAGAATTTGACACAATGTAAAAAAATAATAAATATTTTTATAGAATAAAATAATAAATACTTCATACTCAAATATGAAAAATATAAATTTAGATATATATATATATATAATAACAGAAGTACCAGTTATTTTTAGTAGTTCACTAATTTTTCCGCTTATTTTCTTTCTATTAATAGCTATTATATTTATTTATTGGTTTAACATATTTTTATTTTGCTCATATGCAACTTTAAAATATAATTAATTTAATATGATTTTGCTTATAATTATAGTTTTATTCTTCTCCATGCATTAGCCTGTTACTTTTAGTTGAATTAAATGTAATTACATTCTTTCATCCCAAAATTACAAATTGAAATAAAACAAAGACCAAAATTTCTTTATTTTCTTATCATGAAAATATTTACAACTTCGGAAAAATATTGAACATAATTATATAATTTTAAAAAAATAATAATATTATGTATTTTTTAAATTCAATAATAGTATATTATAATAATATTTTTATGCATCGCACGAGAGAACTTATTAGTTACATATAATTATTATCTTTTAATAATATTTTTAATAATAAATAACATATTTTACGATAACAAAAATATACAAAATTGACTTCCATGTATGCAAAAGTTTCACACTAACTTTTAAAGATATTGAAAAGTGTGCATCAGACCTGAGAAATTGGCTTTAAAAACTGGTGTAGGATGAGTCTTGCGCGAGGATAAGACATGTTACCAGATGGGTGAGGAAACAAATCAAGGAGAGCACACCATGAACACTTTCCAATGGACTCAAGGCTCTTGGCATGTCTGCGCGTGCGCACATACACACACATATATATATATATATATATATATATATATATATATTAAATATATAACATTCCTTTGATAATTCGAGGTTGTATTTATACCAAAAACTTTAAAGTTCTCCCGAATCACTTTTAAAATAAGTCAAAATTAAAGGTGATGAATTTGAAATATATTATTTTCCATCCGTAAAACACGATGGTATTTGCTTTTATAAGAATTCAAAGTCATTCACAATTCTTCAAATCAGATATAAGTGTGCCAAATAGATGATAATTTAGACTCATTTTCTTAAGATAATTTTTACCTTCAAGCAACTTTATTTGCATCGAATGCACCATACAATCAAACTAACAATATTATTTGTTTAATTAAAAAATATTATTTATCTGCATGAAAAATATTATTACTGATTTGTTACATTAAAAATATAGTAATATTTTTTAAGTAAATAAATAATACATTTTAGTTAAATAAATAATATTGTAAATCAAATACACATTATGCATAGAGCTGAAAATCAAACCAAGTTATTCGATACTCGATTCGAGCTCATTCGTTAAAAGCTCGTTTGAACTCGATTCAATAAAAATATCAAACAAACTTGAACACTTTTATGTTTCATAAAATTTAAAGCTCGACTCGAGCTCGTTAAGCAAAATTTGTTAAAACAAATGTAAAATATCAAACCACTCGAAGTCGACTCATGTTCCGCTCGATTAAAGCTCATTCAAGATCGACTCGGTTAATAATCAAACCAATCTCAAACAAAATATTAGAAGCTCAATAATTTTGAACAATGGTACGTTCAACTCGTCTATATCCTTAATTATACATAATGTAATTGATCCACAAGAGATTCCTTTTATTTTTTATTAATTATGCCAAAAAAAAAGGCTGCACTTGTCCGCTAATATTCATAACTTTAGTACCTCTCGTGTATTGCCCAAATCATGTAGTTACGTAATTTTTATCCTTCAAAATTAATCAAAAAAGTTTTAAAAACATATTTTTGTTAGCAAGGATGTTAATTTTACCTGTAAGGTAGAGTAATCTGTGGGTAAATGAATAATCAAGTAGGGTAGAGTATAAGAGTTGGGGTAACGGATAGGATATTATCCATGTCTACCAAACAATATTAGGGTAAGAGTAGGGTATGGGCTTAATATTTTACTCATCTACCCGACCCGTATACCTTACCCGTGCATCCGATATATATATATATATATATATATTATAAAATTATATATAATAAAAATAATATTAATTATTTAAAAAAACAGTATTTAATTATTTTAATTATTTTTATATCAAAAAATTCTAATTTGAATCAAGTGATCGGTGATCACATAAATATTATATTTTGGGATTATTACTTTATATCATGATGATTTGTGTTCATATTTAGTAATATAATATTCTGTTAATTTGTAGTTGCGGAGGAAGTCAATAAAATGCACTTATATTCCAAAAAAAATATGTACTTTTGCAGGGCGGGCGTGCAAGGCAATTCAATTTTATCCATGTAACATAACATATAAATGGGTAATCCATTTATCTGCGGACACCCATATATTCATTGGATATTACCCGTACCCTACCCGAAACAAATAAATGGGTAATAGGGTAGGATAAGGACATAGTATTTTGTATTAGGACAGAGCATGGGGAAGGCGTACCCGTACCCTACCCTACCCATTTACATCCCTATTTGTTAGGATAGGCATAGAATATTGTTGTTATTAGATATATCTATAACTATATAAAATTAAGACAGTTGAGAAAATTAACAAAAATATCATTTTTCCACCCAAAATATTTTCTATTTTTAAAAAGTATATTGTTCAAACAAATTAATCATACTTTCATGATCTTCAATTTGATATCCATATAATATGCAAATAAAATATTAATTTTTAAATATAAATATTTTTTCATATATATTGTGGTATATTTTAATATTTAATATATTTTTTTCCAAGATATTTTTATTTTAAATTAAGTTTTATTAAAAATATATTTATAATTATATATTTTATTTAAAAAATTATATTACTATTTTTATATTATCATATTATAAATCGGAGAAATACTAATTTTACATAATGTTCCCATAATTTCTAATTTAATTTAAATATAAAGACATTTCGTGATTTAAATCTAATTTAGAAAAAATAAACCAAATACATGACTCTAAAAATTAAAACAAATATATAATTTATTTATAGATTTTTTATTTATTTTTCGTGATTTTTTCAATTAAAAATGAGAGATTCTGTTTTGAAAAATACAAGGTAACAGAAAGGCCGCCTCATCATTACTCGAAATATTGAGAATCAATAATTAGAGAGCGACACCATGACACAAGATGACCACACCTTTGCCTCATTTCATTTCTCTCCTACTCTTCCCTTCTTCATGTTAGCTGTCCCCCTATTTAATTTTTCTTGCTTCACTCTCATTCCTGTTTTCCATCTAATTTCCAGTCCCAAGTTTTCAATTTTCAGACTACATGACAGAAGGAGATGAAGAATCAGAGATTGATCGGCTACCTGTTGATTTATTGTCCCATATATTTTCCCTCATGAATTGCTTCAAAGATTTGGCTCAGTAAGTCGATTCTACTAGTATTTTATGTATCCCAACTGTTTTTGCTTGTTTATATGTGCTGGTTGATGCATGTATGCATACAGGGTTAGCAGTGTGTGCAGAAAATGGAAGCAGGGAGTAGAAGAATCTCTGGCTCGGAGAGAATCGCTGAGTTTCTCCGGATGGAAAATGGATGATGAGTCCACAACTCGCTTGGTTCTCCTAGCTTATAGCCTCAAGGAGCTCGATATGTATGATGATTCATTCTTTATTACCCACACACACACACACACATATATATAATATGTCTCATAGAGAATGGAATAATGTGTGTTTTTTTATGGTGGACTACCTTGTCTGTTGATAGAATGAATTAACTATCATGTTTGTGGCCTTGTGATCTTAAATTTTCATTTGAAAGCTCATCGTTACAGTTGTGCTTGTGGTATGTGCAATTTTTTTATACATTTAGTTCAAGTGTAAATTATGTGGAATAAATACTAAATGCTGAAAATATAATTAATCGCAGTTCTTTTTTTAAGCTTGGGAGTTGGCAAGAAAATATCTGTAATGCGAGTGGATATTAGAGGAAATTGGGCCGATTGTATTTAGAGGGTGTTTAGCTAAGCTGACTTAAAAGATCTATATAAGCTCTTACATCTTGTAAGATGTTAGTAATGACAAATGTGCAATTAAAACAACGTAATTTAAGGGAGTTTGTCCAAGTCAAAGTTTATTTTCAAAACAACCCATATGAAATAAGACATTATTTTCAAACCTTTGCCAAAGATATTTAAGGACCTTGTAATCTTATAAGATGCTTTTAGAAGCTCAAAAGTTCAGACAAACACCCTTTTAACCATTGCTTATTACTTGCAACATGTGCTATTCTTAGGAGCAATGCTGAATTTGGATGAGTTTGTACATGTATGAACATTGAAGAAAGAAAAACTGCCTATATATGTGTGCCAGCAACTTGTAGATAATATAAATGAACAAACAAGAAATTGAGCATTGAAAGATGTGGTAGCAATTAGAAATGCATCAGACTGATGCATGCTCTATGATATTGATTTGTATGGAAACTGAAGATCACGGAGTCGATGGGGCTGCCAAATAACAGATTATGGGCTGCATCAATTGTCTATGGCAAAGTGTATTAGCAATCTGTCTTCGATTTCTCTGTGGGGTTCGACTGCGATCACTGATAAAGGAGTTATTCAACTGGTATGCAGTCAAACTTTCTTTTTTTTTTTTTTTTTTTTTTTTTTACCTAGCCCTGAAATTATGTGATAGCCACAACATTAATCATGCCATCTTGTAGCAGCATTTTCAATTTTTTGGCTTTAGGTGACTAGTTTGCCATTTGGTTGATGATTAGTCTCCATTCAGTTTTGTTTAAATGAAGGTTAAGGGTGTTCGCCATTTTCGGTAGCTTGATATGCACAAACCTGGGGGTTCTGCAATGGTAGAGACAAGAGAGATAATCCTCGTGCAAAAATATGACATTATTTTGGTTTCCAACATGGTTTCTTATTGTATTTGCTCAAACATAGGTGAAACAATAGTAGTTTTTCAATGTTTCCAATAGCCTGGCTGCATATTTATATATTGCACATGGCAATCTTCATCCTCAGCACCAATATAATCGACTGCATATTGGCTTCCGTTTACACATGTTTATTTTAATTATAACATCATAGCTCATTTCTCCTGCAGATTTCCAGAGCTACTTCCCTACAACACATCAATATTGGCGGTACATTCATCACAGATACATCCCTATTCGCCATTGCAGATAGCTGCCCTCACCTCAAGGTTCAGCTGTATTGACAAATCATGGTGGTCCATGTTTTAAGTCTCTTATGTTCAGTTTAATGTGAAAAATGATTGAACTATGGTGTTTCACTTGGCTAATTTATGATACTTTTGTTATATTTGCAGACAATTGTTTTGTGGGGCTGTCGTCAAGTAACTGAGAATGGACTCGTTGTACTTGTGAATAAATGCCGCAAACTGGAGTCCATAAACATATGGGGTATGAGAATACCTCTTGACTGCCTCATCACTCTCCTCGCAATTAGTCCAGCTCTTGAGATACAGCCCAGAGGTGTGCTCTTAAACGATGATAGCCCCCGTACATGGCCTGTTTATTGAGTGGTAATTTCATATACCAAACCCACTTATTTCCCCCAAATTTGTTGTACATATTGCTCCCAGTATTTTTTCCCATTCAACTGATAATATATATTAAGTTTCAAATGTTCAGTATGTATCTAGTCATACTTTATAGTTACAGTGTCATTGTAACAAGATAAATTATATTTTCATTAAGCACGATAAAATGATAAAATATCGCACATCAGATTCCCTTTTCTTTTTTCTTCCCTTATGGTTATATTTACAACAAGTTACAAATACATTTAAAAGTAAAAACAAAAAACAAAAAACAAAACAAAACAAAAAATTGCCAGCAATCTCTCTCCCTCTCTCTCTCTCTCTCTCTGGATAGCCAAGGAAAAAATTAAGACCGTGGGAAAGCAAAAAATTGATATTTATGACAACATTATTCATAGCCTGTGTGCTTTATCACTGTTCCCTTTCTTCTGTCTCCAAAATAACTTCTTGAAGAAACTTCTGCCGCCATTTTTCTTACAAGGGACAATATCTAGTGAAGCAACTGCAGTTATACTTTTCTCTTCGTGATTAATCCCATTTGAACTCATAGATTTGAATGAATTCTCCATAGCTGTACTGCTACTAACAGCTGAATGTCTCTCTCCATTTTGATTCACTCTTCTGATATCAGTAGAAGTACCATGTGGATCAGTATCCTCTGCTAACATCTTATTTAGAAGGACGATCGCCTGCTGAGGTTTTTCGAAGGCGTTGACAAGCTGGTAATAACAGAGTTAGCAGTTGTAGATATGACCTTGTCGAAAAGAGCTGCATCACTAGGTGAAGCCAACGCCTTTAATTGCTTCCCAAGATTTAGAATAGTTTCTTGGCACTCCGCCAGTTTCTCTGAAGCTGCAGCTATCTCCCAATCCTGCATGATATTGGCGATGCATCACTACAACATATATATATATAGAGAGAGAGAGAGAGAGAGAGATAGAGAGGGAGAGAGAGACACACACACACACAGAAAGAGAGGGAGGACGAACACATCCTGTTCTGAGTATACATATAAGCTACTACACACAATGAGATATGTTTTTATTGCAAGAGCTTTTCTCTTGCTAGAACATTTTATCTACAGAATCTCTCAGATCACTATCAATGCCTATCAGGATTCATGTATTGATGTTCAGTTCTGGAGAAGGATTTCTGAGACCTCACGAATGATCAGTGATGCAGTACCTAAGAAGACTTAATCTTTTACAAACCAACTTAATGGTTTCGACTTTCCTGCCATTTGTGCTTATACTGTCCTATAAATTCATCAGAAAATACAGCACCTAGCATGCAATCTTTCTAACTCGATAAATTTCGGAATTCCTGAAAATATCCAGCTGAAAGCAACATCTGATAATGATATAAAATTCTTCACACAATTTCAGGAGATTCTGTATAAAGCACACAAACTTACACTTTGGAGCGGCTTTTCCTGGTGCTTTCCGTTATCCGAAACATCCTTGCTTGTCACGCTAAAATGACATAAACATAGAAAACCGTAAGCCCAAAATTGTGTCAGCAAAACAAGAAAAATAAAGAAAGAAAAACCATAAAATTTACCTTTGTAGCTGTATCTTTAGTTCATGGCATGTTTCTTGCAGTCTTTTACTAGAGTTACTTTTATTTTCCAGCTCATTTTCTAAATGTGAAATTCTCTCACAAGCTTTTCTCCATTCATGACTAGCTTCCATAAGCTGCGTCTCTAGATCTTCTTTTATCATCCTTTGCTTTTCAATATGATTCGAGAATTTTTCCTGAGATTGCTCCATAGTTACCATCTCTGACTGAAGATTCTCGATTATGCCTTTAGATTCTTGAAGTTGAATCATGAAGCATTCACCCCTGACCATTTCTGGTTTGGGGCAGCCTTCCAAATCTACCTCTAAGGATTCTTTATCAGCCCACTCAACATTCCATGTCTTAAACTCTTCGCTCCTAGGAGACTGAAGTGCCTTCATTTGACCAGAACTATTATGCCCACTCATAAGATCATCTGATTCACCATCTGCTTCACTCTCACCTCCCGATTCATCCCAATCCAAATGGTTTCTGATAGCATCCTTCATGCTTGAAACATCCTGAATGGAAAAGCAATGATTTATGATCCATTCCAAGTGAGAAGCAACTTGCTGTACAAACTGTTCAAGATCGGCTTTTCCATTCAACAATTCATTGCATGTTCTCACAAACTGTTGCAGAACCACAGAGAGTTCAGAACCTTTCCATTGAAACACTCGAACAATATAACCCATTGGATTGTCAGAATTTTTGTACGATAAAATCTTATCATCCTTCCTGGAGGAAAACTCTGCAACACCATTGTCTTGAGATTGTATATTTATACCTTCAAGAAGCTCAAGAACTTTTTGAACTGACATGCTGACGTTCGGCTCAAATTTCTCTCCACTCTTCTCTGTTGTCAAGATACTATTTCCTTTTCTTGCATCAGATGCATCCAGATTCAAAGATTTATCCGATGATATTTGAACAACTGCATTACCTTCCTCAGATGAATGATGGGAACTTCCAGCTGGGTAATCAACAGAAACTACTGCTAACTTTTCCATCTCAGCAAAATCATCCATAAGATTCATCTCTGTATTTCCCATATTTCTGAGGGAAAGTGTTCTCAGTTCTTTCTCATTTTTGAAATGCTCAAGCTCCGATATCAAAGCAGAAGCCCAAGACTCAGCACAGCTGGCTTTGTCATCACTGTCAACATCAGATGAAGCTGCAAGAAAGTGTTCTTTTAAGTACTGGCTTGGTTTCTCAACATCTGGACAAGGATTAGATTTTCTTCTTCTTGTTCCAACTTGGACCTTACCGAGTGTTTCAACCTCACTCTTCATTTTTGCAAACATGGCAGGGCCAGGCAACCTTTTTTGAACAAGGAGACGCAACTGTTGACATTCTGTTTCCAATGTCGCAATTCTTTTTGCGCTATCCTGCTGTTGCATTTGAGCGACGTCAGCTATTCGGCAATTGAATTCTCTCTCCTCATTATGAATGTCAAGCTCCTTCTCAAGTACACGAACCTCATATCTCAGAGAAGCATTTTCCTTTTCAGTGGATTCTACTCTCAACATAAGAGCCTTTAGTTCGGCCTCTACTTGAGTTCTGCATTTGCCCAAATCTTCAATCACGTTGTCCTTTCCTGATAGAGCTTTAGTGAGTTTAGCATTTTCAGCCTCTAATTTGGCAACCCTCTTGCCTGCGTCCTCTAATTTCCTATCTAAACCAATCCTTATTTTCTCAAATTCTTCTGATGTCTTTTCCACTGCACTATTCACTCTTTTTTGCTGCTCATCCCTAACAAATCTCAATTGCTGCATACATTCCTTCAATGCTGCATCCAAATGGCCTGTTCTTTCTTCAGACGCCGCTTTCTGCTGTAAAACCGAATCAAGTTCTTGTTTCAGAGATACTGCTTCAGTTTCGGCCTTCTCCCATCCTATCAGAATATACAAAAAACTGAGAAATGGAACATCTGGGAAATTATTTTCTGTAAATCTACGATATTGTTGTGCAGTAGATAACCTGCAATAGCTTCCTCTGCAATTTTCACCTGTTTCTTCGCAATATAATCCTTGGCATTACATTCAGAGAGGGCAGATGAAAGCTTTTCATTCAATATTCTAAGGTCTCTTTCTAGATCCATTTTTTCAGTGAGAAGCTTCTGTACCTGTTAAGAACCATCCGGTGTAAGTTCTTGTGTCTGCAGCCTAGCTCAGACGACTATGATTGTCACAGCATGTATATAAATGTGTGTGTGTGTGTGTATTTTCGTGTGTATGAGTGTAGATATATACACATAATGATGCAGCTAAGAAAGAATAACAGAATACAACAGGCGGTGTTTTAAGGTTCGAAACTAAAAAGGATGTGATGGACATAGTAAGCAATGGATAAGCAGACCTCAGTTTCTTCTTCATCCTTGCTCAAAGAATGGGTTGCTTTATCAGCTACTAAGGTCTTCTCAGAAGATCTTTTCTTCCAAAGCCATGACTTCTGATCCATTGGGGTTTTTCAGTTTCCTCCAGCTCAAACAGATCTAAAAATCATTAATATCTGTAAACATTGCCTGGATTTTAGCTGTGGTCACATGCCCAAAATTTCACCACAAAAATTCATTAATCTGCACCAACTACATTCCATACAGCAAAGCAGCTAAAATAAAAAAAATCCAAAGGAGGTTCAAGACAGAGAGAGGTCGCGCAAAGTTGAGAGAGAGAGGGAGAAAGAGACCAGATCAAAAATCAAGCAGCAGGGACTAACTGAATAAAACCCCAGATAACAACATACTTAGATTTCACTAGACAGTAGAACTAGAGCGCAAGAAAAACTGAAAATAAAAAAGGGTATGTATTGTACAAAGAAAGTACACATAATATTTCTAAGGCACTGCGCATCGTGTAATCAAACCGGAGCAAATGGATCGCAGCAGAAAATAGTTTGAAAAAACAGAAAACAATAAAAACAAAAAAAAAATTCACTGTGTGACACACCACTAGAAGCTACAAAATATGAACTTCATTCTGCTTCGCAAATCGCAATGAGATATTTTCAACAAATAATAGAATAATATGGACAAAGTATAGTGTTACCTGCTAGCGGATTCTGATAGAGCACAATACAGGGTAGTGCCTGAGACTTGCGAGGAACGAGGAGCAAATGCTCGTAATACATAAGAGACGATAGTGAATCCGTACGGCGTCTCTCTCTACCCCCCTCGATCTCGAGGATGAGTGAGAAAGGTGCAGTGTGGGGTAGATCTAAATGATAGTCGGATCGGGTCGGGTTGGTTTGAAAAGGAATTTCGGCGGGTTGCTTTGCTCCGACGGGGCTGTATGTATGTAAGAGCGGGAGTCACTCTCAGTACTGTCATTTTCTTTTTTTTCAATGATTATTCAGGATTCATGTGTGTCTTCCTCATGTCCCTGTCGCAAAACCAACCACATACATGGAAAAAATACGTATAGTAGAAAAACAAGTACTTTTGGAATATTTATTATTATTATTTAATAGGAAAAGTATAAGTTTGTTTGTGTATTTAAAATGTTTTTGTTTTCTTTCTAGATTATGTTG
This sequence comes from Caryopteris x clandonensis, assembly GCA_028749325.2. NCBI lineage: Eukaryota > Viridiplantae > Streptophyta > Magnoliopsida > Lamiales > Lamiaceae > Caryopteris > Caryopteris x clandonensis. The sequence continues at coordinate 6,108,590 of JAPYKT020000013.1, forward strand.
TTTTATTTTTTATAAATAAACGACTACATTTCTCATACCTTGCATTGTATGATTGTAGTATTTATGATAATATAATAGTAGATTATAGTTATATAATTATTGAATAGTGTTTATTGTTTTATTTCATGTCATTCAATTGTGTAGCATGGAAGATTGTCAAAAAGTATTCCAAAAGCCTTAGGCCTTGCAATCTAGCACCTAGGCGCTAAGCGGGGTTTAGCGGTGATTTAAAACTGAAATAATTCTATATATTTTTATATATATTTGCAATATAAATATGTATTATTGAAATATTTTCGTATAATTATAATATTCACTATAAAATTATACTTACAAAATAAAATTCAAACAAATTTAAATATAATAATATCATAAATTTAAGATACAATAAATTTAAAGTGCAAACAATATGCATCATTATTCACCAAAATTTATAAGTTATCTTGCAAGTATATGTCGTAGTTATAGATATCAATAAGCAAAATTGTATCCCACAAGAATCAATGAAAATTACTAAATATTTTAATTTTATAGATAGCTAAGCAAGTATAGGTGTGAGTATACTATGAGAGCTATCAACAACTAGTTTTCAAATTCGTGAAATTACTCCCAAAGTGCTTGTGATTCGTAGATTAATTACTCATGTCAATATCTCTATTTCATCTGAGTAATTAACACCCAAAAGAACAACAGACTGATGTTTTCTTACAAATATCGCCGACGGACAATCATTTAAATATTTGTGTCCTATATACGAAATCTACATGAAATCTCATCTTCTAAATCTCTACTTGATAGATATCATACATACTTAATTATAGGTCTCATAATTAAACAAGGAACATAAAACAATATATATGAATAAGAAATCTTAAGAAGAATTTGAATGTAAACAGATTAATTTTTTCCGACATAATGTTGAATTGTATCAAACATTCCCTAAGATATGTGAAGGTTTAGCCATAGTTGAATTAAAAAAGCATAAGAAATATAATCATAAAATATAATTCCAAACACGTAGAGTGGATGGTTAATCCGCTTTCTTGCTACCCCTAGATGTATCTTGTGTTTCAATGTGTCTCGAATTGAATTGGTGAGGGAAGTTGTCAAATTCCATGTTTTGAATCCTAAGATCAGATATATATATATATATATATATATATATATATAAGAAATTGATATGTTATCAACAAGGTGAAATATTATCCTAAAGATAATAGAATTTCTCATGTATGTCAACTTTATCATAATTTTTTGAGGTATATCCATTTGAATTTAAATTTAACTATTTTTAATAAGAAATATAATTTCAACTATTTCTAGAATAACCAAAATAAAATAGGAAAGATTGAATCTTCATAGGATATCCTTATGAATTAGCTTTCCAACGCAACAGGATTCATCTCAATCGGATTTGTAGAACACAAGATATATCGAAATACTAAAACTATACTAGGATTATGCGGTTAGAGTCAAATAATTTACAAACATTGTTTCAAAGTCGTGAAAATTGCTACGAAATGAGCAAACGTGTAATATCCACTTAATATAATAAATTTGGACTAAATACGACAATTATACACATTTTTACACTTTAAATATTTATTAGATCAACACAAAATACATTTATAAACCCTGTTTATCTAACCCTCAAACGTAAAGTATTGTTCGTCCCCTGACAATGAAAACAAAGAAATTGCATCTATGGAACGATTTGATGATGATTTTGGCTTCAGACACAATTAATTGTTTCTCGAACATGAGCATATTAATTAAACGATCGTGCTGTTATGACACAGTAAAATTGATTTTTTTAATCAGTTATCCTCTACTAACTAGTAGTAGTGGAGAATAAGGGTCTATCACACCAGGAACAGATGAATTATTCATATATTTCCCATATCAATTTATGAACAAGAATAAAAAGGGGCTTTAATTTATTTTAATTAATCCTAAGAATTACTATTCTAAATAGAGATAAATAAAACAGAATAAAATAAAATGAGCCTTTCAAATAATAAATGTGATTCAATTCTCAATTCAATTATCCCCTACTCGTTGATTATCCTTCAAATTATTGTGACAATCGTGTTAATTAAATCTTAGAATCTCCACCCTAAATCAATAATAAGCTCTGTTTAATTCGTATTGTCCCTTAAGTTTAATTAATCTGAACAAGCTCTTAGATTAATATATTTAATCGAACAACCCAAAATAAGCTCTTTAAATTTAATTCATTAAACGCATTCAAATAAGGACAAACGTACACATGTTATTGAATACACAAGCTCGATTCAATTAACCCTGAATTATGATATCCCTAATGAACAAATTATTAGATGCTACAGATGATAATTAATTTAATTACGGATTGAAATTTTTTCCTTAGCGATAAACGTATCAAAATCCTAATAAAGGTGATCAATCTCAATTAGGCAATCATACATAGTTTAATAATTAAAACAAAATACCAAAATTAATTTTAAAATAAAATTGAGTATTTGTCACGAAAATAATTAAGCGATAATCAACATTTGTAGGGTTCAAACATCCTAGAATTAGAAACTAGAAATTTAGCCACACAGTCTTTTTCAATATTGAAAATTGTAAACTGAAATTCATCCGATGTAAAAAGTGAAGAAAGAATAAACCCAAAACTAGTTGGTCTTCCGTCGATTCATATTGCTCCAAATCCCAAGAATATCCATCATCCAAGTCTCGCTTCTCTTTCCAACTTTTGTTCTCAAATTTTTGTCCCCTTCTCGATGACTTCCGCCCCCTTTTAAAAAAAAAAAAAAACAGCTCTTCAATTTGGGTCAAAACCCTTTGCTTTGTAAATTTGTGGACTATTCAAATTTCTTTCCTAAGGTGGTGCGTATTCAAGCTTCTCTTGTGCTTTTAAACTGGACCTAACACTGGTTGATCCAGTATCAGGTTTAATTATCCGTACGAGCATTGTGTGTCTTCAATAAATTTTGCAAAATTTTTACAAATGTGCCTGTGGATAATATATATATATATATATATATATACACACACACACAATAGTAAACTGATTGTTTCTATATTTGTTATTAATATTTTTCCCGCCCATGTTTCTTTTCACAAATGGAAAGACAAAATTTTTGGAAATGTTGTTATATTTCTAACCAATAAACATTTATTTTAATATATTTATAATATATTTATATTTTTAGGATTTCAACTTATCAATTCCCACAATAATCTATTCATATATGTAACATATCTTTTTTTTTCCCACAAATGAAAAGACGGATTTTTAGAAATGTTGTTATATTCCTAACCAATAAGCATTCATTTTAATATATTTATATTTTTAGGATTTTCAGGAAATTTTGTTATATTTGATTTAGTAATATTACAAGATTTGGAATGTTGATTTTAACTTATCGATTCCCACAATAATATATTATGTAACATATCTCATATCTAATCTACACGATATAATATCCATATGTACCAATCTGTTGAACTGATTCCTAGATTTTTCAGCAATACATATCTATTAAACTGAATGTTTGTATATTGATATATCTCATATCTAATAAATCTGCACCATAGAATGCCGATATGTACCGATCTATTGAACTGATTCCTAGATTTTTCAACAATCCTAACTATCTATTGAACTAAAATTTTATTATAAATAGTGTATTATTTTGTGTCTGTCTACATTGTGCACTCTCACTATTCATATTTTTTTTAACTTGCTTTATTGATCTGTAATGTTGACTATTTTCAACTTTGTGAAGAATGTTCATCCGAAAAGAAGGGATTGGACTCTTAGACTTCATCTGATTCGTGCTTACAATGTACCTACATTTGTGGACAAAAATCAAATATTCAGTTTTGAGTGAGTTTTATCATATCTTCAGTTTTGAGTGTGTTTTTAAGAATGAACAAGTATTGTCAAAAAATAAATTTCATAATAAACATTTGTTATTATCATTTTTCTGGCCATTTTTCTTTCCACAAATGAAAAGGTAGATATTTAGAAAATGTTGTTATATTGCTAATCAATAAGAATTCATTTTAATATATTTAATTTCATTATTTTTGTAGGCTGATACTATTCGTGGTCAAGCAAGAAGTTCGCACATCAATAGTTTTAAAAATCTATTTTTTGAAGAAAAACTATATATTGTCTCTGACATTATGGTCTTAATTGACGAATTTAAATTCAAAACAACAAGCCATGAATATAAGTTCAATTTTTATGACAAAATAAAGGTTCACGAGTTTAAGGACTCGTTGTTTCCTGTGAACAGATTCAACTTCAAATTATTCGATTGAATATCTGGTTTAAAAAAGAAAGATGAAACCTTTTTGTTTGGTACTCCATTTTTTATTTATTATAGTTTTAATTATTTATAATTTTTCTATGTGCTATTCTAATAAAATATATTAATTTTTTGTATTGATTTATAAGATGTGATTGGTTGAGTTTATAGGATGCAGCCACCTAGATCCATGCCGACAAAAGATGGCCCGAAAAGGCTCATGGAGATAACTCTTGAAGATCACATGCATTTTAAAATTTGTAGATTATATAATATATTAATTTTTTCAACTTAAATTTAAATGTAAGATTCAAAATTATTGTTAATATTGGTATATTTTATATTGTGTTAAAGGAATAATAAACTGATGAGCTTATGTGATGAGTTTATTGAGAAATTGATGCCCCATCTGAGTTTATTATGCTATATAATAATAAACTGACTATTTTTTTTTCTTTTTTCCCGCCAACGGATATTTAGGAAATATTGTTATATTGCTAACCAATATGTATTCATTTTAATTTTTTATATTTTAATTTGTTAATATTGGTAATGTTACTAATTTTATCAAAACTAATAAAAATACCATATATCTTCATAATTACTTGATTTTAACAAATCAATTATGAATTTGTGGCGGATTCGATGCTATAGATAATAATAAAAAATGTTCACATTGATATACTAGATTTAATTCCATTTTCTTGATTTCAAAAGAAAATACTATATATTTAGTAATTTGATGATTGTATATTATAAATAAAGTTCATTAATGTTCACATATGATTTTATATATATATTTATATCCTTATTATAATCATGGTACATACATAAATTATTAAACATAATTATATATGTTATATTAATTTTATGTATTTCTGAAATTCAATTATAATATTCTATAATAATATGTCCGTGCATCGCAAATGAGAACGTACTAGTTTTTATAAAAGAATACCAAATTTAGACAATAAATGTATACACATCTATCCACCTATCAACAATCAAGGAGATTTTATTACATGATTAAAGTATTTCTGAAACATATGCATTAAATTTCACAACCTTATGTGGTAACTGTTTTTCTCTTTCTCTCAAGTATATATAGATGATAGTGTTTTTCTCAAAATTAGTTAGTACATGTATTCTACCATACGTTTGCAGATCGTCTTATCTCTATATTGATTATGTGTATGATCAAAATATGATATTTCCTCTCTAGTTCAATAACGGATAATAAACCATAAATCTATTTATTAGCATAGTATCATCTGCCTTCTCTACCATTTTTGGGATTCACTCCCTAACTCCAATGCTCCACATGAGCACATAATTTTAACCAATCACGAGTTCCATAATTCTATCTCTCTTATGTTGTTGTTGTTGTTTTTAGCTTTCTACTTTGCTTGGATGGTTTTTTTTTTTCCTTCTCCTTTGATAGGAGATTTTGTTTTTAGAGATATAATTTGAAATCAATCTCGTTCACTCCAATTGCAATAGTTTTTAACCATGTTCTCCTCAAATTGTTCTCCGCCTTCTTTCATGAATTCATATCTCCAAATATTTCATTGACAAGTCCAAGACAGTAAATACATTTGAGATAATCGATTTTTCAAAATATCAATGGGCCTTACTCAAACTTAACAAGAAATTCATAAGGCTCAAAATTGGCTAACTAAGAAAAATAAAAAGAAAGAAACCAAAGCAAATTCTTGAGATATACATGCACAATTGCTACTCATAAATAAACAATTCCATACTAAGGCTCAAATCTCATGGGTATATATCATAATTCAAATACATACTTCAATTTTCATTAACACATGCAAATAAAACCATCTACCATATGCAAGTACGCTCTTTCGAATTTCAAACTAAGTACTTTATCATTAGCCTTCATTATCAATCCACATTATTTATTCACTTAAAAGTTCGAACATCATCCCATTAATTCAAATATTTCCAATTTTATTCTAATTTTTTTTACTTTTATAAAGTAAATAAATCCTAAACTATAAAAAGAAAATAAAACAAGATAAGCCAAATATCTCAAGATAGATGTACTTCATCCCGCCAAATTTGTTCTTAGAATAGATTTGGAACAATGAAGTGGTTTACCTTGAAAAAACTCACATGAATGTCGCTAAGGAGATGAAGTGTGAGAAGAAAATAAGAACGAAGGAGCATACCTAGGCACGGACATAGACAAGTTAAACATGACCTACCTGTGTCGATCGTAAATCTTGAATTTATGACCTTCTAGCTGGTTCACAATGCATTTTTCGAACTTTTTCCCACTTAAACTTGAAAATTAAACATTCTTTTTTAGTTCTAAATGAAATAAATGGAAGATTAATGAAATCTTCTACTAGAAATAAAAAAGAAAATAATGTTTTCAAATTAAATAGTTGGGTTGCTTTCTAACAAATGCTAAGTCTAATGTCTTCAGCCAGACATTCCTTCATATCATCCTAGATCTAAAACCATATATTTTTCTTGCCATATTTTTGTTTGTTCTAACAAAACAAGTGATCCTTCAATGTAATCATAACAAGAAGGATCTCAAACAACATTACAGGCATAATATTGTGGAAAGAAAATATGTTTAGTTTCCATAATCGATACAAAGTTTCTAAAGTTATATAGAAAAGACAACTCAAAACTCGCATGCCAATCACAAAATAAATAAATATTTGACTTTTCAATTGAATAAAAATCAAGTATACTCCCTGAGTCGATGGAATAAGATCGCTCTTCTTAGACATCAACATTATATTCTCATTTCTCTTCCAATAAAGCCATAACATTCTCCGGTGATCTTGTAAATAAAGCTAAAATATGGAACCAATAACGAGAATAACTTTTTAATATATGTATATATATATTTACACAAATAAATATAGTATAAAGCTAGAACCTCATTCACAATATTCATAATCTAGCAACCGATCCCCCTCAACGGTGCCAAAAAAACTTGTTCACCAAAATTTATAAGCTACCATTCAAGTGTACAAAGTAGTTATAAATAGCAATAAGCAATGTTGTATCCCATAAGGATCAGCGGAGATTGCTAAGTATTAAACTTTTGTTTTCACTTTATCTAGAAGACTAAAAATAAATGATTAATTATCTAACTAATAATTAACTAAAAGAGATAAATAAGAAAACTAAGAAACAACTAATAGATAAGCAAATAGAGACTGAGTAGATATTATTGGAGAAATGAATCTTAAGGTAATGCTTTCAACTATCAACAATTATGTTGTCAAGTTAATTGAATTCAAGTTCTTTCTTCTTCATTCTTATACATAATATTAAATTACACCTCCTCCCGAAGTGCATGTAATTCGAGATTAATTCACACGATTAAATAACTCATAAAAGAACAACAGACATATGTTTGCTCACAAATATTGCAGACAAACAATAATTTAAATATTTATGTCATATATACCATATCTATATAGAATCTCATCTCCCAAATCTCGACTCGATATGTATCATACATGCTTAATTACAAGCCTCATATTTAAACACGAAACACAATATATACACACACACACACATATATATATGTATGTATATATGAATAATAAAATTGAAGAAGAACTTGAATATAAACTAATTTATTCCAACATAATCGTTGAATAATACCAAACACACCCTAAGATTAAGCGAAGATTTAGACAGACATAGTTGAATTAAAAATCATAAGAATTATAATTTCAAATACAATTTCTAGCATAACACAAATTAAAAAGAAAAAGATGAAACACTGAATATTCATAGGAGATTTGACGACGTGTTTCTTATACACGTGAAGTAGATGGTGGATCTCCTCTTCCTTCCTAGTCCTAGATATATCTTGTGTTTCATTGTGATTCAAATTGTATTGGTCATGGGAAACTGTCTAAAGTTTGATATAGATAAGAGGTTGATATCATTGTGACTCAAACTGTGTTTGATATATTTTTTGAGTCCTAGGGTCGGATATATATATATAAGAGGTTGATATCTTGTCAAAAAAGTGAAATATTATCCCAAAGAGAATAGGATTTCTCATGTGTGTCAAATTTATTGTGATTTTTGTTGGTCTTTCTATTTGAATTTGTATTTGACTATTTCTGATAAAGTTGTATTCCTATGAACTAGATTTTCAATGGAATAATCTCAATCGGATATGTATAACACAAGAATTGGGTAAATATCGAAGTTGTGTCACGATTATGCGGATAAAGTAAACAGTTTACAAAGACCGCTTCAAATTTGTGAATATTTTTAAAAAAATGAGCAAACATGTAATATCCACTTGATATAGTAAAATTTGGACTAAATACGATGATTTTTCATGTTTTTACACTTTAAATATATAACAAATCAACCCAAAATGCATGTGTAAACTCCATTATCAATCATCATCATTGTAAGTAAAACAAAGATATACAAATAATTATCATAAGTAATAAGTTTATAATGTTAATTACTTACAAGCTTCTAAATTAGGTAAAAAGAAAAAAAAAGTAAGAAAACGTTGTTAGACATTAGGAGTTGAAAAAGTATAAGGCGATCAGACTGCCTATGACAGTCTAGATGGAGATAAATCGGCTTTAGGCTGCCTAGGTGAAAATTGATTGGTCACATAAAAAAAAAAGTCACTCATTGTGGGGTATCAGAAGAGAATTCGGGTGGCCAGCTCCAAAAATGCTCTAGGCGGCCACCAGACGAAAGTTTTAGTTAATAATCTTATATATATAGTAATTAAAGAAAATTTCAAACAAATAAGTAATATAAGATTTTTTTAATATTATTTTATTTTAAATAAAAGTATCTCACAATTCATTTTGCATAAAATTATCTAAATATCATAATATATCACAAATAACTTAAAAAGGAATATTTTATTTTAAAAAATAACATTATATACATATGTAATATAATATCAAATTAAAAATCATAAAAAAATAATTAATTTGATATATTTTTCATAAAAAATAAAATTATGATGGAAAATGTTATATAAGCTTCTAAAATTTGGATGAAAAAATCATAAAATAAAAATAAAATAATTAAGACCCAAATGTATTGTAGTGAAGCAAATAAAACATACCTTTACAGCTGTAGCAACGAAATCTTTATCTTTGGAAAAAGTTTATACTGTAATATATATATATATATATATCATAGCAGAAGTCTATTTATTTATAATAACACATATTATAATAATATTAATATTATATTTTCGGTCTTTTTTATTCACAAAAATAATAATATTAATTTTTTTAATTTTTATATTTATTAATATATTAAGAATGACAGTTATTATTACAATTTTTTAGAGGATACCGTGATTTGCTAGAAGAATAGTTGTTACTCAGAATTTTTAGGAAATTCCATGATTTGCTTTATTACGGTTGAACCGATTCCGAAATTTTTCAGCAATACCTATCTATTAAACTAAATGTTCTATATAATTTATCTCATATCTAAATAGTCTGCACCATAAAATGACCATATCTACGGATCTATTGAACTAATTAACTCCTAAATTTTTCAGCAATACCTATATCTAATGAATTGAATTTTTATTATAAATAGTGTATCATTTTGTATCGTCTACATTGTGCACTCTCATATTCACATGTTTTGTTTACCTTGCTTTATTGATCTCTAATGTCGACTATTTTCAACTTTGTGAAAGATCTTCATCTGATAAGAAAGGATTGGACTCATAAACTTCATCGATCAGCACTTACAATGTACCTACATCTGCGGACAAAAATTAGATCTTCAGTTTTGAGTGTATTTTAATGGATGAACATGTCTCATCAATAAATAAAGTTCATAATAAACATGATAAAATGGGTAGCATGAAACATGTAGTATTTAATATATTTAATTTCATTATTTTTGCAGGGTGATACTATTCGTGGTCAAGCAAGAAGTTCACACATCAATAGCCTTAAAAACTATTATTTGAAGAAAAACTACATATTGTCTCTGATATCATGGTGTCAATTGACGAATATAAATTCAAAACAGCAAACCATGGATATAAGTTTAATTTTTATGACAAAACAAAGGTTCACGAGTTTAGTGACTCATTGTTTCCTATGAACAGATTCAACTTCAAATCATTCGATTGGATATGTGGTATAGAAGAAAGATGAAATCTTTTGTTTGGTACTCTATTTTTATTTATTTATTATAGCTTTAATTATTTATGATTTTTCTATGTGTTATTCTAATCAGATATATATATATATATATATATTTGTTGATTTAGAAGATGTGATTGGTCGAGTTTATGGGATGCGGCCACCTAGATCCATGCTGATGAAGGATAGCCCGAAGAGGCTTCGACTCATGGACATAACTCTTGAAGATCACGTGTATTTTAAATTTTCTAGATTATATAATATAATATATAATATATTAATTATTGTGGCACATTCGGTGCTATGTATAATAATAAAAAATATTAACATTGATATATCAGATTTTATCCAATTTTCTTAATTTCTATAGAGAATATTATATATATTTAGTAATTTGATCATTGTATTTTATATATAAAATTAATTAATGTTTACATATAGATTTATATATAATATTTATATCCTTATTATACTTATGGTACATATATAAATTATTGAGCATAATCATAAATATATATTTTAAAATATTAATTTTATATATTTTTGAAATGTAATAATATTATATTATAGTAATATAATCGTACATCGCACGGATAAAATACTACTTCAAAATATATATGATAAGTGTATACGATGAAATCACCCATTTATTAATAATTAGTGTAATTGTGTAGAAAATGTTTTATATATCAATCGTAGTAGGAAATTCGAATGGCGTTAGATGGGTCTAACCCACATCCGCGATGGTTGACCATATCATTAATTTGGATGTAATTAAATAACTCCAACATGTGAGACTCTTTTGCATTTACAAAAGAAGGGTCAATTAAAATTTATGAGCATTGGAAATTAGAAAAGCTATAGCTAATCATTCTAATATTGTAGTAGTTTTCATGCTTTTTTATTAACCAATTGTAGCATATTTTGGTTTTTTTTATCTACACAAGTAACGGATTTAGGATTTTTCTGTAATGGAGCAAAATTCTGTTAATCTTTCTTTATATAAATTAAAGTAGTCTTGTCGTCACGTAACATCACCACATTTATTTTTAATATTAATTTTTTAACTTTTTTTTTCTTCTGATGCATGTTCTTATTAATAATATGTGTATTTCTCTGTCTTTTATTTTTATTTTTAATTAAAATTTAAAACTCAAATAATTTTTTCTCTTTAAATCTGTTTTTGACATATGATATAATTTAATCATCTTTTAGTAATCTTTAATTTAACATCAATATTGCATATTTTAAAATTAAAAATTATATTTCAAGTATGATATATTAAGTTTTATGAATAGAATATAGTTTGAATTTATTAACTTATTTTTATTTTGATATATGGAGTGAATTTGTATAAATAATATATTAATATTTTACATGCACTTGATCTAAGAATATAAATATTTTAAAAAATTAAAATATTGTATGATTTAATTTATATAATATTATAATTTATTATTCCACTTCAATAAATTTTAGTGAGTTGAATATATTGTATTGAATTAAGAACACTTTAAAATTAACTTCGAAAAATTGTGCAATTTATTATTCAATAGAGATAACTTTTAAGAGAATGACAATTCAATATAACATAATTAAAAAAATTAAATTACATAATATTAATATATATATAATTGATGTAAATAATTTTTATATAAATTTTTATAATAATATTATAATTTTATTATATATTATTTATATAATAAAATATATTATATTTTGTGTATTGGACGAACAAAGATTGAATTATAATAAAAAGTAAAAGAGTAAATTATCACAAATAGCCCTGGAGCCACCGTTAATCCGTCCTTGTCTATGTCTCCTTTTGCCGGGAGAGCGGCACTTTTCCTTTGTGGGTGATATAACTTGTAGTTTAGGGTTTACATGCATAATGAATAGAGGGTACAACAAATTGGTGGGTGTGGTTGTAGCATAAATCCTCCTTTATTTATTGTAATGTTGGGAGCCAATCAACATCTTTGGCAGAAAAGTGCAAATAACTGGGAGGAACATCTGATCACTCCCTCCAATCAATCACCACAAAAGATGGTATCTGTTTTACTAGTTGGGGACACCCTCTTGTCCACATCAACAACCTTTACTTTCATTTAATCCATTTTATTTCTAGTTCAACCAATTTTTGGGAAATTCAAATTCAATTATTTTTTTGCCCTCAAATCATATTGTATTTCCCTCATCCAAAAAAAAAAAAAAAAACTATATTCTTCATGTATTAGTTTTTTATTTTTATTTTGGTTGAATGGATGAAGGTACCACTTTTTAAAAATTATAAATTATACTTATATGACTTCTTTTATTCGTTGATTTGACTTTTTTGATCATATGAACTTTTTTTTTTGTGAAGTAAAAAAAGATAATTTTTATTTTTGACTAATAAAATGAGATATTAACTTTTAAAATATGACTATTTTTTCTGTACACAAAATAATTTCAAAACAAAAAACAATGGAGGGAGTATTACTTGTACATACGGTCTTTGTTCCATCAAAAAAAAAAACTATTTTTGTAAATAAAACTATGTTAAAAAAAAAAGTACTATTTAGGCAACGTAAATTTTACACCTTAAATGTTTTTTATAAATATTATAAATGTATATAAATTACTATTATAAACGTACATAATGGTTTTTGTACACTATAATACAATATATCTTGTTTGTTTATGGCGAAACCATTAGATATAATACTATAAAGAAAATTATGTTCAATTTTATTGTAGACTATAAAAGAGAATTATTTGATTTTTGTTTGCCAGCATCAGATAAAAGAACATATGTTTCCTGCAGGGATCAATAAAACAATTGATATGCTTTATGTGTTGCAGTGAGGGAATACTTGGTCTTCTATAAATATATTAAAGTTGATTTTTCGTAAAAGTAGCATACAAGAAATTTTCTCTCTAAAATTAGTTGTTAAATTTGTCAATTTTATTGTATTGAATTTTTGTAACCAATCATTTTAATATACAATATTTTCTTATTGTTATAACCAAATGCATGCAATAACATAAATTAAAGTAAAAATTAACAATAACAAATACATAGATTTACATAGTTTACCAACAATGTGTTGATTACATCCACAAACAGAGGAGATGAAAAATTTTGTTGCTTTGAGGAAATGTGAATCTTCAATGATGCAACAGTAACAAAACCAGACAATGTAGAACCTTACAACAATTATAAAGTACCATGCTTAACACCTTTTAGAGCCACACTAGAACCCTTACAGACATATAACACTCCATCTTCACCTTTGAAACTGAACCCTTGTTGTCTAGAAGACCTAGTGAAATTAGATTCTTCAACATGAGTGAAACATGCCTAACATCATTCAATGTGAAATTTACCATCATGTGTTTATATTTTAATCAAGCCTATGCCAACCGCCTTGCAGACAACACTATTGGCAATAGAAACATTACCTCCATCTATCTGATTATAGGTTGTAAACCACTAAGATGCCGATGGATTAAGAACCCACACATCACTTTGATGTGTTTGTTTATTAGCAAAAAGAGCAGTATCATGTTTCAAATTGGTGCTTTCTTTAGCTATAACAACAGAACTAAATTTATCTTACTTTATCTTATTGCTTCTTTTTCTTTCTTAGTTAATTATTTTTCCAATCTTTTGTTTCTTTGCAATAGTTACAGACATCATCAGGTTTATGACCTTTAGAAACCAGCTTCTTAAATTTCTTCTTCCCCGAGTTCCCCTGTCTTTTACCTTCAGTGACCAATAGCCCAACAACCTAATTATTTGTATATGCACTAGTTGCCTTATGGCCCAACTCTCTAGCATGGAGAGATGATCTAACCTCATCTAGAGAAACAATATCTTTCCTAACAATACAAGATTGCACAAAATTCTCATATGATGATGGTAAAGATACTAACATAATTGGGCATAATCTTCATCTTCCAGTTTAACATTAATATTACACAATTCTAATAAAATTGTGTTTAATTGATCTAAGTGATCTATAAGTTGCGTACCTTCCTGTATTCACAGACTGAACAACATTGTGTTAAAAAAAACTTATTAGTTAAAGAATTTTTCATATACATACTATACTCTCTAGCTTTAACTGCAAACCAGCAGCAGTTTCCTCTTCAGTGACCTCAGTGATGATATCTCTGTGGGACACAACATGAGTGTTGATTGTGTCTTCTCTTGCATTATGCCCATCTCAACGATTTTGGTATCCGATGCCTTTTAAGTGGAAGGTACCCACAACCCTTGCTGCTTCAATATGACCTGCCTCTTGATCTATTATAAATTGAAACTATTCCTCCCTTTAAACTTGTCAATCTTCACATTCAACAAAAACATTTTGCTCACCAGAATACTAATGTAGCTCTTTATAACAATTTTTTATAACCAGATGCAAGAAAGAACATAAAACTAAAGTAAATATTAATAATAATGAACATAGAAATTAACATTGTTCACCAACATTGCATTCGTTACATCCACGGATAGAGGAGATGACAAGTTTTATTTCCTTAATGGTATTCAAAGTACGAATTGATTTTAGGTTATAAAGTAAGTAGTATATAGTGTACTACCAAGAGATAGAGAGAGAGATGTGCCAATAATAGACTTCCTCATCCAATATAACGTTGGCCCGACTAAACTCCTTCACCTAATATAACATTAGCTCAGAACATACTTTTTTACCCAATATAACAAACTTCATCATGACTTAGAGAATGGGATATTATCAAATTCGAGGACTATTATACATTAATTTCTTATTTATTTTTAACTCAATTAATATTTTTTCACGATCTTTAATATAATAATATTATTACATATATATTGTTGGATTTCTTGATTGTAATGTATTTATTCATATTATTATTAAATTATTATTTAAATAGTTGATTAAAGGAAAATGAAAGTAGATGAAATGATACATAAATACAAAGTGAGACTTGTGATTAAAGGTTACAAGCAAAGAGAAGGTCTTGTTACTTTGATACCTATTCTTCCATGACAAGAAAAATATCCCTAAGGTTGGTACTTGTAGTTGCAAAAATTCGAGAAACCTTGAAGTGCACCAAATGGATGTCAAACTGCTTTTCTAAATGGAGATTTAGAAGAGGAGATTTACGTGGAACAACCTCCGAGATTCTCTACTTCTAGTCAAGAGGACAAGGTTTGCATGTTTGTGAAAACGAACATAATCATGAGAACATAAATGTGTTAGTAAGAAACCTGTGTGATTAAAATATTGTTTACACAATTGTTATATCAGTTAAACGACATTGTGTCCACTGATTGTCTAGTAAAGTAAATGTTTTTTTATAAGAAAATGTTTAAAGGGTGACACCTATCTATTATATGCCGGTTTCAACCATTGATTTGTTTCACCAAGCAGTTAAAGTTTACGCAAATTTTTATTCATGTGCGGAATTGTTGGAAAATTAGCTCTTGTTGGAAAAACTATTTTGTGGGTAGATGAGAAATTGGAGTTTTGAAGTGAAATGAGTGCGAAAACTTGTAAAATTTGTCTCACATCGAAAAAATAAGAAAAAGCGAACTACTGTATATATAGTTTCACTTTAGTGTGTTATAAGAACGAATAACATAGACACCCTCTCTCACGCTTGCCCACGCATGGGGTGCAAATCAAAGTTGATTCAAGCCTCAGACCAAAGGACTTGTGTGCGAACATCTGCGTACACGAATATTGGTCCGTTGAACTTCGGGGGAGGAGGGGGGAACCTGGATTTCGCTATTTATTTTTTTCATTCTTGCCTCTTGAACTTCCATTACACTAGAAATTCCTCATTAATAATGCCACTTAATGGATGTTAATTTTGATGTTAATTTTTGTAACACCCAAAGTAATTAGAGCACTTCATTTGTGCATTCTAACAACCTGAGCCTATATAGAGGGGCTCGTCCAATTGAAAGCACCTCATTTGTGCACTCCAACAACCTTTTTGAGCCTATATAAAGGGGCTCGTCCAGCTTATTATACAAATGTCTTCACAACACCAAAAATAAAGCACTGCTAAATTCTTTTCCAACTGTGCTCCAAAATCCTTGCCCATCCAGTCTTGGTGATTTTGTTATGCATACTCCGGTCCACCGAAGAGTGGAATTCTCGTGCTATGAATTCTATTGTTATTACTATTGTATCCTATAAAATGGACATTCAATGATCCTCAAGCACCGTGTGAGGGGGTGAATATGTTTTAAAGAAATTGTGTTATATAGGCCTAGATTTTTGTTGTAATTTTAATTTTATCGATTTTGCTTGTTATTGGTAATACTTCAGTTGCTATCTCTCCATTGTTTTACTAATAGAAAAGATCAACTTGAAATTTATCCTTATTGAAGTTAGCTTGTAGAATATGTTATCTTGTGTTCCTGATTTCTTCTTTTGACATATTTTCAAGTGATGAATAAAATGACTAGTTCCTTATTTTTTTGTCACCAAACAATAAATTATTACAGAGCTTGAACCTAGATTTTAATTTTTCTTTAATAGTCTCTCTATTGTAACTTTCCCAAACTGAAGTGTAATACCCCGATCCCGCAAGCAGGTTCTGAATCGTCATTATGTGACTTAGACTATACTTGAACAAACCTATTTAATAAAATACATTTAAAAGCCAGCGGAAGACTTAAAGAAAATACGATTTTTAAAAAGATTTAGTTTATGAAAAAAGGGTTGTACAATAGAAAGGATTTTTTAAAAGACTCGACTCGTATTTACCCACAATTTCTAAATCTAACAACCATTTTATAATATACTACCCAAAACAAACTTACTACAAAATGTATCATACAACATCAGTGATACTTTAACAAAATATAAGTCCATAGATTTACTTAAGTATTACAAATAATAAGACATCGGAAGAGAGCCTTGCTAGCAGCTATTCATCTTCATTAGTCATCGCACTTGAAATTTAAAAGTAGCATCATGAGACAACCCACAGAGAAGTAGCCCAGTGGCATAACTAATAAACACACTACATCAACTAAATAAGTTAATAAATTAAAACTGTTCACCTGTTTTGACCCTTACGTACTGGTGCGGAGTTAGCTTATGAGCGTATGACCTCACGAGTGCCGCTATGAGGTTGTAACCTCAACAATGCTTGTTAGTGAGCCTGTAGCCTTACTAAGGTTTGCTGGTACGAGCCTGTAATCTCATACCATCATTCGAGTTACCATTCGGCCCGAAGAAAGATTTTAAACTCTAGATTTAAAGTACAAAAGATACCTTGAAGGCATCAACTCCAGATTCAAAATACAATAGATACCTCGAAGCCATCATCTCCAGATTTAAAGTACTAACAAATAAAATTAATGTGTGACATTTAAAAGTTACCTACTTTCTCTTGTTGGTGTGTGGGGATAGTTATGGGACAACATGGACTTGCTTGTTTGTACTGCACTTGATATGTTTCAATTCACACCACATTATTAACGGTCTAATTTGAGCCACAACTATTAGATATTAATCCCCCTGTGATTATTATTGCTAAAATTGGTTAATATACACCGTATACAAACATAGTCTAAGGCTATAAATTAGGAAAGCATATAACTAATTACATCATAATCTAATCTAACCTAAAATAGATAATTGCAAAAATATTTATAGAATATTCCATATTCTAATATTATTTTCTAACAGACCCCCGTAATCGAGGCGGGAGGTTTTCGTATGCTTAGACTGTCTCAAAAATCATCAAATACTATGCATGAAAGACCTTTTGTGAAAATATCAGCAATCTGGTAAAGGGACGGGACATGTAGGACAAGACCTCACCACGTGTTACTTTCTCATGAACGAAGTAAATGTCCATTTCAATATGTTTAGTGCGCTGATGTTGCATGAGATTAGTAGATAAGTATATCACACTAACATTGTCACAATAGACCAAGGTAGCTGTACAGATAGGACAATGAAGCTCCAAAAGTAAGTTTTGGATCCAGCAGGACTCATAAACGACATTAGCAACACCTCTGTATTCAGCATCAACACTAGATTTTGAAAGAGTAGGTTGACGTTTAGAGGACCAAGAAATGAGGTTGCTGCTAAGAAAAACACAGTAACCCGAAGTGGAACGCCTGGTATTTGGATAACCACCTCAATCTACATCAGTATAAGATACTAACTTCCTAATAGAAGTCTTATATAGATGCAACCTAAAAGAGAGAGTACCCTGTATATAACGCAGAATGCACTTAAGGGCAGTCATATGAGCATATCTCGGATCATGCATATGAAGACAAACTTGTTGCACTGCATAGGAGATATCAGGGCGAGTAAATGTAAGGTACAGTAATGCACCTACAAGCTGTCTGTATTTGGTGGGATCATCATAAGGAGCATCTTGTGTGGTACCAAGTTTTGATTTAGTATCAATTGGAGTAGGGCAAGAGCTGTAGGAGGATATACCAGCCTGGTTAAGGATATTCTTAGCATAACATTTTTGAGAGAGGAAGATACCAATAGCATTTCAAGTGTCACCAATTCCCAAAAAATAACTTAACGGACCAAAATCTTTCATGGAAAATTCAGAGGCTAGAAGTGACATGACAAACTTTCAAAGTTAATATGAGGATGCTGCAAGAATGAAGTCATCAATATAAAGAAGAATGTATGCAATGTCAGAACCTTTCGTGTAAATGAATAAGGAATGATCAGATTTACTATGAGAAATACCCAGTGAAGAGACACAACAAATCGCTGGTACCAAGCCCGTGGAGCCTGTTTCAAGCCATAAAGGGATATCTGCAACAAGCAAACAAAATCAGGTTGTTTTGGGTCTTTGAACCCCAAGGTTGATGCATATATACTATTGCATTGAGATACCATATAAGAAGGCATTCTTGACATCTAGCTGGTGGATGGGCCAAGAATAAGATAAGGCAATACTCAGAACTGCCCGGATAGTAGCAGACTTGACCACTAGACTGAATGTTTCAACACAATCCACACCTTGTTTTTTAGACTTGCCATCACCTACAAGACGGGCTTTATGCCGCTCAAATTCACCGTTAGATTTTCTTTTATGAAGAAATACCCACATAGATCAAATAACATTCACATTAGGTGGTCTAGGTACTAATTTCCACGTCCCATTTTTAATAAGAGCATTATATTCATCTATCATCGCCTCTTTCCAATTTGAGTCATATAATGCACTAACTGGATTTTTTGTTATTTGTGAAATGGATATGGTTGTGGTAGTGCTCAAGTTGGTAGAATTTTGCGGTTAGGACGAAAAGTGCCATTTTGACTCCGAGTTTTCATTTGATGGACCATGGGATTAGTGGGTCTGGGCCTCAGTAAGATTTGTGGGGTTATCAATGTTGTTGCAGAAGGTGTTTGAGATGTGGTTCAGGAAGTGGGCTGGTCCACTGGGTATGAAGTTGAGGTGGGTAGAGCTGTTGTTTGGGCTGTGCTGTTGTGGGCTAAAGTGGTCTGTTGCTGCTGACCAGTAGATGGTAGTATGGAAAAGGAGCCATGATGGACCATGAGAGATGTGACAGTGGGCCTTAGAGATTGATCCATAGTGTTTGAAGTTGTAACTAGTGGATTAGAATTATTTTGTTAGCTCAGTTTGTGGAATTGATGAAGAATATATGGAGATAAGCCATTTTCTAAGAAACCATATTCAGGGGTGGAATGAGTACGAATCTTGGAGAATGGGAATTCATCTTCAATGAATCACACATGTCTACATACAAGAATTTTTCCACTAGACATGTCATAACACTTATAGCCACACTGATTGGGAGGATATCCTAAGAAAGCACACGGGGTTGTTCTTTCTTACAACTTGTTTATATTTGAAGAAGGAAAGAGAGAAAAGCATAAGCAACCAAAAACTCTCAAGTGAGAGTAGGAAGAATCTTTTTGATAAAGAATTTGAGTAGGAGAGAGGTATCCTAGAACTTTGGTGGGGAAGATGTTGGCATAAAGGCATGAGCAAGTAGGGTACACATAATATTATTGATGGATCGAATGTGTCTTTCGGCTTTGCCATTTTGAGGAGAATTATGAGGGTCAGAGAGATAATGTTGAAGGCCATTTTCGATAGATAACTTCTTAAATGGACCATTGATAAATTCCGTGCCATTATCACATTGGAAAGTCTTGATGGGTCGTTCAAATTGTATTTTAGCAAACGCATGAAATTCTTTAAAGTAGGAGAAAACTTGAGATTTTTTAGCAATAGGAAAACTCCACAAGAATTTACTAAAATCATCAAGAAAGAGAACATAATATGTGATGCCCAGAAGAACTTGCAATGGGTGAAGTCATTAAGTCACTATGTATAATATCAGAAGGCAAAACAGTGAAAGATGTAGAATCATGAAAAGGCAACTTAGTAAGTTTGCAAAGAGGACAAGAAAAACATGAATGTTTTTTAGTCTTATTACATGAAATTAAATGACTACTACAAAGAGAATTTAAAATGTTATCACCTGGATGCCCTAGATGGTTATGTCATAAATCAGTCGACTAAGCAGTGAGAGATGTAGGAGAGTTTGAAGAAATGGCTTGTGGGTTGGAGAAGATGGCGTAAAGATCGCTCGTGCTATCACATCTCATTATTTTGGTCTCCGTCTGTAAATCCTTCATAGAAAATCCAACCGGATCAAACTCAACAAACAAAAATTATCAATTGTAAATTTACGCACATAAATGAGGTTTTTGATGATCTTAGGAGCATGTAGCATGTTGTTTAAGGTCAAAGGTGGATGAGGTGGGGGGCAAAGTAGTACATCCATGACCAACAATTGGAATTAAATGACTATTACCAACAACAATGTTATGATTAATATTGCTCGAATTAAAATAGGATGAAAATATACCTTGATCCATCATCATATGAGAAGTAGCACTGGTGTCCATGTAGTAATTTCTATCGGGCTGGGAAAGGGTCTTGGTGTTCATGGCTGCCTCGATGTTCATTGGAGTATATCCTACGGTGGATGGAGCATAAGAAGCAGCATAGGCTTGCTGTGGCCTTGGGCCAAGAAGACTAGGGGCCCGTTGGGAGTAAGTGGGCCTCACAGTGTGGGGTTTGTGGGATAAGGGCATGGAGGGACTGCCCATGGGGCACCCTACGGAGACTACCCCCATGTACCCCATGGAGACTGCCATACTGCCGGCGGTCATTGGCAAGGTGGCTACTCATTGTTGCCGGCCGAGGGCCTCGGTGGGAATTTTGTCCATTTACATTGGTTTTGCTGTGGCTGTTTGATGTATTTCCTCTTCCATAGTTTTTCCTCCTATTTTTATTATTGTTGTTGCCATTACGATTGTTAGAGGAATTAGAATTTGAATTGGAATAAGAGGAATTACCATTGTCAGAGCCATGTCCATGACCGCTGCTCACGTTGGCCACCAATGCGGTTGCGCCGCCAACCTCCTTTTGCACTGTATTTTTTATGGTACGTTCTTGAAGCTTATGGCGAGAACAAAAATTTTTAAATGGAGGTAAGGGATCCTGATTTTGTATGTAATCGACCGCACCTGAATAGGCCTCGGGTAAACCACCTGTTAATTTGAGGACAAGTCGATTGTTCGTCACGGGGACGTCTACATCAGCAAGCCTATCAGCCAAGGACTATACATGATTACTTACAGTAGGCGTTAAGGCTGGAGAAATTATCAAAGTTGATAGCAACAAGTTCTTCCTCAAGATGTGTTGCTCGTGAGCCTTTCTTATCACGGAATGTCGCCTCCAGATGTTGCCAAGCTTTTTCTGCACTATCATTTTGGAAGAGGATGGCGTGTAGGAGTTCAAGTGAGATTGTGCCGTAAATTCACTGCAATACGACATCATTGAGGTGCTCCCAAAGGTCGGGATCAACAACCTTGGCCGCCTCATATTTGTCCTTTGCTTGCTCCTCCAAAGGAGGAAACACATGTTCAAGGAGATTGTGAACCCGAAGTTGAATCTTGAAGAGTGCAACTCATGAATGATACTGACCATTTTCAATATCCAATGTAAGGGGAATGAGTGATTTAACGTTGGTGATCGATACGGCGGGATGGAATCTGTCTTTATCATCAGTCATGGTGATGACAAAGAAGATGACAAAGAAGGAGAAAGAAGATGGTGAGGGAGAGGCTACTACTGGAATGCGTAAGGCAGAAGGTAGGAATTCAAAGGAAAGATGAAATCCCTATTCTCTTGATAGCATATTAGAGATTAATCCCCCATGATTATTATTGCTGAAATTGGTTAATATACACCATATACAAATATAGTCTATGAAATTAGGAAAGCATATAACTAATTACATTATAATCTAATCTAGCCTGAAATAGATAATTACAAAAATATTTACAGAATATTTCATATTTTAATATTATTGTCTAACAACAACACTTCAACTGAGTTCATATGATTTTATCTACCCAAGCACTACTTATATAAACACTTAAGTCCATTATACAATAATTCAATCACATACTAACATATTACACATCATATAGCCACATTGACTTATTATAATAAATAATTTATTAGAAATTCTACAAGCCTTAATTGATTATGCAATTAAACCTGCATGTTGATAATTCTCATATAACAACACAATAAAACAATATCTTAAAATAGCAATCAAACAATTTAAAAAAAAAACATTTTTATAGTCTAACTTGTAAAATTCATCAAATTTTGTACATAATTTAAAAATTACCAAATTTTAATAATAAGTTCTTAATATTATTATTAATATCATACTAAAACAGATTGTAAGATTTATCACTCTATAATTTTATAAAAATAAAAAACAAAGTTACTGTCCAGTAAGGGCTCATCCTGCACATATTTTCTTCCAAATATCACTAGATATTCTACAATGTTCCAAATAATCTCAATATTTAACCATAGGCTTCTAACATCTTATATCAAAACATTGTAAAAGGAGATCATCAAATTCTTAGTATACAATTTTATTCAAAATTTCAAAGCTGAAATGCAATGTGTGATTTATATTTTTCAGGAACTTACAAAAAGTGATTTAGTAAAAACATTAAATGTGGTCCACAAATTATGAAATTTGAAACACAATATCCTAATCTAGTGTGGACTTTATACAAAAATCAAATTAAGGAAAAAACACCATACAAGTATCAAAATTAATCACATAGCAAATTAGGACAGATTTGACGATTAAGTGACAATCAACCACATAATTTATACAAATAATTTTCTAAAGATGATTTCTATAGAAAATAACACTATCAAGCCTAGAACTAAGAGAAACATACTGAATCCTTCGTGCAATGATAAATTACATCACAAACATGCTAATAATTAAATAAATATCAAGTTTTGTAGCCAACTACCTTGGAAATGGTAGATTGAAGCTCCAAAACATTCCTTGCCTTCTCCTTCTTCTCTTTTTTTCGAAAATTTTGAGAAAATGATAGTCTCTCCTAAGTTTTTGTCAGAGGGAAATGTGGTTTGAGGGCTGACTTTGAGGACTATTTATAGAGGGATTTGAGGGTTTAAAATGCAATATAGAAATGTAATTGACCTAAGGTTTTGGGGCATGCAACAATTGATGCATGGTAGGGGGTAAGGTGGACGACTAGGAGGGGTTCTTGGGGTGGTGGATTTGATCTCCATCACCTTATGTGTGATAATTATGTTTTAAATCGTATTAGTACATTATTTATAAAATCATGTAATAAAAATTTCATGTATGTAATTAATATAATTATGAATACAAATGACACAATTAATATGGTACACATACAACTGTAGTATCATATTTTACACAAGGTTCAAATTTTAGTGTTCTAATGTATTAGAGTTTTCGAAATTTGATCTTAGAAGAGTGCATAAAATTCTACGCAGAATCGATAATAATAATCTATTAATTCCTACTCATTTACTTCCACCAATTTAATGTATAAAATCCTACGCATCAAAATAAAGTACTTTGCTAACCCGTTTCATATCTTATTTACGTGTCGAGAGAGTCACTCGCGTGCCAGTTTCCATAAATGCTTATCTTGCCAAACTCAACTCATCTTTTAAAAAATACAGTAGTGTTTCCAATTTGTAGACCAAAGTTATTATCACTTAAACAACACATAACTTTAGATTTTCTTGAGAAATAATCATTTAAAAGATATTTCAACGAAAAATAAATATGTTATGCAGTTTTTGAAACATGGGGTGTCACACGAACAGTATAATTTCTAGTTGATCCATCAATCACCACTGCTTTCTGTTGCTATTATCGAATCTATCATGGATCTCATACAATGTAAAATTTGGGGAGCTTTACATAATTGGAGAAGAAGAATGTGGCATAGCAGGAGAACCAACAGGGGTGTGGATGGTGATTGAGATAAAAAAAAGTCAACAGGAAGCATGACATCCAATGATACAGATATTGATAAACAACCAAAGAAAATAATTAGAAATTTAGTACCACAATAATAAAACATAATTACATATTTATTTTGATCGGTTATCAACAATACGATTAAAAGAGACAGTCACAAATTTGAAGCAAAAGCATAAAATTGAAAAGGAACAACATGTGTTTAACATCTCAACTTTGCTTTGCGTAAAACGTTCGTTTTATTTCTAGTATAACAAGCAATAGATCAATACCTAGGAGAGTAAGCTCTTCTCTAAACTGGCAGAGAACTGGTTAGATACATTTAGTGATGATTACAAGATCGACTACTTCATAAATTTAGAAATGAAGGCATGATAGGACCAACCATAGATAAAGATATTCTTTTAAAATAATTAAAAACTTAGAAAATATTTAGAATTCATCGATTTGAAGTTTTAGTCAAATAAATTGAATCCTAAAATTATTCATAACATGAAATATCAAATACCAGTAATTAATTAATTATATCCTGGGGCAGCCCAACAACCTCAAAGCCCACGAGCTTTCTTCGTAGCCCAATATCCCAAGTACTTCCTCCAACATTCCACTTATGAAGATGTGGGACTTATTGTATAAACTCGGGTAGAATCGGTGTGATTTACGGAAATGCTAAATTAAAAAAAAAATTATAATAAAATAAAATAATTTTATTTTAAAATAATCAAATTAATAAATATGTACATCATTAGCAACAATCTATCAAATTATATCAACATATATCTTGTTCTTAAAAATTAGGATCATTTAGTATGTTAGCTTTTCTAATAAATAAGGTACTATCTCCATTATATAAAATTATTTGATTGTAAACATTTGTACAAATTTTAATACTTCAATTAATTTATATTAATTAAAATATTTAAATATCTAATAATTTTATAAAAATCAATATTCTTCACATATTTTTTTATGTATATAACTAATAAAATATATGATAAGTACATATTTTTTTTTCACATCAATTTAATTATTAATTAAGTCTTACTAAATTAAATTTTAAACTTACCATGTAATTCGTGTTAATAACTATTTTTTAATCTCACAAGTAAAAATAAATATATAAAATAATAATAAAATTGTATTCGATATAAATAAGATGATCAATATTAATATGGATTACTATTTTCATATATATATATATATATCATTAAATTTATTTAAAATATCTAAATAATGATATGAAAATTAAAGTGATGTATAATTTTTTTTTTTTTTATTGAACATAGAATTGAGAAGTTCTAATTTTATGTTTATTTGACATATTTGATAACTCTATTATTAATATAGGTAGATTAAAGACTAAATTATTTATAGAAATAGAGAAGAATTATGTTGTTATAATAAAAAATATCACAACCAACTGAATATTATTATATGTTATTACATGGGCTCCTATATAGGGCTAAAGCCCTTATCATTTAACTGTTAGTTTATGTTAGAAAATATCAACGAAATGAAAAAGTAGTCGGTCACTACAACAAAAATGCTAACAGACAATGGATTTTTTCTGTTATGTTTTTAAACATATGACTGTTGTTGAATTTACTGTTGTTAAAGGTGGCACTAAAAGATTACGAATTTTTTTCGTTGTCTTTTTATATAAAAGACAACGGTTATAAACCGTTGTCTTTGACTTTATCTTTTTAAACAAAAGACAACACTTATAACCGTTGTCTTTTACAATTTATGCCCATGAAGTTCACTTTAAACACAACGGTTCATAACTATTGTCTTTTACAGATTGATGCAAAAATGTTACAACAACAGTTTTTTAACTGTTATCTTTCAGAATTGTTGTTGTTTACTTTTTTTTTTTACAATTTTTTTTCATTTTGGATTTTTTTATATTATAATTTTCCAAACTTTTAAAACAAACAGAATATATCCAAATTTATAAACTAATAAACATCGGTACAAAATGTACTTAGTCTACAAAAAATATCAACATAATTCTAAAAAATAAAAACAAAGTATCCAATTAACGGTTACAAATTCTAAAAGTCATAAACTAATTAAAGTTAAATGTCACGGTAAATTATGATCTACTATTCTATACAGCTGCCACCACATCACAACCTGTCAAATATACAAAACAAATCATATATTAATTATAAGTAAACTACTAAATAACAACAAATAATCCATGTAAAGCGATACATTTAACTACTCATATATATGTTCTTGAACACATTCTGCCCATTCCGTACAGACTTCATCGATATCAATTAGAGTACCCCTTCGTTTGTACGAACTGTGAGACAAAAAAGATATTAATTATAAGTAAATTGATGACTAGTTCTGAAATATCCAAATTTGTAAATAGACAGAAAATTATTACAATTGGCCGGAGCGAAATCATATCTGTATTTGCATCTTTATCAAGTAATTGTCTCATGGACCGCATTACATAAAAACCACATTGTTTGAAATCAGGTTGCATTGGGATTTACATTGGTGACATAGAAATTAATGGTTAACAGAAAAAAGTTGGAATATTTATTAGTCGCAAGGTTTTATACCTCTTTAAGTACTTCCAATGTTGCTTTTTTTTTTTTTCCTTTCTTTTGAATTTCAGTATTGAACATTTTTATGGCCCTTCATTCATAAAATCGTGAGAGTAAAGATAAAATTTTATAAATACCTATAAAGATGTCAAATAAAAATTTCTTTCACACTCAATTAATCATGTTTCCACCCATCAAAAGAGCAAAAGAGAGAGGAAGGAGAAAAAAAACTAAAACCAATCTTCTTATAGTGTGAGAAAGTAAAAGAAAAAACATCGATTAAGGCTGCCTCCATAAAATGCAGAGCAAGGTTTCAATTAAGGACGGTTTTCTTTTATAAATCGTGACTTCTCACAACAATTATGAATGGAATTAATAAAATTGGAACAACAAGATTATGTTGTTCGAGCATCCATATTTTTACTAGTGAAAAATAATCAACGGAGGACATATTAGACTACAACGAGGAGAAAATTCGAAAAAGAAGAAGAGAAAAACCAACCAGAAACTTCAGAGTTTGTAGAAATAATCAATAAATTTAGATTGAATATGGCAGAGTAGCTTGGAATGGAACCTCTCAAGATAGAAAGAGAAACGTAAGTGATGGCATTTCAATTGTCTCTCTTCGTAGAAAGCTGTGAAGCCTCACCTTTAATCACTAAAGATGTACAAAAATTTCACTCTCAAAATTACACTAGTATATCCTGATAAAGTTCAATTTCTAGAAAGAGCATGATCGCAGTCAATGATCTACTAGAACTGGAGCCAACCTGTACTTCAATAATCAACACAAACAAGTATGGATAATGGAAGAGAATGTTGGGGATATGTGAGAATAAGTCCAGCAGACAATTAAAGGATTCCTTATCACACCTAGAACGCGCCATCAAGACATCGAGAGAATGAAGTAAAGGCATCATCTAGTGCCATGCACCCTGCATGGCTACTGCATGACAAATGTCAGGTTCTTAACTAGTGGCATTGCCTACTTTACTTGAAGTTACAAACAAGGTAGTTATTAGATAAACCTTCCCAAACAATAAGCCAGTAAATAGCCAAGTGGAACATGAATTCGTAGACGCCGTTCGTCTAAGTTCTTATGTTCAAATAAAGAATAGCACAATACATCTCTGCAGGGATGGATTTGGAGGGAAGCGCACTCCTCGGACTTTCAAACATTTTATTTGTTTTATTTCTTTCTTAATTGTTCGCTTAATCGATAGAGTTCGCCTCTTGCTTCTTCAAAAGTTTTGCCCTTCGGATCAAAATCCAAAATGGTCCCAAATCTTACAAATATATAACGTGATAATAGTAAATCCACCATCGCACAGGTGACTGAGTATTTCTACCAAACAGGTGGGGGGCATGTTAACATCTGCAATGATCTAAGAATAACATCATGAACATTTTGTCGCTGCGAAGGATAAGGTTAGAGTAGATGAAAGGGCAGTACCTTGTGAGTTTTGCCGCTGCAACAACGCAATGAAACAGGAGCTAACTATGTTTGGGCCTGAAATTAGGTCTCACTAAGATTGTATAAATGGAGGAATATTATCAATAACACACATCGAAATGATCAAATAGTTCCACGTCAAAATCCTAACACACGAAATTATTGATATTTATATGTATAAATATTATGTTGAATCATGTTCAATATAATAATTTAGAACAAATGGTTAAGTTTTGCATTTGCCTATCAGGCAACCCAAGTTCAAATTCTCGATAAGCAAGGCAAATTTATCTTTTTCTATTCCAAAAAAATAATATTAAGAAATTTTTACACAAAAATTTAGGAGCTTGTTTTGATTTTTTTTTTTTGAATATGTATTTTTACAAATTTTATTATAATTTGGAAATTTCTTAATCAAGTAATTTGTTTTAATTGAAGTTCATAAAATACTAAAATTAACTAAAATTAAAATATTACTAAATGTATAATATTTAATAAATAATATAAAATAAAAAAATTATTAAAAAACAACAACGATTCACAACCGTTTCTGGTGTTTTAGTCACCTTTCAATGGCTCCCTTAATTATGTGCAAGCAAAGAAACAAGCAAAGAAAACAAAAAAGCAAAGAAAACAACACTGACTCGAGGGGGATATTCCGCTAGATCAGCGTCTGCTTGTGCTGCTGTAGAACTTGAATTGGCCAATGCTTTGATGGGATTTTTTTATCTGATTGAGACTCTGCCGGAGATTCCACAATAGAGGAGTTCGTAAAAATCGTTGTCTTTTCATTACATAAAAAGTGAAAGACAACACTACCAAAAAGTGTTGTCTTTTAGCGCTTCTAACGTTGATAGACAATACATGAAACATAACTGTTATAACAAAAGCGTTGTCGTTGTGCAAAAAAAATGCATAAAGACAACATGCAAATAAAAATGTTGTTTTTAATGAATAAACCGTTGTCATTGTGCATATACTTAACGAAAAAGACAACGCTTTTATTAAAAAGTGTTGTAAAACATTAAATGACAACACAAATTACTAAAAATCGTTGTCTTTATAGCATTGTCTATTAGCATTTTTCTTGTAGTGACTTATTATTATATGTTACCTGATTCCAAGATTACCATATATATATATATATATATTGTTA
The DNA here is from genome assembly GCA_028749325.2 of Caryopteris x clandonensis. Lineage (NCBI taxonomy): Eukaryota > Viridiplantae > Streptophyta > Magnoliopsida > Lamiales > Lamiaceae > Caryopteris > Caryopteris x clandonensis. Next base: position 6,138,596 of record JAPYKT020000013.1, read on the forward strand.
TGGACATCTACCGTTACATTTTGTGATACGCACAAACTCCTGTGAAATAGTTGTATGCGTGACACGATTTAAAGTATTACTTGTTTAACTATAGAGTATCATTTGTTACTTAAAGTGTATTACTTCTAATTAGTTACATGAAAATATAGTGATACTTTATAGTTAAACAAATAATTTATATATATATAATAGCAGAAGTTCATTTATTTATCGTAACACATGTTTTTCTTGCGTCAATAAAATAGTAATAATAATTTTTTGATTTCATTATTTTTTATATTTATTATAATATTAAGAATGACTGTTGTTGTTATGATTTCTTAGAAAATATCGTGATTTGCTAGAATAATAGTTGTTGTTCAGATTTTTTAGGAAATTCCGTGATTTGTTTTATTACGGATCTGTTAAACTGATTCCTAAATTTTTCAGCAATACTTATCTATTAAACTAAATGTTCTATATAATATATCTCATATTTAAATAATCTGCACCATAGAATGACCATATCTACTGATCTATTGAACTGATTCCTAGATTTTTCAGCAATGCCTATCTATTGAACTGAACTTTTATTATAAATAGTGTATCATTGTGTGTCATCTACATTGTGCACTCTCACTGTTCATATGCTTTTTTGACCTTGCTTTATCAATCTGTAATGTCGACTATTTTCAACTTTGTGAAAGATCTTCATCCGAAAAGAAGGGATTTGACTCATAGACTTCATCTGGTTCCGCTTACGATGTACCAACATTTGCGGACAAAAATCAGATTTTTTATTTTGAGTATGTTTTTAAGGATGAACATGTATCATCAAAAAATAAATTTCATAATAAACATGGTAAAATGGGTAGTTTGAAACATGCAGTATATAACATATTAATTTCATTATTTTTGCAGGGTGATATTATTCGTGGTCAGACAAGAAATTCACACATAAATAGCTATAAAAACTATTATTTGAAGAAAAACTATATATTGTCTCTAATATCAAGGTGTCAACTGACGAATTTAAGTTCAAAACAACAAGCCATGGATATAAGTTCAATTTTTATGGCAAAACAAAGGTTCACGAGTTTAGTGACTCATTGTTTCCGATGAACAGATACAACTTCAAATCATTCGATTGGATATCTGGTATAGAGAAGAAAGATGAAATCCTTTTGTTTGATACTCTATTTTTTATTTATTATAGTTTTAATTATTTATAATTTTTCAATCTGCTATTCTAATCAGATATATTAATTTTTTATGTTGATTTAGAAGATGTGATTGGTCGAGTTTATGGGATGCAAACACCTAAATTCATGCCGACGAAGGATGGCCCGAAGTGACTTCGCTCATGGAGATAACTCTTGAATATCACATGTATTTTAAATTTTCTCGATTTTATAATATAATATATATAATATATTAATTATTGTGGCACATTCGATGCTATGTATAATAATAAACAATATTAACATTGATATATCAGATTTGATTCAATTTTCTTGATTTCAAAATAAAATATTATATATATTTAATAAATTGATGATTGTATTTTATAAATGAAATTAATTAATGTTCACATGATTTTATATATATTATTTATATCCTTATTATACTCATGGTACATATATAAATTATTGAACATAATTATATATATTTTTAAAATATTAATTTTATATATTTCTAAAATTTAATAATATTATACTATAATAATATGCTCGTGCATCGCACGGGAGAACATACTAATACTTTATAGGTAAACAAGTAATACTTTAAATCATATTACATGTGCAACCATTTCACAGAGGAGTCACTCTTTGTAATAAATTGATATCCACTTTTTAACTTTTATCATTTTGGTTATCTACCAGTTATCACTATTTGAAAGTTAAGATAACTAAAAAGATGAAAATCAAAGGTTTCACACCATTTTATTACAAAATTTATAGATAGACAACCAAATATATAGGCCACGTCATTTTAATTTTATTCTATCATGAGCCTAATAAAGATTTCTGCCTCTTGTCATTGTGTGATATGGTTTAGAACTATCACTCAACAGTAAACTACTTGTGGCACTTGATTGATAAGGATGTGCGTGTCTCCTCAAAATTGGAAGAGGTCACACAATTGTAATAAAATAAAACAATTTTATTATAATAATTGAATCAATAAATATATTAATTCATTAGCAGCAATCTCTGCAATTATATTAGCATAAATATTTTAGGTATATTTAGATATAATATTGATTTTAAGTACAAAAAAACTTGATATAAGTGTTTGAACTATGAGACTACATAATATGAATTAATTTATTAGGAGAATAACCAAATAAATATACGAGGATTAACAAAATAGAAAACATATTTGACTATAGAAAATTTACCTTAAATATTTATATTTTTTTGTAAAGTATGATAATTAATACATATACAAAATTTGTTATTCACATCAGTTTCAATTATTAAGTAAGACTTAATAAATTAAATGACAAACTTAGAGTGTAATACATATTAATTAGTAATTTTCAACCATACAAATAAAAAGGAATACATACCAAAATTATAGGATTTTATGTATAACTAGTATTTTTGCCGTGCGTTGCATGATTTATAATATAATAATATAATAAATTATTATTAAAATAGTAATATAATTACTAAAATAAAACATATAATTATATAAAATATATTTTGATACAAATTGTCTAAAATAAAAATATCTAGCAATATAAAAATATATTAAATGTTAAAATATACCACAATTAATATAAGAAAATTCTGTTTTATATTTAAAAATTAATATATTATTATTATATATGTGTGATACCCCAAGCCTCTCACAGCTCACTGGTCAATATAGTTCATGCATTGCATTTATTTTATAATTTTATTTGCTATTTAAATTACATTTTATTGGTATTGCAACTCGTATTTAATTATGCTTGGTATATTGCTGTTAAATTTTGTAGGGTTTACATTATAGGTTGGAACTCTTTAGGCCAAATGTCAAGAAAGAAATAGGGTGTCAAGTTCTCATAAAATATGATTACACGCGGCGAGCTTATAATAATAATAATAATAATAATAATAATAATAATAATAATAATAATAATAATAATAATAATAATAGTAATATTCATTATGCTGATGGTGTATATATATATATATATGTAATTAGTGTAGGTATAAACAAATTATAATAAAATAATACTAATCCTAATTAGTGGTGTGTGTTTATATATATATATATATAATTAGTGGGTGTGCGTGTGTTCTTATATATAATTAAGTGTGTGTTGTGTGTGCATATATATATATATATAATAAGTGAGGCGGTGACCTCATTAGGAAGTAAAGGAAAAAAAAAAAAAAAAGGAAGGGGAGGCTCATTCCTGAAGGTGACGGGAGAAGTCCAGTGTGAGGAGAAAGAAAAAAAAAAGAGAGAAGAAGAGAGAAGAGAAGAGGGAAGAGTTAGAGAGGGAAAGAGAGAGAGGGAGAGAAATTTGGGAACGCAAGCCTTCATTTTCGGGAAAATTACTAGATTGACTATACGTGTGGAAGTCTCGGATATATATTATTGGGAAAGAGGTAAGTAGAAATCCATTTGCACTTACAATGTATAGACCTAGTATTTGTTTGTGTTATTTATTGAATATTTGTGACTTGTGCCTTTTGAGATTGATAGATATGAATATTATCTTATGAAATATTGGTGAACTGTGCCTTTTTATATTGATAGATATGAATATTATTTTATGGAATATTGGAAAATTGTGCCTTTGATATTGGTAGATATGAATAATATCTTATGGAATATTTGTGATTTGTGCCTCTTGATATCGATTGATATGAATTACGTGGTGTGAACGATTAATTTAATACTGTATAAACATAACATTCATGAGCATTGGTATGTATACGCATGGGTCGTATATAGCCTGCTTTGCATTCATTGTGTGATGAAAAGAAACAAAAATGTAATGTTGACCACTACTAGTGTATCGAGGCCGGTGGCATGTGGGACATGGGTAGGCTTTATAATATATTGAGTCGGTGGCATGTGAGACATGGATAGACTCGATTTGTCGGGCCGGTGGCATGTGAGACATGGATAGACTCTAAGATTGAGATTATTTATTGAGCTAGCTCTTTCCGGTGCACAGTAGGTAGGTCACGGGCCCTATAAAGATAAAATATTACAAAACAGTGGTTAGGGTTTTAGTAGTATGCATTTCACATCTCGTTTAAAGTTTCTGCAAGCATTTTAATTTATCGTATATGCATGATTTCTGCTTATTGGGCTGTAGCTCACCTAATTTGTGCATTGTAGGTGAGCATGTTGATGATGTGTAAGCTTACGGCTTACCGGGCATGCTGTTCGTGCTTCAGCAAACTTTTGGGATCGGTGTACATGGATGACGACCTTTGGGGCTAAGCCATGTTTTTTGGGATTCTATTTTGTTATTTAGTTTGAGCTTGTATAATTTTAATCAATTTTTGGGCATGTAAATATTGGTGTGGTTGTGGTGAATATTTTTGCCTCTACTGTGGATTTTGCTTGGGTGTGAATGAGCTGTCGTTTGGGGATGAATTATACCTCGTAAATATGTTACAGGTGGAAAACAAAATGTACATGTTTAACCAGGTTAAAGATAAACTATATTATGGGTTATAAGGGTGGGGGTGTCACAATATGCAATATGGATATCAAATTGAAAATCATGAAAAAAAGATTAATTTGATATATTTCACATAAAAAACAGTTGAAATGAGAAAATTATAAGCCTTTGAAAATTAGAGTGAATTTTTTTTTTATTGAACATGATAGTTTCTAAAAATAGAAAGTTAATTTTAGGTGGAAAAGTGACATTTTTATGAATTAATACAAGTATAGAAGCAGGACATACTAATTTACAGAAATACTATTTTTCCGCTCAAAATTAGTTTTTTATTTTAACCAATAGATTTTTTTTTTTTTACTCTAATGTTTAATGTCTTATAACTTTTTCATCCCAACTCTTTTTTTATGAAAAATATATCAAATTAATCATTTTTTATGATCTACAATTTGATATCTATATTGCATATAAAATAACATTTCCATACATTAATTGTGGTATATTTTAATATTTAATAAATTTTTATATTGTTGGACATTTTTATTTTAAACAATTTTTATCAAAATATATTTTATATAATTATGTATTATATTTTAAAATTTAAATTACTTATTTTCTAATAATTTATTATGTTATTATATTTACATGGAATAATTTTTTCATATGTAATATGACATTAATTTATTTTTAAATAAATAATGATATGAAAATTAAGGATGATATATAACATTTTTATTTCTTAATTGGACAATAGAATTGATGTGCTCCAATTTTGTGCCATTTGACACATTTAATGGCTCTATTAATAATATACATTGATGTGAAGATTGTTTTAAAATAGTTCACAATCTATAAAACAATTAGGAAAAAAACAGGGTTGTGGCTCCTAAATTGGAGGTTAGTAAATCGTATGATCGTAGTTGTTGAGTATCGGCGTTAAGATTCATAATACAACTTATAGAACATATGATTCAATTCTCCCCATATTATACCAGTGATGTTGAACTACTAACCAATTTCCAAGCAACACACGATTACGTAACCTTACAATCAATCTCACACACAAAAGTATTGTAGAGGAGGGTCATATATGTATGGAGAATACGTGAAACTCAAGGGTCTAGGGTCTTATGGGTTGAGCTTAGTTGAAAAAATGGGAAAAAATAACCATATGACCTTAACACAAATCAGCACCCAACACGAGAGATATGAGCAGAAATCATGATTGCCAAACTTCATCCTTTACAATACTCTACTTCTTTCGCAGTCCTTAGTCTACTTATTAAACTAAATATGTCTTATTCATATATATATATATATATATATATATGACAAAAACTTTCACACAACGATTGCACAAATCCTAGTAAAAAAAAATCTACGAAAATGAAAAAGTAATATATGATGCCGGAGACACAACCAATGGGGTTTTAATCCACACCAACATAAGAAACAAACTTAAAATAAAACTTACAACCATCAAGCTCAAGTATACTTATTGATAAAATTTAATAATTTCATACACATGTTAATATTTGGATATAGGGCCAGACTAATTTATTGGTGAATTGGTTTCTACCGGGCCCAGGCCAAAGGTCATTGGGCCCAACCCAATGTTTCTTCACTTAAACCCTAGCCCACATCCTAAGTGATCCCTTCAGTTGCTCCCCCTTCTTCTACGCAGCTTTCCCCCTCCTCTCCGTTCCCTTCTTGTCTCTTCGTGTTCGATGAGTCCAATCTCTTCCCAAGGCAGTCTTCTCTCTTAATGATATAATTGAAACCGTGTGACCCTGTGTGGTTTTCCGATGATGGCTTGCCTATAAGAACGATTCCGTTCGTTCTGATGAAGGCATCGCAATTATACGTTTCAGTCTGTTCTTCCTTCCACTTCCTTCTTTGTCTATACTGAGTTTTCAATCTCTTTCGTGAGATATACAGTGTATACGGTTGTGGGTTCTTGAGTGGATAAGGAGTTGGGAGAGAAGTGTTACCGGGGAAGGGGTTCAGTGCTCTGTGGGGAAGAAAGTCTTGTGTGACTTCTTATTCACTGCCGATTGTCTTGTGTGTTCGAATCGGGGCGAGTCCAGGCACCCTCTGAGCCCTTGTATTTTTGACAGATGGCGATGTTGATACCCAACAGCGGTATCAGAGCCATGGTTGCGCCGCCGTCTCCCTCTGCCGTCGTCGCCGTTGCGAACCAAGACTTGGTGTCACTGCTCTGCCATTGCTTTTGTGCGTCGCTGCTCCGCCATCGATTTAGAGTGTCACTGCTCCACTGTTGCTTTTGAGCGTCGCTGCTCCATCGTTACTTTTATGCGACTCTGTTATCCGTTGCGTTCGAAACCCCATGCTTGCCGATGGTGGATTTTCTCCTCGGTTATTGAACCGAGGCTGGTAGGTCGTCCGCTCTTCATCCCCCGCCTGTCGCGCCTTTGCCTGACGCGCTTCGTTTCACAGACAGGAGGTCAAAACCTGAGGTTTCCACAAAAACCTCGATTTGGTAAAAAGCTTAACCCTTTTTGTAGTTGCCGGTTGTACCGAATATGTTTGGGTTGCTTGCTGGTAGATACCAGTTGAACCAGGTAGGATCATTTGCTGTTGATGCTATAATCTGCTGGTTTTGAGTTTTAGATATTTGATTATATATATTGCCTGATATTCTGTTTATCCTGGAATATTTATATATATATATATATCTCTGAAATATGATTTCCTGCATGTGATTTGTTTGCAATATTACTTGTGTGTAATATTCTGTCCATTTGAACATTTTGGTTAAAACGGACCTGAGTGACCCCCCTACGCAACCGATAAATCGGTGTGTGAACTTGAAAATCCTCAGCCTTTCGATTTGTGTGAGTTGTGTGAATTGTATTTGTGCTTTTGTGTGCAATATGTCCTCTATGGGTTCCTATAACCTTGCACCATTTAATGGTCACACTCATTTTGGCATTTGACAAAAAAAAAAAAAAATGAAGGGTATTTTGATACATTAACGTGTATTCAAAAGTATCACCCTTGCATTTTCAGATGCCACGTTTGATGATAAAAAGGAAGAAATGGATGAGACAGTACTCTCATCCATTATCCTGAACCTCTCAGACTCTGTTATCCGAAAAGTTGGAGAACAAAAAAGTGCCAAAAAGAATTATGGTATAAATTTGAAGAATTATTCACTGAAACATCACTGCCTCTTAAAATATTCTTACTTGAAAGATTTTTCTGGTTTAAACTTGATATGTCTAAAGATATTGATGAAAATATGGATATTTTTCAAAAACTTGTGCAAGACATTAAGAAAACTGGTGATAAATCAATTGATGAATATACTGCTATTGTACATTTAAATGCAATACCTAATTCATTTGGTGATGTTAAATCTGCTATTAATTATGGTAGAGATCAGATTAATCTTGACACTGTGATAAATGGTATTAAGAGTAAAGAAATAGATTTAAAAGCAAACCTGAGTATAAAAAATCAAAATCATGTCGAGGCTATGTTTGTTAAGGGAAAAAAATTCAAGAAAAAGAATCATGAAAACAAAACTGGGCAAGAAAGATCAAAGGATAAAAATGCAAAAGTGAATAATTCTTCAAATAAAAACAAGAAGTGTTTTAATTGTGGAGAACCTGGTCATTTTGCTAATGTTTGTCCTCACCAAAAAAGGCCTAAGGATAATAATGTTTCTAAAAAGGAAATGCATGAGGATGTCTTTATGGTAACTGACTTTTGTGAAACTTCTGTGACAAATTCTGTGAATTCATCTTTTTTATGTGAAAATGAATGGTTTATTGATTCTGGTTGCACGTTTCACTTAACACCATTTAAGAATCTATTTTGCTTCTTTAAAGAAACAACTGATGGTTTTGTATTCATGGCTAATGATAACAAATGCCGTATCTTAGGTATAGGTAATATTGCACTTTTGTGTGAATCTGGACATGCTCTTAATCTGAAAAATGTAAGATATGTGCCTGCTTTAAGCAGTAACATCATATCTTGTGTTGCATTAGAAGATGAGGGTTATGAGGGTAAATGGGGAAAGGATGTTATGTCTATTATGAAGGGGAATTATGTGGTCCTTAAAGCTGAAAAACGAAAAAACCTATATATGTGCTTTACTAAATCTATCTTGCATGCAAATGTAGTTAAAGATGATAAAATTGCACTTTGACATTGTAGACTAGGGCACACGAGCAGTCAAGACCTTGAATTATTGCAAAAAGTAGGATCATTTGGAAATGATAAACTTTCATGCATGCCTTTCTGTGAGTCTTGCGCTAAGAGTAAGCAACATAGGATAAATTTCCCTATTTCCCCTGCCTCTAATCTATCAAAAAGCACTGACATACTTGATTATCTGCATGCAGATATGTGGGGACCTGCCAGTACCCCTACACATGGAAATAAAAGATGGTTTCTATTCATTATTGATGATTTTTTTTGAAAAGTTTGGATTCTGCTATTGAAAGATAAATCTGATGTTTTTGAAACTTTTAAAAATTGGAAATCTTTAATTGAAAATCAAATTGGCAAGAAAATCAAGAAATTAAGAATTGATAATGGATTAGAATTTTGTCATAACTTGCTTGATAATTTGTGTGTTGAGTCTAGAATCCAAAGACACAAAATCGTTCCTAACACACCACATCAAAATGGTTTGGCAGAACGGATGAATAGAACCTTTGAGAAAGTAAGAAGCATGTTGGCTGCTTCTGGACTTTCGAAGAAGTTCTGGAGTGAAGCAGTTGTTACTGCTGCCTATTTAATTAATAGGTCCCCATCCATGCCTTTAAATGGGAAATACCCAGAACTTGTGTGGTCTGGTAAAAGTGTTGATTTTTCAACTTTGAGAATCTTTGGCTGTGCTGCTTTTGTGCATAAAAAACATGACGAATTAGAACCAAGGTCTAAAAAATGTGTTTTCCTTGGTTATCTTGAAGATATAAGAGACTATAGATTGTGGCTAAGGAATGAACCTGGTTTTAAAGTAATTATCACAGAGATGTTATTTTTAATGAAACTGAATTTCCTTGCCTGCCTATCTCTGTGCCTATTATTGCTCATGACACGACTCTAAGTGAGGTGGATCATACACCTAATTTTCCTATTTTGCCTGATTCTAATTTTGATAACTTGCATGATAATAATGATAATTTAAGTGATGCTGAAAATGTTTAAAATGATTATTATCAACTTGCTAGGGATAGACCTAGAAGAAACATTAGGCAGCCATCTAGACTTAATGATTATCACATGGATATGTATGGTTTGAATGTGTATGAATCCCCATTTGAACTTGAACCAAAGTCCTATAAGGAAGCTGTGAACTCTAGAAATTCTATTGACTGGTTAAATGTTATGAATGATAAAATGAACTCCTTGCATGTTAACCGAACTTGGAATCTAGTACCTAAGCCTAATAATTGTTATGTTGTTGCATTTAAATGGCTTTAGAAGGTAAAAGAGGAAAGCAACAACATTAGGTTTAAAGCTAGACTTGTAGCGAAAGGTTTTACTCAAAAAGAGGGGATAGATTATACAGAAATCTTTGCTCATGTTGTTAAGTTTGTCACTGTGCGCATAATGCTTGTATTAGTTGCTCATTTTAATTGGGAATTAAAATAACTTGATGTTAAAAATACATTCCCGCAAGGTGAACTTGGCAAACAGATATACATGTCTCAACTTGATGGTTTCGTTGATTCTAAAAAACCTGACCATGTATGCTTGCTTAAAAAGTCCTTGTATGATTTAAAACAATCTCATAGACAATGGAACAAAAAAATTGACTCTTGCATGAAAAACATTAAGTTTAAAAGAAGTATGCATGATCACTGTCTTTAATTTAAGAATGATGCTCATATTCCTACTTTTCTGCTGATATATGTCGATGATATGCTACTTGTGAGTCCCCACATAAAATCTATCGAATATGTGCAGAATTACTTAAGTGAAAATTTTGATATGAAATATCTAGGAGATGCTAAACGAATACTAAGCATGGATATTGCTAGAGATAGGAAAAACATACCTTGCATTTGAATCAAATTTCTTATGTAAATAAGATTTTGAGTAAATTTTCTATGTCTAATGCTAAACCTACAAGTGTTCCCCTTACTGCTCATTTTGTGCTAAGTAAGGATCAGTCTCCCAAGACTGATTATGAAATTAATGAAATGTCTAAGGTGCCATATGCTAATGCTATAGGCTCGGTTATGTATCTTATGGTAAGCACTCGACTGAATATCACATACTCGGTAAGTTGCGTAAGTAGATACATGTCTAACCCTGGTATGCCTCATTGGGATGCATTGAAAGGGATTTTAAGGTATTTAAAAGGATCTGTTAATATTTGCCTTAAATTTTCTAAATGTGCTTAAGGTGTGAATTTGATTGGATATACCGATTCTAATTATGCTAATGATAGAGATAATATGTAGTCATCTACTTGTATGTGTTCACTCTATGTGGGTCTTGTATTAGTTGGAATTCTCAACTTCAGCATTTTGTTGTTTTATCCATCACTGAATTTGAATACAATGCTATAACTGATACTCTTAAGGAAGCTATATGGTTAAAAGGCATGTTATCTGAATTTGGATATTTAAAAGGTGATACAGTTGTTGTATATTCTGATAGTCAATATGTGATTCGACTTTGTAAAAATCCTGTCTTTCATGATCGAACGAAGCATATAGACGTTAGGTATCACTTTATTTGGGATATTGTTGAAAAGTGGGCTGTCAAACTTGAGAAAATACCCTCACAATTTAACCCTGCTGATATGGAAAAAAAAAAGTTTATCTGTTGAGAAAACTAATGATTGCATGAATACTTTGAATTTTGATTCTTTGGTTTAAAAATGTGTATTCCTTGCATATAGGACCTGGCCTTAGTTTGTCTCACTTGTTGTCTCTTATTTGTGCAGGTGTGTGTGTGTGTGTGTAAAGGGCTATGATGAAACGTCTGCGCCCCGGATAACTTGACAATTGGTTTTGTGTGGGTTGGTCCAATAAGGTGGAGAATATTAATATTTGTGTATTGGCCAAAACTAATTTGTTGGTGGGATGGTTTCTACCAGCCCAGGCCAAAGGCCAATGGGCCCAGCCTAATGTTTCTGCACTTAAGCCCTAGCTCACGTCCTAAATGATCCCTGCACTTGCTCCCCCTTCTTCTGCACAACTTTCCCTCTCTTGCCCATTTCCCTCTTGTCTCTTCGTGTTCGACGAGTCCAATTCCTTCCCAAGGCAGTCTTCTCTTAATGGCAGAGTTGAAACCGCGTGATCCTGTGTGGTTTTCCCATGATGGCTTGCCTATAAGAACGATTATGTTCGTTCTGATGAAGGCATCGCGATTATATGTTTCACTCTGTTCTTCCTTCCACTTCCTTCTTCGTCTATACTGAGTGTTCAATCTCTTTCGTGAGATATACAGTGTATAGGGTTGTGGTTCTTGAGTGGGTACGAAGTTGGAAGAGAAGTGTTACCGGGAAGGGGTTCGGTGCTCTATGGGGAAGAAAGTTTTGTGTGACTTCATGTTCACTGCTGATTGTCTTGTGTGTTTGAATCGGGGCGAGTCCAGACACCCTCTAAGCCCTTGTATTTCTGACAAACATCAATGTTGATACCCAACAACACACACACATATAATTTAGCGAGAGAAAAAGAATCTCATTAAATGCTAGAATTTGACTTGAACCCAAACTAAAATAACTGGCATTTTAAAAGGTCCATGCTTACCACTAGACTAGTCATCATTTATAAAATCTTAACGACTATTTCATAATAAAATAATGTTAATGATGAAATAAATATATAGATATGAATCAAATTTTAATGAATAAATTTTTAAATTAATTTTCTTATCAACTTTTATATATCCTAAAAATAAACTTTGTATTAACATATTCATTATATTAATAGAAAATTTAATTTAAGATATGCATTAACCAAATAGATCATTTTGTGTACTTTATTTTCTATATTTTTTTGGCAAAAACTTTTTCACATACTTATAAATGTGTGAATTTTCTACATTTATTTTGTTGATAAGTAACCCTACCTACCTGATAAGAAATGAAAATTGGTGAAAAACTCATAAATATTATAATAATTATTATGTCTTTTAACTACAGATAATTATATTATAGAGAATAATTTTCAATCATACAAGCAATATCATTACATTTTAGGTAAATAAATAAATATCTTTTTTACATTTAAGGAGTAATATATTTACGATTTAGCAAGGATATTAGAAAACTCCTTGATTGTACCTATATCAGCGAAAAGGGTCAAATATTTTAGCAAAAATGAGAAGGCTGGTTGTAGGATTATTGAACTATACTTGATGGTTTATGTTTTGGGCGCTTATTAAAATTTTTTTTTCTTAAACTTTATTGTTAAGTTGTTTTCAAGAATTACTTAAGGATAATTTATCGTTCTGGTGTTGCAAGAATTTTTTGATGGATTTGTGTTATATCTATTGTTTAATGTTATAATTTTACTTACTTGATTTTATTTTTGTGTTCTTCTGATAATTGTACCTTGAAAAATATGTGTTTGGTGAACTTATTATTTACAGTTAAACAGTAATACCTTGCAATACAAAAAGTAATATTGTTAAAGTTAAACAGTAATAATTTTCAACACAAAAAGTAATATATTTTAGGGTAGGTGGTAACACGTATCAAGACATAGAGTAATACAGTTACGGTTAAGAAGTAATACATTTCAACATAAAGATCAATACTTTTACGGTTAAATAGATTACATTCAACACATAAGTAATAGATTTATGGATAAGAAGCATTACCTTCCAATACAAAAAACAATACATTGACGGTTAAAAAGCAGTACCTTTCATGATTAAGCAATAATATATATGTTAAGAGTAATAGCTGTTATAGTTAAGCAGTAATATGTTTCAACACAAAGAATAATATATTTAAGGTTAAATGGTAATATGTTCCAACATATAGACTAATACATTGCAACACAAAAAGGAATACTTTTTAGAAATAAACTGTAATATCTTGTCACAAAGAGAATACCTCATGATTAAGCAATAATATATGTGTTAAGAGATTGAACCAAAAAAATTGCTTTTTGAATGGTATTACTTGTTTATTTAAATAATATTATTTTACCTTTTAACAATATTACTCATTTACTTAAAATATAACATTTTGAAACTAATATTAAAATATAAATTGATTAATTATATTGAAAATTAAGATTTTAATAAGTTTTATAGAAAATTATTATTTAATATTTAATTATTGGCCGGGTATGGACTGTAATTTTTTTTAAAACTATTTTGTTACTATATTAATATAAATTCAATGAAAAGTAAATCAAAAAATTGCTAAATATTATTTGTTTAAGTAAACGATAATATTTGTTTAGCTAAAAAGTACTACTGAATTAATTAAAAAGTAGTACTCGCGCTCAGAGAGAAATCAAAATCGTTGGGTGTGAGTTTCACGTGTGTTGGACGTGAGCTACTTGCACCTAGGCATGATATTTGTATCTTTTTTTACTCTGATGCACTTTTTTAGGTTTGTTCGTAAAATTTAAGTGGATTTTGAGGATTGAGTTGTACGAATCTGTGCAGCCAATACATAAGAAACCTAATATATTTCTGATCAATTTATTGTGATCTAAATTAAACTAAATTAAAATTAAATAAAAATACTCTCCATAAATATTACTTTCGGAAGAACAAAAAAACAATGTGGTCCAAGATAACACAAAAATATCCAAACTTTTCTCGGTGGAAGCTGCTATTTTGTAATTGTAAAGTAAGATGTGACACAATTACTTATAATGTACAAATGGAGCATGCTTCATTTCCTCATTAGGTCTCCACTCCAATTAGGTGTCGGCAAAGACAAGATTGATTTGATTTGATTAGAATATACATATATACAAATACATATATATGTATATATATATATATTAATATATCCTATTTATAAAATGTTCAATAGAGAGGCCAATTAAGGGACACCCAATTTCGGTAAAAAGCTGTAATAAAAAATCAGTTTTGGCAAAAGTTTTGTTCCACTGTTTTCAATTTCCTATCCACTTCTGCCATTTTCCACCCAAAATATTGCTGCTCTAAATTTTGGGCAGACATATTTTCAAGCTCTGTGTTTTAAATAAAAATTCCGTTACTGGAAAAGAAATTAAAGAAAAAAAAAAAAAAAACATCGAGAAATTCATATTAGTTGACATGAATAATTCAAGTTGGGCTGCTCCGTGTGAATTCATGGACTACCAATCTAGATAGACGACAACATGGTTGACTTTAAACCTAATTTCATAACGGACAGTTTCGATTTTGATTTAATATGATAGCTAATTAGTCCAACAAAATTACATGGATTGTAACTAGGTTTGGAACGGCAATACGTATACCCTATTGTATTTATACATCATGCAAAATATATATACATTCCTGAGTTAAGTTGACTTAATTTTTTTATTAAAAATATAGTTTTTTTTAATCTTTAGTAAACTAATTTTGTAAATTTAACATTCATTTTGAACATCTATTGCGAAACAGTTTTAGAAAACAGAAATTATATAATATATATCATAGAAAATAACATAATGAAATTTAAAGATGTGTTGTCATCCGAACGCATGGAATCTATTCAATTTTCATAGTATGAATGTAGTGAAGATCCTGTAAAAGAGTTATATATTATTGGTGCAGATGAATGTACGAGACATAATATAAACAAGAAAAAAAAATAGTTTTCTATTATTTTATGGCACACTAGTATGATCTTTCGTGCGATGCATGGATATATTAATTTCTTTATGAGGTATTTTCTTATAATTTTATAGTATAATATTTTTAAATTTAAAAGTACATAAAATTGATATTTTTAAAACATATATAATTATATTAAATAATTTGTATATATAGCATGATTATAATAAAAGATATAAATATTATATATAATCATATAACTATAGAATGGATAAAATAGAATAAATGCAATTTGGAGATTAAGGAAGTAATTATATAATAGGTCAATGCATGTATAAGAATAAAATTATGAATATAAATAAAATTATATGAAATTTAAAATATTTTAAGGTTGCATATGAACAAAGTTATACAATATTTTTATGTTATAGTAACCATGTTTCGGTCAAAAAATATGGCAACTATAATGAATAGTTGATACTTCTCTTTATATATATATATATATATATTAACAAATTAATATATTATATTGTTTTTGGAAGAAATTAAAAAAATTGAATAATAAGACATCACTTTTTGATATATTCTAGAATTAATGTTAATCCATAATCCCAAAATTTATGTTAATTAACTTTATAATTGCAAAATCACTTCCAAATTTTTAGTGGGAGATTAACTTTCTTAATTTACGGATGAATTAGTTATTGACAAATAATAATATTATCATTCAATAATTAAAAGTGTATTTTATATATGATTTTAAAAAATAAATTCAAATTTACAAACCTATTTTAGCGAGTACTTCTCTTTTTATATATATATATTATATAATATATGCCAGATTTTCTTAAAGCAAATAACAAAATTTTCTAAAATATCTGAATAACATTTATATTCTAGAAAATCATTGAATTCTCTGAAAAATCTTAAGAAACCAAACGTCATTCATAATATTATAATAAATATAAAAATTAATAAAATAAAAAAATTAAATATTACTATTTTTGTAAATGAAAAAGATGGGAAAAACCTGTGTTATCATAAATAGATAGACTTCTACTATTATATATATAGATATTTATTATTTTAGTTTTTTTATATCAAATCGATTTATCTAACTTATTAGATATATTGGTTATCTATATCCCAAAATTTATGGAATTATAGGATTTGAATTGCACTACAATTTATCTCTATAGAATTTAGAAGTTTATTTTGATATACTCATAATAAAATAATGCAGATTAAAATTAATAATAATAATATAATTTTTTATTTCGATTTTTAGTTACCATTAAATCGTGGTCTATCAATTAAATTATCTTATTATATCTTATATATAGATAGACATTGATATAGATTTGTATAAAAAATGTATAATTTTAGGAAGAATTTTATTTATTTATTTAAGACGATACTTTTCTTTATACATATATATATATATCACAATAATTTACGAAAAAATATTTTTAATTAATGATTAAATTTTAATTTTTACTAACATAAGCATAAATATTAAAATACTAGTTATCTATTATTTATTTCGCCCAGACAACTATTTTCATTAATGAAGGCTCAATCATTATAGGTCAATGAATTTGGTAAAAATATTAGTATTATGGGTTCGATTTTATTAAATAATGGATTGGACTATCTGCGGTGAAATTATGTTGTAAAGTATAAAATCAATTAATTAATAATTTTAAGAAAAAAAGAATTATTTGAAAAAGAAAAAAATGTAATTTCTAATAAACTTATTCAATTTATTTTTATATATTATTTCATGTTAATAGTATTCTAATAAGTTGCGTGCATTTAAATATTTTTTCGGTAAGATATTTGTAATTAGTTGAACTATTTTTATTGTTCAGATAGGTCAAAAGGGATACAAATTGCTCACTAGTAAGTTTAAGTTTCAAACACAAATTAATTAATTTTAATATTTTTATTTATTTATTATACATAGTAATTTATCCTAATTTTAATTTTTAAAATAATTTAATTAAAAAAATAATATATTTAATCTGATTGCACAGGATATATAATAATTTGAATAAAAGTAGAAAAACTGCTATTAAGAAAAAGACAATATAAGTTGATGTAAAAATATAAACATCGAATGTTTGTTATTTTGTTGATAAAATCAAATATAAATAAGGTGGGGTATTTAAAAAGGACACGAAATTTGAGAGGTGGGAGATTAAAGTTAATTAGGTAATTGTCGAAATGTCATTATCTTGGTACCCCGATTTGGAAGTCTTGGTCAACTGTTCTTTCCCTTTGAAGGAGTCGTTTCATTCTTGCTTTGCTAATTTCAGCTTTCCAAGTCAAATCAGTTTAATTACTAAATACCTGTGTGTAATATTCGTATGAATGAAACTTTTATCTTATCTCATAAATTAGTGTCTTAATCTATTAAACCCACATATTGTTATATTGAAAAGAAGAAACACAAAAATTAGTGTCTTAATCTATTAAACCCACATATTGTTATATTGAAAAGAAGAAACACAAAAGAGAGTAAATATTTTATGAATTGGTTGTACTAGTGGGTAGGATCCATTAGTTTTTTTTGATTAATCCTTAAAAACCACACCAAACAAAAAAATAAAAAAATTTCCGGCCAATGCACATCCAACTACATTTAGAACGCGCGTAGTTTATGTCCGAACGATTTAAATTTTTTTCTTGGTATGTAATACTATTTAGGTAAACTATTAATATTTTTTACATAAATAAATAATATCATTTAGTAGTGCATAATACTGTGTAGTTAAATTAGTAATAATTTTTATCTAAATAAGTAAAACTCTTTTCTCTTAAACTAATAAATATTGAACACTTTTTTAAATTCAATTTTCAACACATATATTATTGTTTAACCGTGAAGGTATTACTCTTTGTAATGTGATGTATTAGTCTATATTTTGGAACGTAGTATTGCTTAACCTTAAATGTATTACTTTCTGTGTGGAAATGAGTTACTGCTTAACTCTAAAATGTAGTACTTTTTATATTGAAAGATATTACTTTTTAACCATAAAGGTATTGCTTTTTGTGTGGTAATGTAATACTATTTAACCATAAATGTATTATTTTTTGTGTGTTGAAATTTATTACTTCTTAACCGTAAAAGTATTACTCTAAAACTAATAATTACCTTTTTACCACCAACATAAAATTCATAGTCATACTAATTTTTACATTCTCTATAGTTTTAACACACTTCTGTCCTTCATGAAACATGCTCAGAAACAAGTCAAACATTATATGTTGATATGTCTTGAATCACACACTTCGCAGAGCTGTCACGGGCGGAGACGCCCCCAGCCCAACGGTATGCAGTATTGGGCCTTAAGCCCAATTTCGGTGTTTTAGGTTTTCCTCAGTACTATATATATGGTCTTTGAGATCTGTAATCTGTAACACATACCGCATAATAAAATCCGTTCTCCTCTCTGCCCGTGGACGTAGCCAATTTATTGGTGAACCACGTAAATCTTGTGTCTTCTTTACGTTTCCTGTTTCTTGTTTATGCTCTATAATCCTATTCTGTCACAACAAACTGGTATCAGAGCCTGGTCGTTTCGATCAGGGTATTTTCCGCACTGTTAGGGTTTTTTAGAGCCGATCAAGAATGTCTGCTTTCAACGTAAAGGTTGACAAATTCACTGGGAGAAATAGTTTTGGCTTATGGCAGATCAAGATGCGATCTCTGCTGAAGCAGCAGGGTTTGTGGGCGCCGCTATCAGGAAAACCTAAATCTGAGGATGCAGATGAAGAAGAGTGGAATACCCTAGAAGAAAAGGCCCACTCGACTATCATGCTATGTCTGTCTGACGATGTTATCATCGAGGTTGCGGATCAGGAAACTGCCAATGGTCTCTGGAAGAAATTAGAGAGTCTCTACATGACGAAGTCTCTAACCAACAAATTGCTTCTGAAGCAACGTCTGTTCCGTTTACGCATGCAGAAAGGTACACCCCTTCGGGATCATCTAGATAAATTAAACAAAATTCTACTAGATTTGCGTAATATTGATGTTAAAGTAGAAGATGAGGACGCTGCTTTAATTCTGTTAGTATCTTTGCCTGAATCGTATGAGAATTTTTTTGAATCGTTTATTACTGGGAAAGATACTCTGTCTCTGGAAGATGTTTGATCTGCCCTCCACAGTAGAGAAGACCGTCAACAGGCAACTGGCTCGGCCACAGAAAATCAGGCATCGGGGCTGTTTGTCACGGGTAAGGGACAAAAGAAATCTGGGAAGAAAAGTGGGAAGCCGAATCAGAAAGGTTCAAAAGGTCCTAAACCCGATGACATCTGCAATTACTGTAAAGAACCAGGGCACTGGAAGAATGATTGTCCTAGGAAGAAGAGGAAACAGGAGAAGAAAGAGGGTGTCGGCGGTTCTGCAGCTATTGCAGAAACTGATACAAATTCTGAAGATGATCTGGCCTTGGTTGCAGCTGGACAGTCACATCGTAATGATGTGTGGGTTCTTGATTCTGGGGCATCATACCATATTTGTCCTAACAGGGAGTTCTTCTCGACCTATGAGCAGATAAATGGAGGAAATGTTACCATGGCTAACAGTGCTGCCTGCAAGGTGGTTGGGATTGGCTCAGTCAGGATACGGACACATGATGGGGTATTCTGCACCTTGAATGAAGTCAGGCATGTTCCACAGATGACGAAAAATCTGATATCATTGAGTCTCCTTGATAGCAAGGGTTTCAGTTTCAAAGGTGAAGGTGGAGTTATGTATGTCTGTCAAGGTTCAAAGGTGGTTATGACAGGCTTGAAACGTGGTACCTTATATTATCTGCGAGGTTCCACTGTGACAGGTTCTGCTGATGTTGCATCATCTGAGGTTCAGACCATGGATATGACCAGGCTGTGGCATATGAGGCTCGGTCATATGGGAGAAAGAGGGATGCAGATTTTGTCAAAGCGGGATCTTCTTTCTGGGCATAAAGTGCAGAGTCTTGAATTCTGCGAACATTGTGTTTTTGGGAAACTTCATCGCAGCAAGTTTCCAAAGAAGGCAGTTCATCAGACCAAAGGGACTCTTGACTACATTCATATGGATTGTTGGGGTCCGTCACGTGTTGAGTCTATTGGAGGCCACAGATATTTTGTGTCTATGATTGATGACTACTCTAGGATGACTTGGGTAATTATGATGAAACATAAAAGTGAAGCTTTCAAGAAATTCAAGCAGTGGAAAGCGTTGGTAGAAAATCAGACTGGGAAGAAGATCAAGCGACTGCGAACTGATAATGGCCTGGAGTTCTGTTCGTCTGAGTTCAACGAGTTCTGCAAGGATGCAGGGATTGACTGACACCACACTATTCGACATACACCGCAGCAGAATGGTGTGGCAGAGCGCATGAATCAGACATTGCTGGAGAGAGCGAGATGCATGCTTTCGAATGCTGGTTTGGCTAGAAAGTTCTGGGCAAAAGCAGTAAACACGGCGTGCTATCTGATCAACCGTGGTCCTCACACTGGCATTGATTGCAAGACACCTTATGAGGTATGGTCTAATAAACTTGCAGATTATTCACTGTTAAAGGTTTTTGGTTGTAATGTTTACTATCATGTTAGTGAGGGTAAATTAGAGCCAAGAGCTAAGAAGGGTATATTTGTTGGTTTCGGGGATGGAGTTAAGGGATATAGAATTTGGTCACCTTCAGAGAATAGAGTTATATTCAGTAGGAATGTGATTTTTGATGAGAATTCTATGCTTAACCCCACTGTGAAGTCCATTTGTACAGAAAATTGTAGTAGTGTTGATAAACAGGTGGAGCTGCAAGTCACTCTCGATGAGTGTAAATCACAACTCCAAGGTGGAGAAGATCAACATACTACAGCTGAAAGTGCAAGTTCAGATGTTCATCCAGAAGCTCGCCAGACAAGCATAGCGGTTGATAGAGCTAGGAGAACAGGTGTGAAGCCTCCTGTGCGGTATGGTTTTGAGGATATGGTGACTTACGCATTACAAGTCGTTGACGAGGTGGAAGAGGAAGAACCATCTGCAGGTGAACTATTCACATACAGAGAGGCTGTTTCAGGTAGTGAGTTGGCCCAATGGCTCGCTGCAATGAGAGAAGAGATGGAATCACTTGCCAAGAATGAGACTTGGGAGCTGGTCAAACGGCCTAAGGAGAGAAAGATTGTTACTTGCAAATGGATATTCAAGAAGAAGGAAGAAACCACACCTGGTGAGGGTGTGAGATACAAAGCTCGGCTAGTTGCAAGAGGGTTCACACAGAAGGAGGGGGTTGACTATAATGAGATATTCTCACCAGTGGTAAGACACACTTCCATCAGAGTGTTACTAGCAATGGTTGCACATCAAGATTTAGAACTTGAGCAACTAGATGTGAAGACAGCTTTTCTACATGGAAAGCTCGAAGACGATATCTACATGACTCAGCCAGAGGGGTTCCAGGTTCTGGGGAAGGAAGATTATGTTTGCAAGTTGATGAGGTCTTTATATGGGCTAAAGCAGTCTCCAAGGCAGTGGTATAAGAGGTTTGACAGTTACATGATCCAGTTGGGATACAACAGGAGTCCGTATGATTGTTGTGTGTATCACAACAAAGCTGATGATGGTTCCATGATCTATCTCGTCCTGTATGTGGATGATATGCTCATAGCTGCGAAGTCCAAGTCTGATATTCAAAAGTTGAAGGATCTGCTCAGTGCTGAGTTCGATATGAAGGATTTGGGTGCTGCCAAGAAAATTCTGGGTATGGAGATATATAGGGAAAGAGAGAAGAAGAAGCTTTTCTTGTCACAGAAGAGTTACATTCAGAAGATCTTGTCTAGATTTGACATGTCTACCGCCAAGCCTATTGATACTCCAAGTGCTACAAATATTCATTTATCCACTAATTATGCACCGAAATCTGTAGTTGAACAGGTGTACATGTCTCGAGTCCCATACTCTAATGCAGTAGGGAGTTTGATGTATGCTATGGTCTGCACTAGACCAGATCTTGCACATGCTGTTAGTGTTGTCAGCAGGTTCATGGGACAACCTGGAAAGGAGCATTGGCAAGCTGTGAAGAGGATTTTCCGTTATCTCAGAGGTACGTCTGATGTTGGTCTCATTTATGGAGGTGATGCTCACGTTTCTGTGACTGGTTATTGTGATTCTGACTATGCTGGAGATGTTGATAGTAGAAGATCTATGACTGGTTATGTTTTCACTCTTGGTGGTTCTGTTGTTAGTTGGAAGGCAACTCTGCAGGCTACAGTTACTTTGTCTACAACTGAAGCAGAGTATATGGCACTGACAGAAGCTGCTAAAGACGGAGTTTGGTTGAAAGGGCTTGTAGGTGATCTTGGTCTACATCATGATCAAGTTATTGTATTCTGTGACAATCTGAGTACAATCTGTTTGACCAAGGATCAGGTCCATCATGAGAGGACCAAGCATATTGATGTGAGGTATCATTTTCTGAGGAATGAGCAGAGAATCAAGGTGATGAAAGTAGGTACTGCTGATAATCCTGCTGACATGTTCACCAAGCCGGTCCCACATAGCAAGTTTCGACATTGTCTGGACTTGCTAAACGTCACAAGCTGTTAGATGCCCAAGGAGGGCAAATCTGAGGCAGAAAGGAGGAGTCTGTTCATCTGGCATTGTAATGATGCATCTGCAAGGAAGATTCAAGTCAAGGTGGAGATTTGTTGATATGTCTTGAATCACACACTTCGCAGAGCTGTCACGGGGGTCAAGGGGGGCGACGTCCCCCTTGCCTGGGGGTCCGGGGGGGCGGAGACGCCCCCGGCCCGACGGTATGCAGTATTGGGCCTTAAGCCCAATTTCGGTGTTTTAGGTTTTCCTCAGTACTATATATATGGTCTTTGAGATCTGTAATCTGTAACACATACCGCATAATAAAATCCGTTCTCCTCTCTGCCCGTGGACGTAGCCAATTTATTGGTGAACCACGTAAATCTTGTGTCTTCTTTACGTTTCCTGTTTCTTGTTTATGCTCTATAATCCTATTCTGTCACAACATTATCAATATTATAAATAAAATATTATTTGAATTATCATTGAAACTTCTTTCCCGAATCAAATAAAATTTCCACTAGGGCAACCTATCAAAATTTTCCTATTAGAAATCTTTCGAGAGACTCTTGAAACCTACTAGAGTTTTCGGAATGCCCAGCTTGTAACCTGCTGGAGTTTTCAGAATGCCCAGCTTGTGAATCACCCATGTTCGAGTGTTGTTCATCTATGTATTAGCCTCATCGTCATGGGAAATGCCCCAAACTTGCTGCACAAGAATAAATCATTTTTCAATTTGCTTTTGATTTCTTTGAATCCTTCTTTACTTGAGATTAATCTCTACTTTAAATATTTCCCAAACCGTGCACTCTATATTTCTATGAAATTGCTAATTTATATATATATTATATATATATGCTAATTTATATATATATATCCCGTAGAGAATATAGAGTGGGAGAGAAATCATAAGAAAGGATAGAGGAAAAAACAATGGTAAAAGAAGATAAAGAAAAAAGGAGGGGGAAGGCCGGAGGGATTTGAGATGTGAGAGAGGGGAGCTGGGCAACAAAGTGATTTTTTTTTCTTTAAATAATGGATTGGAGGTGGGTCGGATCAACCCGATTGCACATAATTAGGATATGTATAATCCATGTGTATAAGTTTTTAATTATTTATTTTCAATATAATATTATGTGACACACATCTTATGAAAGCTAAGCCACTACTTCGTATCTGATGAAAGCTAACACACTACTTTATGTGGTAGCAAAAAATCTTCCAAATGATACACGGGTCATGTCAAGAATTTTAAAAAATAAATGTATGCTATTTTTTTCTTTTCGGCAATACTAATTATGACGAATGAACCATCTCTTCAAAGTAAAAATTATATTAATCAAATAGCAGATTATCAATTTTAATCTGAAATCCAATTTTTGTAATTAACATTTCATGAATCCTTTCACTTAGTTTTCGAAATAAAAGGCCGAAACTAATTATATATCATTGATCACATCTCACTAAAATAATGACCATCTTCATATATGTTTGCACCTAATCATGCATTAGACACATAATTATGACAACAATAATAAGCAATTTTCCCAAACTTTTCACACAAAAATTCATCCTCATGCTTTAGTCCTGGAATCACCACTCAATTATCTCTTCAAAAAATACCTGCATTTTGAAACACGATCTATAAAATTCGAGGCATACAACACTTAACTCTTTGTATGTATAAAGATATGTGCTCCAAGTAAATTATGAAAAAAGGTAAATATACAAAATAGAAACATTTATCTATCCACCCATCAAATTATGAAGTATCAAAATAGATTTAGGGGCAATCAATAATCAATTCAATAAATACTTATGAGGAAGAAGCATATCTCAACTAGATGAATAATAGGAGACCCAGACTAAAACTCCATTGAGCAAATCTTGCATGTACTCCTCCAAGTGAGAGAGAGAGAGAGAGAGAATCATAAAGACTGATGATTTTAAGGAAATGTGATAATGATAGACAATTCAAATGATAAGACCACATTTGATTTTATCATTACTTTTAACCATGGAATAGGGAAGAGCGGGTGTTTGTTATATTTTGTATTTTATTTTATATTTTACTGTCTTTAACATATTATGTCTTTAACATATGATATGTTGATAAGTAGAAAATTATGTATAACTTAAATTGATAGAAATAAGTATTTAATATATTTTAATTTTCTTATATTCGTTATTTTTCTACTGATCTATATTTTTATTTGAGATACTCCAATTTTTGTATTAGGACCTCACTTTATTACAACACAACAATAAAATGGGAATTAGGACTTGTTGCAACACGGCGTGAAATGAATCTAGGGACGGGGGCCTTTTTTGGAGCTAGAAGGCATGGAAAGACGTTAGAATTGAGTATGCAGTACTATATTGTTTGACATACAAAGCACACGTTAGAACATGAAGAATCTGAGCTAGGTAGGATTTTCTAAGACAAATGCGCTCCCCACACAATGTTCTTAATTAATGGTGTAATGTCCTGAGTATATTCCAATATCAACGGATTTATGCATGGATCCTTAATTAGAACTATTAACTCTACAACAATTCTCTGGTATTCTACTGGAAAATGACTAGAGAATGTCTTATTTATAGAACCTCTGGAGGAATTGTAATCGTCATATAACTTGTAACTTCCATGTTGCTACGATTGGACAATTACAAATTGTTTATGGCATGTGAATGGGGTCACTTCACCTCATATTGGTTATGTATCTAGTACTACAATAATATCTCTAATAGACAAAACTTAGTAGACCACAATATTTTGTTAAATTATTGTTCTTTCGGGTTTTGACAACGCTTTATTACATATGTTGTCTATTAATGCAATCAAGCACTAATATAAAAAGGTTATATAACTACTTTAACTCACCATTGTCTATTAACGTATTTTTGCTCTAATGGAGAACAATTTTGTCAACAATTTTAAAATTGTTGTCCATTAATGCAAACTATGCGAATAGACCACAACTTTTTAGATGTATGGTGAATAAGTGTTGTTTATTTAAATTTATTAATTTGTTATACCAAAATACTTGTAATACTTCTGGGAATTAGAATTCCTATTTCAAACGTGCTCTAAACTTAATAAAAAAATCTGAAATTGAAGATTTCCTCTACTCTCTCTCAACCTCTTCCCCTCTCCTTTCTTCAATTGTCTCCTCCTCCTTCTCTCTCAATCCATCCCTATCTAAAGCCCTAAAATTTCAACTGGCTTAGTCTCTCTCAAATCCCTATGTCACTTACCCTTAATGTAACCTTGACCTTAATCTTAACTCAACCCTAATTTAAAGCAATTGATTTGTCGTACATTTCAAAAAAGAGAAACAAAAATAGAGAAAATGTTGCTAGTGTCCGTTGTATGTGTTCTCCTCCGTGCTATTATCTGCACCTATTTTATAGGTGGCATTTTTCTTTTTATGTTGGAGTTTATGCTAAAAATAAAAATGATTTGTTCTACATCGCTTTTGAAATAA
Organism: Caryopteris x clandonensis; assembly: GCA_028749325.2. Classification (NCBI taxonomy): domain Eukaryota; kingdom Viridiplantae; phylum Streptophyta; class Magnoliopsida; order Lamiales; family Lamiaceae; genus Caryopteris; species Caryopteris x clandonensis. Next base: position 6,165,018 of record JAPYKT020000013.1, read on the forward strand.
ATTTTGAAGACTTCTTAAATCTATTTAAGAAACCTATTAGTGTAGGATTCAAGTACCAATTAAATACACCTTAATTTTTGTATTGAATTCTTCTTAAATAATTTATTGTATTATCTAGTATTTTTTCTAGAATAGAGAGTTGGGAGAAATGTGTGAATTACTCAAATATTTGTAAGGGTTGTGGTGGTTTTGGTAAGGGGTGGTACAATATGGTATACCAAAAATTTCACGCCGTACCAAAATTTTGGTATATGAAAAATTCATATCAATATCGTACCAAAAATTTCGGTTTACCGAAATATTAGTATACTGAAATTTTGGTATAACACACTACTTATACTGTACCATACCGAAATTTTGGTATCCGTTTCATATCGATATTTCGGTATATTGTTTCATACCAAAATTTTCTTATACCGTGTCATACCAAATTACCTATGTAGCGAAAAATGTTTGAATATTTCAATATATCGATAATTTGGCATATACCGAAATATTAGTATACCAAATACTGTTCGGTATACCAAAAAATTAGTAGATCAAATATTGTTCGGTATACCGATATACCAAAATAACTTTCGGTATACCAGTATACCGAATATTTTATTTTTTTATACCATTAACATACCAAAATTTTTTCCGTACGGTATGGAACTCGGTGTACCAAAAATTTCAATTTTTTCGTTATGGTAAATGTGGTATACCATTATTTTCAGTATTTTTTCCACCCATAGTTTTGGTGTTGGGAGAGAGAGTGTGTGATTGTAAGACTTTTCCTACAGTAATGTTTTTTTCTTAGTGGGTCGTGGTTTTTCTCCGATTTTGGAGTTTCCAAGTAAATTCTTGTGTTGGCGCTCGTTATTATTTTTCATTTTATTTTTCAATTCCTTACTTACTTTCCTCTATGGATGGATGTGGGATTAGGGGAGGATTTAATTCCTAACATTTTTTGCAATGTAATGCCACTAAGAGACCAATGGTACTAACAATTTGTCTAGTAACCCCCTCACCCTCCCTCTCTCTCATATTCAAAGACATATAATAACACTCGAAATAAATGGAAAAATTTCAACAATTAATTCTTCAAATCTCATATTTCACTAAATTTTGCCATTGCACGAAACTTGGATTCACAGCTTGATCAGGCAAAGGTGGGTTGCTTTCTTACACTGCAAGAAACTAAATTTCCACAAAAAAAATAAAATAAAATTGAGTAGCCATAAGTTGAGAGATGATTCTCTAGACATTATGCCCAATCAGTATCAAAATAGCCAAGAAGACCAGACTCTGCGCTCTTGCTGAAGAAAATACATAAAGAAATAAAACCTTTAACATAGGGGATATTACACTTAACTGCCTAAAAATGATCAGTAGTTGGTGCTTGAAGAAACCGACTCATCTGATTGACTGTAAAACTCAGATCAGGTTGAGTAAGCGTGAGATATTGAAGAACTCTAAGAAGTGAACGATATTTAGTGATGCCTAAGAATGATGGACCATCACGTGCGAAAGAACTCTCCGTAGCCAAAGGAGTCGAAATAGGCTTGCAATCAGTCATGTCAAATCGGGCAAGAATGACTTGAGTATATTTACATTGACTTAGGAAGAGACCATCATATGTATAAGTAACTTCCAAGCCAAGAAAATAAGTGAGCTTGCCTAGGTCTTTGATTGCAAATTCACAATTAAGACGAAAGATGAAACTTTTTAATAGATCAGAAGAATTCCTTGTGAGGATAATGTAGTCAACATGTACCAATATATAAAGAACAAAGGATTTTTTTCAAAATATAAATAAAGAAGTATCTGAACGAACTGACCGTGTCACCTAGTGGAGAGTCTCATACTTGGTGATCTATTAGGTAGGAACCAATCGTTGGAGGTCATCTCTGCTAATTTGCCTCGGGATTTGAATGATGGTGGGGACTTCTGAATTGGATTTGGCTAGCACCATTAGAGCATCCTTTATCCCCTGATTTTTTAAATCAAGGGCATGATTTTGGAATCGGTACACGATTTGATGATACAATGTTCCCATGAGATGGAGTTCGGAATTTGCTCAGCACCAGTTATTTGGATTTACACCTTGAATGCATCCGCCAATGATGAATCCTATAAGCATAAGACAAAATTGGGGAAAAATGTTATTACCACACTTTCAGAAAGTCAAACCTATACATCAGAATCAACTGAAACCTTTCCAGCATCAAGTGGAACAGAAGAAGAGATAGTTGATGTTTCAGTAATCCTTATGGTTGATGCAGGAGAAAGTCAACCCTTCACTAAACCTATTTCTGATGACTCGGATCAAGAGACTACTGACAGACCATATGTGACACATCCTACTGAAAAGCAAGGTACTAAACCCTCTATTGGTCCTTGGTTTTCATTTGATGATATACCTATCCAAAAGCGAAGAGAAAAGATGCATATACTATCAACCTGGATAGATAATCAGCTAAGCAGAGAAGGAGCTGATTTAAGAACAGTTCTCAAGGAATTCACATCAAGGTTTTTTTGGTGTCCTAAGAGAATTGTTCTTAAGCCTTGGAGAATATCGGCAATTACAACGGATTGATGCAGTAACGCTAGCTGACGTACTTGGTGAAATACATAGAGAATTTATCAGTAAGATCTCTTTATATACCAAGGCTGTATCTCAAGAATACTTTTCTATGAGGTGATATTCGCTATTAGAAAAGGATCTGGATAGGCATTTCAAATGAATGTCTGAAAGATTCTACATCCTGAATGGCTATAATGATCCTAATACGAAGAATTTCTACCTTGCCTCATTACCACAAGAGTTACAACCAGAAATGGCAAGGATATTTCAAGCCATGAAGAAGGACACAGCCAATATCAGTATGGGGCAAATCCATCAAACTTGATTGGCTGCTCTAGAGAAACTCTGTGAGCAAAAAAATATTTTTAAAGAAATGATGGAGAGGTGGAAAATTCCTAAAATGGTATGTGACAAATCCTACCTTGAAATAAAATGCTGAGAAAGCATGCCATTGTTCCAAAATAGATAAAGAAAAAGATAAGCAAAAGGTCAGAAGGAAAAAGAAAAACCAAACATACAGGTTTTTTTTAAGAAAACCATTCAAAAAGAAGTCCACTGATAGATGTTATCTTTGTGGAAAAAAAGGGCATTTCATAAAAACCTGCCCTACGAAGAAAGGGAAAGCGGCTAAGCTGGCATCGCAGATCTTTTACTATCATGAAGCAGATGTTGATTGGCATCACAGATCTTTTACTATCATGAAACAGATGTTGATGAAGCAGACATAGAATCTCTCTATTCAGAACAAGATGGTTAGGATTCTGATACAGCCTTCGTCCTTCATGAGATATCTGATGAAGAAGATTTAGAAGATAATATCCTCATTCTTATGATGAACCAACTTATAATGCTGAGAACCAACATGATCATACAAGAAGGGATGCCATCACCTCATCTTGAAGTCAAGGTGCTTCGTCAAAGTATGACAAACCTATCAAAGAGATTAGACTCCTAGATACAAGAGCATAAAAAACTATGATGAACCCAGACATCCTTCCAGACGAAGCTTGGGAGTCTCATCATGAATATTTATTTACTGCAGACGGCCAAACCTTTCATACTGCCTTGATATCTAAATAACCAGTCGGAATTCAAATCCTTCCAGACTGTGTTCTCTGAATCAAAGTCATCGGAAGCAAACTTCACATACATGATTGATTAATGGTCTTTGATGTTTTCTTTAAAGCTCAGAAGTTATAAATATTTTCCTATGGAATCAAATACAAGAGGACATTCTTACCATTCACACCAACACAAAAGCTGTTCACAGTAAAAGAGATACCATAACCTGATCCACTTATCAAAATATTGAGAAATGTTATGTCTGATTATCTCTCCAGACAATTTCAGCATCAACTCATATCATCTACCAAGGTGCTGCCTGTTATCTTTATGACAGAGAAACGAAAGAAGATAATATCTTCCAAAACTGTTTTTTGGAGACAAGCTCCCACCCATCTTATCAATCCTGATTTATCATTTTCTCCTCGTGATGAGCCTTTCAAAACTCTTGGAGATATTCGACAACATGCAACTGTGAATTTATTTCGATATCTATTGAAATATATTTCAGAAGAAGGAATCCAAGTGGAACAAGCTTGTTGTCATCTCCAGAAACCATTCTTGGGCATAATACATGTTGATCTTTCTAAAGATCTCACCTTCAATGGTTTATAGTACCTATGGTGTTTATCCACCTTATACTTTCATCCGATTGAGTTCTCAGTATGGGATACACTCATTTTTTTCCAAGATACTGAAAATGACTCTACCATTTGGTGGTCATTCTTGCTATGGTATGCAACTGTGGAAGAATGGATACAAGTGATCCAAAATGAATATCAGGATGATGAAGACCCTCATGTCATATTCCTTTGTCATAGGCCATATTCTACAGGAATCCAAGAAGAACTTCGTCCTATCCCCCTACACTATAAATTGAAGACAGTCAAGGGTCCAATCCAAGATAATAAGGAAGAGTGCCAAAAACTTTATGTCCATTTATGTTTTTCCAATAAAAGCTATCCACATGAAGATACTGAAGGACTTACTTGTACCTCATTTGTAGTCAACCCTATCACTAAAGAATTCGAATTAAACCAACCTAGAACTAGTCAAGATCAAGGTTCGAGTATGAACTCGAGTTCGACCCAAGACAAGTTCACTTATAAATTTAAACCTTGTAATAAATACCCATATAATAGGGGTAGTCTTGTATTTTCCTAGGCATGACATCTCATCTAGTAAGGTGTACTTAAAACCACGTTTTATGTTTAAAATAATGTAATACCCATGTTATAAGGGTAGTGGTGTACTTTCCTAGACATGATATCCCATCTAGTGAGGTGTCTTTGAGATAAGTGTCTTGCATGCAACCTAGCATGACATGTCCTACATACAACCTTCTTAAAGTGAGGCACCAAAGCCCTTAGCAAGTCTATGGCTCATCGTATTCTCCATCATATTATGTTTATAGCATAAAGTATGCTCTATACTCGCCTCTTATGAGGATCTTGTATATCAGAAATATGTTATAACCTAGAAAAGAGAAACGGTCCCTATAGTTCATACGAAGATCACAATCCATGTTTTCAATTGCTTTTACTTGGTAGATCTGAGCTTTGCTCGATAAGGCTAAGAGTGCCGAAGAAGGAGTGGAAGTTCAAAGTCAACTTGGTCAAGGCACTTTGAATACAAGATGGCCATGGTCCTCTAAGGGTGTGACATGTAAGGCTCCTGCTTGGTATCAGAGCTAGGTTGCTCTCGTCCTATCCACCGGAGAATATTTTGAGATCTAAGAATTGTGCTTGAGTGGTGACTAGAGAAGGCCCTTTCCCAACTATGGAAAACCCAGGTTCTATTTCCTCATATATTTTATCACATTCTTTGTCTTTTTCTTTATCTAAACACTACAATAGTAGAATAGAAAATTTGGAAGAATACTCAACTATTCCCGGATACTATTATAGAACAAACGGTACCCCCTCTTGTTAGCCCATATAATATATACAGGAAATATGGTAGCCTCACCAAGAGTATCAAGGTTATAATTTTCTCACGAAATCCTCCAACCAAGGAATATGTCTAATCATCCAAAATGAATCACTGTGGACATCCAGCTACAAATCACGAGCAATATGTCACACTATCCATTCCACCTGAATATATTGAAACATGGAAGAGAAAAGGATAGACCCACCTCCATTTAGGAGCTGTCAGATTGGTGCTATCATACCACGGCCGAAGAGGGCTTCCTATAACATCAAGGATTGCACTCCTCGATACTAGATTTCATAAATATGAGCATGTTGTGGTGGGAACGGTTTTTTCCACTCTCAACACCTATCCTGGGATAAGGTATTGAGCTTAAAATGCAACAAAATATGATAAATATAACACAATTCACCCTTATGCTCCAAAATAATGTATAAATCCCGTTTATCAACCCCTGACTTTATTTACTCCATTAACCTAAAAAATAAGTACGGAAAAAAATATTAATTGTGATACTTTGAAGTAAAAAAATAGATTGTTAGTGCATTATTCAAAAGTATGAAACGCACACCATGCTAGAAGAAAGTTCATGTGGACAAATCCAATGCAGGAAAGATATAACGTAGAACTTTAAAAGCAATGAAATAGTTTGGCTGAAAAATATGTAACTTGGTTTTTGATAAACCAAATAGCAACAAATTAATCCTTTATTGGAAGGGCCACTAATGCGGATCACTTGTTTCTCCTGGGAGACCAGAGAACATAGGATGGGCCATTAAAGTATTAATGGGTTTTTTGCCTGCAGCCTTTGATTGATCACCTTCTACTTCTTTCTGTGTTGAAGGTGGTAAGGATATGCTGGATATCATCCCAAAAATGTTTGGCATATAGCTGGGACTCTGTCTTTGACTCATTTGGAGATTGGTGAAGTCGTAAACGTGGAGACTCTATCAGGGGGCATAAAGGTTGAGCTTCTTTTTGCCTTATTTTCTTCGATCCTTGCAAGCTCCTTTTTAATTTATCTAATCTCTACTTCTTTTGATGTGAACTCTAAGTTGTACTGCCGATTTGCAATAAGGCTTCTGAGTTCTCTATCCAACTGGGTTATCTTCCCAGTAAGCTTCTATTCCACTCTCAGAAGATGGGTCTGTAAGTAACTTATTTGATTATATGAATTTTGAACCTTGTCGAGTATTGAGTTACCTTGAAATAAATACTTTGTAGTGATTGATTTTGTGCCTCATCATTTGTGGTCTGCCAATTGAGGATTTCCTCTCCTAGACTCAGAGGCTTTAATTGGCTGCCAATTGTTTCTACCACTGTGCTCTGCATATAAGGTCTTGAGGTCACCTTTGAAGTTTGATCTTTACATCTCTCAAGAGGAGGAAAATCCTCTTCTCAGCTTTTGAACATGAAACATGTTTGGAGAGTTGATGGGTTTGGAAGTGAAGTTCTCTCTTCATGTCTGCATGAGTAGCCTTGTGCAAGTGGAATTGGTATTTTTGGAGTAAGAGGATCAGGTGGGTAATTGTATTTATTGACAGTTGGCTTACAACGCCTTCTTCTCCTTGTTTTGGGAACTTTCTCTTCATCTTCATCATCATTCTCCTAGGTATTGCATGAGCACCTGGGATCACACATGGATGGATCAACATCCCATAGAAAATGGCCATTGTTCCGGTCAGTATATGCATGGCTTCCATCTGGTCTGAATGAAGAGATTGGAATGTCTCTGTCCCTTTGCTTGAAGATGGGCTGGATCATAAATTGGAACATATGAGTAGAACTTTCTTCACGCTCTGTCTTATAGATTGTTTTTACTCATCCATCCTTCAATCATTGAAAACTGAACTCAGTAGAATGAACTAACTATGTCAACTGGTGGAGAGCCTTACAGTTGGTGATCCATTCGATAGGAACCAATCGTTGGAGGTCACCTCTGCTAATATATAAAGAACAGAGGATTTTTTTTTCAAAATATAAATAAAGAAGTATATGCACGACTATCCTGAAAACCAATAAGAATGAAAAAGTCATATAATCATTGATACCACGTAGAGGAGCCTGCTTGAGACCATAAAGAGACTTCTTTGAGAGGCAGACATGATCAGGCGAAGAAGCGTCAACATATCCTGGAGTTTGGCCATGTAAATGGGCTTCGAGAAAATACCATTCAAAAGGGAAGTCTTAACATCAAGTTGATGTAAAGGCTAGTGATTCATAATAACAAGAGATAATATGATACAAATTGTAGATGCCTTGACAACCAAACTGAAGGTGTGAGAATAATCAAAGCCTAGAAGTTGGGTGAAGCCCTATGCCACAAGTCTAGCTTTGTGGTGATCAACGGTCAATTTTGTCCGAAAAATCCATTTGGAGCCAACATATTAGTTCTAGAAAGACGGGGTACCGAATCCCAAGTTGAATCAGGTCGAAGGGCGTCCATCTCCTCATCCATTGCAGCTATCCAATATGGATATTTTGCAGCACTCTTGAAGCCTTGGGGAACAATAGAAGCTTGAAGAGGTTAAAATAATGGAGTAGTAGGCATATCAGCTAAATGGCGCGGCTTAAAATTTCCATAACATGATTGTGTTTGCATTACATGTGGTGGTGGAATGAGATATGATACAGAGCAACCACAGGTTGAGTCGGTATTAACACCGGTGGTTGGGTAATCATAGGCGAAAGTACAGGTGCAGCCATCTCAGGACGAGTTGGTAGTTGGCCAAGTGAAGGACATAGGACACAAGGAATCCATGAAGGGCTAACCCATAATGAGGTAGGAGGACGAGAATGAAACAGCATAGCTAGACCTGGTTCAATTATATGGCGATGTTTTTGTTCAACTCTCCCATTTTGCTCAGGTATATAAGGACATGAAATAAAGTGTTGAATACCCTTATCTTGAAATAAGAATTGTACAGAATTTTGGTGAACTCCGTACCACCATCGCTTTGGAAAATTATAACTTTTATTGCAAACTGATTTTCCATCAATTTCAAAATTTGAACGAGATTCACAAAAAAATTTGATTTAGCAACCAATGGAAACATCCAGGAGAACTGAGAGTAATCATCAATGAAAACAACATAATAATGATAACCAATAGGTGAAGTAACAGGTGCAGGGCCCCACAAATCACAGTGAATTAAATCCAAACCATGAGCAACACTTTTCTCATTCAATGTAAAAGATAGTCGTTTGATTTTAGAAAGCTGAGAAGATGTACAAAGGGACGGCTTTGATAGAAAAGAAGTAACTCACAAATATCTTGATTTATTCAATAAGCTGACAGCATCAAAGCTTACATGCCCTAATCTATTATGCCATAATTCAAAGGAAACATGTAACTTTTTGTTGTTCAAAGCAGCAACTAATGCAGAATTTCTATGTTCCAAAACGTATAACCCATTATCACTCCTATGCCTTCCTTCAGTGATTTATTATCCGATGTCGAATGATTCTCCTTATTTTAGCAATCTATGGAAAATTCTGGTGCATCCTCGGCTGCTTTTGCTGCTTCTATTCAACTGCGTGAACCACCTTCTTCTGCTAGCCGTGGTCGTGGTTCCTCATCTCAGCACAATTGTAGATTTTAACTTAATAGTAACCATATGAAGAAGAGTGGCAAATGGGAGAGTATCAGTTGAAGAGGGGGAGGAAGCCATGGTGAGAAGGTTATGTGTCTAGATTAGGTTGATACCATGTGAATAATTGAGAGAATTGAGAATTATTGGCCTTGCCGTATGATTTCATTGAGCAGGTTTAAATAGATACAATAGTATCTTTACATAATCTACATATAAGGAAATAAATCAATTAAATGATACAACAAATAAATCTATGATTTTGCTTGGTCAATTGTATCTTGAGAAGATCTATATATATCTTCAATGTTATGATTTTTCTTGGTCAACTGTATCTTAAGAAGATCCATATATATCTTTAATGGTTCCTCTATATTTGTGGGGTTGGGATAAATTTTTTGGATGTTATTTTGATTTTATGCTTCAACTTACATGGTTTGGAACTATGAACGCTCACAACAGAGGCAGAGACCACTTAGGTCTGAGTGCTAATGGTTGTCTTAAGAAATATATACACCATGTATTATATATATATATATATATATTTGAATGATTTTAGAGATTTAAATCTTTCTATATTGGATTTTTTAATGATCGTGTGACTTGTGATGTTTCATTATATTAATCTGTGTGATATTTTTCTTGTTCTTGATATACTTATGAGAATTGGATAAATTGTAACATTTTTGAACTTTCTTATTAGCATAATAATTGATAGAATGTTGCAAAGTGGTTCAGGTTTTAAGGATTCATATAGATTTAATTGTACGGGTATCCCTTTCATATGTAAATAGATTTGTACGTAACATATATTTTTTGTAGTTTCTCACTATTATGGACATACTCATGTGCTCCCACCCCTCTAGGGTGACATATTGGGTGATTATTTATTTGCTAGCTCAGACAAAACCAAGTTCTTGTAAATTCTTTTATTATATTTCCTATATTGGGCATGTGGAAGTAATAATCTTAGAATATACCATTTTGCATTTGGATAAATGATTAGAAACCCCGACCATAATTGTATTATAGTTGTAATTTATCTAATTAGAAAATATATAGAAGGACCTATTAATTTCCATTCTTTTTGGCACCTTGAACTTTCTCTAGCATGCTCAGGTATGTGATTCCTTTTACTACATTTTGTTTGGAAAGTTTGAGCTTCAAAAATCTTCTCATTATTTATAACCATAAAGAATTGGTTCTTCTGAATGCACATAGTTTATTTTGAAATTGCATTATAGATGCGCTGTCGTTTGATCAAAGAATAAGATTTTCCCTTCTTACTGAAGAAGATCAAAGAAATCACACTACAACTAGAAGAAAATGTTTGAAGAAATGGACAAAGCACCACAATGCATGGAAAAGGCCTGCACATAGGAGAGCACGTTGAAGGAATCAAGGATCATGGATGATTCTGCATGCTGTACTATATATAGAAAAGTAGCACGTGTCATTGTAAATTATTCTATTGGTGCATTAAATAGATGAATGACATTAGTAACAAATAGAAAAGTAGCACGTGTCATTCTAGATTGTTCTATTGGTGCCTTAAATAGTTGAATGACATTAGGGTTGTAAATTCATTTAAGCTTTGTTCTAATTTTATCAATTAACATAAAATAATCTTTACTATTCTTTGCTCATCTTCCTTTATCATTCATGGTTGTCGACATTTTTCATTATGGTGTGAGGGTAGGATAAGGGACTTTACTTTGTGCTTTATTTAGCTTATTTTCTTCCTTTCTCATTTCTTTTTTCCTGAAGTTGCAATCCTTTGTAAGTTCTATTTCTTTGTTGTTGCCTAAAATTTCTTATGTTTATTTCTTGTTTGTCTTTTTCATCAAGTACAATGATGCATTCAACTGAAAATACTTAGGCTGCTCAAAATCAACAACAATCTATCTAACCTAAAGCATAACTCATTATCATCAAACTCTGTACAACAAATTATCCAAGATGGATGCAATAATTTAGTTGTTGTCAAATGATATGGGCTTGGAGGGTATTTGGATAGATCTGTTAAAGCCCATATCAGTTGGTTGAAGGTACTTATAAAGGCCAAACAAATGTGAATACAACATATTTGTTATGGCATAGGCAAAATCAACTCTTAGTTTCATGCATCTTAAGTTCATTATCCAAAGCATGATAATAAAAATTGTTGGATTGAGTACTTGTAATTAAGAGGATCTTGAACAGCCCTCGAGTTAACTTCATAACTCAATCAAGGGCACACACAATGTAGTATGAATATCAACTTCAGAATTTGAAAAGGAGGAATCAATCAATGAATGATTACAAAGCCCATATAGAGTTGAAATCAAACCAAACTATATGATACTAAAATTGAGCCCCTGTTAGTATAAAGTTCGTATGAAGTTGCTAAATATTTTCTAGATACTAGATTGAGTGCTCTCTGCATATTCATATATCACCATCATTCAAAGGAAGGTACAACTCTTGATAATGGTGGTTTGTCTCAATATTTTCTAATATGATGCTTAGTAAGTGGACTGCTTAGCAATACTTAATTTCTACACTAGATATTTAAGATTTGTGTTTTGATAAGATTTTCTTTTTTGTTTTTGTTTTTCTTTAATTATTACTTTTGAGTCTCATAATGTGATGGGAATAAGGATGTTGGGGATACACAATAAAAAATAATGGACATGTGACAACTCGCAGGACATAGTAATTTTCTTTTCAAGATAGAAGGTACTTTAATTGCATTGCTTGATTCTTTTTTATTTCATTTTATGTGTAACCACTCTACATTTAGGAAGGGAGGTGGGATCATATACCAATTGATTTTGTTGTGGGACTTCCACAAACTCGGAAGGGAATCAAGCAGTTTGGGAGATTGTTGATCGTCTCACTATCAGCACGTTTTGTCCCAGTAAGGATGAGTTGTAGAGTTGATCAATATGCTTGAATTTATGTGTGGGAGATTTTGAGATTGCATGGAGTTCTATTATCTATTGTATCAAATAGAGATACCTGTTGTACATCAAATTTTTGGAAGAGATTACAAGAGGCCATGAGAACTAATTTTTGAGTTTCAGTTCCGTTTATCATCCACAATCGATGGGCAGTTTGAGAGAGAACAATAGAGATACTTCAAGACATGTTGAGAGCATGTATTCTTAACATAGGAAATAATTAGGGACATTTTATACCTTTAGTAGAATTTTCTTACAATAATATTTATCAGAAAACTATCGGCATGGAACCTTATGAAGCTCTCAATAGAAGAAAGTGTAGATCACCAGTATATTGGGATGAAATTGGAGAAATGAAGCTTTTGGAATCGAAGATGATGGAGGAGACAATTGCAATAGTAGAGAATGTACGATAAATGACTAATGTAGCTTCAGACTGACAAAATTCTTACGTTGACAAATTTAGAAAGGATCTCGAGTTTGAAGTAGGAGAGAAAGGATTCTTGAGGGTCACTCCAATCAAAGGAGTGATTCGATTTGGTAAGAAAGGCATGTTGAGATCAAGATATGTGGGATCGATTATGATACTTAAGCGTATTGGAGACTTGATGTATCTGTTGGGTTTACCCTCTGAAACTTTCTATTGAACACTACGTATTCCATGTTTTCATGTTCAGGAAATATGTCCATGATGTAGGAATATGTGCCCCAGTAGCCAACTGCTAGACTGGCCTAGAAGACGTATTCCAAGCATGATCTTTATAAATATAAAAAAAATTAAATACACTCCTTCTTTATCGTGTTCATTTGTGTTTATATGATATATGATATTGAAATTCCATTATCTTGGTAACTATGAGACTTGGTTGCGCACATGTTGGTGGTTATGGAATAAGTCTCCATGGTTGAGATCATAAATGTTCCAAGTTCTAGAATCTACTAGAAGGGATATTGTAGCATTTGAATAGGCTTACCCTAAGTGGTATATCACCCAGGTGTGGATATCCCGTTCTATGGATATTGGTGCTGAGACACCACGTAGGTTAGTGGATGTGATGTTTATCCTAAACGATCGTATTATACTGATTCTGCATCAGAATTCAAACCATTGGTAGCCATAGTGGCTACAAGAGAATTGAGGTTCTATTTCTGTAGGTGCTTTAATTAGTTCTTAGACTATACACATGCACTTGATTTGCATGAGCAAAACCGTACAATTGACTAGCTCCTTAAATCTCTCTTAAGAGGCTAACTGGGGGTCGTTGTTACGGTGGAACTATGTTTAAGATTTGTGTAGTGGCAAGACAATATTCTCTGGCCTGCAAAGTAATCTATTGAGATAGTGAATTTTAAATATTTGGTTTGTTTAAAGTGTGGTTTGAGGTTATGTGATTTGATATCTCGACACAAGGTCATCACTTTGGTCCACTATGATATGGTAGCCAATCTTTGATACAAAATGTTACGTGTGATACAAATATTATACTATGTTATGCTTTGATATGCTCATGGTGCTCTCTTACTGTGCTTTTACAACTTTGTATTTAATTTTTAACAAGTTTGGACCTCAGGAGTTGGATGTAGCTCATTCCCATTATTTTCTCCCTTTTAGGTTGAGGAGTTGGTCAAGGTGGCGTGGGTACGTGGATGAATAATAATGTTTTTCCTTAATTTATGAGGTATGTTTTAGTTATGAAAATTTTGAAATTTTATTAGGGTATGTTTTCTTCAAAATTATCTTAGAAAAACAATGTCGTTTTGAATAAATACTTTAGATTGCTTTTGTGATTATATGAAGTTATAAATTTTTTCAATTGAATACTTATATGATTTTGTTTAGATTAACAGTTTTTTAGTTGCTATAAATTATAATGTGGTAGGTTTATTTAAAGAATTATGTCATTATGGACTTATTTTGTGTTAATTAAATAAATATGACCTTAATTTACGACATGTTCTCAAATGACCTAGTTATTAGGATTTAAGTATTTAATACATATATATAAATATATATATATAAATATATATAATAGCAGAGGTCCATCTATTTATAATAACACATGTTTTTTCCGTCTTTTTCATTCAGAAAAATAGTAATGTTAATTTTTTTAATTTTTATATTTATTATAATATTAAGAATGACTGTTGTTGCTAAGATTTTTTAGAGAATACCATTATTTGCTAGAATAATAGTTGTTGAAATTCTTTTATTTGCTTTATAGTAAAGTTGGCATATAATATATAATATATAAAAATCCTGTACCAATATATACATATATATATATATATATATATAAAGATAAATACTAGCTAAAATAGCTTTCTAAATTTGGATACGTTTTTTTTTAAACCATATATAATATCTTTTTAATTATTGGACCATATTATTATTATTAGTAAATAACTGATTCATCCATAAATTAAGAAAATTAATCACACTAAAAATTTGGAAGTGATTTTGCAATTATGACGCTAATTAACATAATTTTTGGGATTATGGATTAACATTAATTCTAGAATATATAAAAATGTGATGCCTCACTTATTCTGAATTTTTTAATTTCTTTCAAAAATAAGATAATATAATAATTTGTTAAAATCTATCTATCTATATTTATATAAAGAGAAGTATCATCCATTTATTGTGGTTGCCATATTTTTCGATCGAAACATGGTTACTATAACAGAAAAATATTGTATAACTTACTCATATGAAACCTTAACATATTATAAATTTCATATAATTTTGCCTATATTCATAACTTCTTTCTTATTCATGCATTGACCTATTACTTTTAGATGAACTATATATAATTACTTCCTTAATCTCCAAATTGGAGTTATTTTATTTTACCCATTATATAGTTATATGATTTCTATATAATATTTATATCTGTTACATATACAAATTATTGAATATAATTATATATATATTTTTAAAATATCAATGTATGTATTTTAAAATTTAATAATATTGTACTATAAAATTATATGAAAATAACTCATAAATAAATTAATATGTTCTTGCATCGCACAGGAGAACTTACTAGTATTTAATAATTAGTTTCAATTTAGTATTTAAACGTTATAAAAAAAAGTATGGTCATTATAGTGACGAATTATGTTGATCACAATTGTTTTGAAATAACATTAAAACTACACAATAATTTATGCACACATATTGTATGGATTTGAATTCGTGTAATTGAGTCGACCCAACCTGCCAAACAACATAAATAACTTCAAATTAAAAAAAGAAGAAAAAAGAAAGAAAGAAAAAGGTACTATTGGACCTCAGGGTTTCATACCTACAACTTGTGCATTAGCTAGGATACTGACGCAAATCACTAGGGTGCAAAACACCTTATGCAATTCATAACATTTGTGTGTGCACGTGTATATATATACACACACATACACAAACAAAATGAGACAAAAAATGAAAAATAAACTAAATGTTTACCATAAGAGGATTCAAGCCTCCATTCCCTACGTTTTAGAAATTTATGAGAATGGCGCAAACCGCAAGGCCACAAATTCAATGAAAATTTTAACATTTGCATTTAAATATATATTAAGGAGAATAAAAAGGAAAAAGAAAACAAATGTGTATGATAAACATAGGATTTACATGTAATTCGGGGTTGTGATGCATAGTTTTTAGGCAATCGCATATACCTAAGTGACGAGTTTATAATGAATGCGATTATATTTTGTTACATCATATGTTTGTTGAAGTTTTGATAGAAAAATGGAGAATTAAGGTTGTACAAACTGCGCCATGAGTCACACGAACCGTGCATGCAAACTGAGATCGACCCCGTAGGCACGACCAGACGCACAACTCGTGCCTCAGTCTAGAACGACCCATTTTGAGCCTTTTAATCATATATCGTGCGTTGTTGACCGTGCGTGGTTGACCGTGCTCTCATGGCACGTTAAAATTAATTGATTTATTTACTTTGCTTTCCTTTACTATTTTGTAGTAGAGGAAAGTCAGGGTCAATCTCATAGTGAACGGTCAAATTACTTGTGTGTCTTTTCTATGTTAATTCACAAGTACAAATAAAAGGAGGGGGTTTGGCTGATTTGTTCCTACCAACTAATTGAATTTCAATATAATCTAATAAAATGAAACTAAGCAAGCAATTGAATAGTTAACAGTAATATATAATAAACAGTTCTAGTTTACATTTCCATTTTCTCCTATTCCAAATTTTGTGATATCTAACACCTTATCAATTTAATTTTGAAATTTCTATCCCTAAACCAACAACACACTTTGTTGATTCGGTTTATCACTTAAGTGTAATTAATTATAATACACTATCTAATTAACATATTTAATCGAACAATCCAAAATACGCTCTTTGGATTTAATTCGTTATAAGCATTATCAATTAAGATAATAGGGCAGACAGATTAGTGAATTCACATGCTTGATTCAATTAATCCTCCATACATTGATTCTAATAATTCTTATTATTAGTTGCTACTAATGGGTTCAATATCACAACAATTACAGATTGCAAATTAAACCCTAGTCCTAAATACACAAATTATCAATTGAGTTGATTGGTCACAATTAACAATCTATATATCATTATCTAATCCAAACGATCAATGTAATAAATTTGCACATATTAAATAGATACAGTGTCACGGAAATTAAATCACATAATGTCAAAATAGAGTTTAAACATCCCTTAAAACTAAAATTACAAAATCTAGCCTAACATTATGAATCTAATAACAAAAAAACATAAAAATGGGAAACATTAGAATAGAAATGAGAGAGATAAACAAAACCGAAGAAGTATTTCGACTAGCCCCTCAAAGTCTGAATAGCGATCCAAACATTCCTCGTTCTTCCTTGTCTCTTCACGTCGCTAAGTCTCTCTCTCTCTCTCTCTCTCTCTCTCTCTCTCTCTCTCTTCTCTAATTCATTGCTACTAGTCTGCCAATTTTTCTATCTCTCTCCTTGCCTTTTGTCTGTCTAGCAGCTCTCATTCTCTCATTTCAATTGGATGATTCCTTCTTCTATTCGCTAGCTGCCTGATGTCTCTCTTTGGATGATTAATTTTCTCTCCTTTGCGGCTGTTAATGTCTTCTCCCAATTGAATGAATCCTCTCTCCTCCTTTCTCCCCCTTTTAGCCTAATTCTTCTTATGTGCTTAATTATTAACTAATTAAGCCCTTAATCTTTAGCCCATGAACTTTTTCTTAATGAAGCAAAGATGTCCTCTTTGCTTGGGTGGGCCAAGAAGTGGCCCACCTCTCATGTGGGGTATTGTTCGAAATGTCCATAATTCGCTCCAAATAACCAAAAAAAAACATAAAGGAAGTAGTTATCGTCGAAAAATAAAAAATACAACTTTACCAATTAAAATTACACACAATTTTCTACTTATCAGTGGTCCATAGCACGGATCATACTTTGTTGCATGATACATCCTTAGCTGTCGCGATTCGTGTTTATCCTCTCGTTCCAAAATAGAAATTTGACGGCTATGAAACCCTAGTCATTGAATATAAATGAAGGAGCATGGGAACAACAAAAGGCATCAGCTTGTAAAGCTATAAACGAGTATACAAAGTAGAATCGAGCAATCGATCATTAGAGAGAGAGAAACAAAGATCATTTGGCTTCAATCTATAGTTCTATTTTCTCTTATTCATAGATGTTAGCTATGATTATCAATTTGTTTAATATGGATTACGTATTGATTATGCGTAGCTAAACACTAACTTATTCTAGGGCTTGCACAATTATGAATTCATATGTTTTTCTTTGATGATATTATTCCTTTCTTATATTTGTTTATGCTTCTTTGATTTAATTATCATGTGAAATTATGTGGCGAATAATTGCGTATGTGTAGTTAACACATTATCACTAGATAGGGAGTGATTGGTTAACGGATTAGAAATGCATAAATAAACATACTGGATCGAGAGATTACTAAGTATTATGATGAGAATAAATTCTAGGAACAATTGGGAGTTAAATAACACTATGATATCGAGAGATGATCAGTGAAGTCTAATCTACTTTTGGATCTAACTTGAGAGAGAGGGTCCATTATATTTGTGATTCTATTACGAATATATGAATTAAAGATTGTTTGATATATTAAAAGAACACATATGAACCATAGGAATGCATGTCCCTAGAATCCATTTAATCTCTGAAGTCTCTTAGTTGTTTAATCTTGCTTTGTGATATTCACTTTTATCCTTAGTTTTATTTTGTTTTAGACAATCGGTCACAAATATTTGAATCTTTAAATAAAGTATAATACTATAGATGAGTACTTGGTTGAATTTACTTTAGACAGTCGATACATGTTCTCACCATAATTTTATAATAAATTGACTCTTGCACTTACGAGTCATTTTTAAGTGAAATAAAAGAGCGAACAAGTTTATGGTGCCATTTTCGGGGACTGGAATAACTTACTATTAATACTCATTTTATTTATTAGACTTTAATTTAAAGTGTATATTATAATTAGTATAGCTTATATTTTTTATTTCTCTATCGTATTTGTGTCGTGTTTTTTGTAGGTAGTTTATGAACATTTGATCTAAAGGTGCAAGGAATCTGCTACCATTTGATTTGGAGATCGAAGGGACTTCCCAACCCAGAAGCACATCAAGAATGCGAGTAGATAGAATGGTAGCAAATAGAATGGATGAAATGGAAATTATGCGTAGAAAGATGAAGGAGTTAAGAGCATTGATGAGATAACAACAACAACAACCTCTAGCCTCTCCGATCGGTCATCCACCTATTTGAGAGGTTTTAGAGCCTCAAGTTGCTGGAAATTTTGGAGGAAGACAATTGCAAGCCATAGTTGCCAATAATTTTGAACTCAAACCGGCATTGATATCTATGGTGCAGCATAATCAATTCGGTGTTGGTGCACTAGAAGATCCCAACACGCATCTAGCATATTTGTTGCAGATCAATGACACAATCAAGATAAACAGTGTGGGAGTAGATGTGATAAGGATTCGATTGTTCTCGTTCTCTTTGAGGGATAAAGCGAAGTAGTGGTTTCAATCGCTAGATGAGGAATCAGTTAGAACATGGTCAGATCTATGCAAGAAATTCCTCAACACGTATTATCCACCAAGCATGACATTTAGACTAAAGAACGAGATAAATCTATTTAGAAAATTCAATCAAGAGAATTTGTATGAGGCTTGGGAGTGATATAGAGACCTCATCCAAAAATGGCCCACACAAGGATTTGCAACCGATCAGCAGGTATGTTAATTCTATAATAGTTTATTAGAACTAACTCGTAATTAAATTATTGCAGCTGCTAGAGGAGCCCTAATAGAATTAACTGGTGAAGTTACAGAAATACTAGAAAGGACGACTACAAACAGTGCACAATGGCCATCACAAAGGAATTCTGTAAAGAAAGTGATTGAAATTTTGAGCACATCAGATGGATTGAAAGAACTGACTACAAAAATATCCACAATGGCTCAAGCTATCTTGTTGTTGACTAAGAATATCATGTCACCATCTAAAAATATTCATGATCAAATAGTTGTAGTCCAAGACACACCGGAGGATGTGACTTATATGCAAGGACGAGGATGCAACAATAATTATAGATAGAATCAGAGTGGACATCAATTTGGACAAAGAGACAGACTTAATTATTCGAATCCAAACAATTTCATACAGCCACCACCCAGTTTCTCTATTTCAAATAGAGAATATTCTTGTAGCCTTTATGCAAACCACAAAGTAAAGAATGGATACAGAGACAGCAAAGGCTTACAATTTAGCAATCACAGTGAATGAATTCACAACCAATATGGGAGCTCAAATTAAATCATTGGAGATAGAAGTTGATCAATTGGCTAAAACAATGGGAAGTCAGCAACAAAAGGGTCAATTTTCTAGCAATACGGAAGTTACCTAAAAAATCAATGTCAAGCCATTCAATTGAGAAATGAAAAGCAATGTGAGGGTCCTGCGATGTCTATTAATGAAGAAGTTGAAATTGCTAACTAAGAAGTAGACATTGAACAAAGAAATGAAATTGAGGAAAGCACAAGAACTCCAAAAAAATGCAGTAGAGAATGGGGGTGTTAAATCACCCAAATATATACCACCACCTGCATACGTTCTACCATTACCATTACTACAAAGGCAAAAGAAGCAAACAAATAATGCACAATTTACTATACTTTTAGAAATTTTTAAGATATTGTCAATCAATATTCCTTTTGCTGAAGCTATTGAACAAATGCCTAACTATGCTAAATTTTTTAAGATATCATGGCAAATAAAAGGAGAATTGA
The DNA here is from genome assembly GCA_028749325.2 of Caryopteris x clandonensis. NCBI lineage: Eukaryota > Viridiplantae > Streptophyta > Magnoliopsida > Lamiales > Lamiaceae > Caryopteris > Caryopteris x clandonensis. The sequence continues at coordinate 6,185,438 of JAPYKT020000013.1, forward strand.
AGATTATGAGACGGTCAATTTGACAGAAGAGTGTAGTGAAATTCTCCAAGGATGCTCCCACAAAAATTAAAGGATCCGGGTAACTTGTGTAATTGGTAACATTTATTTTAATAAAGTGTTATGTGATTTGGGGGCTAGTATAAATTTAATGCCATATTCCATATATAAGAATTGAGATTGGCAACGGTGAAGCCATCATCCATTACATTACAATTAGCTGATAGATATGTAAAACATCCAAAGAGAATTATAGAAGATGTGCTTATAAAAGTAGATAAATGTATATTCCCTGTGATTTTGTTTTATTAGAGATGGAAGAAGACCATGAAGTGCCATTGATATTGGGAAGACCATTCCTAGCCACTAGAAGGGCACTTATATATGCAAAAAGGAGACCTAACCTTGAGAGTTAATGATCAGAAGGTTGTATACTCTTTATATGATGCAATAAAGTTTCAAGATGATGTGGAAGAATGCAAAGTTGTGGATGTAATCCAAACATGTCTAGATGAAGAGGAAGCCAAAAGTTGCCCAACTGAATTACTTGGATTTTGCATAAGCCATTCTATCTTCTCTTGTAAAAATACTATTGATTTTGATTGTGTGGAATTACTTGAAAAAATTAGTACTTTGCAAGATTTCCAAGATTTGGAGATGGACAAACTACAATATGAGAGCCTAGGAAGCATTGAGGAAGACAAAAAAAAAAAAAAAAAAAAAAAAAAAAAAAAAAAACCTCAAGGACAAGCTAAAAGAAGTAGAAAAAGACACACAATTGAAAGAGTTGCCAAGTCATTTATCTTATGACGGTGCAACTTTTTCGGTAATTGTATCATCCATCTTGTCAAGATCTGAGTTGAGTAAATTACTTGAGGTACTTCACCTACATAAAACTGCAATAGTTTGGTCTTTAGCTGATTCAAAAGGAATTAGTCCATCTATTTGCATGCATACAATTTTAATGGAAAAACCTCATAAACCTTGTGTGCAACATCAACGTACATTAAATCCTATCATGCAAGAGGTAGTAAAAAAGGAAGTACTAAAATGGTTGGATAATGGTTGGATAATTGAATTATTTTCTCTATTTCTGATAGTGAAAGGATAAGTCCTACACAAGTTTTTGCTAAAATGGGGGGATGACTGTAGTAAAAACCGAGCAAACAAATGAAGTTGTGGCAACTCGAGTAGTTAACGGATGGAGAATTTGCATTGACTATAGAAAATTAAATGAAGCTACTCATAAGGATATGTTGGCTGGTCATGAGTTTTATTGTTTTGTAGATGGATATTTGGGATATAATAAAATAGTTATAGTACCTGAAGACCAGCATAAAACTGCATTTACTTGTCCATATGGTATTTTTGCATTTAGAAAATGCTCTTTGGTCTATGTAATGGGCTTGCAACTTTTCAAAGATGTATGATGACCATATTTCATGATTTAATTGCAAATATTATGGAAGTTTTTATGGACGACTTTTCTGTATATGGGTCATCTTTTGATCATTGTCTTCGTAATTTGACTTGTGTATTACAAAGATGTCAAGAAACTAATTTGGTTTTAAATTGGAAAAAATGTCATTTTATGGTAAATGATGGTATTGTACTCGGACATTGAATTTTTGCTGAAGGGTTAGAAGTTGATAGAGCTAAAGTTGTAGCAACTGAAAAATTACCACCACATATTAATGAAAAGGCATTAAGGAGTTTCTTGGGACATGCCAGATTTTATAGAACATTTATTGCTAATTTTTCTAAAATAACCCGACCCATGAGCAAATTAGTTGAAAAAGATACCCTTTTTGTGTATGATGAGTTATGTATGCAGGGGTGTGAGCTATTGGAGAAGCCATTAATTAATTCCCCAATTTTGATAACCCCAAATTTGACACTTGACACAATCCTTTGAATTAATGTGTGATGTAAGTGACTATGCTTTGAGAGTAGCTCTTGGCTCAAAGCAAGACAAAATTTTAGAGTCATATTTTACATAGGCAAGATGTTTGATGTAGCACAAAGAAACTATACCACCAAGGAGAAAGAGATGCTAGCAGTACTCTTTGCCTTTGATAAATTTTGATCATATCTAATAGGGACTAAGACTATTGTATATACTGACCATGCAGCTTTAAGGTATCTCTTTGAAAAGAAAGATGCAAAACCAAAATTAATTCAATGGATTCTCCTTTTTCAGGATTTTGATTGTAAAATTTGAGACCAAAGAAGTTATGAGAACGTGGTAGTAGTCCACCCTTCACTATTAGAAATGAATGAAAATCAAATTGAGAACCAAGTGCCCATCAAAGATGTTTTCCCGGACGAAGAATTGCTAACATTAGGGGCTAACATCCCGTGGTATGGAAATTTTGTAAATTTTTCTAGTAGGAGGTTTCATTTCAAAGGACTTTAACCCACATCAAAAGAAAAAAAAATTCTAAATGATGTAAAATTTTATTATTTGGATGAACCATTCTTGTTCTAGAGAGGTGCTGATATGGTGATACAACAATGTGTCCCTAAAGAAAAGTACAAAGCTATAATTCAACAATGTCATTCATTTCCATGTGGGGGTCATTTTGGCATAAATCAAACAATTGCAAAGGTTTTACAATCCGGTTTTTATTGGTCATCGATTTGTCTAAATTGCCAAAAAAAAAATTTTTGCAGTGTGACATATGCCAAAGAATGGGGAACTTATAAAAAAGGAATGAGATGCCATTAACAAACATAGTGGAAATAGAATTATTTCATGTATGGGGAATTGACTTCATGGGTCCTTTCCCTTCATCCAAGGGGTACCTATACATATTACTTGAAATTCATTATGTATCTCATTGGATCCAAGCCATACCAACCAAAATAAACAATCCAAGAGTGGTGTTCAATTTTCTAAGGAAGAATATTTTCACAAGATTCAGCACACCCCGAGTAATAATTAGTGATGGAGGGAAGTATTTTGCAGCATATGGTTGAATTCTCTCCTAGTAAAAAATGGTGTGAAGCATGAAGTCATAACTTCATGCCATCCACAAGCCAATGGCCAAGCCGAATTAGCTAATGGGGAGATCAAGCAAGTGCTAGAGATGCCAGTGGGGGTTACTCGAAAAGATTGGGCTTAAAGCTAGATGATGCATTATGGGCATACAGAACTGCATACAAAACACCATTGGGTTGTTCTCCATATCAAATTGTGTTTGGAAAATCATTCCATCTACCCGTTGAATTAGACCACAAATCATATTGGGCGGTGAAGAAGCTAAACATGGGTTTGAAAGCAGCTAGAGAAACTCGTATAATGCTCTTGAAACAATTAGATAAACTTCGTGATGAAGTTTTTGGAAGTTCAAGATTGTACAAGGACAGAACAAAGTAATTCCATAGCAAATTACTCAACAAGAAGGACTTGCGAAAAGAAGAGTTGATACTTCTTTTTAACTTGAGATTGAGATTGTTTCCCAAAAAGTTAAAATGAAGGTGATCTAGCCCTTATACGATACATGATGTGAATGAACATAATGGAATGATTGAACTCGTGGGAAAGAATGAGGAAATTTTTAGGGTCAATGGTCATTGTGTCAAGAAATATTTCTCGCTGAAGCACAAATTTGAAGTTTCCACCATCTTTTTAAAGGAACCATAAACACTTGAAATATGTCGAGCTAGAAAGATTAAAGAGTTTATTGGAAGGTAATCGAAATGTAAAAAAAAAAAATTGTAGAGCACGTACGAACCGTGTTTGCCCCTGCACGGCCCGTGTTCTGGTCCAGAGAGGTCCAAAAAAAATTAAGTCCCTGTGCAAGCCACTGCATGACCTATGCACCAATCCAGAGTGCCCCAAGAATCTTTGCCTTGAAGGACGACCCATGCTAGGTCTTGCATGGACTGTGCTTTGCCTCAGAGCCTCACTTAAAAGGTATTTTTTTCATTTCTTCCCTATTCCCTCATTCCTCCCTTCCTCTATTTTTCCCCCTCTCGAACCCTCTTGAAATTTCTCCAAAACCAACCATGGAAAAGGTTTGGTGCTTCATTAATCTTGTCCAATTATCACTTATTACAACATCATTAACAAGATTTGGAAAGTGTTTCAAGGATTCATCTCTAATCCCTCAATTTTATGTACAAACCCTACTCAAGAACAAAGGTTTGTAATTTCTCTCTAAATTTCATTCCTCTTGGAAGATATTGGTCTATGATTGATGGGTAAGCATGATTTCACATCACTTTTATCATTGGAGTGGTGATTTCATTGAAATATTTTATCGAACACTTTATGTGCATGTAATTTTAAGGTGAAATTTGAGTTTTGCATATGAATGTGGGTGATTTCATTAAATATGTGCACCTATTATGTTTGGATTAGATTGTAATCGAATAAGTTGAATGGGTATCCATGTCTGTTGTCCAATAATTGATGTTTGATTCATGGGTTGATTAATCCCATTGCTTCTTGCCTTTACAAATAGCAATCTCATTCAGGCATATTATCAAAGACGTGGTGTACATAACTCTTTGGAAGAAATATGTATTGTAGGAGGAGAACTCTTGATATATCTTGGTGGATTTTGTGAAATAATTGATGTTATGGGTCTCCAATATGTTTCGATGAGAATGAGATTGAGTTTGAGGATGTGTTGATATGTCTCCAGATTGACCCTGCTGACCAACAAAATTTTTGGAACCTTCTATCCGAGCAAGCCAACCAGGACCGATAGGCAACACTGGTTCAGCTTGAGTGTGCCAGATCCCGATACCCCAAAAATAACGTGTTGTGGGCCTTAAGGTTTCATGATGACTTCTGGGCCTTCTGTGAATGGGCCGGGGTGGCAAATATATTTGGTGGAAGATGGCAATCATATTATAAAATGATGCTCGGATTTTTGAGCACACTAATAATCAATAAGATGCCATTGCCATCTTGCATCAACAACATAACCTTCCAATTGAAAAACGAGACATATACAGTCCCTCATGCATTGAATACACTATTTGGAAATGCCAGGGGGACTAAGCTGGTCAGCATCTGGAATGGCCATCTCATCAATTCTAGAGGATCCTTACATCTTATTCAAGGATGCCACCACTGAGTTTTCCCCCGACCGCCAAAGCCTCTTGCATCCAAAACCCTATATTCAGATTATTCCATAGAGCTAGTGCCAACTCCCTCTTCGCCCATCATGATGGAGGGAATGTCCAATTAAGGGAGCAATTATATATTGGTGCTCCCTCAAATGCCGCTAATATGATCTAGGATATGAAATAATTGAAAACTTGAAGAGAGCATCCCTGAGAAGGAGTGGCACCTTGATGTGTAGGGGCATAATCACTGTAATCCCCAATGATTGTCAAGTGGACTTCTCAGAATAGAAAGGCGTACCGAGCAACATGAGCCTCTCCTTTGAAGTCCTCATCCACATGGATTTCATCCGAGAGGACAACGTGGGAAGATGTTACTTTCAACAAAGAGTGGGTTACCACTTTCCGCTGTCGAACCGTACCCTCACAAAGGTATCTACCTATGATGCTCACCGGGATAACTGGGCCATGACTTCCCCTGGCCACATAGCAATAATGCAAGCAAATGCTCTCATGCTCCCATTGCAAGCTCATATTGGTGGCGTAATTGAAACTGAGGCACATGTCTAAGAGGAAGAAAATAGGGAGCCTCAAGAAGAAGAACATTTCGAAGAAGTTTCCCCATAAGAAGAGATGCCCGAATAACCTGAATCTCGTGGACAATGAGGCCTCTACCATGATCCAAGATGCCGATCCTAAGAAGAATACTGATGAATAGGAAATTGTGCGTATTTTTTATTGATAAAATTGTATTTCTAATACAATTATTGTGCACTCTCTATTTCCTAATTATTTAATGTTTCGATGTGAATAATTCATTTTTGTTTTTGTAGTTATTTGCACCATTTTATTTAAACAATTTCATATAATAATCCACGTATGCAGTTGGCTATCCTTAGCTCATCCGAGGAAGAAAGATTACAGAGAAGTTATGGGCTAAGAAAATTAAGGGATTAGTTAATTAATTAATAAATCCCAAAACTTAATTAAGCCCATAACTTGAATTAGGGAAAATTAGCAACAATAAAAGGAGAAAACTCACGTAGGGTAGCATATCATAATTTGGACCCACCATAACAGCATCATGCATTAAGAAGGAAGAATGGATTCCAGCAGCAATATTGAAAAGGGTTTGATGAAGGAAGAAGAAGATAGACAAGAAGCAACTATACTCTTTGGCCATGAGTTGAATGTGAAAGGTCGTAAAAGAGTAACCTATTCGATGAGTCCAAAGTTGATTAAATAATTTTTCCATACATCCCTACCTTGACCAAAGCCTACAATACAGCTGAATTAAAAGTCCTTTATGATCCTTAATCCACATTTATTGCATGTAAAGGCGAGATGAAATCATGGGCAATCATATGTTTAATCCACATTTATTTATAACTTTGAGTGTCATTTATATTTTCCTATATACTTGAGTCTGAGAGATACACAAACTTAGTGAGGATCAATGATTCAAAATATTAAACAAGTATTAGTTGCATGAAATGAAATTATTTTGTATGCAATATGGTTGATTTTGATATAATCATAATGGTTGTTCAGTTTGAAGCATCATTTACTATCAAAACACTCTTTCATACTGAAATGAAGATTCGTTATCATTGGTCGAGGCTGAACAATATGGTAAGTTTAAGGGGGTCGATAAATATAGAATTTACATGCAATTCGGGGTTATGATGCATAGTTTTTAGGCAATTGCATGTACCTAAGTGATGAGTTTATAATGAATGTGATTATATTCTGTCACGTGTTTGTTGAAATTTTGACAGAAAAATGGGCTATTAAAATTGCATAGACCGCGCCACGACTCACACGACTATGCTCTAAAATACACAAACAGTGCGTGGTCCATTGCACAAACTGTGTTGGCCTTGTACAGACCGTGCTTCATTGCGTGATACATCCTTAGCCATCATGATTTGTCATGATTCGTATTTATCCTCTCATTCCAAAACATGTATTCGATGGCTATGAAACAGTAGCCATTGGCTATAAATGAAGGAGAGTGGGAACAACAAAGGGCATCAGAGTATAGAGCTAAAAACGAGTATACAAAGTAGAATCGAGCAATTGGTCATCCAAGAGAGATAAACAAGATCATTTTCTTTCGGTCAATAGCTCTATTTTCTCTTATTCATAGATGTTAGCTATGATTATTATTTTGTTTTATGTGGATTTCGTATTGATTATGAGTTGCTAAACACTTAGTGATTATAGGGCTTGCAAAATTATGGCTTCATATGTTTTTCTTTGATGATATTATTCCTTTCTTATATTCATTTGTGCTTCCTTGATATAATTGTCATATAAAATTATGTGGCAAATAATTGCATATGTGTAGTTATCCATTATCACCCAATAGAGGGTAATTGGTTAACGGATTAGAATGCATAACATAAACTTACTAGATATAAAGATTTGAAAGTATTAGATGAGAATAAATCCTAGGAATGATTGGGAGTTATATAACATTGTGATATCGAGAGATGATCAGTGAACTCTAATTTACGTTTGGATCTAACTCGAGGGAGAGAGGGTCCAATTACATTAGTGATTCTCTTAGGAATTAAAGATGGTTTTATACATTAAAAGAACACATATGAATGCATGTCCCTAGACTCCATTTAATGTCTAAAGTTTCGAAGTTGTTTAATCTTGCTTTGTGATATTCACTTCTATGCTTAGTTTTAGTTTCATTTATACAATCAATCACAAATATTGGAATCTATAGATAAAGTATAATACTATAGTGAGTACTTGGTTGAAGTTACTTTAGATAATTTATGTGAATGCGATACATGTTCTCACCAGAGTTTTAAAATAAATTGTCTCGTGCACTTGTGAGTAGTTTTAAGTGAAATACCAACAATCTTTTGACATTATAAAATGGTGGATACCACTAGATCATTTAATCATTTTTGTAAGTATCAAGTGTCTCAAGTAAGTACCACTAGATTGGTGCATCCAAATTACAATTGTCAATGGTTTCAGCCACAAAATGCTATATTTCCCTTAAATTTAATATAATTAAAATAATACAATTTTGGTAAAAAAAATTCATATATTTGTAAATTTGTGAGTTTTTATCCATTTTGTTGATAGGTATAAGAAAATGTGGGTATCCATAATTTTTCTCCTTTGAAACTTCAAACGTCATATGATATAATTTGATATGATAGTTTAATTAAGGGAGGTGCTATACACACCACACTATTTTCTAAACACACCACACAATTCAATTTTACCAAAAAGGACCTTAACAAAATTACCAAAATAACCCTCAAAATTAAAAAACAAAATTGGACACCTCTTTCTTCCACCTTCTCTTCTCCCTTCCCGCTCCCCTTCCATGCTAAAACCCTAGAAATCTAAAATCATAAAATTGATTCATTCAGCATATTTTTTTCTTATATTCATGGACAATCAACAAGTACCTCTAAAATCGGTAAGTTTTGGAATGTTTTATTGTAGTACATTGTGTTTTTTCCTTCATTTTATTGAAAAACCGAATTTTGCAGTGCGTAGCAGAAACTTCGGGTGCGTTCGGCCTATATCAGCCGAACGTAAGCCTAAACGTTCGGCCAATACCGACCGAACACATAATGTAACGTTCGGCGTCTGAAGGCCGAACAAATTATGTCACGTTCGGTTACCCACGGCCAAACACTTCGTGTTGTGTTCGGCTGGTCACGGCCGAACACTTCGTGTTGTGTTCGGCTGATACAGGCCGAACGCTTGTTCGGTTGTTGTAGGCCGAACACGGATTGTCTTGTACTTTTTTTGGTTGTTTTCTGATTCATTTAATTTTATTTTCAGGAGATCTCAAGAACAAGTGCCTTTATTTTGGATAACAACGAGGTGGTTGTTGATTATCAAGATGTGTTTAACACAATGGATTTGTTCGAATCCCGAGAAAATTTGATTTCTTGGGTCCGTGAAAAGGCTATCCCATTAGGCATGGTAGTGGTTGTGATGAGGTCAGAAATCGGAGATGAATGCAGACGACCTCGTTTGTGGTTAGGATGCGAACGAGGGGGTAAATATCGGCCACCGAAAAAAAACAGAGCAAAGAGAAAAATGAAAATCAAGAAACAAATGAATGTGGAAGAGAATTGGAAGAGGTAGAGAATAAAACAATTGAGCATCGTCGTCGCGGAACCAAGAAATGCGATTGTCCATTTCGTCTGAAAGGAACATACTACAAAGAGACTGATGCATGGGCCTTGGAGGTCATTTGTGGTTCGCATAATCACGAGATGTCAAGATATTTAGAGGGTCACTCTTTTGCTGGCCGTTTAACTACGGATGAGGTGAAATTGGTGTCTGATCTATCTACCGGTAATAGCCGTCCTAGGGACATATTGTTTACGTTACAGAAGAGGTATACAGAAAATAAATCTACGATAAAGACTATCTACAATATTCGACAAAAGAACAGACTAGTCGAACACTGTGGCAGGTCACAGCTGCAATATCTCATGGGCAAACTTAAGGAGAAAGATTTTTTCTTCCATACTAGGCGGTGTGAGCAAACAGATGCCGTGAGAGATATGTTTTGGGCCCATCCGACAAGTGTGAAATTGCTCCGGGCCTTTCCAAATGTCTTGTTAATGGATTGTACATACAAAACAAACCGGTACAAACTACTGTTTTTAGAAATTGTTGGGGTGAATTCCACAAACATGACATTTTCAGTTGCCTGTGCCTATCTAGAATCCGAGAAGGAGGATAATTACTTATGGGCGTGCAATATCCTTAAAGATTTGATGGACCAATCCAGCCTACCGAAAATATTTGTAACCGACCGAGAGCTTGCACTGATAAATGCAATCGAGATAACGTTTCCTAGTTCTCATCATTTGCTATGTCGGTGGCACATCAACAGAAATGTAATGCATAAATGCAAGAAATACTTTAGCACAAAGGAACAATGGAATTCGTTTTACTGCAGCTGGAATTCGTTGATTTTTGCTGAATCAGAGCACAGGTTCGAAGAGTTGCTGCAGCGGTTTCAAAATGATTTTTCCTATAAAAAAGAGGCTGTGAAATATGTTTTGGACAATTGGATAAGTGGGTATAAGGAGCGATTTGTTTCTTGTTGGGTGAACAACTTTATGCATTTTGAAAATACCACAACAAATAGGTATTAAATAATCATTCATCATTTATATGCTATATTATTATTTTATTTCTGTATATTGTTATATATGTTATATGATCATTAATATTTTTTTCTCCATATAGGGCGGAGGGCCATCATGCAAAGTTGAAAAAACAACTTCAATCGAGTACAGGCACTTTTGAAACGTGTTGGGAAAAAAATTTCATCCTTCTCGAAACATCACATAATGCAATCAAAAGTTCGTTCGAGAAGAGCATAAATATAGTCCAACATAGGTACTCATCTCCTGTATTCCAAATGTTAAGGGGTATGGTTTCTATCTCTGCTTTGGATATGATTTTGGATGAAATGGTTGGTATTGGAGAAGATGGCATCGATCCTTTATTATGTGGGTGTATTTTGCGAAAAACTTGTGGGCTTCCATGTGCTCACGAGCTATCTGAATATGTTCGGGAGAATAGGCTAATCCCCCTAGATAGAGTTGACCGATTTTGGAGAAAGCTGGACATGGAACCTGTGGATGAAGTCAATAAAAATATATCGGATGACATAAAAAATTCTTTCAAGAAGACACTTGATGAAATTGTCAACCAATTTGAGGGTGCACATGATGAATCACAGAAGTTGTTAATGTTGAAGAGGTTGAGAGAGTTTACACACCCAACAACTTCATCCCTCATTGAACCACAAGTCCAACTACGTACGCGTGGACGTCCTGCAAAAATAAAAGCAAAAAAGAACAACCCCACAAAAAAAGATTCAAGTGCGTTTGAGTATGTTCAATCCATCCACGACAGTTGTTCGCCAGGGGAAGAAGCAATTTTCATAAGTGGAGAAAACGTGTCCAGTGCTAATATTAGTTCCACTCGACGAGAAAAACAAAAGGTAATTATGAAGTATAAACAAAATTTGTGGTGTTTTCTTTCTCTTTGCCGTCCTAATCAATGATAACTGTATGATATCCAGGTGGTTCGACGTGCAAATAATGTTATTCCCACAAACAAGCATATTGAATTTTTTGAAGACATTCCACATATCTTTCGGCCATATGTTTGTGGGACTAAGAACGTTAGAGGAGACGGGCACTGTGGATTTCGTACAATTGCCCAGCTATTGAATTATGGGGAAGACTCGTGGTCTAGAGTTCGTTGTGACTTGATTCATGAATTACAACAATTTGGAGAAATGTATGCACCCATATTCAAGGAGCACGGACGTGTTGGGGAGGTTGAAGATGCATTACACTGTTTTGAGGAGAGAGCCCCTAGACGACACTGGCTTGATATCCCTGATATGGGGCACATGATTGCAAATGTCTACAACGTAGCACTTGTGGTGCTAACACAGATTGCAAACTATACTTTCCTTCCCCTGAGGACTGCAAACCCAGAAGATCCGAAGCTTATTTGCATAGCTTTGGTATCACAAAGCACGCATTTCTGCGCGGTAAAATTATTTTCTTATTATTACATTTCCTTAAGATTTTAAAATTTTTAGAGAAATTTTCCTCATACGTGCAATGTGACAGGTCTCATTAAGCACTGGATGCCCGTTGCCTCCTGCTCTGCATGCATGGCATGAACATCGCCTTCCATGTGCTGCTGGATGGGAGATATTCTATAGAAGTCGCTTTCAAATGTACCACACCATTTGTTCACAAAATAACTGATATGTACTTTTTTTTAAAAATTGTGGAATATTATTTATTTTACATCTTCTATAAATACAAAATTTGCACAGTTATGATGAAATCTTTTCGAATGTTATTTACATTATGTCCCAAAAAACAGAATGTACAAAATCCATAAAAAATGAAGTTTCATTAAATTGAGGTCGTGGGCTCGTTGGGAAGTGCTCGTAAATCCATGCCTACATATATACAAATGTAAGGGTACAACATACTAAAAATTGTAACATAACGTAAAAGTAAATAATTTTCAAAGAATGACGTACCTCAAGTAGTGTAAGATATCCAGCGATTTGCTTTACTCCCGCCCTTGATGCGGAGCCTAACTGCCTATAAAGATAGGCAAGGGCAGCAGCACCCCATGCAAATTCCCGGACGACGCTCGTGTCTTCCAGCAGCTTCAGATAGCCAGCAGAGATCCGAGTACCACTTTTGTCGGAAAATATGGTACACCCAAGGATATAAAGTATATAAGCTCGAGCTGCCTTCTCTGCAACTCGTCTCTGCGTAACCTGAACGCTGTCCGAGAAAGTGCTACGAAGCCACTCTAGCTTCACGGACTGCCCTCTCTTGTCATTGAGGGCCAATACGGCGTCCTCAACTGACACACCCAACAACCGATGTACCAGTGCAGGCGAGAATTCTGCAGGATCGTCTTCCACCTGCACCGGCTGCCCAACCACCGGAAGACCGAGTAAAGACGACACATCATCTAATGTGATCGTCATCTCACCAAAGGGTAGGTGGAAAGTGTTGGTCTCCGGCTGCCACCGTTCGACGAATGCAGAAATGAGGTTCCGGTTGGGAGCTCTGTAGGATATCTTGCTCAAATTGTGAAGCCCGGACCGCTTCACATACGACCTCCAGACTCGGGTCATCTCGTCCTCAGGATACACCCATCGAAGAACCTTCGAAGTGTGGCAGAGGCATTTTAAAACGCCTCTCTCATTACCATTCCACACGTCGGCGGCTACGTGTGTTTTGAAGCTTCGGAGTAACGACAGATCGTAGGGGCCGCCGGGAAATGGGCCCATCAATAACTCGTTATGCTCGGCTTGCCTCACTTGTTCTTGAGGCATTTCAGCATATTTCTCCTCCTGTTCTTCCGGCATGTGAGCAGGACCCGCCTCCTGAGAAGGACCCGCCTCTTGCTGGGCAGCCCGTAATCGTCTATTTGAAGCGGTAGGCCGTCTTCTCCTTCTTTCGTAAACTATAACATAAGACAATTAAAATGTTAACATACATACATCGCAAAAAAAAAATTAAAATTTAAAAAGGCATGCTGTTCGGCCAACACTGGCCGAACGACTTGCAGGCTGTTCGGCCAACACTGGCCGAACGCCTAGCAGGATGTTCGGCCAACCAGCGCCGAACGCCTCGCAGGCTGTTCGGCCAACCAGCGCCGAACGCCTGCGATTCTCGCGACAGAAATGTAACAATTGAAATCTCGAAATTGTGGCACATTACCTGGAGTTTCGCGTTCGGCGTCCATTGCCTTTGCTGGAGTTTCGCGTTCGGCGTTCGGGATGGTGGAGGGGAAGGAAAATTGCGTGGGGGAGGTGTTCGGCGGCGTTCGGCAGCTCGTAGGGTTTGCTTTGCTTTCAGCCCTTTTATTTTATTTTTTTTTTAATTTTTTGAAGGGTGAAGGGATTTTTGGAATTTTTTGGAAGGTGAAGGGTATTTTTGGTATTTTTGTGGTGTGTTTAGTAAATTTGAATTTTTAAATGTAGTGTTTTGTGGTGTGTTTAGTAATTGTGGTGTGTTTAGAAATATTTGTGGTGTGGTTAGATTGTGCCTCTCCTTAACCCTATGACACTCTTAACCTTTACTCTTTTTTTTAAATAATTATTTATTATTATCGTTGTTGTTGTTGTTTGCGGCATATATGTTTGCGGCATATAAAATTGTGTTCGATTTATGTGCCACAACCATATCTCATACTCAGATTTTTTTATGTGAAGTTTTAAAATAATTAATTAATTAAGAATATATTTGTTCGATTCAAAATATATATATTTTTTAAAATTTAAAAATTTAAATAAAATTAATGGGGGAGTATCCATTATATCATTGGTAACACAAATTATAGTAGTTGTATCTCATACTCATTCCGCCATTTTTTTATGGGTGTTTCTAAAGCCACCACTAAATTTACTTTGCACACCACATTAATTTTACTCACAAAATTAAATGGGGGTTTTTATCCCCACCACAATTTTTACTCTCCACGCCACAACACATTTTTGGACAAAAATAGACATTTGTAAAATGACCAATATACCCTTAAAAAAAAAACTAATTTTTGGCTGAACCCATTTTCTTCCCTTCCCATTTTCTCTTCCCTTTCCATTTTCTCTTCCCTTTCAAACCCTAAAAATTTCAATCCAAAAGTTTGATTTCTTCAGCATCTTTTTTCCTTATATTCATAGACAATCAACATTTATATGTAAATTCGGTAAGTTTTTCAAATATTTTATTGTAAGTTTAGGGTATTATATATTAAAATTTTGTCAGCAGAAATCGGAGACTGCGTACCAGAATTTCGGAAGCGTTCGGCCTGCATCAGCCGAACATAAGCAGAAAGGTTCGGCCGATAGCAACCGAACACTTCACACAGCGTTCGGCGGCCCATAACTGAATGTTCGCCTCGCAGTCTGTTCGGCCAAGGCACGCCGAACACCTCGCAGGCTGTTCGGTAGACCAGGGCCGAACTTCTTTTGCTATGTTCGGCCTGTGCTCGCCGAACGCCCTGCAGGCTGTTCGGTGAACCAGCGCTGAACGCATTGCGGTTATGAATGCATCCATGATCTTCGCGTGATGAGGGGTGGAGAGAAGGGGAAGGGGGGAGAATCAGCGCGCCGGGTTTGGGGAGGGGGGGGGGGAGAGAGTTCAGCAGAAGGGGAGAAGGTGAAGGGGGTGATTTTTTATTTTTTTTATTTTTTTAAGGGTATAATAGGTATTTTGGGGGTGGGGTTAGTAAATTTAAAATTTTAAATATATTTTTGTGTTGTGTAAATAGTAAATGTGGTGTGAAAAGAAAAAATTGGGGTGTATATAGAAACTCCCAATTAAATATACTATAAATGACATAAATATCCTTATTTAAAAATTAAAAACAAACACAAATTTTAATTATTTTTAATAAATAAATATTTATTTCATCCACACACAAAATTAATCAATATTTATTTATTAAAAATTAAATTTTGTGTATGTTTTTAATTTTTAAATAAGGATATTTATGTCATTTACTGTATATTTAATTTTGTAAGTAAAATTAATGTGGCGTGCAAAGTAAATTTAGTGGTGGCTTTAGAAACACTCTTTAATTAAACAAACAATATTATTAAATTTTAAGTAAACAAGTATAGCCTTCATGGTTAAGAAGAAATACATTTATGATTAAAGTATTGATACCCTTAGGCGCGGCCAGAGCATTAATATATTTCAATATAAAAAATATACATTTATTGTTAATAAGTAATACCTTTCAACAAAAAGAGCATTGCATTTACAATTAAGACATAATACCTTTTAACACAAAGAGTATTACATTTACGGTTAAGCTGTAATATCTTTTAACACGAAGAGTAATACCATTCGATTAAGTAGTAATACATTTTAAAACAAAACGTAATACATCTATAGTTAGACACTAATATCTTCCGACACAAAGAAAAATAAATTTATGGTTAAATATAAATACATTTCAATACAAGGAGTAGTACTCTTTAGTGTAAAGCTATTCTTGGTTTACCTAAAAAAAATTACTTGTTTATCTAAAAAGTAATAAATTAATTGTTAACTAAATTAAGTACTATTACTTTAGCTAAAACATATTAGTTGTTTACAAAAATATATTATTCACCTTTAATGAAAATTGAACTAAAAATCATTTATACTTATTATCAAAAAATATTACTTGTTAATTAAAAATTATTACTCATTTAATTAAAAAAATTACTATTTTAATTACTCTTTTGAAAATTACCCATCAACGAACCTAGAATTGCAATTCACGAGCTGAACATGAATTTGTTAATTTTGTTTTCTTAATTTAGCATATTTTGAAATGTGATGGTGAGTTTTAAGCTATCTTTAGGTATGTTAAATTGTATAGATTCTAAAATTTGTAGAATTGGTGGGCATGAAAGCAACCCTTAAAACTAGAGGGGGATACTGCAAGATTTTGAAATCATGGGTGTTTTGCTGTATTTTACCAGTTATTACTCCTCAAATGAGCATATATGTTTTACTATTTAAATATAGATTATATAGTACTGTACATATTTAAAAGAAAACATCTTGTGCGTCAAAAAGAAGGTACACATCTAACCTTGAGAGTCAAAAAATTGAATGTCAACACTTCCTTTAAACAAAGAAAAAATAAATAATAATAAAAGGGGCTAAGGGTTAGAATGGACAACTCAGCATTGAACATTAATGCCATCAACGGTAACGACTAACGAGTGGCTACAAAGTACCCATCCAATATTTTTCTACACCCACCTACAAACCCCTCTCTCTCTCTCTCTCTCCAAACATGGAAAGTCCTCAAAATAAACAATTAGAGGTGAAAATGAATAAGTAGCGTATAAAAGGAAAATTGTGCCACTTCCTTTATATACCCTATCCATCATTTTTGTCTTCCATTTTGAGAAAGTAAAAGCTTGCAATGTCATTATCCATCTGAATAATTAATTTGTTAATTGTCAAAATACTATATTTTATTTTGTAAATGAAAATGACATTATCAAATCAAGTCAATTCTCCAATTCTAGAGTCTTTTCAATCTGAAAATGAATTTCGGCATGTTTTATTTTGTAATTATGCTACACTTGTTTCATTTAAATGAGTAATTAACTTTATTTGCATTTTGATTAGCTAAATCAAAGCTTCCAAATAATATTTAAGTATTTTATATCCCACAATATATCTTTCTCAACAATCTCAAACTAGAAATGTGTTTTTAAAGTTTTATAAAATTCAAAGTTTGGTTATAGCTTAAGTTTGATAAGTTGACAATCTAACAAACTCACATAATTTTTTAAAGTTTGGTAACAATTCCAACAATTTTAAATAGTCATGCGGTTTGAATTATTGGAAAATCTGACTTAAACCAAAAGCATTACAGAATAATTGAGATATGATCAGTAAATTTTGTTTTCTATTTGGTTCATCAAATAATAGATTTGATTTTTTTAAAGAACCCATTTAAAAAAAAAAAAAAAAAAAAAAAGGTTTACCTATTGCTAGTTTTCTTTTAAATAGGAGCGACAATATGCATGTCATCAATATATTTGTGTCGGTCTAGGATGACAGTAATAAAATATCACCAATTAAAATCCAACTCATTTATTATATATTGAAAAATCAGAATTTTTTGCCTAACTGAGAACTGAACAATATAAAATTTGTGGAAGCAGAATAAATAAATTGAAACTGTTGTGTTTTTCGAGCAAAAAACTCTTTTTTTTCCTCTGCAACAGTTGATTAGAGTAGTATCTTGTTGCCCAACAAAGTGAAGTACATATTTACCATAATGTAGACTCTCTCTCCACTAAATACCCCTATTTATTTCACGCACACTCCCTCTATCAACTAGCCCGATCAAGGGAATGAATTTCACAACACGTATCCCACGATTTTAAAAGTAAATAGAGAGACTGAGTTCTCATTGGTCGTAGAACTCAATTTGACAATAAACAGAAAACCTAATATGAACTCTCTCTCTATCAGAAAATTGAAACTAAACTTAATGAATATAGAGTCAGGTTGTCCTCCTTTTGTAAAGATGAATGGGTAACCTTAGATCTAATTTATATGTGAAAGAATATCTTTGTATAATTGGATATATTTTCAAGTTCTTCAACATATCTTCTTTCCTTCCAAGGTCAGATAAGATCTTCTTTCCTTCCAAGGTCAGATAAGATTTTCTTTCCTTGTGGTGATTATTCTTGATAAGGATATAAGAATCATGCAATCTCTTCATCAATTCAATTAATTTGGTCTTATAACGAAGTAGGAATCTCTTTTTCATCAATCTTGACAATAGCTTGCTAAGGTTATCTTTATCAATCTTGACATATATGGCTTGGCTGATTTTATTTACTTATCTTTGTAAATTTTTCATGGACATCTATTTGTAATTACTATCTATCACCTGCACATGGAAATAAGATCTCATGAAATCTAGCATCATTTTGGATAATGTCCATTTTTCGTCCAATGCCAATTTATAATAAGAAAACGTGTTCCATAAAATCTCTCCCTTCGACATTTAGGACAAGAACCTCTTCCATTTTCACAAAATGAAGCTAACAATACACAATTCAGCCAGAACTAGAAGCATTCTTATTGAGCAGAGTAACTGATTTAAAATATTACTTGACACAACTCATCAATCCATATACCAAAATAAACCACTAAACAAAACCAAGTACCAGAATGCATGTCAGCATTAAGGAACTACATGACATAATGAGAGTGAGTACTAAAATGTATCACATCATTACATATTAAACGAACATGGTCAGAATCAAAAGTTAGATCATTCAACTAAAGCAGACATGAAGGAAACAAATCAGAATAGATTTCATGTGTCTTCCTTAGTGTTCTAAGGGATCTTCCATTTCATTTTGCTCAGCTTCCCTCTTCCTCGATCATCTTGCCCTTTTTTGTTCTAGATGTCGAAAGCTCAACACCTACATGAGAAGAGTTTAAAGGAAAACATCTTCTTTAGTAGTTCTTCCTGAGCAAATAACTAAGATTTCAGTTGTTTCAGCATATCTAGTTGATTGAGAACAAAGTCTGGAAAGTCCCTATATCATTCATGAGGTGTCAAACCTGAAGCCTCATGGTTTTTGGTAGTATAAATGTTTAAGGTTCTATTAGATACCTTATAAGGAGGTGTTTCTAACTCCATTACATCCTGCACTTCTATTCCTTGCTTCTTGAGGATCCCCCAACCCAGACTTCGGAAGAGAATCAAATTCATGTATCTTGATTTCTCAGCCAACCCCACAATTGTTGACAATATATTATGTTGAAATTTGAACTTGTCAAATTTATTTAGAATATCTACTTTGCCAGTTTCTTCCATTTTGAAAGATACAGATAAGAATTACAAGATTGGACATCAATCAATATTCCCACAAAATAGGAAAGCAGTTGAAGACCGAGTCAAACTCTATCCTAGTGGGAAGATAGTTGAGAAAATAAAGGATAAGTGGAGAAAAGCATTACACGAACGTGGGGTAGTGAAAGAATGAGAGAAAGGAAACTGAAGCATTCTATAAATACAACGAAGGAAGAAAGCAGAAACTACACTGAACACGATATCAATTCTCTGAAACAACAGAACATAGTTACTAAGAAAGTTGTCGTCACTCTGACTCCAACATTCTGCAATGATCAGCAACAGATTACTCTGATCTTGTTGCTGTCGATTTTCAAGTGAGAGTTTGTGAGTGATACACTGTTTCTTTAAGTTTACTTTCTTAGTTACTTTTGTCGACTTGAAATTCATATTAGATTTCAAGTACGTTGAGAATTATTGAAGAGATATTTGATTCTTTTTTTGTAATTCACTTTAAATTAGTGGATAATTTTCGCCCTGTTGGCTTCACAAGTTATTCTTGACTTGTGAATATTTTATTCCGGGTTACTCTCATCTATTTCCATCCGGTACCGTACTTTAAAGTGGTATCAAAACCATCACTTGACACACTAAGTGAGGTTTTAGTATCATATCAGATGGATATTTTTAATCAACCACGATCGATTCTCCTCTCAAAAGATAACTATGATTACTGGAAGTATTGAACCAGACAAACCATAAAATTAGTAGATTTTCGAGCATGGTTTGTTGTTGCCGATGGATGGTCTCCTTCAAAGAAAATCGATCAAGATGGAGACACCATTGTAAAGCTTCAATCAGAATGGACGATGGAAGAAATAGCTCAAAGAAACTACCATGAAAAGGCACTGAATACCATAATGGGAAATGTTGACCTCCACATGTACCGACTGATCAAAAACTGCTCCACCACCAAAGAAGCCTGGGATACTCTTGAAAGACACTATGAAGGAAGCGATAGTGTGAGAGAAAGAAAACTACGGATGGTCCATGACAAATTAGAAAGCTTGAAGATGGAAGAAAATGAAACAATCTCCACCTATTATGATCGTGTCATAGACCTATCAAACGAAGTAGCATCCCTTGGAGGTCAAATTAACAACAGAACTCTGGTAAGCAAAGTAATTCGCACTCTTCCTTCCAGATATAATCCTAAAGTCTGTGCAGTTGAAGAATCACACAATCTGAATACCCTAGAGTTAGACACTCTAATTGGTATTCTAAGAACATACGAAATGAACATGGAGAATCAAGACAAGCTGTACAACAAGGGACAAAAAACGACAGCATTTTTCTCAAAATCTAAGGAAGGAGAAACCGAAGATGAAGATGAAGAAGGAGATGCTGAACTCATTAGTCCAGACGAAAATCTGAGTGTTGCCCTTCTCACAAGACGATACAACAACCTCACAAAGAAATTCAACAATAGGAAAAAGAACTCAAAGGTGAAACTTGAGGAAACAACAGAATCATCCTCCCGAAAGTTGTTTGAACTGACTGGTCCAAAAGGACACTTTGGACAAAAATCAGCGCCTGAACAATTCAAATACCACACTCGAAATCTTGATGATGTTCAGTGCAGAGCCTGCAGAGGATTCGGCCACTATGCAAACAAATGTGCTAACGTACTTCGGAGACATGGAAAGTCAATGTGGATATCTCTCAGTGAAGAAGAAATTGATGAAATGCATCCAATAGAAGAATAAATCAAAACCGTTGCGCTACTAACATCAATCCACGAATTTTCTGATGATGGGAGATACTCACCCCCTCAAGTTCGAACACTGCATCCGACATGTACAATATTTTTCTTAATTCTAATTTTAATTGTTTTAATGGTTGTATAAGTGATGCAGAATTATTAGAGGAAGAAGAAGATGAGCGCATACTCAAGCAAATTCAAGTAGTTCAAGATGAACTGCTTAAGAAACTAAAATTACGACAATAACAAATGGAGAACCTGATCAAGGAAAATGAAGAACTGAAAAAGATCGTCTCCAGATTGGAAGTAACGCTGAGAAAAAAGGATGTTGAACTAAGCAAGCTAGAAATCGATCTCGAAATTGCAAATGAGATATTCAAGAAACTGAATACAGGTACCTCTAGACTTGACGAAATCTTGACTATTGGTAATATAGGTCACTCAGGAATTGGATATCATGAAAATTCAGTTGTTACTTATGGAATCAAACCATTGATAGAAATCTCATTGTTTTTGTTAGAGAAAGTAGCAATATTCGGCAAACTGTAGATAAAGAAAAAATAGTCTAGAGAAAAACGAAATATGTCTATCATTACTGCTTCAAACCACGGCATATATAACCCTCCTGTCAAAAATTAAAAACTGATATGTCGCTGAAGAAAATGTTGCCAACGAACGTTGCACAACATTCATCACCACATCGTGAAACAGAAAAATACAGCAGTCTATCAAAATCTAAAATGGGTATGTAAACCAAGTTTTACCTGTAATGTAGTATTCACTGCTCTTAGGACTAACCATTTAGAATCTTGGTATTTCGATAGTGGTTGCTCAAGACACATGACAAGTTCAAAAAGGTATCTTAGCAACTATGAATCATTCCAAGGAGGTATAGTAAGGTATGGTGGAGGAGCTCATGGAAAAATTATAGGAAAAGGAACCCTCTCTGTAGATGGTTTTCCTAACCTTCGAAACGTTCGGCATGTGGATGGATTAATGGCCAATCTCATCAGCATAAGTCAACTATGTGACGATGAACTTCAAGTAAAATTTAACAAAGATAAATATGAAGTGTTTGACTCAACCAATGTTTGTGTAATGACAGGTAAAAGATCAAGAAATAAATGATATCTCATTGGAAAGAGCCTGACGTGCAACACTGCTCAAACAGACGAAACAATTCTTTGGCACCAAAAGTTGGGACATGCAAACCTTAGAAACATTGATAGATTGATAAGACTAAATGCTGTAAAAGGTTTGCCCAATCTTGAAAAAGGTAAACAAATTGTATGTGGAGAATGTGAAAAAGGTAAACAAACTTGAACTTCTCATGAACATATGAATTATATTGGTACTACTCGAAACTTTGAACTAATCCATATGGACCTTATGGGTCCAATTGAGATCGAAAGTTTAGGTGGTAAAAGATACTCATATGTGTTAGTTGTTGATTTTTCCCGGTACACTTGGATAAACTTTCTTAGAGAGGAATCTGAAACATTCGAAGTGTTTAGAAAATTGCATGCTAGGTTCAAAAATGTTAATGGTTCTTGTATATCACGCATAAGATTAAATCATGGTAGAGAATTCGAAAACTCATTATTTCTGATTTTTGTGAAAAACTAAGCATTTTACATGAATTCTCTGCACCTAAGACGCCACAACAGAATGGTGTAGCTGAAAGAAAAAATAGAACTTTGCAAGAGATGGCTCGTATGATGATTAGCTCAAAAAACCTTTCTAAAAGATTTTGGGCTGAAGCCTTAAATACTGCCTGTCACATTTCAAATCATGTTTACTTAAGACCAGGCATACACATGACTCCATATAAAATATTTAATGGGTGTAAGCCAAATTTAAAATACTTTCATATTTTTGGATGTCTTTGTTATATCCTGAATGACCGTGAAAAACTTACCAAGTTTGATTCTAAAAGCGATAAAGGATTATTTCTCGGATATGGTCTTAACAGTCACACTTATCAAGTGTTTAATCACAGAACGAAAACCATTCAGGAATCTGTAAACGTTGTATTTGATGATTTTTCTGATCTGGCAGGAAAAACAGAAGAAGACAATACTGACACTTATCTGGAACCCAGACAAGTCGTACCAACTGAACAGAAGTTGATTCTGGATGTTGAACAAAATGTTGAACCACATTCGGAACCAACATTACCTTCTGATCCAGAAACAGAAATCGAGCCACTAATATCAGAAGACACCTCCACACAGCAGATTGAAAGAAGAGATCCACGAGGAAGAATAAGGAAAAACCACCCAACCACACAAGTAATCGGAGATGTCCATGAAGAAATTACAACTCGACGGAAGGAACCAGTAAATTATAGAGATATGGTAAAATTTGTTTGCTTGTCATCCATATTTAATGAAGTGAATTCGTCTTGCTTTGTAACTCAAATTGAACCAAAAAAAATATTTCTGAAGCTTTAAAGGATAGTTTCTGGATAGATACAATGCACGGAGAACTAAATCAATTCACCAGAAATGATGTATGCTATTTAGTTCCCCGACCCAAAGAGATCAATGTTATAGGAACTAAATGGATATTTAAAAATAAATCTGATGAATCTAAAATTAATATGATACTCTTGTTGTTTTCTGTGACAACTCTAGTGCAATTAATATCTGAAAAAATCATGTTCAATTCACGCACTAAACACACAGACATTCGTCATCACTTTATTAGAGATTTGGTAGAAAAAGATCTTATTCGATTAGAATACGTTAATACTGAGAGTCAAATAGCAGATATATTTACCAAAGCTCTTGATTTTGAGAGATTTTCCAATCTTAGGAAGTCTCTTGGCCTATGTGTTATGTGAAAAATACTCCATCCAATATGTACATAAATCTATAAATACGTGTATATCCTACCTCTATGACTCCCTTGGCCAAAAAAAAAAAGGGAATCTTAGTTAAGAATGCTCATCAACTAAAGTAACTTGGGGGGCACGGCGCTCGCTACGACGAAGTTACCTTGGAAAATACTGATGAGTTGAATAATTCACAAAATACTTGAGTAACTAGGGATACGGCGTTCGCTGCGACGATGTTCTCTACGTCAAAAGAGTGTTTCCGAATTATTCTTCCAACCTCACATCATAAAGTACCTTGGGGGCAAGGCGTTTGCTGCGACGATACTATCTTGAAAAATATGATGAGAACCTGGAATTCTTACCTACTATTCGCAAAAAAAAAAAAAAAAAAAAAAAAAAAAATTGCCAAAGTTGGGAGTCGAAACTCAAAACCTGATCTGATCGCATAAATAATATTCTCCAAAATACACCCTTTGAAAGAAATCCTATTCTGTTGTTTAAAATCAGTATAGGTGTATCTTTTTTTAAAAAAGATTATGCTTCTTTAACTATCACTACTCTGAAAAAGAAGAGGAAGCACATGCCTCCTTTAAACACATAGTCACCGTGCATTGAATAAATGCTTCCTTCTTCATTTTTGACTTCATCACTTTCCTCACTAATCTTTGTTCCCTGTTCAACTTGGCTTCAATGGCGGACGAGGCGTCCCGAAGAATCCTTGCTCAAATCGTGGAACTCCTCACATAGGTCACCACCGCTATAGTATCTCCCGCCATTCGCGAAGTTCCACAGCAGGGTTCCTCAGCTTTCAGTGAAACCCCAGTCACACCGATCGACCCATCCTCCAGTGACGATACCGCGTCCGCCTCAGAAACCACTGATGCAGCTCCTCCATCCATCCAATCGCCAGCACCGACCGCCAGCCCTCCTTGTTCTCTATCCTTCACAAGCTAATGGTCTACAACTGGTCGTAAATCAGGAGGCTTCTTACCATTTCCCTCGCTAATTTACTCCATTTTATGTAAGCAGGGATTTCAGCCCACCTCCATAGATGTGTTCTCCAAATCTCCCAGACTTTTGACAGTCCATCCAGGATTTCTCCAAGGAGATTGCCGATGTGACTTGCCATGGCTCTCTGGTATTCCCTCTGGCTCAACAGAGCCTGTTACACCAGCAGCTAACCCCATCTCTATCTCCCATGCATTTATTGCACAGCAAGTCCGGGCTCTGGATGATCAGATTCAACACCTTCTTGCTATCCGAGATGCTCTTTCTTCCCAATTAGGGGGAGATGATGCTGGAAACAATGCTGAAGAGGCTGGACACAATGCTGATGAAGATGCTGATGCTGATGCTAAAGGAGATGATTCCGATGCTTCAAATAACTTCTAATAATGATGCTGATGAGGCTGCTGAAGCCACTGGTGAAGGGATTATGTGATAGTGGGGGGTACATTTGTGTTTGACTTTTGATCAACATTTGATTATGTTTACCTTGCTATGTTTTGCGGATGCTTTGAGGAACTTATATTGATAAATGATGCTTGATTTTTGTTTGTTGCTGCCAATGATTATGCCTCTTTGATTATGCTTATTGAAATAGTTATGCTAGACTGATTGGTTCTGATAAAGTTATTTATGCATGGAATGCTGACTTGAATTGGACGGCTAACTTGAAATTGACGAAGCTATGCTAATACTTTTGCTTGCAATGCTGATTAGAAATTGAAGACGACATCTTTACACTTATGCATGGAATGCTGATCTGAAATTGAAGTAGACATGTTTATACTTGTGCATTCTTATGTTTGTCTTATATTAGACATATGGTAAGGGGGAGTGTGAAGTTAGGGGGAGATATATCGTTCCACTCTTGCTGTAAGAAAAATATTGAATTATTGGATACAGGGGGAGATAATGACATGTGCAAAACTGATCGCTTAAGTAATTGTTGTCTTCAATCGAAAATATTTAGAAATTGGAAGGAAAGGCAAAGAGGGGGAGATTGTTGAAATTTGAACTTGTAAAATTTATTTAGAATATCTATTTTGCCGGTTTCTTCCATTTTGAAAGATACAGAAAAGAATCACAACATTGGGCATCAAGCAATATCCCCACAAAATAGGAAAGCAGTTGAAGATCGAGTCAAATTCTATCCTGGTGGGAAGATAGTTGAGAAAATAAAGGAGAAGTGGAGAAAGGCATTACATGAACGTGGGGTAGTGTAAGAAGTAGAGAAAGGAAACTGAAGCGTTCTATAAATACAACGAAGGAAGAAAGCAGAAAGTACACTGAACACGATATCAATTCTCTGAAATAGCAGAACATAGTTACTAAGAAAGTTGCCGTCACTCTGACTCCAACATTCTGCACTAATCAACAACAAATTACTCTGATCTTGTTGCTGTCGATTTTCAAGTGAGAGTTTGTGAGTGATACACAGTTTCTTTAAGTTTACTTTCTTAGTTAGTTTAGTTGACTTGAAATACATATTGGATTTCAAGTACATTGAGAATCGTTGAAGAGATATTCGATTCTTTTTTTGTAATTCACTTTAAATTAGTGGATAATTTTTACCCTATTGGCTTCACAAGTCATTCTTGACTTGTGAATATTTTATTTCGGGTTACTATCGTCTATTTCCATCCGATACCGTACTTTCAGATTAAACTCAAAATTAATGGGTTTTACGGTCAGTGGTTGGTACAAGAATACAACCTATGTCTCATTCAGTACGAATTTATTTGTTGATGGGGTCCAATTTTGGTGTCTAATTTTTTGTAGAAGATTTCCCTCAAGACTGAGGTGGGATGGTCTCACCCCCTCCCTTTTTCCATTTAAAATCTAACACCACCCCATTATCACTAAGACCCAAAAATTCATTCACAACATCAGGATTAAACATGTAAGTGGAACAAACACCTTTCCCTCCGTAGGTGAACCATGATCCATATAATCCCCAATCAAATTGGCATTAGAATTCTCTAAAAATATTTCCATACAATCTTTTAGTGTAGCACACATACATCTTCAATCCAACTCATTCTACAATATTCCACAAAGACTTAACACTAAATATTCTCATATTTAACTTGGTTCATTACCGAAACTTCAATTTTCCAAACATTTTAAATCTCTCCTCTACTAATTTTTTTGATAATTTGTTTAGATCTAGCAATCATAGGAGAGGAATCATTACCAGATTTTGGGGAAAACCCTTTTGATCGAGCAGAGCAATGAGAAAGAAAAGCCTCTGTTTCAGGTTCAGGCTCAGCATCAAGAGGCTGCTCCATTGTATCCATTGAGGTTTCGCACACCTTTAATTTTCCTTTCATGTTGTTCATCTTTGATTTCTTCAATGACGCTGCCCATTTGGCCTGATGTTGTGAAACCGTAGGTTTACCCTTAGGTTTGAGATGATATACATAGGTTAGGGGTCACGCCTCAACCCCTCCGTCTACCGGGCGGACATTCAAACCGTAAGTTTACCCTTATTTGTGATTTCAACCCATTTCTCTTCATACGTCGGGTGAAGAGTGGATTGTTCACCCAATTTCATCTCAGTGACAGGACTAGGGCTTTTGTCGTCATTGCTACTAGGACTTGATAGAAGATTATCAATGGTTGGTGGTGGATTTGTCTGTTTGCGTCTATGTGGCACAATGGTCATGGGGATAGTGGAGGTGACCTTCACAGCGCGTGCAAGGTGATGCACTGCTTCCTTGGTTCTCAACATTTTAGAAGAAAAATTTTCACTAGTCAAAACAGAGCACTTAGGTAAATGATGTTAGTATGACTAATTTGAACAAAGGTAAGAGTTTTATAAAGTCAAGAAAGAGCAACCCTTCATCTTTTGTTATTAATTCAAACCATCTAATTGATACTTGAATACCATATTAAATGAAGGAAAGTGATAGATTGAATCATTTTGTAGACAAACTATTCCATATCAAGTTCTAACGAGAGAGAGAGAGAGAGTAATATAACTAATATAAAGACTAGGACGTACTCGGATTGGGCAACAATTTTTGAAATTATATTTTTAAAATACTTTGATTAATTCTATTTTGTATTTTTACGCTATAGATAAGAAGAAGGGGGCAATTCCTTATAAATTTGTGGACGATCCCTTGTGTAATAGCTCGCAAACCACAAAAGTTAATACCACACTATGAAAAGCCGGTGACGAGTTCAAGTCTCTTATTATCCTTAAATTGAAATATTGACATGATGTGGTGGCTTTCACAAATCTATCACTTTTTATGAATGAAGTTCAATTATGTTTTATGACAACTTTGTCACTGCATCATTTCAAGACCGTAGCTCTTTTCACGGTAGAAATAAGGATTATTATGCGAGAATTTTATAATATTTCAAAGATTATACAATAACTTACAGAATCCCAATCACTGACATCTTGGTAATTTTTTTTAATGTAATGTTGTAGATCCCCAATGACTTCCTAAGAGTTAGGAATCTCTGCACATCAAGAGCTTTGGTAAACATATATCAGCAAGTTGTCTTTCAGTAAGAACATGCTCTACAACAACAACTCTTTCTTCAACCAACTCTCTAATAAAATGATACATGATGCCAATGTGTTTGGTCCCAGAATGTTGTACGAGATTTTTAGATATGTTGATGGCTCTTGTATTGTCATAGAAAATATTGGCTGACTCTAACCCAAGCCCATAATCCCGTAACTTGTTCATCATCCAAACAATTGTGAATATGCGTTTTCATCTACTATGTTCTCTGCCTTAGCAGTAGATAGTGAGATATTATTTTTCTTTTTACTTAGCAAAGATATGAGATTATTACCAATAAAGAAGTAGTTTCCAAATGTGCTCTTCCGATCCTTCAAGTCCCTAGCCCAGTCTGCATCACAGTACCCTCCAATAAATGGATTAGTATTAATAAAGTATTTTATACCATATACTTGTCTCTCCGACATATTTGATTATATATTTTACAACTGTTAGATGTGATTCTTTTACATTAACCTGTTATGGAGCACACATCCCAACACTGTAGCAAATATCATGTCTGCTAACAATTAGATATATTAAATTGTCTATCATTCTTCGGTACAATATGGATTGACAGGTTTACCAGACTCATCTCTAGAGAGCTTCTCCGTAGTTCCCATGAGAGTGTCTAGATACTTACTCCTTCATAACCAAACTTTTTAAAAAAAAAATTAGCATATCTTTCATGATGAATGAAGATTCCATACTTCTTCGTTTCACCTGCAGACCTAGAAAGTAAGTTAGTTCACCAACCATGTTCATTTAAACCAAGTTTTATCTACTCCTCCGCGTATGTGTTTGTTTAGTAAGAATTATGTGAGTTTTTAGTACCAAGCTCTCCATGCTTATTTCAGGCTATACCATGTCCATTTCAACCTATATACATGGTTAGGAAAATAAGGGTCTTTAAAACCATTTGGATGCTCAGCATAATCCTCATCTTCTAAGACTCCATTCAAAAATGCACTTTTTACATCCATTTGATATAAGACAAATCTTTTTATACAAGTAAAAGAGAGAAGAATTCTTAGTGACTCCAGTCGAGCGACCAAAGCACGTGTTTCCTCAAAATCTACTCCTTCAACTTGTATATAACCTTATGCCACTAGTTGATTATTCCTTATGATATTTCCATGCTCGACAGTTTTGTTCTTGAAAATCCACTTGGTATTATCATGTTTACATTAACAGGCCGTGGAACAAGTGTCCAAACGTCATTTCTTGCCAAATTGCACGAGTTCCTCTTGTATTGCTAAAATCAAGGAAATGTCCTTGAGTGCTTTTTTTGCATTTTTAGGTTCAAACATTTATACATAGCACGCCAAGTACGACATACCCTACATTTAGCAACAATTAGGTTTAGGAACATCTCGAGTCTTACTCCTATAATTTTGCCTGCAATCAGTACTTTGTGGTGTCTTTCTGAATCTTCATTGGGGTCTCAATATCCCTATGAGAGAGTATTTTGTAATTCTTAGTATGATCATTCTGTTCAACTATTAGTTCCTTGTTATTTTTTACTGGTCTAACTTCACCAGTGCAAGAATGAGTTAGAACTTTTGTAGTACTGATATCATTGTTAAAAATAGAAAAAAAAAAACTTTCAATGATAGTACCTTTTATTATTAACTTGTTGGACTTTCTAATATTTAAGTTCTCAAGAAATATACCTTCATCACTTTTTGCATCGAACTTACCCAATTGATCTTTGTCATTGTATACATAGCACTTACACAAAAACGTGCAGATGGTTTAGATTGGGATTCTTCTCTTCCAGATTTCGTATTATGTCATTCTAATATTACTGAAGGTATACTCTGTTCATGATATAGCATGCTCTAATGACAGCTTCTACCCACTATTTATGAGGTAAGTTATTACTTGCTAACATTGCTTTAACTGTTTCCTGCAAGACCCGATTCTTCATTTTTGCCACTCAGTTATGTGCTAGAGGCCTAGGTGCTAAAAATTCACGAGAGGTACTACATGAAAAGAAAAGTTTGTAAATAAAAGGTTCTCTAATTCCTTATCGTGGTCACTTCGAATTCTTGCAACACTCACTTTCTTTTCATTTTCAGTTTTTTTATCAAGGAACTGAAATAATCAAAGGTTTCAATTTTTTCTCTCAAGAAATATACCCAAGTATAACAAGAAAATTAATATGTACACACAAGAACATACTTTTTACAAACCAAAGCTCTCGACGTGTATGGGTCCCATCAGATCCATGTGAAGTAACTCTAGGATTTGCTTTGTTGTAATCTCTTTTAAGTGGCTTGTGTGTACCTTTTCTTGATGTTCTTCATGGAGAGTTTAGGTAATCCTCGAACAACCTGCGATTTAGACAAATTTACCAGATGTTCAAAGTTTATGTGCCCAAGTTTCGAATGCCATACACCAAAGGTGTAACAACACTTTTACTTGACAATTTTTGTTTAAGTAACAATGATCTTTAGATCTTGTGCTAGTAGGAACTCATGAATGTTTTTCATCAAACACTATGCACTTATCCTATGTGAAGTATGTATAATGTCTTTGATAACAAATCATACTTATACTATGAAGATTTGCTTTCAGATTTTTGACCTGTAGGGCGTCAGTAAGAACTAGAAGTCCTTCTACATTCAGAGTTCATTTTATTAAGACATTGTTACTTGCTCCATCTCCAACCCTGAAAAACTTATCTTCAACCTTGACAACATCAGTCAAGTTACTAGGATCAGCAGTCATGTGATGAGAACATCCACCGTTAGAATACCATAACCCATCATTCTTTGCATGTAGAGAGATAATTGAACAAAGACACTTGATATCAGTTTTCATAATCCATACTTTTTTGTTGAGTACGATTTACCACAAAAAATATTTTCTTAGGTCTATTAACTCGTGAATCAAGAGGAATCCCATTAGTATTCCACTCTTTTATCTTTCCAATATGGAGATCATGTTTCATCCTAATACATATAGGGTGAACATGACCTCTTATATCACAATAGTAACATAATGGAACAAACATCTTGGATAATTGTCCTTGATAAGAGTGAACATTAGTACAATTTTGCCAGGTTAAAATATAACTGAGGAGCGAACAAACTTTTGGTCTCCTTGTTGGATCCCTTCCTTAAATCCTACTCCTTGATTTGCTGATGGTGTTTGAAAAATGATAGAATCTCATCAAATTTGTTTTTTCGAAGTCCAATTTCTGGATTGTTGATATCACTTTGAGAAGATCGAATTTTATGTGTTCAAGTCCCTTCTCATTTTCCTATAGTTCTAACGTAACTTTGGTCAGTTTAATCTTTAAGAAATATATTACATGGCTTGAACACACTTATGATGTCGCACTCCATTTTATAGTCTAGATTATTAATCATTTGATCATGATCTCGCATTAGTGAGTGAGAGTTGGCAAGTCTTTCATTTGGCATTTCAGTTATATCCTTCAATTCTGGACTTTGCTCTTTACTTGTGCTTCAAGTCTTATAATAAAATTCAAGGATTTTGAACATTGAGCTATGACAAGTTCATACATTCTTTCAGTATCTTCAATGGTTGGGTCATCAATGTTTGGCAATTCTTATTTGAACTTGGTACCTGATTTGGAAAAACCAGTGGTTTTTAGACACATGAGATCATTAATAGAGGAGTAAATAACAAAGTTACAAGAGTGTTGAGATGTTTCTTCATTTTCCTCTTCTTCAAGGTCAGAATCACTCATGGTAGCTTTGAATGATTTGTTCTTGTTGAGGAAATTTAGGCATTCAACTTGGTGATGTTCTTAAAATTTTCAATCCCTACATTGCTCATTTTCTTTTTAGTTTTCACTAGTTCGGGATGCCTACTTGGTAGTTCTGTTCTTACACGGTGAGAAATGTGTTGATGAGTTGTTTCCATTTTTGTAATTCTTCAAACAATTTCTGTTTTTTTTTTTTTTTTTTTTTTGTGAATAATGTGACCATCTCCTTTATATTCACAAAATCATCATTATTTTCCTCTCGAGATCTTTCAGTCTCAACCCTCAGTGCAATTAATTTAGCTTTTACCACGTCAAACACATTGTTCATCTAGAACGTTCTATGTTCACCAAGAAAATCATTTAGATATAATGGTATGATCTTCATGAATCATTCTAGAATCGTGATTTTTAATTGATTTGACTGGTTTCTAATATTGATTCTCCCAAAATGTAGCATCGATTCACTATGTCATTGAACTGGTGTAGTAGAGATCAATATTATTATCCGTCTGCATTTGAAGGTTATCGAACTAAGATGCAAGAGTTTCGATGCTCGAACAGAATCATTGTCTTCCAACTATCTTTGCAAAAATATACCATGATTCTTTAGTTGTTTTGCATTTGACGATTAGCTTGTGTCTTATCGGATCAACTGAGGACAAGATGACATATAAGCTGCAAATTATCCCTCTTGTCTCCACTTTCCAATTGACGCCATGTCCATTCAGTTGTGATGCCAACACCACATTGTTTAGATCGAAGAAAGATTGACATCATGGATTTGCAATAGATGTAGTTGCTTCCATCCAGGTATGGGGGCGTAATAAGTATGTCTCGTGAGTACCTATGGCCGTGAATCTACTTGTTTTGTAAACTGGAACCTGCTCTAATACCAAATGAAATATTAGAATTTTTACCGCAACAGTTGAATCGTACTTAACTTAGAAAAAAAATAATATAAAATTTGTGGGAACATAATAAATAAATTGACATTGATGTATTTTTTGAGGAAGAACTCTCTTCTTCTTCTGCAAGCAAGTTGATTAGAGTAGTGTCTTGTTTACTGACTGTGCTGTCGAGGCTCATCAAAATTTATTTATTTATTTACCTCATTTACCTCTACTATTTTGTAGTAGTGGGAAG
Source organism: Caryopteris x clandonensis (assembly GCA_028749325.2). NCBI lineage: Eukaryota > Viridiplantae > Streptophyta > Magnoliopsida > Lamiales > Lamiaceae > Caryopteris > Caryopteris x clandonensis. The sequence goes on from JAPYKT020000013.1 coordinate 6,218,419, forward strand.
TAATGCTCGATCCCACAGAGAACGATCGAATTACTTGTGTGCCTGTTCTATGTTAATTCATGAGTACAAATAAAAAGGGGAGTTTGGTTGATTTGTTTACAAAACTAATAAAATTTTTGTATAATCGAATAAAATAAAACATGTAAGCAATTGAATTAAAAAATATATATAATAAACAATTTCGTTTTACGTTCAGTTTTTCCCTATTCAAAATTTTGTGATTGTGTAACACCTTATCAATCTAATTGTGGAATTCTACCCCTAAACCAACAACATGCGCTATTGATTTGTTTTATCCCTTAAGTGTAATTAATTAGAATACACTCTCTAATTAATATATTTAACCGAACAGTCTAAAATATGCTCTGTGGATTTGATTCATTAAATGCATTATCAATTAGGATAACCGGGTAGGCAGGTTATTGAATTCAAACGATAAATTTAATTAATTGTGAATTACGTTGATTCTCATAATTCTTATTATTAGTTGTTACTAATGGGTGGAATGTCACAACAATTACAGATTGCAACTTAAACCCTAGTACTAAATACACAAATTATCAATTGAGTTGATCAATCACAATTAACAATCTATATATCATGATCCAATTCAAACAATTAAAGAAATAAATTCGCACATATTAAATCGATACAGTGTCATAGAAATTAAATCATGTAATATTGAAATAGGGTTTTAAAATCCCTAAAATCATAATAGAAAATTTAGTTACACATCATCAATTTAGAATACATAATCATAAGTTAACAATAGCATGGAAGAAAATGGATCAGAAAACCAAAAAGCTGGCGACAATTGGCTTGCGAAATCCCGAAATGTCGGTGCCTCCCTTATCTCTCTCCACGCTTCCTGCCTCTTCTCGAATATCTTCCAATTGAAGAATGATTATTCCATGCCTTTCTCTCTCTTCTTTAACCCTAATTCCCATTATGGGCTTAATTATTAATTAATTAAGCCCTTAATCTTGAGCCCATGAACTCTCCTAGCAGCCGTGTCCTGTTAGCTGTAGCCCACCTCTTATGTGGGAAATTGGGTTGGATTCGACATTGGATCAGCCAGTGTCAAGTTCAACAATCCTGCACCATAATATTTTCTTGATCCAAAAATGTCCATATTTTGCTACAAATAATCACAAATACACAAAAAGAGTAGTTCTCATCTAAAGATTAAATAAGTAGAAAATATAGGGTGCACAAGGATAAATTATATTAAAAATACATTTTATTAATTAAAATTACACACAATTTCCTACTTACCATTACTAAGAAGGTGAATTATGGATGAACAATAGTGTAGACGCCCTCTCACTAAATACCCTTACTTATTTCACGCACATTCGCCCTAACAACCAACCCAACCACTCTGTCCCCTGAATGAATTTCAAGACACGTATAGACGGATTTGCAAGCGGACAGTTAGACTAAGTTCTAACTGGCAGTACAACTTAGTTCGATAGTAAAAACAAAATCCAATATGAACTCTCTCTCTCTCTCTCTCTATATATATATATATATATATATATTAGAAATCGAAGCTAAACTCAAAGAATATACAGTTGTGGGTTGTCCTCCTTATATATAGATGAATAGGCAACCCTAGACCTAATTTACATGGGAAAAAATCTCTTTTTTTAATTGAATATATCTTCAAAATCTTTAACATATCTTCTTTCCTTCCAAGCTCACATGAGATCTTCTTTTCTTATGGTGATTGTTCTTTATAAGGATGTAGGAATCCTATGCTATCTCTTCATCAATCTTGAATAATATGGTCTTATAAAAAAGTAGGAATCTCTTCTTCATCAATCTTGACATATTCAACCTGGCTGATCTTATTTACAAGGATAAGGATTTTTGTAAATCTTCCATGTATATCTGTTTGCAACTTCAATCTATTACCAGCACATGGAAATAAGATTTCTTTAAAACTAGCATTATTCCAGATAATGTCCGTTATTATCCAATGCCAATTTATTGAAAGAAAACATGTTTTTTACAATCTCCCATTTTCGCATTTGGGACAAAAAACCTCATCCATTTAAATAAAGAGGACTGATACAATTAAAATTATAAAAATTTTGAAAAGTGTCTCAAAACACTGCTCTCATATTAAAATATGAATATAAGTAATTTTCTTATTAAATTTTCAATAAATAAAGTAATAACTTTTATATAATCAGAAATGTAAACCATTAAAAAAATTTACATATAAAACAACAAGGAAGATCATATTAAACATGTTGAATAAGTTAATAAATTGCAACAAATCGAATATCCAACATATTTATCTATCGTGTTACATGAATTCAACCTATCTATAACACCGATCGATCGAGCTCCGACGATATGTAGATACATATATATACGTATACATTTATAAAGTAAAAAAAGTTTGCCAAAATGGCAGTAGGCAATTTCCTCCAAAAATACTCGTTATTATATATAAAGTAAAAGATGTTCATTCATGTAATTCCTGGGATATAATATATTTTATTATAATAATATTTATGATAAATTTTATATTATTATTATAATTATGAAATGTATATCACTTATTATTTATATAGATTATTTTGATATAAATATTATTCAATTTGAAATATAATTTGTTATACTAAATTGTATTTTTATTTTTTAGGCTAGCTTTATTAGATAATAAGTTGTACGACATTTTAAAGCGAATTTTGGATTATCTCAAAATTAAATATAAATATTTCAACTTACTGAAACCTATTGAGGTTAACGAATAAATTATAATATTACATAAATTAATAGAAAATATTTTTATTTTTATTGAAATTTTATTAATATTTTTAACTTAAATCCATTTTAAAAAATTGGTATACTATTTATTCAAAAAATCCAACCCGTATATCAAAATTTAAAAAATAATAACTCAATACATAAAAAACTGTATTCCATCCATAAAAGTTATATTTGATACTTTAAATGTATTTATTTATTTCAATATATACAATTTTGGTATCAAATTAAAGATCACAAATGACTATTAATTTGACATTCATGTGTTAAAAATAAATTTAAAACAAAAAAAAAAACTATTTGAATTTCTAAATTTTAGTGAAAAAATATAGTAGAAAGAGATAAAGAGAGAGAGAGGAAGACACATATCAATTAATTGTAGAGAATATGCCAACAGAAGAGAAAATTTCTTGCGGTTGTTCTTTTATATTATAGAAGGATTTTGTACAAAAAAGAAAAAGAAAAAATAGAAAAACGAAAATAGACGTTAGGCATGTGAGAACATGCACCGCTCAAGTAGCTCATGTTGTTTTTAGAATGTTTACAAATACTTTTATTTTTTAAGAATCACAAAATATGTGAAGTTAGTTTATCATAAAATATAAATCAATCTTTCATATTTAAATAATGAATAATATAAAATTAGAAATAATTATAAAACATAAAACGAATATAAAAGGATAAAAGAAATCAAAACGGTTGGAATGTGTTCTAGTCACACCTCATGACGTAGTCCCTTCGTGTAGATAATAACGGCTCATCAACACCTTAATATAAAACCCTAAAAATCTCGTCAGTATCTTCCATCGTGAGAATAAAATCTTATCTGGTTTTCCTCAAAAATAGTAAAATAATGTGTATGTAATTTTAAGAATGCATACACAATAATATATGCCTAAACCCCTAGGATGCTCCTATATATAGTGCTAGGTTAAACTTGTAACAGAAAAAATATTAAAAGTATAATAATGATGATGATAAGTGGGGTGTTACAAAGATATTTATTTTGGTTTTAAAATTATTTTGAAGTTTTGAAACTTCAAAGTCCAACAATCCTCCACAAGGTGCAAAACTTCAAAATATTATATAGGTAAATATAATAGGACAACAAATAATATGCAATGGGTGCAAGTGCCTTCCGGGGTTGAACATACACTTACTGTTGATGATTTTCATCTGAGAGATCCTGATGGACTAAGCCTTGAATTAGGTCCCTTGGCAAAACTTCAATTCATCACACACATATTATCGACATCAATCTCAGTTCTAAGCGGGTAGCTTTGTTAATGGCCATGCGTGCTTATCTTGATTCTCATGAGTCTCTAGAGTTAGCCCAAACTCATACCCACAGCCTCATAGCAACTCTCATTTAGGTGAAACCTCCAACAGTATGTGTGACCTATACCCTGTCAAATTCTAGTTGTGGTCTTATTAAGGGTCAAAGCCCAATCTAACATCACACAAATAACACTATCACCATAGGGATGGGTATGTGACCTCTCATACAAGTCTCTACAGATTAGTGTTAACCGTCACCATTATAAATTGTTCCTACCCATTGAACCTTTTTTTTTTAAATATCTAGGTCATATATCATATGAAATATGCAACGTAAGTAATAATTAGTATTTCTTCCGCATGTTACACAATTTATAATATGATCATGTAATGAGTTCTTATAAAAATAGTAATATATAATGTTTAAAATAAAAACATAATTATATAAAAATAATAAAAAAATTAAAATAAAAATCACAATATGAAAATATATTAAATATTAAAATATACCAAAATTATTTTATGAAAACTATTGTATACTTAAAAATTAATATTCTATTTTTCATATATGCAATTTGAATATCAAATTGAATATCGTGAAAAGATTATTAATTTGATATATTTTACATTAAAAATTGAGTTGAGATGAAAAAGTTATAAGCCTTTAAAAATTAAAGTAAAAAAAAAAACAAAAAACAATTTGATTGGATATCAAACTTTCTAAAATAGAAAGATAATTTGGTCGGGTAATGGTACTTTCTATTCTTAGTTGTGGTTCTCTTATTATATATATATATATATATATATATATATATATATATATATATTAAATATATATATATAGATTAATCTATATATATTAAAAATATTTCTATGATCTATACCTAAACTTACATAGCTCCGTATATGTAATTCTAATTAAGGTTTACCAATTATACCAAGCTATTTCACGTTCTTACTGAAAATTTTCAAATGATCGGATCACACGTTGATCATGGACGTTTAAAACCTGCTCTTCAAGTTTATTCACACCCAACCTTGATGTGTAGATACACAATGTAGCATGATTCTCATATATTTGTATGGAACGAAATGAATAACCTTGAACTAATAACATAACTCGGAATCTCAATGCATGAGAGGAGAGAGAAGAAAGAGAACGAAGAAGAAGAAAGATTGGTCCTTCAATGTGTGTCTGTTCTCAATAGTCTTCCTTTCTCACTTGGGGATCAATATATATTGATCCCTTTAAGGTCTCCTCATGGGCTTATGAGTCATACTACTTATTTGATATCTCCAAGACTAGACCTTAAGTTGTCTTTTTTAAGTTAATTAATTCATAGAATTAATTTTTAAGCCAAAAAGACTATTGCCAATTATTTATTTAATTCTAGCATTGTTTGGGACTAATTTTTTTTGTTTTCCAACAAATAAAATAAGCCCAATAATTATTTATCTCCACGATCATTTAATTTCTTAGGCTCAAATAATTAACTTGTCCAAAACATATTATTTAGCCCAACAGTTAATTCATCCATTATTATTATTATTATTATTATTATTATTATTATTATTATTATTATTATTATTATTATTATTATTATTATTATTTCTGTTCTAATGCATTAGAATTTGGTTATGTGTATGACCTCTTAGATTCATCACTTCACCTAGTTTAAGAGCAAGCAAATTACAAGATTCATTAATATAATTAATTTATCACCTTTAGATTTTCCCTATCTTTAGGTACTCAAGACACCCATTCGCTCATGTTCAACGAACACTACTAAAGAGACTCATAAGCAAAAGATGAATTCAACGTGCGAATCTCTTATCTATAGTTAACGTTTAGATAGAGTCCTTTTGCTGTCAGTTCTCTAATTAATGTCCAGGGCTTGATCATTTAATACGGACATATAATTAACATTAGTAACTAAATAATCCTCACATACTCAGTCCATCTGTTAGTCCATAAGGAGATCTCATCTCTTATAATCCAGTTAAGTGTTTTGCACAAGATCTTCATTAGAAACGATGAGTGTAGAAAATATACAGAAACAATCCCAAAAGATTACTCTGCGGGCCAGCAAATTATGTCTTGTCATTACACTGATATTAAACATAGTTTCACCGTAACCAACTTCACCCGTTTGGGCTCTAAAGAGAGGTCTAAGGAACCAATCAAATTTATGGCTCCCTCATGTAGGAACACATGCATACATACAATTTAAGGACTAATTAAAGCACCTATCAAAATTAGAACCTCAATATTCTCGTAGCCACTACGGCTACAAAATAGGTTGAGTTCTGACATGGGACAGTTCAACGCGATCGTTTGGGATGAACATCACAACCACAACCTACGTGGTGTCTCAACAATGATATTTATGGAATTGGATATCCACTCCGTGAGTGCAAGCCTATTTAAATCCTATGATATCTATTCTCATAGATTCTATGACTTAGAACATTTATGATCTCAACCACCGAGACTTATTCCATGCCCATTAGCCCGTGCGTGACCAAGACTCCTAGTTACCAAGATTATGGGATTTCAATATCATATAACATGTGAACACATATAAATATGATAAAAAAAAAATGTCTTCAATTTTTTATATTCATGAGGAATGTACTCGGAATATGCCTTTTAGGCCAACCTAATAGTTGGCTACTATAGCACATATTCCTACATCTCCCACTTATCTTAAAACAAACTACTCATATGCTTATGATCCATCATGAGGTGATGCTTGTGAAATCGTTTGTTAATGTTCTAATTTGATAGAAAGAATCATTGTGAAAAATAGGAAACACCCATCCTTAATAAAATATGAATATCCCAAAGTATCCAATGAGGACACTGATCTAATATTCTTAATTAAATTTGGAATAAAATAAACTTCTTGCAATACAATCGAAACTACTAGAAAATTCTAATATTAATTGTCCTATCACTAGTGCATGCACCCTTTTGTCATTTCCCAACTTGAGAGCATGTCTTTTTATCAACGATCTCTACTTTGTTGCAGTACATATTGGTCATTGACCACATGTGCACCACAACCAATGTCAAACACCCATGAAGTATGATAAACATAATATTTACATGCAATTCGGGGTTATTATGTATAGTTGCATGTACCTAAGTGATGAGTTTATGATGATTTTGTTATATTTTGTTACGTCATGTATTTGTTGAAGTTTTGACAGAAAAATCCAGACAATTAAGGTTGCATAGACCACTCCAAGAGTCACACGAATTGTGCACCCAAACCAAAGACAACCCCTTTGCATGGCCATGCACAGCCTGTGTGCTAGTACATAATGCCTCAATTTTAGGCCCTTGACGCACGGACGATACTTGGTCTTATTGCACGAATCGTGCTTGCCTTGCGGATCATCCTTGTCCTCGTGATATACTCTTAGCCGTCATGATTTATTGTGATTCATACTTATCCTCTCATCCCAAAATAAAGATTTGACGACTATGAAAACCCCAGTCATTGCCTATAAAATAAGGAGCATAGGAACAACCAAGTCATCAGATTTTGGAACTAGAAACAAGGATACAAGGAAGAATAGACCAACCAAGTCATCAGAAAGAGAGAGAGAAACGAAGATTGTTTAGCTTCAGTTAATAGTCCTCTTTTCTTTTGTTTATATATTTTAACTACAATTATCAATATGTTTCCTGTGGATTATGTATTGAGTATGAGTGGCTAAACATCTAGTCATTCTAGAGCTTGCACGATTGTCGATTCATATATTTTTCTTTAATGATATTATTTCCTTTCCTATATTCGATTATGTTTCCTTGATTTGAATATCGTATGAAATTATGTGGCGAATAATTGCATATGTATAGTTAATCCATTATAATCCGAGAGGGAGTAATTGATTAACGGATTAGGAATGGATAACCTAAACCTGTTAGATCGAGAGATTGGTATGTCATATGATGAGAATAAATCCTAGGAACGATTGGGAGTTAGATAACATTGTGATATTGAAAGATGATCAGTGGAGTCTAATCTACTTTTGGATCTAATTTGAGAAAGAGGATCTGATTATATTAGTAATTTTCTTATGAATATCAGAATTAAATATGGTTTGATACATTAAAGGAACACATATAAACCATATGAATGCATCTCCCTAGAATCCATTTAATCTCTAAATCTTCTTAGTTATTTAATCTTGATTTGTGATCTATTTTTATACTTTTTATTTGTTTATTTAAGTTTATAAACTCAAGAAAAAATATTCAAATCTTCAGATAATGTATAATACAACAAATGAGTAATTACTTGAATTTACATTATACAATCCCGGTGGATAGATACATATTTTAACCACACGTTTACTATAGATTGTCTCATGCACTTGCGAGTCATTTTAAGTGAAATAAATTAGCAAACAAGTACAATCAGAAGTAATATTTGAAATTTCAACAAGAAAAGTACATGTTGCAAGAGGAGTAAGGTACTCCTTGCAATCCTTCTTCCTATGATTAGGTTGGTGGTAATAAAAGCACCAGTTCTTCTTTTTCAAACTAGCTTTGCTCAGGCCTTTCTTGGCTACCCCTCCCTTAAGCTTAGTTGTGTTCCCTCCAACCTTCTCCTTCTTCTTTCCCTTGGGACCTTTCGAGCCCTTGGGATGAGATAAGGAGGGTTGAGCTATGCTGGTATATGAGAACTACTCATCGTGTTAGGCATTCTTGAGCAGGTTGACCAGTTTGCCCAAAGTGTGACTCTTGTTTCCCAAGAGGTAGTTGACACAAAATTATTTAAACGAGGAAGGTAGGAATCCAGGATCAAGTCCTTATTTAGCTCGGTGTCCATGGCATGACCTAAGTTAGCCAAATTGATGCCCTCAATTATCTAGAGCCCATGCTCTAAGACATCGCTACATTCCCTCATTTTCTTGTCATACAGCTCATTAGAGATTGCATAGTGTAATGATCGATCCGGCACCTAGAACAACTCCTTAAAGTGCAGATGGATCTCACCCCAAGCATCATGGTAACATGCTAACACTGTGTCTGTGGGACCATGCTCGCGACCATCAGACAGCATACTTGGAAATCATCATCCTTCCATTTCTGGAGACTCTCAATCTCTTCGTTATTAATGCCTTCACGATAAAATAATTTTGTGCCTTCAATAGTGCCTTCGCCATTAGTGCCTTCATCGAGAGGGATATTGTGCAAGACATAAGTCCTGTGCTCATAATCCAAAATAATTTTCAGATTCCTAAGCCAATCTTGGTAATTCTTACCATCTAGCTTGTTTTGTTCAAGTGTGATGGAATACTGGTTCTTAGCTATTTCTTTGTTCTTACCGAAATCGTTTTTTAGCTGAAAGCACATGAATAATCTACAAAGGTAAACAGAATAAAACATAGGTGTCCTATGAATTACAAATAATAAAACATGAATACGATCTTTAAATTCATGACTACCCTACTGATTTTATGAATCTCCTATCCCTTAAGGAGACAAACAAAGACCCTTTCAGAAGGTCCACCAATGCGTTCTTATTTTAATCCTCGAGTGAGTAACCAAAATAAAACCACTGAGGTTGTTTTCATAATCATATTCGAAAATATGACCCTTAAGATAATTCACCTCATTTTTTTCACTTATGTTTATGTGTGTGACACTGAGGTACTTAGTGTTTGAGTTTAACTATCATATAGATTTGTACTAGCGATGCGTCCAACTATGTGTGTGTGCTAAAACGTATAACTACATTCAATCTATTAAAAATGGTTCATATAAATGGGTGGCAACAATCAAGAATTAATCTGTGTGTGCTTGGCGTATTCAAGAAAGGCTATCATGCTTCATACAACCCTTTGATGGAAGGCATGATTATTCTCTAATCCTTTTTTGCTCAAATACTTTATTTGGAATGGGACTAAGAGGGAATATATGAATTTTAAGATCTCTTCAACGTTCTATGTTTGTTTTAGGTTATCTATTATCCTAAGCATACATGAACATGCAGACATATATAAATAACAAAAAACTTAACCATACATTTCCTAGCATGCTCCTATATTTGGGGTAACCATGAGCCGTTACTTTCACGAACCAATTCATGAGCCATTGTGAATTGGATCCATATTCAATTCATTAGTGATTTTCATTTAGTCACATAGATCCTATCTATTACACTTGGGCATACCCAAACATATATGGACCTTATCGTCTTTGAACCAAGAGTCCAATTTGAATAGGTTATCTAGTTTGTCGTCTTCTTGTAAAGTTCGCCAAACAATTACAAAAATAAAACCTCACACCTATTCTAGCACTCAGAACAAGTTTAATATGAGGAACGTAGTCCCCAAAAACTAATCACTTAAATTAAATCATTACATAGAAAATTTAAACCATTCAACAATGGTTTAGACTCGGCTCAAGAGACCCCCAACCACATAAATTGCATAAACGGATTATGACAATTAAACATGGTTACGTTGAAATCATAGACATAATCGAATTTTCCATAAATATACAATATTTATCTTTCTGTATAAAATCTAATATATTGTGCAATTTTCTTGATCATCTTGAAGTCCCTTATATATGGATATATTCAATTAAAAAGATATATTTGAAAAGTATACACTTATGGCTATTGCCATAATTTTAGGGATTATGCAATCTTAGATATAAGTTTGAGTAATCAAAGCATATATTTCATCCATATATTCTTGAGATATTATTTGCATAATTTAGGAACAATATATTTGGATAATCATTGTCTCCCAAATTATCACAAAAAAGATATCTCCAAGATTCAGGGATCTCGAAAATATGATTGGCGAACAAATCCATTTTAAGGAACTCATGAACTCGATCATGCGTTTATTCTGATCTCGACGCCCGATCAAGGGTGCAAAATCAATCAAAATGTTTGTTCCAGCATTCACTGGACCTGGTTCACAATGGGTCGAGCACCTGGTCGAGTGGTTTTGCTCAGTCGAGCACTCACATCAACAAATCGAGCGCTTGGTCAAGCGAATGCGCTCGGTAGAGTGCTTGCACCGAGCCTGGTGGATTGCTTGCACTGTGTCATGTTCGATTGAGCTGACGGTCAAACATTCACACCATGGGTTAAGCGCTCACACAGTTCAACGCACTTGATCGAGCGCTTGATTAAATGCACGCACCAGAGGTTGCACATTCGCGCTGTTTGATCCATTTCTCCTGTATAAATGCGCATATGATATTCGTTTCACTAGTTACACGTGATTTAGTATCATATATACAATGTGTGATCATATTTTCCTTATTTGGTCCCCATTAGTATATACATACCTGTCACCATATTATGTAAACATCAATATATCGAGTATATCAATGGAGATTTTGAATCAGCAATTTATACCGACAACATCAATTCAATTACTCAATAATTTCCAAAAATTTAATTTATTGAACAATAAATTAAAAACATGCATCCAGATATACATAAACAACTAAATAGATAATCAACACGTATACGGCATGCAAGCAGGCTTGAATGCCACTATTAGAGTATCTAGGCTATAGATCATACAAAATAGAAAGTGAAAGTAATAATTAAAATTTATTTCTACGATCTATGTCTATACTTGCACAGCCTCCTATACGTAATTAAAAGTAAGTTTAGCAATTATATCAAGTAATTCCACATTCTTAGCGAGAATCCTCCATATGATCAAATTGCACGTTGATCAAGGGCGTTTGAAACATTTTCTCCAAGTTTATCCACATCCATTCATGATGCGTAGATATAAGATGTAGCTTGATTCTCATATATCTGCATAGAATGAGACGAATAATCTAGATCTAAAATATAATTAGGAATCTCAACACGTGTGATGAAAGAGAAGATGTCGACTTCTCAATGTTGATCATCGTTCTCTTGTTATGTTTGTTTTCACTTTGGGGATCAATTTATATTTATTCCTATAATGTCTCCTCATGGGTTTAGGAGTCATATTCCTTATGTGTTGGGTCTATCTCCAAGATTATGTCTTAAGTGGTCTTCTTGGTATTAATTAATTTCTAAAATTACTTCCTATGCCCAAAAGACTATTCCCACTTAATTATTTTATTATAGCATTATTTAGGCCTAATTAATTATTTTTTCAACAAATAAAATTAGCACAATAATTAATACTCTCCATGATCATTTAATTACTGGGCCTCAAATAATTAATTTGTCCAACAAATATTATTTAGCCTAATAATTATTCATCCATGATTAATTAATTTTTTTCTCCGTTCCAACGAACCAAAATTTGATTATGCGTGTGACCCCTTAGGTCCATCACTTCACCTAGTCCAAGAGCACCAATTAATTAATCCTTAGATACTCAAGATATCCATTCGTTCATGTCCAACAATACTACTAGAGGGACTCATAGGTAAAAGACGAATTTGACGCATGAACCTTTCATCCATAGTTACGGTGCAGGTATGATCCCTTCGCTTGATTCTCTGATTAATGTCTAGGGTTTGGTCACTTAATACGGGCCCATTATTGATATTAACAACTATAATAATCCTCACTTACTCTATTGATCCATTGGCCCATAACGAGATCTCATCTCTTATTTTTGGTCGGTTGCCTTGTGCAAGGTCTTTATTGGATACGACGAGTATAAGAAATATAAAGAAAAAATCCCAATAAATTATTTTGCAGGCCGGTGAATTATGTATTGTCATTATACTAATTTTAAAGATAGTTCCACCGAATTCAACGGGCCCTCGTTTGGCTTCTCAAGAGGGGTTTAAGAAACCCGTCAAATTTACGACTTCCTTCATGCAAGATCACATGCATGCGTATAGTCTAAGGACTAATTAAAGCACTTACATAAATCAAAATATCGATTCTCCCATTGCCACTACGGCTACCAAATATTTCAAGTTCTAATTCGAGATTAGTTCAATGTGATTATTTGTGATAAACATCACATTCACTAGCCTATGTGGTGTCTTAGCACCGATATCATGGAACGGGATATCTACTCCCTGAGTGACATACCGCTCAGTGCAAACTTATCTGAATCCTACGATATCTCTTCTCATAGATTCTATGACACGAAACATTTATGATCCCAACCACGGAGACTTATTTCATGACCACCAGCCTGTGCACCGCTTAGTCTCTCAGTTACCGAAATAATGAAATTTCAATATCATATAACAAATAAACATAAATGAGTATGATAAAGAAAAAATATATTCAAATTTTATTTATATTCATAAAATTGTATTTTGAATATGACATAAATCAACTTATTATACTATGTGCCACCAAATGTGCCACGTCACAAAATATTTGGTGATTTATAAGCGGACTCTCTTTATTTGGGACACCTAAATTCTTTTGACTAATCACAATAACAAATTATTCCAACTCATTCAATATTTTTCAGGTCATTATTTAATATAATGAATTGATTAATATTATACATATGATGTATCATTAATTAATAATATAAATTTCCATATATATACGATTTTAAATTAGTAAATATTAACCATCTTTAATAGTGTAAGTTTTTTTGTTTGGAGGTTACTAAATAAATAAATTACTCTAACATTAATCACTGATTTTTTTTAGAAAGTATACCAAATTTATTATTATTAAATATTTTTAATATAATTTTTGGAAATGTTTTATTAAAATAAAATTTTAAAAGAAGATAACTGTGATGTTATACGGTGAAATATTTATGAAATGTTAGGGGGAAAAAATGAAAGTTTAAATTACAAAATATTTAGATCTGTTTAATATATTAAGTTTTTTTTTTTAATGGTAATAAATTTCTATATTATTAAGTACTGAATTTTTTTCGTTTTTTTTTTTTTTGGGAAAGTATGTCTAAAGTATTTGAAAATATTTTATTAAAATAAAGTCTAATTTCAAATTATATCTACTTATAGTAATTTGGAACTATTTCAAATATAAATTAGATGTTTATATATATATATATATATATATATATATGTTATACACATCCTGGTTGTATTAATATTTCAATTTCGCTTTAATATTTCCATATTTTTTCTATTTAATAAAATGAAAATTAGAATGAAAGATTTGTTTTGTAAATTTATATTTTGATTTATATAATTACATTATATTTGTAATCTATATTCTAATTAATTAGTAAATGTATTAATATAAATGTTGCTTAATTTATGAGATTAATCAACTATAGAATTTGCAAGAATTGAGTGACACTTATAATTTTTGGAAATTTCAACTGACTTTATTTGGAAGTGTTTGATGAATTAATGTAATATATGTTTTTTAAAAGTTATAGATGAAATAATAAAGTAAAAATAAAAAAAATAAAAACGAGAGAAGAAAGATTTAAAGAATGAAAAGGTAGCAATAACAGATTTTATTTTTTTATCTTATTTTTTTATCTATAAAAAAAAAAGAAGCAGAAAATGGAAGATGGAGTTCTCCTTTTTACGCAACTTCTTCCATAAGGTGAAACTGACAGAAACTGAGGAGACGAGATGCCTTGAATGTGTAGATATTTTCCCTAATTGCCTTCTTTTTTTGTTTTCTTTATTTATAAGACTTGCAAATTCTTACACCCTTTTTCTTTTCATCCATCTCTTTCTCTTATGTTTTCACTCAATGGTTAAAAACAAAATGAAATGCGATTGGTCAGTTTCTTACGAGGTTCTCAATACATCAATGAGTTTATGACCAATACAAATTATGGAATTGCAGTCCTTAGATTTGGGTTAAACCTTAAATTCAGCATATACTTACGTGGGAGTTTAAAGTTTGTTGAGGTTGAAGCTTCCAACAAAATTACTAAAATCTCCTTCAAATAGATTTGTGTATTGAAAATTTTCTATTATCATGAAAATAATTTCATATTCACCATATTAAATATTCTTGAAGACGATATGAACTAGCTAGCCGATCACACTTATTAGAGAGAACTTATGTATTATAAAATAGAAGTTTAAGAAAATTTTATTTTGGAATAAAATTTACATAATCATATTTTATAAAAGATTGCTGATGGAGATTTGTTTTTAGAAATAGTCTTTTATGGACAAAGTTACGTATTTTATTTTTAAATTATGGTATTCATTTTTTTTATTTAAAGACATGAGATCCTATATTTGGAGAGTTTCATATTCTATTAATTTTTTCAGTCTGACGCACTCCTTTATGTGTAAACAAATTTACCATAAATCGCCAGTATTTAATAAAAGTGATGGAAATTTAGTATATTTACAAGTAGAAAAAGGGCATACCAAGATGAATTTTTAAATTTAAAAAACGAACCTTTCTTGTACCTTTTTCTTGTTATTTACAAACATAGTTTAATTGAAACTTACTAAAAAAAGAAGGAAATAAATGAAAATGTTATAGTATTTAGATATAGTAAAAGTGCCGTTATTTGAATATGTAACCCAACTCAAAGATTAACTTCCAAGAGAAGTTCCATTCCAAAAAGAGCCAAAAATGGACAGCCTCATCAAAATTTGACCTGATCATTGTGACCTGGAGCCAGGTAGTTAAAGAAAATCAACAGCAACATCTTCCTGCATATTTATGAATGAATTAAACCACCCATTTCTTCTGAACAGTAAACAAATAGAAATAAACATTGTTTTCAACACTTTATTTGGATCTATTATTACAACTACATGAAATATTTTGTGGCACCGGTTACTTTTACCTTATTTTATAATAGCTTAATGTTTTTTGTTTACCTTTTCAAATTCAATGTGTTCTTGTTCATTTATTCTTGATTAGGTAGTAAATGAGCTCATTTACCATTACAGATTCCGCATAGCTTGGTGCTAGGGCTCAAAAACTTCATAGGATTGTTACTGTTCATGGACTCAAAACATTTCAAGTCTTATTTATGCTACTGCTCATTTTAATATATATGACCAATATCATCGAGCCCTATGAATAGTACTATCAAAACATGTTAATCTTATAAGACAACTTTTACCAGCGTGGACTTCATTAACGACAAAGTAATTCTTTCCCTTGCTAATGAATAATAAAAAAACACAAAACATTGATTTTTCTTTAATGGACAAAAATATTTTTTGTTACGAAAAAAAGGTTTTTCTCATCATTTCCTTTATGACATTTTGTACTTTCAGTAGCTAATGTTTCATTCACAATAGGAAGTGCCACCAAGGTTACCGATGTAACTCATTATCAATGTTTGACGGACGTGATGCATGTATTTAGGGTTTGAATCTTCTATTTTATTTTATATTTTATATTTTATTTTATTATTATTAATACATTTTATGTATTAATTAATAATATCATTATATAATAATTATTTTGAAATATAAGATAGTAATATAAAATTGAATTGAATATCTTTAACTTTGCATTATATATCACCAATGGTTTGAATCTAATTCTCACCAAACTTTTAATTTTAAAAAATATATATGATACAGACATTACATAATTGAAAAAAAAAAAAAAAGGATCTAAACGATTAAACATACTCAAGAGGATTTAATTTACCCAAATACGTAAAAATACAACCGGCCGAAATAAAATAATAGTAATAGAAAAGTGCAAAGAATTTTTCAACTAGGGGGGAAGAAATTCTAATCGGGAAAGCCCCAATTTTGTTGTGATTCATTGTTCTTCACCAACTCCCCTGCTTAGGTTTTCACATGATAACACTGACCATTTCGTTTCTCCACCATATGTTTTTCCAGATATAATATCTACTAATTAAGCTTCTTTTTATTTTATTTATTTTCAATAAAAAGGACTAAATGTGGCCTTCAATCGACCTTTTGTTATTTTATGTACCCTTAAACTGAGACATATTATTTTATATATTAATTAGTTTACACACAGACACACACATATCTATATGTATGTATGTGTTTAAATGTGGAAGAGAAAGAGGGATGAATCTGGTCACTAGGCTTTTGCAGAGTTTCGAGGATCCTATGCTAAGGAAAGAATCTAGTAAGCAGCGTCTGAGCCAATACTGCCACAAGGAAGATTATTTTTCAAATTATATATATATATATATATGTATATCTTTTTTCCCTTTCAGTGCTGTTATGAAAATATAATCTCATTCGAAAAATAAAAAACAATAAATACCTAATATACCATCAATTGATGGAAGTGTTAGTTGAAAAATCAAACATTATAAATATAATCTACAAGGTAAATTAAGAGAATTACATATTATAAGTGTTAGATTTTTCTAGCTTGATAGTAGTTGTGTAAGGAAATATCCAATATAAATTATGCTCACCAGAAGGTTAAGCTAAAAAAAAACAAAAAAAAACCAAAATGATAATGTTTGTATGTATGGTAAGAGAAATGCAGAGAATGGAATTAATGTGAAAGCAGCTGAGGGTGAGGTTGGAGTTTAGGAACCCTAAACAATTTTATAAAGCTAGTTGTTTGTCAACTGGGTATCTGCAGTCAAAAAACAAGAGAATATTAAATAAAATAAATAAATGGAGGGCCCGGGGGGCATGATTCTGCACTGCAAATCATCTCTTCTCTGCACCAAACATGATAATTAAGTAGGATTTTTGAAGCACGACAACCTGCTTTAACAAATAATTATAGGAATAAATAAATTAGAAGCCGCACAAATATGGAAGGTAATCGCCTAATAATATAATCCTCGATGACGTCGCTGATGATGAAATTTGCACCAATTTTTTAATAAATTTGTACCCAACTAGATATTAAAATGAGTGGGGTAATCAATGCTGCTGCATATCTGGATGTTACATATATTAGTTTAATCATTTGCTCATAGTTGGGATAATCAAACAAAAGCTTCTTCATTTTCCCTTTTTCTTTCTTTCTTTTTATTAAACAATATATAATGCTTAAACCTCGTAAAGAAATTGTTTTGTTTCAGTTGGGGTGGGGGTGGGGGTGGGGGTGGGGGTTGCAGTCCTTTGAAGCTTTAGTAGAGTTAGGTTAAGTCCCTCTCATCATAATAGCAATTGTCTGTGTGAATTGCTTTTGCGCATGAGAACTGATTCGAAGGACACCGACGATGGTGACAATTCACCATCAATCCGGTGATATTTCCCATATAACCCCCAACCTCCCACCCCACCTCCTCCATTTATACATTTTTGTTTTCCTTGTAAATTTTATGTAATCACTCACACACACACACACACACACACAAACTATAATAATATGGATTACCCATTAATTAATTCTTCTGAAAACAGAAAAGAGGACTAAATCTTAAGTCACATAAATAAAAGCAATTATTTTATGTGAATATTTTAGAATTGAAGATGTGGTTGAGGTTGTCCTTAAAAATCTTACTATTAAATGTTGCATTTCTTTTTCAAAGACCTGAAAATTCTTATGGATGTTGAATATTAATGAATCGGCAAATATTATGTTCAGTTTTATAGTTGGTTCTTCTAAAATATTATACCTTATTTTACAAAAACGTTGCTAAAGCATTTAACAAAATTAAAGTAAAATACTTTATGCTATCTTAGCTATCAGTTTTTCTGATGAAAATATCTAATTAATTAAACTACGAAAGCAAATTAATATCTTAAAAATAAATTGAAACTTCTTATTTTTCTTTTTAAAGCGCTTTATAAACTTCACGTATAAGAACTCAAATTAAACTGAAGGAAAAATAATAATAATAATAATAATAATAATAATAATAATAATAATAATAATAATAATAATAATAATAATAATAATAATAATAATAATAATAAAAGGCCCATTTATATAATCACTATATTCCTTTCTCTTCACCATTGCAATATCCTGATTCTGATCACTCACTAAATGTAGGGAAAAATTAGAAGCAACGAGGAATGAAAGAAGCTGAAAGCTTGAATCTTTTCAGACTTACAGAAAAATGGAGATGGATTTTTCTTGTAAATTCTCTGATAGCAGAATTTAATTAAATTGAAGAAAAATGGGAGAGCTGAAAAATGCAACATATGGACTGGATCATGAAGGTCTCATGAGAGGATGGATCCCATTTTTCTGCAACCAGTTTTGAGGCCTCAAGAATGCTGTCGTTGTTGTTGTCGTCTGCGCCTGTGGGAATCCTGATGATGCTGCAGCATTAGCAAACATTTGAGCCTGCCATTGCTGTTCACTTCCTCCTCCTACTTCTATACTGCCCCCCGGAATTTGATGATGCATCTGTCGTAATATTTTTTTTAAAAATATGTTCTAACATTATAATGTGAAGGTACTGAATTGATCAAGATTCAGGTTTGATCGATGGAAAAATTACCTGGTAACTTTGAGAGTGAAATGGTCTGTTGAAAGTCATTTGAGGCATGTAGGGGGGTTCATTGATTTTCCTTGGTTGGCCAAATCGTTGAACCTCATTCGTAGACTTCGTTGATCCAGGAGAATGCAGATGTGCTTGGCTTAGAAGCTGCAAGGTTTCTGTCTCATTGTATACATCTCTATTCTGAGAAATTAATGATAAATATCGTTAACTACAGTGTCATATGATTCTAGAACGTAATATTTCCAAACAAGAGTTTTGTTTCTATGAATAAAATAGTTAAAAGAGCACCTCAGGTCTCAATCCGTGGCGCCTCCAGCTACTATCGGCTTCAAACTGCACCGAAAAAGAATGGTGTTGCTCTCTAAAACCCGGTTCCCGGCTTTGTTGTGATGCCGAATTTCCCAAACTCAAGTCCAGATTATGGTCCGATGCAATGTTGTTAGAAGTCTCTGATATTTAGTAGGAGGAGAATTGTTTCAATTTGAGATTTGTGCAAATAAAGATGATTAAAGTAAGAAAATTTCATGTTTTTATTTAATAAATAGTGAACAATAGTACCTGCTGATTTTAGTTCATCTTCATAAATGCTGGGGTCAAAATTGGTAACAGCTTCCTTGCCATTACATTTTATGGCGGCTTTATCATAAGCTCTAGTACAACAAAAAATAATTCATCTTCAATAATTTTCTAGGAAACATTTAGTTCTTCCAATTTTTCATATCAAACGTGTGAAAAATATTAATACCTGGCCGCTTCAATTTCAGTATCAAATAGACCCAGATAAACGTACCTGTACCGATAAAATGAAATACGAGACCATAAGAATCATAAATTAACCAAGAGGCTCAAATTAAATCATTGATCATCAAATCAAGATTCAGCAGAAGAACAAAAAAAAAAAAGTGTCATAAAAAAAAGGTGCAGATATATGTGTGTGTGTGTATGTATATATGGACATAGAATGGTTACTTTTTGCCTAGAAACTGGCCCATTCTGGCTTCCCATCTACCACATTTGTGCAAAGTGACACCTCTATACTTAGAACTCCCTCTTGGAAAACCAGTACTTTGTCGCCGCAGTACATGCACAAATTCTTCCTTGGTTAGATTGCTCATCTGTAAAAAATGCAGCATAGAATATCATGTTTTCTATCAGAGAATATCAGTTAAATATAATATGTTACCAGCAAGTAAACAACTTGGGGTTCATGTGAGTTAAATCATGAATACAACTGTTGAAGATAAGGAATCTACTGTACAAGATAAGGGGCCTCTCTCTCTCTCTCTCTCTCTCTACACACACAAGTGACCTACCTGTTTTAAGTCGTCTTCATAATCCTCCAGACTAAAGTTTATGTCTGCTTCCACTCCTCGGAACTTAATGGCTGCTCTATCGTATGCACTGCAGCAAATATTTATTTCTGAATATTAGTTCAATTTTCACATTTTCCGGCGAGCCAGTGTAAGGGTGGAGGGGGGCTTACCGGGCGGCGGCGTGGGCTGTATCAAATCCACCTATAGATACGAAATTTGCAAGAAAATACAAACCCCATTTGACCAACCAATCAGATTAATAACCAAATCAAGTATTTCTAAAAGAGTAATCTTGGTTGTACCGAACTGGTGAGAATTGAAAAGAAGAAAACCAACCTAGATACACTTGTTTTCCGCAATCCCTGAATCGGAGAAAACAGATTGAAAAGTGAGTATGTATGAGGAGGGAAAATGAAATAAAGAACAGCTATCTTTAGAGATGGATTAGAAAATGAATAGAAGGACGATTTGCAGATTAATATATGTACCATATGTGCGATTCCCAACGGCCAGTCCTCCGGTAAAACGTGACGCCGCGGTACTGAGAGCTCCGGGACCTGGGGCCACGGCGGCTCTTCTTAAGAGGCTGCGCCATCTCCGCCGCCGATTTCCCCAAGATGGAGCTGCCGCCGCCGCCGCCCTGGGGTTCGGACTGGCAGAATTTAACTCCGACCCAGTGAGCCCGGGGGAAATTGGGTGGTCCCCCATCGGCCACCATTTCAGAGTCATCCACCGGAAAGAACTGGCGGGTGACCGGCGATGAGCAAGGACCAGCATCATCATCGTCGTAGCCGGGAGCCACAGAAAACCCAAATATTTTGCTGCTCCTCTTCTTTCCACCCGTTCTCTCTACATCTTCTTCCTCCGACCCATCTTCCACAACTACCGCCGATGAGCTTGAATTCGACATGGATCCGACCCGTTTACCCTTTTCATCGGAGCACCCTTCAGATTCATCACCCCTTCTTTGATCCGGTGAATCGTTGAGATCCCACATTTCTCACACCACAGAAAATTGGGCAACACAGAAACTAGGTGCAATCCCAGGGGAAAAGATAAGAGCGATATATGTGTAACTTCTTTTTTGTTTTCTGAATTCTGATCAGTACAGTCTCATCAAGAAGCAGAATAAGAACAAGGGGGGCGGCAAGAGTCTCTCTCTCTCGCTCTCTCGCTCTCTAAGAGTAGTTGTATAATATTTGAGGAAGCAGTAGATTATAGATTATAGATATTCCCTTATGCTGTCTTATATACTAAAAAATTACTAATAATATATGCCTCTTCCATGGAAGTGTATGTTGGCTCTTGAAAGAACATAAAGAACCTAGGAGCATAGAGTTGCAAAGAAAAAAGGTTGGTTGTTGCAAAAATGTTGTAATTCCCAATCCTAACTGTAGTACTAGATCTCTCTTGCCTACATATCCCCCGTCTCCCCTAGCTACCTGCCCAATACTGCATAGACGAGGCCAGTTTTTCAAGGCTTGGCCGAAAGCAGCACCTCTCTCTCTCTCTCTCTCTACTTTCTCTCTCTACCAAGTCATTCATTCATTCATATAGTAGGGCAAGTTGCATTCTGTTTTGGGTTTATAAGAATGGACTAAGTATAATATGGAGGGCTAAGCCTAGAGTGGGGATCAGATCTTTTTTCTTTTTGTTTTTTTTAAATTTAATTTTGATGCCTGTGTGAGTGTGTTGTTCAATGTTCAATCAAGTCATAAATACTTGAGGGATGGTTTTCTAAAACTCTTTCTATTTATATATGTCTGCTGTGGGTGTTCCATTTAACCATTCTCTTTTCTTTAAACTCTATATTTGTGTATCTATCCTCTGTATCTATACATTTGTACGCCTTTATTACTGCTATCTAGCCTAGTCTCCCTTTCTCTCTCCAACCTTCTGTCTTTACATTGTTTTCTCATTGGTTCTTGTTAATTAAAATTCAAACGTAAGGAAAAAAGGAAATTAAAGAACCATCTCTTTCTTACGCAACTTTCCGACGTTAACCAAATCGAAAAGCAATTCCCCCCTTTCTCTCTCCTCATTTTTTCTCTCCCTACATTGGCCACTAATGGAAATAGACAGCACCAACACTAGATGGATGACTTATTACTCAATTACCTTTATTAGCTACACTAATTATCATTTCATTTTCATTCATTCAATCCCACGTCACTCCTTCCATTTCTCTTTTTTCTTACCTCTTTTTTACCAAGAGAGTTCAAATCACCCACCTCCAAATATTATACCTATTTTAACCTTATTTCCATCTTCACCCCAACTTAAATTCCCTTTGTTTATGTCATCTTCATCTATTTCCCGATCCAATAGTATAAAGATTAAAATCCATCAAAGCCATATTTTAAAATATCCAGCCACTATACTTTATACAAACAAATTTTTTTACCATAATTTCGATCCCACCACACAAAATATGTTCAAATACACACTCAAATCTTACAAATATCATATTTAGTTCAATACAATCGGTATCCATTAAAAGATATACACATACAATCATATAGATTGAGTGCCTTTTTATGGACGAAACAAAAACATAGTTACCTGAATCTTCCTAGCTAAATTATGGTGGGAATGTCGATTAAAAAGAAGGCCACGAAAAAGGAAAAGAACAGAAGGGGGTAAATGAGTAAATAAATAAAAGAGTGGAGGGCAATTGTGGAAAAAGAAAGTAGGGGGGAAATTATTGTGCAGGGCAGAGGGGCAAGAGAGGTTTGGTCTCAGAAAAGGAAAATGGAAGAATAGCAATAAAAGGAAAAACTTTCCAGAAAAGTCCAATCCAAGAGTACGGGAGGAGGGCCACCATTTCCCTCTTTTGTTCCTTCAGCGACCAATGCCTATCTTACCATGTACCTCGTATTTATTATCCTAAATCACCCCCCTCACTCTCACTTTCTCCGCGCGTCCTCTACACCTTCTCTCTGAAATCACCATAATGTCCCTGCTCCCCAACTCCTCAAACAATTATTTCCAATCAATTTTTTTTAATCTCCTTACCCCTTTGCTTTTTTTCTCTTTTTGCCATGTTAATATATTCTACTTTCCTCGTACCAGTCTACTAAATTCATGGAAATTTAAGGTTGGCACTACTTTGCAACCCTCATTTTTCTTTTAAAATTTACTCAAATATATGCAATCTTTTATTAAAGTACACATCTCCTAAAAATTATCATACATTAAAATATGACTTATTCAATTATATATTTTTTTCATATAATAAAATTAGTTATTTTTCTATTTTAACTAATAAAATGCGACGTTGACTTTCAGACATTATTTTTTGTGGGATAAAACTTATTTTTGAAATATAATTTTTTTCATACTTTTCAGAAATATTTAATAATATATAATTAGTTTTATATCTTTAATTCAAAGAGTCATTCCTAATTATAAAAGAAAAATATATTGCTTTCAAGAGGGGTCGATTAAAAAACTTATACTAAAATTGTCTTAGAGTAATTCTTATCAATTGGTCAAATTAAATGTCGTAAAGGATCAACAAAAACTGCATTATTTTTTATTAATTAAAATAACGCGAAAACTTCTATACATAATATACAATATCATTTGTTAACTTAACAATATATTTGAACTAAATAAATAATATATTTTAGTTAAAGACTTAATACTATAAATCAGATACAGTAAGCACTAATGTTGAAGAAAGTAGTCTTAAAATAAAATGTTACCTTTGAAGTCTTATTCAATATTTAAAAGGGTTGTGTTTGAGAGAGTAATTTGAGATGGTGAACATCCTAAATAGGGAAGTACAACATAAAGTTGAAGAAGTAATGAAGATGATTTTACTACAGTGCAAATTAAGTCAATCACCCTCTAAATACAATTGTCCTTTGTTTGGCAAAAAAACCTGAAATGTCAAAATTGAACACTGTACACGTGCCAACACAAAGTCTTCGTACAACTTTAATTAATCAAGTTTTCTACCTAACAAGAAGTTTCTGTTCAAGTTGTAATTCTTTCTTTTTTTGATTTTTTTATATTATAAAATTCAAGTTTATTTAAAAATTATATACGTTAATGTTTCAAATGTTAATGTATCAATATAATATTCTTAAATTTTAGATAAGAAAATTTATTTATTTTTACAATATTTCAATATATCAATCAGAAATATATTTACATTCGGTAAATCAGCATTTTCAATTAAAAAATAATAATAACAGTAATAATAATATTAGTGAAGACGGACGTTATTGAGATAGTGATATAAAAGTACCTAAGATATTATATTGCTTGAAATTCTACTAAAGTCATCAGATAAAATGTACAATCTTAATATGAATGGAGTACAGTTCGTTCGCAAAAAAATTGTAACTGCTTTAAATACCTATATTCACTACACAAATTAATAATAATAATAATAATAATAATAATAATAATAATAATAATAATAATAATAATAATAAATCAAATAAGAGATAAAATAGTTCGTTCTCCTCATATGATATTCATCTATAGCCTAAAGTTGTAACGTATTTAAAACAAAGTGATTCATCACTCAAAATTAGTTGCTTTAGAAACAAAGTTTGTTTCCGTCTTTAGATTGACTAAATTTTCATTTCTAATATGAAATTGGAGACAAAATTACTTAAAAAAATAGATATAATTTATTCAATACTTAATATTCGATTGTTAATTCATCACCAATGAAACACTAATAAATGTAAAAAAATGTCACTTTGTCACTATTCTGATTTGATTTCATTGTTATTTAGTGACAGATATATTATCCATCACTAATATTTATCTTTAATAAAAACATATTCTTGTAGTAATTTGAAATAAATAAATTTCTTCTTAAAATTTTCAACACTATATAAAATATTTCCTTTATTTTAAATTAAAAGTGATTTTACAGGTTACTTATGTTACTATTAATTGTCATTTTATGTTATTAACAACTTTATTCTAAATAAATCTCAATTCTCATGCAAAAGAATTCATCTTTCCCAATCTATATTATAGCAAATGATATGAGAAAATGGTAAACTGAGAGAGATGAATAATTAGGGATAAGTATGTATTAATCATTTTTATATGATTCTTAATCTGAGATTTATTTATTTATTTTTTTCTTTTTCCTGAAAGTAATGTGTAACACGTTGCGTAGATTGTTGGAAATTGAAGCATTGTTGCTAACGATTTATTAAACCAACGTTTTAATAATGGAGTGAGAAACTCAAATCTTAAAGCAGAAAAAAGTTGTGAAGGTAGTGTATTAAGGATGACTTTATTTCTATAATTGCACAATACTGAGTTTTAATAAATCAGTATGTACTATTACATGGGTTTTAAATAATCATTCACGATTCTTCTTTTACTTAACTTAAAATCAAAATCAAAATACTTCTTTTACTTAACTTTATGTTTGCAATGTACGTCTCCTTTTCGCACAAATTTACACAACTTTTTTATATTTAATTAATTATTTAATCATTATAAAATTATTTATTTAATACCTACTCATCATATTCTTTATAAAGTACCATTGTTTCTATGCAATTTGTAATATATTCGGTATATATATACATATAGTTTTAAGTAAACTAATATTAAAAGGTAAATATTTAAGAATATTAGAAGTATTTTATTATTTCAATGGTAAATATAATTAAAAATATATATATTGTATAAAAAATATTTCATATGTCCCTAAATAATAGTATTGTTTCTATAATAAATTGATTAATTTAATAAAATTAAATTATTCAATAAGCACTTAAAATTATAAATAATATTTATTTATAACCTGAATCGAATACAAATAATTCTAAGCACAATAAATATTCAAATTTAACCAAATTAACCAACTAAAAATTAATTTTATTTTTTGAATTTAATATCTTATTTTAAAGTATGCAGCATAGGTATAAACTAGAGAGTTGAAAAAATAATTAATCAAATATATATATATATATATATTCAATAATTTTATTACTCAACAAAGAAAAATGTACAAACAATACTAAGGGAAACCTATAATTAGGCAATCCCCAAGCATCCAAGGATAACAAACCCCTAAATCTATTACAAACATATATGTCATCGAATTGTAAACTTAATCTAGTCTCAATAGTTTTATTTGCAAGACAATCCGCTACCTTATTTCTCTCTCGAAAAAATGGGATACATGTATAGTCATCTTCTTTTTGAACCGATTGAATGCTGCTAATAATCTTTGAAACTTCCATTACCAACATTCTCAAAACCTAAAATATTAATTACATATAAAGCATCAACTTCTAACCATACATTTGAAATACCCAGACATGAGCACAAATTCAACCCCTCAATAATTGCACTTAACTCAGCATACCCATTATTCTTATTACACAAAAATATATAAAATCCATGTATAGATTTACAATTTTTATCACGTAAAACACCACCAGCACCGAATGGTCCATAATTTTCTTTCACAGCCCCATTAGTATTCAATTTAATAAAATCATCATTTCGGGGTTGCCACCTAACCAAAATAGGGTTAGGTGGCCTATATAGTAAAGAACATGGAACCCCCACATTTGAGCTACATGTATATACCCTTTCCAAAATTCAACCGGTAACAAAGAGGCATCCGAAATTTCACAAAGTCTTCTTATTACCAGTGACTGGATTTTGCAAGGAGTACTTCTAACCTTATCTAATTCAATATCATTCCTTAGCCTCCACAGGAACCAAAAAATAAGAAGAGACAAAAGAGTGTGAATGTGGTCATTGTTTCTGACCTTAATAAACCACAAAGAAAGCAGCTGAGCAAACGAACAACTAGTCGGTATTTTAAAACTGAAAAGTAGAAGAGAAATGATCATAAACCTGTTTGAACACCTTACAAGAAATAAAAACATGTTCCCTATTTTCAAAATTATTGAAGCAACGTGGGCAGATGAATACTACCTCAAATCTTTTATGAGTGAGATTGAAATCAAGGAGAAGAAAATTGTTATGCAATCTCCAAAAAAAAAAAAAAAAAAAAAAAAAGAAGCGGCCTGATTCTCAAGGAGGGATTTAGGCCATGTCATAGATTTCCAAGCCATTACTGACTTACAACATTGCAGTGCGTTCCATGCAGAAGAAAACGAAAATATGCTATTAGCAATCAATTTTCAAACAGGAGTTTCCAACGAGTCAGAACAAATAAAGAATTTAAGGATGCCATTAATCATATATATATATATAGTAGAAACGAAAAGATTATTTAAATCGTAACAAATTACAAAATAAATTCCCTTAATAAGACAAAAAAATTCAAGTAATAAAAAATTGATACATAATTTTTTAAATATATTGCCAATTTTAAAAATAAAAAATTAACAAAATATTAATTTTTGTAAACAACTCTATTATTATATCAAAATAAACTTTACCATATTAAATCTAAAAAGCAAACATAAATTTACATTATTTTTTGGATCCTCACAATTTTGAAGAAATTATTTACCGGGTCCCTTTGAGAGTAGTGCAAACATACCCAGATTTTATTATTAATAGTAGTGAAAAACATCTGACTTTATATACGTATATCTGTATGTAATGGATGGAGTTGAAGGCTACAAAGGTAGGTACTGAATTTGACAGCGACAAATTACATTTAATTATGACTCAAATGTTAATAAAAATGAAACAAGATTAAAATAGGAGCCAAAATTAATGTGTTTGGGCAATGCAATATTTTATGAAATTGGAAACTTTATCCGCTGGCTTAAAGGCACACAAATCAACTTATGCAACATGCTTATTCAATAATTAATCTAAAGATGTGATTCCATAATTTTATATGGCTGAAAATACAGAGAGTTGTCCCAATCAAAAATGTTTTCATTTTCTTTCCTCATAAAGAAGTTAATATTTTAACTAACTTTCTGCAATTTTTCCAACCCCCTAAATAATTCTGTCCCCTCGACTAAATTTGGATGGGGTATCAAATTTAAGTAAAATGGTATTAAGACCTACAAGAAATAATTGTATAATTATTATCCATAACAGAGAATAATTAAATGGGAATATTTATCCAAGATTGACGACTTTGTTATTTTTATTGTATTATGTAATTTTAATTGAAAGCATGTTGGACCTGATATGGATATAATAAATTAGGTCTATTTTTCTTATACTATCTAACAAGAAAAGATGATCAAATATTATTTTTAGAATACTTTGAAGACCTTGAAATACAAATGATAGTTTAAGCACCTTTGAACATAATAATTAATACCCAAAGGATCTTTTTGAAAGAAAGCAACAGCTTACACATCTTTTCCAAAAAGTTTGATACAGGTGTGTTGGTTAACACTTGTCATATTTCAAGTTCCAAAAGATGTTTTTATGGATTCAATCCCAATTTAATAAAATATATTTCTACATTGAACATTTTGTCATACTAATGAGTAATTGTGTGCACCGGAAAGATTGTACATCATTAAACGCTAATTAATAATATGATCTTACACGTCTAACAAACAATGTTAAGGATTCTTTTACTTTTATGTATTTATTGTACTGGATATATGGATCAATTCAAATTCTCACTATAAATTTGTATGTACTCATCAAGACCAGTCTTTTCTTGTTTATTCTCTTTATCAGGTAAATTATAAAACTTATAAATACAACCTATTTACACACAATCCTACTGTAATTTAGACCTATAAAAAAATATCCATTTTTCTTTGTTTGAATAAAAGTATCCTCTAGATGATTGAGTTGATTCTACAAATAAGTATTCCCTCATTGGAGTATCTACTAACTTAAAGGTAACAAAACATACGAACAAATTAAATTCATTTATTTTAAATAGATAACATATTGATAGTGGTGTGGATTGTCATCATGACGTGACAAGTTATGTAAGACACGCTAAACAAGGAATTTCTACTTGGTAGTAAAAATGAACAAGCTATATGTAGCTCTATTTTCTCTTAGGCAAACAATAGGATCAATTATGAGGAAATGCATACGTCGATTGAGAAAAAAAATTGTTGTCTTTCAACTAACTATCGAGATATTACATCAATAAATACATATAGTGTAAAAAGATGCTACTTTAAATTACCTCCATATGGATTTCAGAGGACCATAAAATTATCAAAGATAAGGGGGCAGTCTCAAAATAATGGCTTAGTGCCATCTAGTGGACACAGAACCCCAAGAGGAGGACCTCAAAATACACTTGGAAAATACTATCGGAATGAGAGATCTACATCACCTCGATGATCAAGGGTGTGATCGATAACTTCAAATTTAGATAGAAGGAAAAGATAAATAAATGGTGATACCCACCATTTTGATCATGGCCTAGAAAATCCAATTGGCGAACTGCCCTTGGTGACAAGAAAATGCTTCATAAGGCTCAATAATGTGAGCTTGAACCTAAACATTATAACCAACCACCAACCACCAACCACCAGCCACCAGCCCCCAGACATTAGCACAACCCGAGTGTCAATCATCTCATCACATGAGATACAACAACCACAATGCCGAAAGAGAAGATTGGGCAAAATGTTATTGCATAAATGCATCAACTTCCTAGCAAATAACCATAAGCCATATTGCACTTCGTCAAGGCCATGCTCATGCTAGAAATAGGGGTCACCTTCGAGATAATCATAAACCTAACCTAGATCGGGAATGGTCAAGTTGGGAGAAAGACTTGCTCAATTGGAAGATTGTCAAAGAATTGGAGGACGGGCATTTCGTTACCCTAAAGCTCCCTTTTTTTGTGAAAGGTTGTTGATGACACTGATCGAGGTAGATATTAAGCTTATGAAAAAAGGTCTCTAAAATGGCAACATGGATCTCACAATCCATTTAAATGTATATATCTCAGGGATAGAGCTCAAATCGATCGGGGAAGCAACTTTGTGCTGCACATTTTCCTTGACCATGGGAGACCAAGCTCAGAATGGTTTAGTGCCCATCCAAATTGGTACATTAAAGATACAATTTCAATCAACAAAGATGTTCCATTCAAACTTTATGGGGGCAAAAACATAAACAACCCCAAAAGAAATGTTAGCTACAATAATGCAAGGGAAAAATGAGTCCCAAGAGAACTATGTAGATCAATAACCATCTGCTCGAAATGAATAAATGGCGTATGATGTCATACTCATGCTTGTAATTCATGTCCTCCAACATAAGAAGAGGTTCTGGTGGTCGATTCAGTTGCAAGAACCTCAAGCCTTTCATGAACCGTTGACCTGATTTTGTGGTCAATAGTTCGGTTAAACCGTTGACCTGATTTTGGTTCGGAACCAAAACTGGAACCTAGCTGGTTCAATTTCGGTTCTAGGATAGCCGGTTCCTAGAGCCGGCGCTTTCGGTTCTAAAATCATCGGTTTTGGTTAATAATCTGTAATTTCAGTTCCATACCGATGGTTTCAAGTGTGAATTTGTACAAAAAAAGGAACTGGGATCCGGAACTGAAATCGGCTATATGCTGGTTCGATTTTGATTCTAAGAACCGATGGCTCCAGAACTGAAACCGAAACCGACGAAACCATGCCCATGTCTAAGTTTGCATGAACTTACCAATGTATAGGTACAAAAGAACTATAAACCAAAGGATAGGAAGTGATAGGAAAAATAAAAAGAACAAAAAAAGTAAGGGAAAAAAAAAAGCTCAAAAACTGACTAGAGGTCGACAAATTTTCTAAACTTTTGTAAGAAGGAGCATATAAACAAGCTGAGAGAAGTTTTGTCCGCCACTCATGAATAGATTTTCTTTCATATAAGATATTGAATATACTAAATGCAAAAAATATTCAACAATCCAACCAAGCTAATTTAGAGAAATTATTGAAAGTATCATCGCTCAATAAGCCATGATACAAACCAATGTAAAGATTTTATGAATAAGCTTTGGAAAGTATATGAAATCGGGAAATCTAATACTTACTTGGTGAATAAACCGACTCGAAGAATGGAGCGACCTCATGAAAATGAGCCACAATAACCTAACTAGCGATTGCGTCTGCCATCCCAAACGCCAATTTCCCCACTGTCAAATCAAGCTCGTGAGAGAGAAAGAGAGAGATTCAAATGACAGCCAGAATAAATGCTAAATTTACGAAATCAAGAGATAACAAGGTAGCTATCAGCTTAGAATATCTACTTCACAGAAAAAGATACCATTCGTGTTGTCCCCTCTCACAATTACACGATGATGGTTTCAATTCAAATAATGAGGACTTTAACATGTCACACGATGGTGGATACAATAATTTGTACGAACATTGTTCTATAACACCTTCTAACAAGTTAGGTCATTTGGTTGTTATATGCAACCATGCGACGACATCATTGTCAATTTTGGAGATTTTCAAGTACAAGCTATGAGACCAAACACCTTGGCAATTGAGTTAGAAGGTGAAGGGGGCAAAGAGGTTAGGAATATGAATTTTAAAGTGGTTATCAACCACTGATCTACAACTATATTTTGGGAGGGCCATTCCTCAACGAGTTCAAAGCTACGCTCTCAATAGATTATTATTTTGTTTAAATAGATCCTATATCAATACCAAGTTTTGTACTTTATCTCACATATTACAAGATCTTGTACATGATTATTGATTTTTCAAATAAATTATTTTATTAATAATCATTTTCTACTTATATTAATATTTTTAATATGGAAAAGAGAAATGTGACAACGAATCTGTCATTCATTATTTTTAATCGCTTATAAGACCATCATATCACATGAATCTAACAGGCCTGATTTTGGTCCCATGTTCAAATTTGATTTACTCAAAATAGTCAATAGAAACATAATTTAGGTTGCATGTATCCAAAATTCCACAACATTATAAGAATAAAACTAAAAAAAGTACACACACCAACTTTATGGGTCCTTACATACAATGGGTAGATTTCTACCGAAAGAATTACCAAATTTATCGACTCTAGATGACTCGAACAAGATCCACACAAAAACATATAGACGTGTTGTACACTATTGAAGTGAAAAGACAAAATTTGATGACTAAATTATAATTTTGAATATTCAATTTTGATACCAAAATTTTTTGGTTCATTCCTATCTTTCAAATAAATATAGGTTTTTAATTCACTCCTCTTAATATATATGATGTTTGATTTTGACCCTAGTCAACTATGTTGACTAGTCAAAATAGTTCGCCATAAATTTTAAATTAGTTCCTACGACTTCAAATCTATATCTATATAATAGAAGGATAGTTGGGAATATTTACAAGATTATCATTTTCCTGCCTAAATTTCCTTTTTATTTTTAGAAAGTATACTATCCAATCAGATTTATTTTTTCGTTTTGTTTTTAACTCTAAACTTTGTCATCTCAACTTCATTTTTTATGAAAAATATATCAAATTAATAATCTTTTCATAATCTTCAATTTAATATCCATATTGCATATAAAAAAATAGTAATTTTAACTATAATTTTTTCACAGATTAATTGTGGTATATTTTAATATAAACTCTATTTTTATGTTGTGAGATATTTTTATTTAAACAAATTTTTATTAAAATTATATTTTATATAATTATTATTTTATTAAAAAATTATATTACTATTTTCTTATTACATTATTATATTATAAATTGTGCAACGCGTGGGAGAAATACTAGTGTTAATAAAATGCTTGTCTTTAATTCAATTAAGCTCAAACCAATTGCAAAACTTTCCAAATTTTAAACTCAACAGAATGATGTCATAATACAAAACATTAGTTATACTTTTTCACATGAGTCCCTAGCCAAAAAAGGATCTTTCGTGTATAATCCTGCATAATCTCGAATGTTATCAGTTCCGGTAGACATTTAATTTTGACACTTTCAAGAAACTTTTGCATATTTTTTACACAAATGTTTTCTAAATTTGTCTAAATTATTCTTGCGCACAGACGTCTTTCATGAAAAATATGTATATAAATGTTATAAAATAAGGTTAGAATTATAATATGAGTTTCTAAGATGTTGATATTGTGAATGTGGAAACTCAAGAGAACTCAGACTAGGAAGGTAACAACTGGTTAGCATTTTCTCTCCTAAATTGTATATGGGATAAACTCTCACATCTACAGGTATGTGTGGCTTATTAAATTATTTGTTTCAGACTATGTGCAAATATTATGTTATTTGCTTATATGAATGATATGCTTATGTTGTATTGATGATGCATGAAATCAATGGTATAATTATGGTTATGCCATAATAGTTAAAGCTAAGATTACAATTAATTTATTTACAAGAATTTGATCGAAATATCACTTTTAAGTCAGTCCTGAATATTTTACTCGAGTGAGACAAAGTGAGTCCCAATAAGACTAATATACTCTTATGTGCGTTCTTACTTTTAAGTAATATGAATGAGTAAGATATTATAGAATGAAGTGATGATTTATGAGGCATGTTTTTACATGATGTCATAAGATGCCTCTACATGTTCTTTATGAAATATTACTTATGTGGAAAAATGAATTCGGTCTGAATATGATGTATGTATATTTTCATGAGTTAGTATCATGTTGGTTGTGACCTTGTGTGGGAATATTAGTTGAACCCACATAGCGTTTTTTCAACAACTCAACTCTTTACCTTTTCAAGTTAAGTTGTAAAAGAGGAGTGGCGATAATTGTGGGTCTCAGCCATTAATTGTGAAACCAATTGAACTATATTTAGCAATACTTTTAAATTTGAATATTTTATGAACATTATTATTATTCTACGTAGAATAATTTATGGATTTAACTATTTTCCTCATATAATGATTTATTATTGAGACAATGTTTTAGAAATGTAGGCTTGATAGACTTCAAAAATATGTTATAAGATTCATTATGTTCAATAATAATGTCATTTTAAGTTTGGGTATTACAAACACACTATGTCTTTCACAAAACATATACAACAATTCAAGTAACCATATATAACATTCATATATAAGGAAATCAAAGTAGACATATTATAGGTGACAGATGTATTTGCTTCAAATAAACATTATATCACATACACAAATAACAAAAATCAACTACTCATATTGTAGATAAGACATGTACTTACTTGACTTCCTTGAATACTTAAGTTAAACTTTGACAAGGATGATGGTAGGTGATCATGATGTGTTTCCTGATGTTCATGCAAATCATTTACACAAATATATTTAAGATAATTATTCATAATCATAAGTATTTATTCACATGTTATATAATTATTTTATACCCAATAATAATTATTCAAGTTATTAAATCGAGCTGTGAAAATTTGGCAAAACTATTCCATTTATATTTGAGGAATTTATTTTCTTAAAATACAACTAATTGTTGAATAAATAGACACAAATGATACCTAACACCTTCATACCGTATTAAAAAAAAATCATTATCCGAAATAGATACAACTCATGTTACGGCCGAGCTACAAGTCCTACGACACAGGAGAGGGATTCTCTAAAAAACGTTCTCCAATTTTATAATTTGATAGAATAATCCTTCAACTATAGATACTTTATGCATAATTTGGTCATGCTTGCCCAAGAGAAAATGAGTATTGGCGAGTCTATCATTGAGTATTTCATTTATATCTTTTTAATTTCTGGACCTCATCTTTTAGTAGATATGTTTCACTTGCATCATCTAGACTTGAAACTTCCCTTTTTTCAAGCCTCACAATTAACGTTTGTGAATTTTCATCATTTAGCTATAGCAAGTTCATACATTCCTTCAATATCCTCAATGGTTGGGTCATCAATGTTTGGCAATTCTTCTTCAAACATGATACCTGATTTAGATGAAGTAACATAAGACACATAAGACCATTTAGAGAGGACTAAATTGCAAAGTTATTAGAGTGTTGAGATGTTTATGCTTTTTTTCATCCTTCGCGTCAGAGTTAGAACCACTGCAGGTATCCTTGAATATTTTGTTCTTTTTAAGGAAATTCAAACATTCAGCTTGATAATGTTTGTGTCCCTTGCATGCCCTGCAATGTTCATTTTCTTTCTTCTTTTCATTCATTCAAGACGTGAACTTGATACCAATTTTTTTCTTACTCTATCTAGAACCAGTTATTTGATTCCTATTGTTTTTTGTAATTTTTCACTATCTTGTTGAAGTTCTCTGCAAAGAATTCCATAATCTCTTTCATAATAACAGAATCATCACCCTCTTCTTTTTGAGTGGTTTCAGCCTTAGCCCTCAGTGTAATTCTCTTGGATTTTACAACGTCAAACCATTTTTCATTTGAGTCCATGTTCATTCAGTCATGATGGCATCACCACATCATTTAGATCGTAAATAAATTGACATCATGGATTTGCAATACATGTAGTTGCTTCCATCCAAATAGGGGAGCATAGCGAGTGCATTCCGTGAGTGCCCGTGGTCCCTAAATCTATATGTTTAATAATCTAGAACATATTCTGGTACCAATTGAAAGATCATAATTTTAGTGTGTCAGTTGAGTTTTTTTCTTAACTTAGAACTGATCAACATAAGAATTTGAAGAAGCAATATAAACATACTGAGATTGATGTGTTTTCGAGGAAGAACTCCTTTCTTCCTCTCCAAGCAAGTTCATTAGACGCATGTCTTGTTTCTCAACAAGGTGAAGTATGGATTTACAATAGTGTAGGATACCAGTCTACTAAATATCCCTACTTATTTCACGCACACTCCCACTAACAACTAACCTGACCACCTACTCATTTGAATGGATTTCACACCATGTATTCCACGGTATTTCAAATGAACAGATAGACTGAGTTCTAACTGATTGTAAAACTTAGTTATCACATAAACAGAAAACCTAATATGAACTCTCTCTCTCTCTCTCTCTCTCTCTCTCAAATAAAAAATTAAACAAAATGAGTTTACATTAGTGAGTTATCCTATTTATACACAAAAATGTAGACAACCCTTAACCTAATTTATAAGAAAAAAAAATATCTTTCAGTTGGTAATCTTCAAGAATATCTTCTTGCCTTCCAGGGATATATATGATCTTCTTATTTTTGGTATGTGATCTTGAAAATGTTGTGATGATATTGGGCGGTATATATCTTCAATTTAATCAACAGTCAAGAGGATCCATATCTTCTTCTTTGGCTGATTTTGTTTACAGAGATAAAGATCTTTGTAAATCTTTCATGAATGTTATTTTATGAAATAATTCTTGCATATCTTCAATGGATATCGCTTTGCAAATAAAACACATTATCTACATATGGAAGGAAATATAATCAAATCCAGCTACATTCCATATAATGTTCATTTTTGTCCAATTACCAATTCATTACCATAAACATGTTTCTTATAGTGGTTGTGGGCAAGAAATAAATGGATAGCCTCCATGAAACAACATTCCATATAATGTTCAATTTTGTCCAATTGTCAATTCATTACCACAAAAATGTTTCTTATAGTGGTTCAGGAAACAAGTGGATAGCCTCCATGAAAACGATGCTTTGAAATTGGAATATTGTAAATCTTCCAAATGGCAAGGGTTCTATGAACTACAAATTTATAATAAGAAATAGTGAATTTGGGGGTTGAAAATACATGATATAAAATATGTATATTGTTAGAGGATTTAATCAACAAGAAGGAATTGAATTTAAAGTTTTTTGTTATTTTGCTCTAATACCCCATTCATATGTTACTTATATTGGTTTCCATTTAAAATTTACAATTTGTATGCAACATAGAGGGATTTTGTGGTTTCACAAAAGAAGGGCCATGTTTATTGTTTCAAAGAAATCACTTTATGGTCATCCAAGCAATGGTACAATAGGTTTGATTCTTTGTAATTTTGGTATTCCAGAAGCTAATATGACAACTAAGTTTATTTTTAGAAATTTATGAAGGGATTCCTTTTTTACATGTTGATATGTTTTGATGATATAGGAATTACCACGATCCACCTTCTTTAGTTTATAAGTTGAATTCTCAAGAATATGAATTGCTTTTTATATATATCTCACATCTATAAAAAGGGTAATCAACCAACATATGTTATTTCCGAAATACATGGTTTGTTCATGTGGTGGATTCTGTTGGTTATAACATCCAACAATAGCTTGCAAGAGTAAAGAAAAAATCATAATTAAACAAATTTACTCCTCGCTTTCTCGGATTGTGAAGGCAACGAAGAACGGATGTTCTTTAACTTCTTGACTCCAGGAATGACTTATGGACACCGAAACTTGAACGAAAAATGGATGGATTGAAATCGAGTCGAAGAAGACCTCTCTCTGCAAAACGAATACGTCTCGACTAGTGCTCACGATTTGACGTACCATTTCCAGAGATGAAACAATTTTCTTCTTTTGGGTAGTAGCACCACTAGACCAGAAGCTCCAACAAACTATAATTATTTGAGAACTTGGTGCTCCCTAATATGCTATGATTTTCAAAAATATGGATGTAAGATTTTCAGGTGTAGTTTTTGCATGCAGATATTGTCCTATATATAGGGATCAAATCCAGTCGGGGATTAAAGTTTCCAATTATGGAGTTAGTGAGCATTAAAAGCCCCGAGAATAACTCTCGGCAGTTACAATGAACCAAGACATCCACTTCTCTATGTGTGTATGGGCATCCACTTGTTAGGGCGTGTGTGGGAAAAGTAACTCACGGAGGTGACTCCCCAATTATGACGTTTATAACTTCAAGAGATTAACTCCTAATAGTTACATGAACTTGGATATCCACTTGTCCAAGTGCGTGCGGGTATTTATCTGTACAGGTGCGTGCGAGAGAAGTAACTCCCGAAGGTTACCTCTCATTGAGATGTTCATACTTCAGGAGATTAACTCCTCATAGTTACATGAACCAGGATGTCCATTTGTCCAAGTGCGTACGGACAAAACTCGACTCCACTGAATCGAGCCGACAAAAGCCGAAGCCAAGGTCACGGATCACGGTTGAGGCCGAGTCCGAGACCGAGCCGAGCGCGCGTGCATGTATGGCACTATTTGATCACCTGCTAGTGAAAGTCATT
This sequence comes from Caryopteris x clandonensis, assembly GCA_028749325.2. NCBI lineage: Eukaryota > Viridiplantae > Streptophyta > Magnoliopsida > Lamiales > Lamiaceae > Caryopteris > Caryopteris x clandonensis. Next base: position 6,257,108 of record JAPYKT020000013.1, read on the forward strand.
TAATTACATGATAAAAGATCTTTAAACTTATATGATGAAAGATCATTATGAAGGATTTTTCAGATTTTATTAATTTGGTATTTTTTTTTCTGCATATGAGTTTTGGTTATTGAATTTTAACATAAGGAATTTTTTTCAACTACATGTCAACAAGTGGCATGAATTATCTCAGATATGTTTATTAATATATTAGAGTTGAGTGAATGAATAATTTGATTATGTATTTTGGTGTAAGGGAAAAGTGGGAGAAGGTGAGATGCAGAATGTGAAGCGGAGCGTGAGTAGAAGCATAAAGATAAAAGGAAAGACAAGTGAAGAATGGGATAGATTCAGAGATAGATTCGTAGATAAACACAATTCATGGTTGACATCACACAAACACGCCCACATTAATTAATTTAATATAACTTGGAAAATATTCCTTAAAGGAGAAAGAAGAACCTAGAACGGCTGGGGCCCATTTCAGAAGGAAACAAATACATTGGAGCCCAATAAATGTTTAATAATTTATAAGGCAAAACAGAAAATATCAAAATGCACCAGACAAAAATTCCCACCAATTTCTTTTCTTTTCTTTTCTTTTCTTTCCACCTGTCATTCAGTGGTGGTGGTGGGATTGGGTGGGTTAGGGTTCAGACAAAGGATTCCAATAATGGAAATGGAACTAGGCTATGCTTCTTCCGACTCTTTTCCCCAACTGGAAACACTATCATACCTCTCTCTCTCTCTCTCTATCTCTCTCTCTCTCTCCCCCCACAAGTTTGTGTGTAGTCAAGGCCCAATTTTCTGTAGCATTTATACACATGTAAAAAAAATGTAGTCCAGGCCCACCCAACTCTATTATTCTCTACTAAAGTATTTTGGTCCTTTCACATTATTATTTATTTATTGTTAATTTCATTAACACGAATTATATATATATATATATATATATAGTTTACATAAACAGATCAACGGTAGACGCACAAAAATTTCATATGTATTTATTAATATAATCTACAGTATTATTTATTTAATTAAAAATCTTTATTTATTTAATTATAATTAACGATATTTTATAATTAAATAAATAATATTATAAATTAAATATATGATACACTTCATATATAAAAAAAGTCAAAGAAACAATAGAAGATAACGTCCGTCTCATATCTCTGGACATGACAGATGAAGGATGCTCAATTAAGGTAGGATAATATATATATATTTTTTAAATCTATAAGCTTTCAAGTAATACTTTGAATTAAAAATTAATTTTGAAGTATTTCAATGAAATAAATTAGGCACTTCATTTTATTTATATAATGGTGTGTGTCCATCAAATAATGATATATTATATATTTATGTTGATATAAATGTTGGTTAGTATATAGGTGAATAATTTTATTTGGAAGCGGGTGCCGTACATACCTATAACTAACTTATATAAATATATATTAGCAAAGAAGGAGTACCATACTTCCATTAAATTGAATAATCATTTTGTCACCCAAAAAAAAAAAAAAAAGAAAACTCTTAAAAATTTTCTAAAAACACACATATCACTTTTAGAAATTTTCTGAAAAAAAGTAGTTGAATGTAAATAAAAAGTAGTTATTTTTTAAACTAAAATTTTAAAATTTAAATAACATTTATGTTACAAAATCTGTTTCTAACATGTGATAGATCAAATTAATCATCTATTTACGATTTTTAATTTGATACCAATATTTTATATATTAAAATAAAATATTATATTTAACATACAAAACAAAATTTTATGAATTACATTATTTATTTTTATTAGAAATATGTGTTAAGTTTGAATAAAAATCCTTCTCCTTATCTTTAGTCAATGTAAAAGTACGAATCTGGCATGTGTCACCACCAAAAAAAGTTATGCTTAATATAAATAGAAAAACTCTTAAAAATATGCTAAAAGCACATATGTCACTTCTAGAAATTTTCTTCAAATAAAAGTAGTTTTATGTAAATAAAAATTATTATTTTTTTAACTGAAATTTTAAATCTCAAATAACATTTTTGTTACAATCCTTACTTAATATAAAAGTAGGAATCTGCCATGTGTCATCACGATAAAAACCTATACTTAATATAAATAAAAAAATAACTCTTAAATTTTTTTTCTAAACAAACACATATCACTTCTAGAAAATTTATGGAAAAAAAGTAGTTTAGTGTAAATAAAATAGCTATTTTTTTAACAAAAAATTTAAAACTCAAATAGCATTTATGTTACAAATCCGTTTTTAACATGTGATACATCAAATTAATCATCTTTTTACGATTTTTAATTTGATACCAATATTGTTTATATTAAAATGCAAAACAAAAATTTTATGAATTAAATTATTTATTTTTATTTGAAATATGTGTTAAGTTTGAATAAAATTCTTTATCCTTATCTTTAGTTAATGTAAATGTACAAATCTGCCATGTGTCATGACCACAAAAAGTTATACTTAATATAAATAAAAAAACTCTAAAAAATATGCTAAAAGCACACATGTCACTTCTAGAAATTTTCATTAAATATAAGTAGTTTTATGTAAATAAAAAGTAGTTATTTTTTTAACTGAAATTTTAAAATTCAAATAACATTTTTGTTACAAATTCGATTCTAACATATGATACATCAAATTAATCATCTTTTTACAATCTTTAATTTGGTACCAATATTGTATATATTAAAACAAAATATTATATTTAAAATATGAAATAAATATTTTATGAATTAAATTAATATTTTTATTTGAAATATATGTTAAATTTGAATAAAATGGGTTAAATTCTTACAAGAATTATAGACAAATAAAAAATAAAAAATATTTTTATACTTTTATAAAAAATATAATAATAATAAATATTTTCATAAATTAAAAATATTATATTTTTCAAGTATATATTTATTTGTTTCATTTTAATATTTTATTTTACTAATTTTAAATATTTTCATTGACTTTGAGAAGTTATAGTAAGTTGGATTGAGTTTGAATTTTAAAAATCATTTCGTTATATAATTTTTTATTTTTTATTTATTAGAGAAACTTTTTGAAAGAATAACAATGCACTATGCATATGAAATTATACATAAAATATATTTGAGTGAAATTTTAAGCTTTTCAATTTCTTATATCTGCTGCATATTGCAAATGTTTTTTATAATTGATTTATAAGGAGAAAAAAATAAATTATATAAACAAAAATAAATACACACAAAATAAATTGGAATATACAATATTTTAATTTTTGTTATCATGTTAAAAATCATCTAATAATATGTATAAGTGACACGCAAAATTTATTAATTTGTTCTTTGTATTTTATATCTCATAAGTATTTTGTTTGCATCATGATCACTTGCATTATTATATAATTATATATTTTGATTATTTTTCATATCACTTATATATTTTATAATCTTTTATAGAAATAATATAATTTTATAACCTATTATTAATATAAAAATATTTTTATCCGTCGCACAAGAGAACATCTAGTACTACTAAAATGAATATCATAAATATTTTGAATTAATATACATCTATATATAAGATATAATATTGTTACATAAATGTAAGAATGTATCTTTTTTACAAAACTTATACAAATGTATATTCTTAAATATTCATATTATGTTTGTATTTATATATTTAGGTTTAAGAAAATACTATAGTACAACTTTAGAGTCTTTATGGAAGGAATAAAAGCCACTCGGATAAAAAAGGTATCAAGTATCATTGAGGACTTGTTTGCTAGGCTTGATAAGAGTATGATAGATAAATTATCCCATGAATTCTGATGTTTGTTTTTGAATGATGAGATATCCATTCAACATGTATAAAGAAGAGCCCTGTATGTATAATTCTTAGAATATATGATAGTGGATCCTATCTATAGGGTGGGATATATTATCCTACCCTCTTAGAACTAAAATTATCATTATGCCCTTTCTTCCACTTAAGAACTTGAACCACGATCTTCGAAGACTATTGTTCTCCTATACCAGAGATTAACATAGTAAAGAGAAAGAAAAATGCAGACGGAAAAAAGAGAAGAAAAATATTTTTCTCCATATATTAGAAACTCACAAAAGCAAAGAGAGAAGAACGCCCGAGAAAAGAAGAAAGGCATAGGCGAAGAGAGAAGAAAGTAGAGGAGAAGTAACATGTATATTTTATCTCAAATTTTCGTGTATATCTATTAATTATGAGCCCTAATTGATTGATCTTTCTTGCATATAACAACTCGATTCGTCTACATCAAACATTGAAAGTTGAATTTCAGATTTGGGTTTTATCATATTCAAATATTCGACAGACGATGAGAAATTCAGGTAATTGCTTATTGATTGAAACTTATTTTTTTCTTCATTTTTTTGAAGTTTCTGAATATATTTTATGTTGGACTAGATTCATTGCTCAAGATTGATGACTTTTTCAGTGTATTGTATGATTATACTTACTTTTCATTTTCCTGTGTTTCTGAATAATTGCAAGTTTTGAACTTATTTTTATTTTTTGATAATGTGCCTATGTTATTTTTATAATTTTATTTACGATTTCATATAAAGTTGTACAAGAAACTCTCTATTATTTGTTTGCGTTCATTTCAATATCATTTGCCAAATCCTATTTAAGAAAATTGGAACATTACTAGTTGACACTTAATTTAAATATTTTTCAATATTTCAAAGGATGTTACTTTAAAAGAACGAAGTTTAATTGAGAAATCATATGGTGGAAATAAACATAATATAGCTCGTACAAGGTTTTCATTACACAACATAAATAGTTTTGATAAAATAATTAAGTCTTAAAACACTTGATTAATTGGAGAAGTTTACACAGTTGGAGTTGAAACCACGGCCAAGCTCATCCTTCCTGACCTCTTTACCTAAAAAGGTGAGGGGGTGAGTGTTGGAAATACTCTATGGGCTAACTCTTTTACCCACAAGAGCACATGGACATGAAAACATAACAATGATCATCGCATATAAGCACATTGTACATTGAAGCACTTACACATGACCATAAATCATGTAATATGTATAATATATACTTATTATAGTACACATAAGAGCACATCAATCTTGCTTGGGACGCGCTTTGTCCTGCTCGAGCATCATAAGTTCGGGAGCTACCCGAAGTGATCTTTCTATCATAATCTTATATGGATCGTACCCGCAATTCTTAGCCATTCCTATGTATGGTATTATTCGTATACCTTACACATTGTGCGGTTTTACCACGAATCTTGCAAATAAGACATCACATATGTATGTCAAACTTTCAGTTCATAGAATCATGTCATCAAACCATCATCATGTTACATTTGACATTCACAATACCAATGCATATCATAGATAATTGCCATAGACTCATGCATATTTCTCTAGAGGGTAATTTAACAAACCACAACATATGATTAGTGTGAGAGTATCACCCACCTCTTAAAGTAGCAGGGATAGTATCTTTAATTATGCCTTGTCCTAAACCCGAGGTCTTCATAGCTCCTACAATAGGGATGAATTTCTACTATTAACCCCTTAATTAAATAAAATCTTAATCTATAAAATATTGAGATGCTACTAACTGAAAACCTGTATAAATTGATTTAAAACATTTTAGGAAGTGAAAATGGGGACTAATTTTTATAAAGGTTGTGAAAACAAGTTTCATATTGAAACTTAGCCACATTTTGTTCTTGAAGTTCATGTACAATATATAAATAAAAAACTTCCTTTTTCTCAATACCAACTATAGATAATGAAATTTGTGACATTTTGCCATTGATTTGAGTCCAATCGGACTTAAAACGAAGATTTTATGACTATTCGATGTATATTTTCACTGCGCAACAAGGAATAAATATTTTATAATTCACAACATATATGGAGGAACAAACTGACTTTTTAACTGTAGAAACTAGAATCATGTGAGATTGTGCTCTAAAATTTTTGAGTCTTTTTGAGAAGATTTACTATTGATTTTGGATTTTTAAATCGAAATAGCTGAAGTTGTAAATCCTGCATAATCGTAGGAAAAATATCATAATTCATAAACTATAAACTATAAACTGGATTTACTTGACATTTTCATGAAATATGAATAACACCTATAGGAACGAAATATTAAAAATTGAAGAGATTTGGATACAATAAACTTGTGTTTTGAATTTCCAAATTAGAACGTAGCACTTTATAAATCTAAATCTGGAGTAATAGAAAGTCATATAAAATAAAATCGACACCCAATTGTAATTTTAAACGTGAATTGAAATCATAGGAATGAACGAGGATTTGGATATCTATAACCACATATTCTAAATTTTAAAATCATAAACACTATAATGTGTAAATTTGGATAGCAAGTGGTAGAAAATTCATATAAAATAGAATACATATCCAATCTGATTGACATTTAACCTGGCTCAAACTCATAATAAGCAAAAATATATTAAAATATCATAGAATTCAGAGATGCATAAATAAGATTTTTTAAAATTTTAAACAATAAGAGTACCTGAAAGTTGGAAGAAAGAAGAAAGAAGTAAGAAGGATATTGAATGGACGATGACTGCTCACTCGAGAACCCCAAACTGATATACCCTAATTTATGAGTATTAATATCTAATTAATCCTCCTATTCAATATATATATATATATTTATATATATCCTATCTTGTCATCCTATTGGGCTCTGGGCCTCTGTTTATGGACTTTTAATATTAAATCTAATTTTATTAAGCCAAATTATAGCTTTATAAATACAAATCATGGCCCAATGTTAATCAAATAATTTAATCATGCTTTTTCTCAATTTCATTCCACATAAAAATTATATCATCATAAAAAAAAATCTAATTGCAAAAAATTACATAAGTTGCAAATTGAATCATGGAATGATTTTATAAAACCATGAAATCATAAAATTTAATATAAAATAACATTTCATAATCTCAATTATCATTCTATGAATTTAATTCAATTAGTCATACATAAACCATGAAAATCACGATCTTATAAGTGCACATAAAATCATGAAAATTTCTATTGAATTACTTAATCATGTTCTAACTTCAATTCCACACCTAAAATCATAACTATCAATTAAAATATTTCATTATGAAGTCATAGAACTCTCACATGAAATCTTAAAAAACTTTCATATTATGAATCATGAAATCATGATCATTAGTACTTTCATAGAAGCAAGTTTAACAATGCAATAAAAATTCGGGTTATCACATACATAGTGCCAGTAGATTTGGAAGATGTCGTGCTCATCCTATTTGCCAAGGTTATGAAGAAACATTTTATGTATACGTGTGTGAATCTGAGATCGAGAAACTACAATGACTGGAAGTATTCTGGCCTGTATTTGGTGTGGTGGGTCCAACAGTTGGGCTTCAACTTACTTTTGTTGTAACGAGCATATGCAGCCATGGCGTGCCTACTTTCTTTACCTCTCCTCTGTGCACAGATCATAGCCTCATCTTATTTTACTATTTATTGTCATACACAAGCAAAGAAGTCGGGTTAAATATTACAATCTGAGCCTATGTACAGTTTATCTCCAACAAAACATAGAGGAAAATTCATTTTGTTGAGTTCTTATTTTTCTGCACTGCATTTTGTGAGTTTTTATTTTAATGTTTTGTGAATTGTTGTTTACAAGAGAAAATCGATTTTTTCAATTGTTTCATTTTCATATTAAATATTAGTTTTAACACAAAAATCATGTTTGAATGACTTGTAGAATCTTAGATCTTTATTTTCTACCTAATTAATTTGGCAATATAGCTTGAAGGGAGAAATTGGAATGGATATCAATTTATTTCCCGTTATTTAAGCAAAAACACATTTTATTGATGTTGCATTATTAATGAGCATATTCTAAGGTATAATGAATTTTTATTTATATGTCTTTTTCACTTGTGATCCTTTAACTAAAGTAAATATTGGTTTTGAATTATTTATCAATATGTGTTATGGAAATTTACTAAAAGGTTATACAAAAATTAATGGATTAACAATTTTTTTTGAAAATTTTAATATTATATTTAATTTTATTATGCTTAACAAATATGAATTTAAATTTGTTAATACTTATTCACTACCCTAATTTACCATTATACTATTCAATTATACATTTTGGCACATGAATTACGAATGGACAATTGTTCAACCGATATTATGTGTAATTTTTATACTAAGAAGACTAGTTCGTCCAAATTCCTAAATATTTTGTAATTGGATCAATATGAAAAAATTATGAAATCTGAAAAAAAAAAATTATATATATATGTGTATAAGCAAAATAGTTCCTACATATTTTATAATTGGATCAACATGAAAAAATTATAGAATTTGAAAAAACATAAGAGCAAAATAATGAATGAAAATTTTAGAAAATGTATGTTATTTAAAAAAAAAAAAAGGATTAAGGTAAAATTGCAAATAACTTAAAATTGTTGAGCGTATAAAAGTCATTGTACACATCATTCCAATCTTGATATGTTGTAACAAACATTATGTTATACATCAATAAGGTATAACATGTATTGTAATAATGCATTACACGCATGAGATTCATATATAATACTGAATTATATATCCTATTATTATTTATCATATGTTATTCTATCAAATAAAGCAAACAAGCATAAAAAAAATATATCGACAGTACTAGACAATTTTTTATTACACAAAACTAAAAGCTAATGGTAAGTAATTAATAATTAATTAGGGTTTATGGCCTGCAAATCATAGTTTGACCGTTAATTTGTGTTCTTTACAATGATAATCTTTCATGTCTCGTTATTCATGATGGAGATATGTATTTATTTTTCATTTTTTTAGTACAAACTATAAGTGGAAACAAATTGATGAAAATCGATTGGAGAATATAGACCTAAACTAGAAAGGTCGACCAACTGAGTCACTCTATTTCTTATAATTGATGTTTTTGAGAACTAGTCTATTTAACTTATTCATGATAAATTAAAGGTAAAGACTTGTATGCAGCATATACATGAATTTTATTATTAATAAAAGGTTGAATTCTAGTAAACAAATAGCAAAATAGGGTGGATCTTTGCTAATCCAACTCCAATTCGCACAAGAATGTGTGAATCTGATGACTATCCTGCAAGCATCCCTGCATATTTGGACCAGATACTTTCTTTAGAAACCTTTTGAAATCGAGTATTTTTACATATTTTTGTTGTAAATAAGTATTACGTTTTATGTGTGCGGAAAAATACTTTCGAGGTTCAATTCCAAATTTAATTTTTTTTTTTTATGAATTGGTTCAACCTGTTTACATATAAAAATAATTATGCATTTTTTTGTATGAGAGACCAACTCTTAATTTATTAGTTATAGCTATTTTTTTATGTTTCATATTCCTAAATAATCAAACTCCAAACGTTGATGAAGTATTTGGAAGAGTCCTTTGGTCTTCAGTTTGTTTTTTTCTTTTTTTTAATAATCAATATTTATAATTAACTTTCTCCTAATAAACATAGATGCATGCAACGGAAGGGCCTCCTATAGGATATTGTAGTACGTCTTTTGGATTCAGTTAATTCAATTAAATTCATCTAGTTTGTTATATTTGAATTTGTGTGCGTGTGTTGTGTTCAGTACTAATTTGAACTATAATTGAAATATGCGGAAGCAAAACAATAATTACAACAATTGTGAGGAAATATCTCTTCTCTCTCACAAGTATCTTTATTAGAAATAGTGTTTGTTCCCAAAATTGTACAGTTTGGACTTACACGTCATTAGACTCCCTCCAATATTAGCCAACCCTATAACAGATAGTATGCAGTCCTAGTATGCAGTTTTATCAAATAGAGATAAACTAATGCATATAACATAATACAGAATCAGTCATATCATGCATATAGCACAGTTAGTCAACTACCACAAGAAATCACACATAGAGTTTCAAAAATATGTAATATCTCTCCCTGACAACTAACTCCCCCTTAATTTGAGCTTTCTTCATTGTTGTAATATTCACTGTTGAACTATTCACTGTCTTCATTCATCAGTATCTTTGTCTCCCCCTTTTTTAAGTTATGTGGCAAAAGATTGGCGAACATAGAAGGACCTGAATTCAAATGAACTACTAGAGATTCATAAATGTTCATGAAATACAGTTTTTGAACAACAACTTCAGCTGCCATAGAAGCCATTTTCAGTGGTGGTGCAGACCGCTCAAGAATATCAGAGGAACTGGATTCAAAATTTCATTAGGGCGACTTGGGAGAGAGATTATTGGAGAGAGGATAATAGCCACTAGTCTAATATTACTTACCACCAAGCCCACTTACTCATATATCCCCATTTTCCACGGTTTACCCGTCGGTTTGTAGAGAGAGAGAGATACTACAACAAAATGATAAGGAATTACTACAAAAGGAAGATATAATAAATAAAAAGGAGAGTTCAGTTGAGACATCATTCTCCTTTCAGCAGACAATACAGTTTGAGGATACACTAAGACAAATCCAAGACCTTAATTCACACATGTCTACGAACATGATTTTAAGAGTATTCCTTTTCACTCATTTTGCCGAAACGTTATGTAGCAGCTTGTAAACCACACAAGCAAGAACCACATTGGAAAAACCCTGTGTGACGAACTCAACTGTCCCTTATAACCCCTTTTGTGTGAACCAGAGAAGAAAACTTTGGTAGCTTTCAGTGACCTATCATTTTCTGTGCATGATGCTCAAACATTCGGCTGATAGCTTGTCACCGTATCATTTCAAAGTCGTAGCTCTTTCCAAAAAATAATAAATTGAGATATATTGGATTAAAAGTTCAAGACAAACTGAATTTTAAACCTGTCTAGAGAAAGAACATTTGTCATATTTCCTACCACCTTTTTTTCTCATTTATCTACTTCTTTCTTTTCGTCTTCTTTTTTCGGTTTTTTGTTTGTTTGTTTATTTGTTTTTTTAATTATTGAGCATAAAAAATGCCCAAGGATTTCCTAAGAGAGATGAACTGTTTGGAATCTAGGGCCTTGGTAAATATATCAGCAAGTTGGTTTAGAATAGGAACATGTTCAAGTACAATACACTTTCCTCAACCAATTCTCTAATGTAGTGATACCTGATGTCAATATGCTTCGTTCGGGAGTGTTGCACAATATTTTTGGACATATTTATAGCACTCATATTATCACAAAAAAGAGTCATTGAGTTCAAGTTCATATTGTAGTCGCACAATATGTGCATCATCTATACCAACTGTGAACATGAACTCCCTGCCGCAATGTAGTAAACTTATGCTATAGATAGGGATATATTGTTCTGTTTCTTACTGAGTCATGATACTAGATTGTTTCTAATAAAAAACCATCCTCCCGAAGTGTTTTTCTGATCATCTATATCACCGGCCCAATCAGCATGACAGCATCCTGTAAGAATAGGCTTAGTATCGAATGAATCTTTAAGTCCATAATTTTTTGTACCTGCATATAACGAATGATACATTTCACGGCCTTGAGTGTGATTCCTTCGCATTAGATTCATATATTTCACAAATTCAACACTGAAGTTGATGTCCGATCTGCTTGTAGTTAGGTATAGGAGGCTTCCTATTATACTTTTGTATAAGGTTGGGTCAACTGCAGTTCCACCACCATCTTTGGATAATTTAGTATTCGTACCCATGGGGTGTGAGCAGTTTTACATCCTTTTAGGCAAAATATTGTCCCAAGATTCCTTGCATATTTGCCTTGATGAATTTTGATTCCGCTCCTACTTTGTCAACCTGCAAGCCTAGAAAATAAGTTAATTCACGAACCATGCTCATTCAAATTCTTCCGACATAACCTTGACAAAGTTGTTCTCTTTGTCTTTTGATGTCACTATAAGAAAAATGCTAAAAAATAATGAATTTTATCCGTTGTCAATCAAGAAAAAAACTGTTGTAGAGGCCAGTGTTGTAATAGAGTTCACTAAAAGACAACAGTTTTTAACCGTTGTTGTTTACTTTGAAAGACAACGGTGTCTCGTTGATAGACAATGATTATGAACTGTTGTTGTTTACTATGAAGGACAAATGTGTCTCGTTAAAAGATAACAGTTTGTAACTGTTGTTGTTTATTATGAAAGACAACAGTACCTCTTTGAAAGATAATTTTCACTGTTTATTATGAAAAACAACGGTTAAAAACCATTGTCATTACCAATAATTCTTTTATTGTGATTTTGTTTTCTACATTTATAATTAGTATAATCTTTGGTCCAATCCATAATTATAATATATATATATATATAATATTACATTATAAATATGACAAAAAATATGATTTAATTAATCATTGTCTATAAAGTATTTTCATCCCCAATTCAAGTCTGGATAAAAAAATTGCAAGTTCATTGTAAATAAGCAAAATGAACTAATTCTCCAACAACAGAAATTCATACAGAAAAATTAGAAATTCATAAAGAAAGATAAGTTAGGTATATTCATTGCGAGTATCTGAAAAGCATAGAAAGATACAAAATAATTAAAATAAATATTCATTGCCAGTATTTGAAAAGGATAGAAAGATACAAAATAATTAAAATAAATGGAATAATTATTTTGTTTTATACATACATAACAAATATAATAACCATATCAATAATGCCACTCTACAACTTTAGGGTAATTTATTAAAACTAAAGTATTTGCAATAAAACTCACATTGAAACACAAACAAAAGTTCATGCAAACAGTGCTCAAACTATTTGAGTTATAAAGCTCACAAAATCCTAATTTACTGTAAAATTTTAGTTATAAAAGATACATAATTTAGAAATCAAAAACTCTAACTCTAACCCTAAATATCTCTTAAATAAAGTCCATCCACTTTTAGTCAAATAAACAACATACCCCATTTTATGAAATTCTACCTATCCATAGGATTTCTCTCCCAAATCAAAATATCTTCCAAGAATACGGTTCTTACATCTTAACCTTACTTCAAAACCAAGTACCAATAATAAATAGCCACAATTTCAACCAGTCCTAACTTCTTCTATTACCACATTTTTAGCTATTAACATAATACTGGAATGCTTTTTCCCAACACTTTCTTCCCATCTATTTTTATTGAAATCATCAAACTAATTTACTCAGATTCTATTTTTTTTCTCTCATTATAGCATCATTTTCCTGACTTATCAAGACAATAAATATTTAAATTTTAGTTCATGACAATAGTCATAACTAAATCATTACTTGCACTAATCCCGTGGGCATAAATCAAAATAATCTTAATTTTTGTTGTAAATTTTGAACACAAATTTACTGCCTCAAAGAAACCAGTATCGTTATTCTTGAAATCATTGAAATTTCAAGTCAAATTATGTTTTTCTCTCTCATAGGATAACTACTTTCTTCACTTATCACCACCTAAAATTGAAGTATAGTTCATACTCAAAATTATAAACAATTCATCACTAGCACCCAGGGAAAAAATATATATACCATCTAAAATAAATAATAATTTGATATTGTTCACCTACCGTACCAGCTGGCTTGTGCTAGACTTATTATAGTTCCACTTGGGAAGCTTTGAATATTAGTTACATGTCCAATATGAGCCTAGAAAAGGCAAACAATTTATTTCATCAATTTATCTAATCATTTTATTCATTAAATTTTAATTAATGAACAAGATAATTACCAAAGCTTTACTTCCAAGGTCCTACTAGATCCATCAATCGTGCAAATGGTTTCACACCAAAAATTATATTAGTAATTCTCACATTCAATGTCCAATAAAAAAACAAGTGAAAAAAGGGTAAGAAAGATTCTTTTGAAAGACAAAGATTAAGATCTCCCATTCAAAACACACACGCACATGATTAGCTTTCTTCCTGCAATTTTACAGGATCGTCTGCCCATACATAATGGCTGGAATGTTGAGATCTTTCTTTTGGAGTTTCCATATTTAAGCCCCGACAACAAAATCAGTGCGCCAGAGGACGAGCACCAAGAAAATGATGACAACTTGCTGCTCAAAAGACCTATTCTTAAGTTACAATTCGGAAGAAATCCATTATTATAAAAATCCCAATAATCATATTAAAAATTCAATCTTAATATATATATATATATATATATCTATATAAAGAGAAAGTTTTAACTATGAGAAGAAATTGCATTGGGGGGTTTAACAAAAAACACATTTGAAAATCTGATGAGCAATGAACTAAAAGCTCTGATTGTGATAGGATTCAGATAAGAAATGAGGGGAATTTGGGAAATGAGAAGGATGTATATCTAATTGAAGAAGAAGAGAGTACAAAACTGGCCAAAAGTGCGTGAAAAGCAATACCAACGCATGTTTATACTCATAAACCGCCTTCAGCCAAGGCGTAACCAACTAACAGACTTAGAGGTAATACACTAATATACCCTTGGTTGTTATAATAACAATAACCAACCTAAAAACAATAACCGACATGACAAAACCCCCCCCTTAAAAAAGGTTTGTCCCCAAGCCTGCAATTTCACTGCAACTGTGGAAAATGGGCAGCAAACGAGGCATAATTTTCCCAAGTCGCTTCTTCATCCGTATCATCAAAAAGAGGCAAGGTAGAAGTAACATGAGTAGCCTGACCAACCTTCTTTTTAAGTAAAGAAACATAAAAAAACATCATGAATTTTAGTAATATGGCCAAAAATTTCTTTTCATATATTGACAATTCGAGATTCTTAGGTGCCAATGCTTTACTTAACTATGCCAATGGATGTCCATCCTGCATCAGAATAACTCCAATTCCCCCATAACAAGCATCAGTTTCTAAAATGAATACCTTGTCGAATTCTAGCAGTTTGAGCACCGGGGTGGTGATCATAGCTTCTTTGAGATCTTCAAAAAATCTTTGAGATTTTGTACTCCAGCAGAACCAACCTTTCTTTGTTAAGTCGGTAAGTGGTTTAGTAATGAAAATGACAGCATAATTTCTTACAAACTTCCTATAATATCTAGTAAATCCCAGAAAGCCCCTTAGAGCCTTTATTGTTTGAGGA
Source organism: Caryopteris x clandonensis (assembly GCA_028749325.2). NCBI lineage: Eukaryota > Viridiplantae > Streptophyta > Magnoliopsida > Lamiales > Lamiaceae > Caryopteris > Caryopteris x clandonensis. The sequence continues at coordinate 6,272,163 of JAPYKT020000013.1, forward strand.
GTTGGCCATTCTCTTATCTCCTCGATCTTTTTAGGATCAGCGGAAACCCCTTGCCCACTGATTATGTGTCCCAGATACTCCATCTGGCCCTAACCAAATGCACACTTAGAACCCTTTGCATACAATTGATTGTCTTTTAGGATCTGTAAAGTTTTCTCCAAGTGTGTCTTATGCTCCTCCATACTCCTACTATAGATCAATATATCATCAAAGAAAACCAAAATGAACTCTCTCAAATGTTCCTTGAAGACATGGTTCATTAATGACTAGAATGTGGCTGATGCGTTGGTTAACCAAAAGGCATAACCCGGAATTCATACAGTCCCGAAGTTGTAACAAATGTTGTCTTCTCCAAATCAGTGGGATGTACTCTTATTTTATGGTACCCAGCCCTTAAGTCCATCTTGGAAAAAATTCTAGAGCCCCCTAACTCATCCAGCAAATCATCGATCAAGGGAATTAGAAAGTTATCTTTAATGGTGAGAGAATTACGCCTTCTATAATCGACACAAAATCTCCAACTACTATCCTTCTTTTTAACCAATAAAACTGGGGAAGAGAATGGGCTATTACTAGGTTGAATCACACTAGTGTGTAGCATCTCTTGCACCAGCTTCTCTATTTCAATCCTTTAGAGGTAAGGATACCAATAAGGATGTTGTTTAAAAAGCTCAACTCCTTCTTTTAAACTGATCTTATGATCATAGCTTCTTTTGGGTGGCAACCCAGTAGGTGGAGCAAATATTTTCTGATATTTCTCTAACAATAGTTCCAATTCAGCGGCGGTGGCGATTGGTCCTTTCTTTTCCCCTTCAGAAATCAAACATGAGCATCCGAACATACTGCTTCCTTTTGATTAATAGTTTTCCTCAATTGGTTAGCTGAAATCATACTCAATGACACCTCCGTGCTGCCCCATTACAGAATAATCCTCTTGCCTTGCTTCTCAAACTGTAACTTATTACAGTTAAAATCAAATAATATGGGGCCCAATTGCCACAACACGTCTACTCCCACCACCATATCACAACCACCAAGTGTTATCAATCTTACCGCCGTCTTAAATTTGCAATTCCCCATCTCCCATTCCAAGCTTGGGCACTTCGAATCGCATGGGATTCTAGTTCCATCTGCAACCGTCACCTGCACGGGTTCTGTCACCACCACTGGATATCCAATTCTTTTGGCTGTTCTAGGATCAATGAAGTTGTGTGTGCTACCTGTATCAACCAAAACTGTAATATCATGTTTTTCAAACTTAGCTCTCAATTTAATGGTTTCTGGGCTGCTTGTCCCGCTAAAGCATGAACTGAAATGAAAAACCTTTCTCCGACCTCTTCCTTTTCTTCTACGGTTACTTCTTCTTCAACTATGTTATCATCTTCCAAAACAAGAGCAAACAACTTCTTACACTTATGCCCAAACACATAAGGTTCATCGCAATTGTAACATAGATTCTTCTTCCTCCTTATCTCCATCTTTTCTTGAGTTAGCCTTTTCTGAGGTACTACTTTCTCTCCAACAACAGGTACGAGTGTTGTACTACTCTTTGTTGGCACCTCAATCTCTTGAAAATTGCTTCTCCAATTACCGTTTGTGTGAGGTCTCATTCCTATCTTTCCACTTTTTTGAGAAAAGTTAAGCAATAACTCTTGCTTTCTAGCCAATTGTATTGTTATAGTGAGAGAGAGTCCGGATTGAATAACTCCAGCAATTGACCAATTTCTTTCTTCATCCCACTGATGAAGCTTCTTCACTCAGTGTCCTATTCATAGTTACCATGAAGGCCTTTAGTTCTTCAAATTTTGAAAAATAATCCACCACTGATCCAGTCTGCTTCTATTTATTAAATTGATCGACTAAGTTCCATCCTTCAACAATGGAGAATCTCAACATAACCAATTCTAAAAATGAGAATCTCAACATAACCAGTCTCAACATTAAACTAATCGGTTCTCTCCTTTCCATATAATCAACATACCAATATTCAGCCTCACCTTCCATGAACATTGCAGCAGTCAAAATTTTCTCATGTTCATGCATATTTTGGAAAGTGAAATACAGATTACACCTTCTTAATCATAACCTAGGATCCTCTCCATTTAATCTTGGAAAGTCAAATCGTGGTTATGTAGCACTAGAATTTTGTAAATCGTGGTTATCATGCGTATTCAGACTAAGACCCGATCTTAGTATGCCATCACCCAATTTGATAATTTTGATAGCAACATTTTGAGTATGCAGGTTTGGGTTACCTTACTCCCTGTTTTGAGCTTCTAGCACGGCCTCCAACTTGGATGTCAGCTCTTGCATGGAGCGTTTAAGCTCCAATTGCTTGGATGTTACCAAATTCATCCATTCTATCTTTTCTGCTACTGATTCAGCATGTTGCTCCTCCAAAATATCAATGCGTTGCGTGTTATTTCTTCCTGCCATGATGATCATAGTTGCTTTTGTAGAAACAACCTGGCACTGATACCAAATGATAGGATTCAGATAAGAAATGAGGGGAATTTGAGAGCAAAAGATAGGATTCAGATAAGAAATGAGAGGAATTTAAGGAATGAGACGGATGGATATCCAATTGAAGAAGAAGAGAGTACAAAACTGGCCAAAAGTGCTTGAAAAACAATACAAACGCATGTTTATACTCATAAACCATCTTTAGCCAAGGTGTAACCAACTAGCAGACTTAAAGATAATAGACTAATATACCCTTGGTTGTTATAACAATCATAACCAACATATAACAACAATAACCAACCTAACAACAATAACCGACATGACAGATTGTTGCTAAAGAGGACATTTTTCATCTATTTTTACATGTATTGGTGACCTTTTCTTGTTGTTCAAATCCTATGAAATCCAAGAACAATATATTTTCTTTTCTTTTCTTTCTTAAATGTGTGCCCTATTTTATTTTCCTAGTAAGATAGCGCACGAAAGGTTTTTTGGGTACGCTACTGAATACACTTCTTTTCTCCTCATTTTACATTAGAAATACCCTTTTTTCCATAATACACTTGAAATTCTTGAAATACCCATATAGTACAATCTTATCATTCACAACCTCAAATATCAATAAATAAAAAGGAAGGTGGAAAACCCTGAAATCTAACACCACCCAGCCAAAATTGAACATTTTCATAAATCACTTGGAAACACACAAAATTAATTGCATACCAGGGAGAGAAGGCACAAGAGGTAACTGACTTTGGTGATTTTTCAACCTCGACCAGGCACATATGGAAAGTTTTGGAGATGGAAAGCCGGTCCTGATAGCAAAAACTCAGAATATCGATCCCAGTGACCATATATGCCTAAAGCACCATCAGTCCATTATGGATTTTGACTGGGTATCCATCGACAAACACCTAGACTGCATCATTCGGGTTGGGATAATGGAAAAGGGGCACCAGCCATGGGTGCCCTCTTGGGGAGATCCGGTTCAGGTTGGGCTTCGGTGACAGCTGCTTTAGCGTTGCGAAGCTCCAACATGGTGATGATAGCACGACAAAATTATTGGTGAAGATGAGTTCCAGAAGATGGAGAAGTGGTGTGGGCTTGTGTTCTGCACAATGGCTCTTATGTGTTAAAATATTAGCATTAATAGACAAAGCTATTAAAATTTATTGTAAAAATTGTTTTCGTTTAGCGTATTTAACCTATAAAAGATAACATACAAAAATTGATGTAATAAGTGTTGTCTATTACCGAATAATTACACTAATACACAACACTGAATAAAAACTGTTGTTCTTCTTTATAAAATTGTTGTTGATTCACAGCTCGATGTGCTAATCTACAAAGTTTTTCTTAAAAATTGTTGTAAAAGAGTAAAAGACAACTAAAATGCTCTAAAACCATTGCCTTTTAGGTGTTGTTGATCAAAGTTTTTATTGTAGTGTGTTGATTCAAACATAATATTATCAACATAACTTTGTGCAATAATTATGTCGTTGTTCGACTAGTTGATGAACAAGGTCTGATCTACTCCCCCTCGCTTGTACCCTTGTGCAAGTAAGAACCGTGTTAGTCGTTTGTACCATGCTCTAGGAGCTTGCTTTTGACTATACAAAGCCCTTTTCAGTTTGTAAACATGATTGGGTTAATGATGATCCTCAAATCCTTTGGGTTGATGTACGTATGCTTCATCTTTCAAAACACCATTCAAGAATGCACTTTTTACATCCATTTGATATAGAACAAATTTCTTAATACATGCAAAGGATAGAAGGATTCTTACAAACTCCAGTCTTGCGACTTGGTGCAAAAGTTTCTTCAAAATCAATTCCCTTCACTTAAGTGTTTCCTTGAGCAACCAGTCTTGCCTTATTCCTTGTGATATTTCCTTGCTCATCCATTTTGTTTTTGAAGATCCACTTGGTTCCAATGATGTTCGAACTATCAGGTCGTGGAACCAGGGTCCAAACATCATTTCTGGCAAACTGTTCAAAATCTTCTTGCATGGCTAGTATCCATTTTTCATCCTCAAATGTTTCTTTAACATTTTTTGGTTCAATCATTGATGCGTAACAAACATGATGAATGAGTCCTTCCATCTTTCTGTAATCTGGTTTAGGATTCCCACGAGTCTTGATCCATTCATTAATTTCACCAATGATAAGTTCCATGGGATGGTCCTTCTAGATTCTAGTAGATGGTTCACGATTCCTTAGGTTTTGCTCATTGTCGTTCTGATTTGAATCATCTTCATTTTTGCAGACTGTTTCTCCAGTTGTTCGAACCTTTGGTAAACTAGGTCTATCCAAGTCACTATCAGAATTACTTGATAAATCATCAAATACTACATTAGCACATTCGACAATGGTTATGGTTCTCAAATTGAAAGCACTAAATGCTCGACTATTTGTGTAGTAACCAAGAAATATACAAATATTACTTTTTGCTTCGAACTTACCCAATTGTTCTCGGTCATTGTAAATGTAGCACTTACAGTCAAACACTTGAAGACGACGGAGGTTCGGTGTTTTTCCCTTCTAGATTTAGTATGAGGTCATTCCTATCCATTTCCTCAGGTCGACTCGATTTATCACATAATAGACCGTGTTGATTAACTCAGCCCACCTTTTTTAGGTCACATTTTTTTCAATCTTCATTGCCCTAGCCATTTCCTGCAGCTTACAATTCTTCCTCTCTACTACTCCATTTTGTTAAGGAGTCTTGGGGGCTGAAAACTCATGAGCAGTACCACATGAGGTACAAAAATCAGAAACTGCATTGTTTTCAAATTCCTATCCGTGGCTACTACGTATTCAAACTATTCTTCTATCTTTCTCATTTTCGAGTAATTTAATCAATTTTTCAAATGCATCAAATGTGACAGATTTTTTCCTAAGAAATCTTATCTTGAAAAATATCAACACAAACAAGAATGTACCTTTTACCTCCAATATTTTCAGTTTGCACTGTTCCCATCAAATCCATATGGAGTAGAGCTAAAATATGTTTAGTGCTGACTTCTTGAGTTCTTTGTGAGTACTTTTCACCGTTTTCCAAACTGACAGGGACCACATATATCTTGATCTTTGTTCAGAAGTTGTGGCAGTCCTCTGACATACTGGAATTTTGATAGAGTGATGAGATGTACATATCCAATGTGTTCAAGTTTCTTATGTCTGGTAAAGGCTTTGTGAAGATTAATGCCCTATCAAGAAGATAGCAGTTATTAATAGATCTAGTTCTTGTAAGTATATAACATTCATTACTATCAAGAACCATGCATCTATTATGACTGAAATTAACACGCATTCCTTGATCACATATTTGACTAATACTTAACAGGTTAGCTTGAAGATTTTCAACCATAAACATATTTGTTAAAGCAGGAAGACCATCCACATTAAGAGTGTCTTGTCCCATGACACTTTCACTCTTACCATCACCAAATGTCACAAACTCCCCATCAATCTGGGTGGTATTAGATAAATAGGTAGCATTTCCAGTCATATGTCGGGAACAACCACTGTCAAAGTACCACGTTCCAGTGCTGCTCGCACTGAGGGAAACAATGGAAGAAGCAAGACATGTGATTTTTTCTTTTACTACGCATTTATTTTTTTGGACTTTGTTGTAAGATCATTCTTATTCATATGATTTGATTTTGTCGTACCAGAATTTTGAAGTGGGACTCCACACACATTCCACTTGGTGATGTTACCAGATCATAGATCATTTCTCATTTTGTAGCATTTTGGTCGGATGTGTCTAGGTACACCACAATAGTGACAAATAGGAACACTTTTGTACATACCTTTGGAATTTTCCTTACTAATCTCTGTAGATGACATCAAGTTGTTTGTGCGGGTAGTCGAAGTACTGGCTACCACAAATGTGGTCTTTCTATTTCGTTCTTCTTTAATGTATACAGTTCCAGTTTTAATACCTTGTGGTTTCCCATAGGCCAGTATCTCATCAAATTTTGCTATGCCGCAGTTTAGTCCTTGTAAGGTTCGAACAACCTTGTCCAACTCAGCTCGAAGGGGAACTACTTCATCTTACTTATCTTGTAACTTAGACATAGTGTCAGTTTATTTATCTTTCCGTGTAGATATTACCTGGTTATTTTTTAGGATGGATTCTTGAGCATGTTTGAGGTCTATCTCAAGAGTCGAGATATGAGACTTGTGAGTGTGCACTTGATACTCAAGTTCTTGGACTTTTCTATGGGAATTGGTCAGTTTGTTATTAAGCGTTTCGTTGGTTTCCCTGGATATTTTGATTTCGTACCTTAACTATTCAAGATCCTTGAATTCCATGAAGTCGAACCTTTTATTCTTGAATTCTTTCACTTGGTTTTCCAGTTTTCTGAAAACTTCAGCTGCCTGTGTGCATCTGCGAGTTACTTGTTTGTACATCCGTTCCAGGTCAATAGTTGGATCATCAAAGTTTGATTTTTCTAAAGATTCCAGTTCATCCTCAGTCCCAACAACAGAGGTGAGACACATCAGATCTTTGGAGGATGTAGAAGCAACAAAGTTGCTTGAGAATTTTGTCTCATCTTGTTCTTCATCTGCTTCAGATTCAGTTTCACTCTAGGTGGCTTTGAGGGCTTTGTTTTTCCTAAGAAAATTGGATATCAGCTTGATAGTGTCCAAAACTCCTGCATTCCCTTCATTGATCAATCTTCTTTCTGTTGACTTGTTTCGAAGCTTGTGTTCTACTTCCTCATTTTTTGTTAGTTTCACTTGTGTTAGAACTTTTGTTGAACGACGGTTTGTTGTTGAATTTTTTCATGAGTCTACTATAATTTTTGGATAGTAATGCCATCTTGTTAGCAAGTTCAGTCACATCTTTTTCCATAGTGTTAGCAGACGACTCAACTTTTAGTGCAATTCCTTTGATTTTGACCTTGTCAAGTCCGTTGTTCATCTCAAAGGTTCTGATTTCTCCCATCAGATCATCCAACGACATAGGAGTCACCTTCATAAAGGATTATATAACAGTTATTTTCATGATTTGCACTTTCTCTTTGATTGCCTCTCCAAGAGTATACCATTGATTCACGATATCACTTAACCTTGCATAGTAGAGTTCAATATTTTCTTCTTCGGTCATTTAGATTCCATCAAATTGTGTGGTCAGTCTCTGTAGCTTTAACTTTCTTACTGATTCATTTCCTTCGAATTGTTTTTGAAGAGTGTCCCATGCATCTTTTACTGTTTGGCAGTGGATAATTAATTTGTGCCTCATTGGATCTACAGATGCAACTATTGCATATAATGTCGTATAATTAGCTTTTTTTGCACACTTTTCATCTTCGGTCCACAAGGATTTAGGTTTGTCAATGACTTTTGGTGTATCTTTCCCTTCCATCATTTGTGGCCAAGTCCACTTTGTCAAAATAACATCTCCACATCGCTTGGATCTGAGGTAGATTGTCATCATGAATTTCCAAAATGGGTAGCTTTGTTCATCGAGACAAGAAGGTCGCAACGATGCTCCTTCATGAGATCCCATATTCCTATCCTTGGATCAATCTATGAAAAAAAAAAATTTGGAACCTGCTCTGGTGCCAATTATTAGATCAGAATTCATGTGCTTGTATTGTGTTCGGTACTAATTCGAACTATAATTGAAATATGCGGTAACAAAGCAGTAATTACAACAATTGCGAGGAAGAATCCCTTCTTCCTTTCAAGTATCTTTATTAGAAAGAATGTTTGTTCCCACAATTGTACAATTTGGACTTAAACGTCATTAGACTCCCTCCAATACTAGCCAACCATATACTACTCTCTTCTAACAACTTACTTGACCATCTAGACCCCTAGATGGATTTGGTTGACAACTCCCATATGGCAGAAATCTAAACTCTCCTGAGCCCAATACACTGTACTCTCTCGAGCACAGTGGAAACCAACGAGTGGTCCACTGACAGTTCGCCATTTACTGGAACTGTACTACAATAAGTCTCAAATAAAAACGTCACTCTCAAATAAAACGTCTCTCTCTGCATATGATAATGAATATAATGTAACAGAGATGATTTGAGCCTTCACTGAACACTCTTATCCATACAGCACCGAAGGCTCATCCTATCTTCTCAAATCTTCATGATCTTTATTCCTTATTTATCTCTTATTTGTTGATCTTCCCTCCTTGAATATCTCCGTAGTTGTTGATTCTTGATTTGGTGATCTTCATTCTTTATTTATCTCTTATTTGCTGATTTTCCTTCCTTGAATATCTCCGTAGTTATTTATTCTTTATTTGGTTTGATCTTGCAAATCATTTCCTTGTGTGATTAGATCTCTTCATGCATATCTCTCTTGATTTGGTTAGATTATGCATATCTTCTATCTTGATTCTGAATATCTCTCGTAATATTTTCCTTTGCAACCTGGATAGCTTAGTATACACATTTATATTATGATTTTCGATAAATGCCAACACACTTACTTTATCATAATTAATAAAAAAATTATACATATACATATATATATATATATATATTACAATCCTTAATGGACTTTTTTCTCATCAAGAATGTGGACGAAACTGCTCTATCTTATTAGGAAATGTCATTTTGTTGATAAAATGTAAAATTCTTAAAAGATTTGTATTCTTAAAATTTTGCAAAATATTATGCGCAATTTGTTTAGTTACATAATAATATTGTAGTGAGGAAGAGGCTGCATATCACACTTTTACATTATTTAGGGATGTTTTTAAAAGTTTGATAATACTTGAAGAATCTTTGGGGGTAGCTGTACATAATTTAATAATTTTTTGAAACATATGTAAATACTTTTGGAAACCTTAAGAAGCATTGTTAATAGTTTAGAAGCTTAACATCCAGTTTGCAATGCACTTGATTACCTTGCTCGAGAATACAAACATACGAATCCCTTAATATATTAAAACTAATTAATTGAATATTAGTGGTCCCTTATATAAAAATGTACATTGGTAGATGGTCCCAATGGCCCCGAGGGATCAAATTGACCCATATTGGGTTCCAACCCTACCATTTCGACACATAAACTACCCATGTTTCATCTTTTCCAATCAAGAAAATGTATTTAGAGCAATTAATAGAGTGGTCAGATTTGAATTTTCTTTTTTCTTTTCTTTTAGGTTTTGGCAAAGAGCTAAAGAAACAGGGAGATTAAGAAGCTCGAAATCACAAAAAAGAAAGAGCCAGAGATCTATGCTAAATGTTGCTCGTTTTTCATATGTAGCAATTTTCTTGTAATAAAAATCCATGCATGTTTGGTCTAGATATGAAAAGAGAGATGGAAAACAAGTAGAGGGGACCATCAATATGCTATCAAATCTAACAGCTGTTTTGGCTGCCAAAATTTTATGTCCTAAATATTTATCAGCTTTCACATGCACACTCATTCAATGTGCGCCCCCCCCCCCCCCCCCCACCCCCTCTGGACTGCAAATTACATGTACAAAGTTACTTCTAGAGGGTTATAATGGACTTTTAAGAAATTGTGGGCCTTTAATTCTTACATACCTATTACACCACGGAAACTTGTACTGAATGAACTATAATTATACATAACTAAAACTATCATTACATGAACCGAGTTTAGCCCATATATCTTTGGGGAAAACAAATATTCACAAATGAATACTCCCTGGTCTTAAAAAAAAAATATTGAAAATCTTAAACGAAATTATTATTTTTTATTTTAATTTGTAAAACAAGATCTTCACTTTTTAAATATAATTTATTTTACGATATAAAATATATTTTATATAGTACTTTTTTTGGTAGTACAAGATCTTTGTAGAAATATTAATGGACGCACACAAAAAAATATAAGAAATTGTCTGTGGAGGGGTTTGTGGAATTTTATTGGCCTGCAAATTGCAATCAATGGTTGAAGGGCATTTGATTCGTACGAGGATACAAGGTCTTGGAAGACGGTATGGGGTCCAATGTCTTTCTCCAACTTTGGTAGACAAGATATTAAGGGAGAAACAAATTGAAAATTCAAACATAATTCTACGAGCTATAGTTGAAACACTAAAAAAATATGATATTTTACCATAATGCCCTCCAAAAGTAATGTTGAAAACATCTAATTAGGTGGTGCCTAGTCCTAGAATCCCTTCAGCCATGTATGCTCCAAAGTTGTTTTGCTGAACTATGTTTCACTTAGACAGCTCCAACAACCTAAATTTTTATTTTCTTTTTCATACATAAAATGTATCACCAAAACAATGTCTTCTGATCTTTTAGTTTGTTTTGTGTCTAACTTTGCACAGTAAAACTATTTATGCATTTATGCGCATCTATCCGAAATTATTAATTTTTGTCATTTACAGAGAATTTTGTGTACATTTCACAATTTTTGATGAAAGTTTATAATTTACATCAGGTCCTCACATAATTTTTGAATTGTACCAAACTCTTACATGGTTTAATTAATTGTTTTCACACTCTTCTTGTGAATAAGTACTAACAGTGTTACCATTTTTTATTGATTTCCCGTTATACCCTCAAATTAATTTATTCTTGTTATCTGTAATTACATATCCCTTCATTTTGTTAACACCATTAGATTTTATTCACAAAAAAGAATGTGTATGAAAAATTAAATTAATCATGTTAAAATTTCATAAAATTCTAAAATTACGTGAGAAACTCAATGCTGATTTATGAAGCACATGCGACCGTTGTGCAATTTACCCATAAAATTTCATAGTCATTTGACTTACTTATCTTTTATTTAGAGAGGAAAAATAAGTTTTATTAATAGACAAAAAGAGACCAATAAAGATATTGCAAAATATCAAAATAGTGGTAGACGAACTATCTCTAGCGGTCTGTGATCGAAACTAATCATCTTAAGAGTATTTTTAGTGGAGATAAGATTCTACTAGAAGAAAGGATTTTTCATAACTTGGTTTGCTGAGTGGTTATATATTAATAAGTCGTTTATGCGCTATGAGTATGTACAAACCTATCAACTTTTGTCAATGTATGATTGATATGTTTGAACACTAATACATAAAACACCTAGTGTTGTTGATACTCAACGCTTGCATCATATGCATGAGAAGAGACATGGTTTTGGTAGATTGTTAGGAAGTCTTGATTTCATTCATTGGAAATAGAGGTATTACCTCATATTTTGAAAAAAAAAAAACAAAAATGGTTACTCGAGACAATACAACATCTCAACTACAATTCTTGAAGTGGTTTGCTCTTCACAATTATGGATATAATATTTTTTTAATATTGCATGATCTCATAATGATATATGTGTTCTTAATGAAAATATTAGTTTCATTGTAAACAACATATTATATACAAAATGTTACTATTTAACAAACAACATCTACCCAAAATGAACAAAGCTTCCACCAACAAGAGCTTTTCGTGACTTTGAGGATTCTCTCGCACAATGTGAGACAAGAGACAACAAGTAAGATGTGGAGCAGCCTCGATCTCATTAAACAATAGTTAAAGGTCCAACAAGAATGAGTTTAGGTACACTATATATGTCATTATTTTGTATACAACAATGAATTGGTCAACTAAAGACTCCTCTTCCGATACAAAAGTCATCGGCTCTACTAAATTATGAAACTACCTCAAGAATTATAGCAAGCTATGTAACAGAGAAATATATAACCAGCTTTCAGAGACTTGATTGTGCATATTTGAGCATGTTGTGTGTGTGTGTGGGGGCGATTAATCAGACTTAATTTTATTTAATTATGAAGATATTAACTATGTAGTAATTGATTCTAATGCTTGATTGCTTAATGATGTACCTTCCATTTTAAAATCAATAAATTTTCAATACTATATTTATGTTATCTAAAATATATCTAAAATGTACGTGTTATTATACTAATATATAAATTAATTGTATTTTAACTTTTATCTAAATAAAATATATTATTACATTAAACTAACTAATTTTATGTCAACAAAAAGTGACTTTTTGAGTTTATAATTATGATATATGTGAATTTTTAACTTTGGATATAGAAATATTTGTTGACAATGTTGGAGAGCCTAGGAATATTTCAATCTCCAGAGAGGCATTGTACGTTACAATTTTAACACCAGCAACCACGGTACTCATTGAATTGGTTTGTCGCTGAACATATCTTCTTCTTCTTCTTCTTTATTTTTCCTTTTAATCATTCTTTATATCGTGATTAATTATTTTGCATATTATTAAATTGAATATTATATTCTATCACATTTAATCTAATCACAATTAATTTTAAAATTATTTCTTTAATGTAATTTTTTAAAATAATATAAAAATACCATGAGATTTAAAATACTACACTTAATCTATAAATATAACATCATATTAATAAAAAAATACAAAAAATTACAAAACACATTACAAAACACACAGAACATAAAATTACAGCGATATAATTTATTAACTTTTCATTAATTTTACGAATAAAAATGTGAACCTATAAATAATTATATTAAATAAGATTACATATAATTTGTTTGATAAATATAAAGTAATAAAAATAAAGATTAAAAATGAGTAAGTTATCATGAATTTTATGAAATATTTTTTTAATAGATAAAGTTATGCAAACTTTTGAAAAATAAGTGTAGATTTTAGTAAACAATATGTATGAAGACCGTTGGAAATAGCCTAAAGTCAAGAACATTTTATAATTTTGGTAAAGCCAATCAGGTGAAAACGAAAAGAGTGGATGAACAAGAACAAAATAAATCGAAAGCAACATGATAAAGATTTGACCTCATGCAAAGCTTATCAAGAACACATGGACAACCCCTACGAAGGAAAGAGGCAACCAAGTACTTTTTTTTGAAGTCACCGGAGCTAAGAAAAGAAACGGTGGCCTCCGGTCTTAATTTGTTGATTTTCTTAGTTGCTTGATTCAGGAGACATCATTATATATTTTGGTATTATGATTTATAATTAGATTTGCGTGTGTCAGTTTAAAGGGATGTTTAACTTTAACTCTTAATCTTGTTTGAATAATTTTAGCGTTTTGTTTTATCTTTTTATTGGCTTTTTCTTGTTAATTTATTCTTTATGATATGTTGAGGATTTGATTTAATAAGGCCGATTAGATTGAATTATTAATTTATCTAATGCTAGAATATAATTATAATTTGTAATGTAACGACCCAAATAATATTTAGATATATATTAATTTACTACATATTTTTAATAAAAAAGTATAAGTTATCAAATCAAAAATAAGTAAATAAATGTTAACTAATTTCGTCCTAATAACTATGTCGTTAAAGAACATAAAAAGAATTAGGACTCTACTTGATTTATTACAAAATTTAAAGCCTCAATATAAATCGTATAAAAAAAGTGATTAAGTAACTCTACTAAATTAAAATTTATAACCGCGGAAAATATAATTGATTCAAACATAATCAAATAATTATTCAATTTGGAAAACTCATAGCTTCATATAATCACGAAAGTAGGCTTAAGCATCCATTTCCTAAACGACATCGTTTCCTAAAATAAGTGTGAAGAATAACATAACAAACCCTAATAAAATTTCAATTTGTTTATAAATGAAATGTAACCCATAATTCAAAGAAGAATAATAAAAAATATGCTTCATCCGCCTGCTCCCGTCGCCTTGACAAACTCCCTATCCTTAAAAATAGGAAGGAAAAAGGGGGTGAGCTACACCCAGCTCGTGAGGTTCAGGCTTGTCAAAATTAAATATAAGGTTGTAAAAGCACAATTACAGAGTAACATGAACGTATCAGACATAACATGATACATGATCCTTATCAAACGTAAAATTTCGTATCAAAGCTTGGCCAGCATATAATGGTGGATCAAATTAATGATCCCGTATCAATGTATATAAACATATAACCATCAAATCGTACTTTAAACAAACAAAATATTTAAAACTGACAAACCGTATAAAAACCCCACATCTTACGTGACTTCTCGTAATATAAGAAAAATCTCATGCAAGTGATATGCTTCTAATCCACGTGCCTTATCTCCTCGCCTACATTGTAAATAAACGAAGTCTTAATAACTAAGTTTAAAAGGCTTATAAAGATAAAAATAAGAAAAATAAAGAACATGCTAGAAAAATATGAGAATTGGTTTGTTTTGGGGTACTGTTCACGAAATGGGTCAAGTGGGGGGTATGTTGGTAATTACAAGGGTTAAATAATGGGGTTAAAAAAAAAAAAAAGGAAATCTCCTTCTCTTTCCACTTCAGCAGAAACCCACGATTCCTCTCCTCTTTTCTTTCTCAAACAAGATTTTCTCTCTCTACACTTTTGCTCCCCCCCAATCTCCACCAAGTTGAAGATACAGGCACACAGGGAACAGGGTAAATTAAGGTTATCGAGGCAACAGTGGTTAGAAGATGTTTAAAGCAATGACGGCGGTAGTTCGATAATAAGAAACGTTAAGGAATGGTTTTAATCTGGCCATGGCTAAGATAGAAGAACAATAAAGATTTCTTTACCTGAAATTCTGAAAAACCCGAATGAAGAATGTTGAAGAAATATTGGGTTGTATTTATAGGTTTGGTAGGATTTAAATCTAGATGTATCTTCTTACTGAGAGAGAATCTGCATCTGTATCTAATCCTCTAACTAATTGAGAGAAAATCTCTTCTTTACTAACAAAATGATAGCCTCCGTAACCATAAGATTCTAAGAAAAATATACCGTATCTTGGGTGAAAATTCTATTATATATATATATATATATGGGCTTAGAGAAAAATATCTTAAGGTCTAATAATTCTAATTGAGACAATAATAAGCCCACGTAAAGTAAAATAAAATAAAATAAATCAAAGAAATTAAATATTGCGTGGAAATAATTGGGTATTACATCCTAACCTCGTTGAAAATAATTTCGTCCTCAAAATTCCATAACGTACCGTGAGTATTGAAATAATGATATTTAGCTCGCAACTCGTCCTCTCGCTCCCACGTAGCCTCTTTTTCACTATGTTGGCTCCATCATACTTTAATAAGTATCGTTTCTTTATTTCTGAGTTTTTGAATCTTCCTCTCCAACACCGTTTCTGGCTTCTCCTCATACGTTAAATCTTTGTTCATCTCCAAGGTAGAATAATTGACGACATGGCTAGGATCGTGGACATATTTCCTCAACATGGAAATGTAAAATATGTTGTGTACAGTGGAGAGTTTTGGCGGTAAAGCTAGACGGTATCCCAAGTCTCCAATACGATCAAGTATCTCAAAGGGTCCCACATATCTTGGTCTTAACTTCCCTTTCTTACCAAAACAAATCACTCCCTTGATTGGAGCGACCTTCAAGAAAACTTTCTCACCGATTACAAACTCAAGATCCTTTCATCGTTTGTTAGCGTACGTCTTTTGTCCGTCCTGAGCTACTTTAGTCCTCTCTCGTATCTTCTCTACTACTGCGCCGGTCTCTTCAATCATCTCTGGTTCCAAAAGCTTCCTTTCTCCGACCTCATCCCAATAAGCCGGTGATCTACACTTCCTTCCATAGAGAGCTTCATACGGCGCCATGCCAATAGTTGCCTGATAACTATTATTGTAAGCAAATTCTACTAAAAGCAGAAAATGTTCCCAATTATTTTCCATGTCTAGAACACATACTCTCAACATGTCTTCAAGTATCTGTATTGTTCTCTTGAACTATCCATCGATTTGTGGATGATAAGCAGTACTGAAGCTCAATTCAATTCCTAAGGCCTCTTGTAGTTTCTTCCAAACATTTAACGTAAAACGGGTATTTCTGTCTGACACAATAGATACCGGTACTCCATGTAATCTCACAATTTCACGCACATAAATTCGAGCATACTGATCCAATCTATAGTTCATCTTTACCGGAACGAAATGTACCGATTTAGTGAGACGATCAATAATAACCCAGACTGCATGATTCCCTTTCTCAGTTCATGAAAGTCCCACAACGAAATCAATTGCAATATGTTCCCACTTCCATTCTGGAATGTGGAGTGACTTCATTAAACCCAAAGGTCGTTGGTGCTTCGCTTTCACATATTGGCAGACTATGCATTTGTTGACGAATTTCGCTACATCCTTTTTCAATCCTTCCCACCAAAAGGTTTTTCTCAAATCATGGTACATCTTTGTACTACCAGGATGTGCTGTATAAGGTGTATTGTGAGCTTATCCTAAGATTACCTCCCTTAACTCCAAATCATTTGGCACACATATCCTTCCTTCATAGTACACTAATTGATTGCAATAGGAAGGGAAGGATGGATATCCAGATGTTGTTGTAACTGAGGTATGTCGTTGTCCTATGTGCAATAGGAAGGGAATGATGGATATCTAGATGCTATTAATTGATTGCATCTTGCCTCTTTTTGTTAGCATAATTACTTAGTTAATTGCTTTGTAGGGAAAGCTAAAAGAATCAGAGTACCAGCTAGCACCCTGGCGTTCCGATATGAATCCATCCAATTTCACTTAGTCACCCGTTTATCCTAATGAGGTACTTTAATGTTCAATCTCAAAAACTCATTGGCTAGCTTCTCTTTCTTCGTCAAGGTACACGCCAACTCCCCTCGAGTTTTACGACTGAGTGCATCAGCCACTACGTTGGCCTTTCCAGGATGATAGTGAATTGTACAATCGTAATCCTTCACCAGCTCTAGCCATCTTCTTTCTCTTATGTTTAGTTCCTTTTATGTGAAGAGATACTTTAGACTTTTATGGTCTGTGTATATTTCACACTTACCCCCATAGAGGTAATGCCGCTATATCTTTAAAGCATGAATCACAGCAGCTAACTTAAGATCATTTGTGAGATAATTTAACTCGTGTGACTTCAACTGTCTCGACGCATAAGCCACTACCTTACCGCATTGCATAAGTACACATCCTAGCCCTTGTTTGGATGCATCATTGTAGATCACGAATTCCTCAGTTGGGTTTGGAATTGTAAGTACTGGTGCTCTGTAAGGTGTCGTTTAAGCTCTTGAAAGCTACTCTCACACCCCTCATTCCAACTTTTCTCATTTTTGTAACAATCGAGTCATTGGTGCAACTATCTTTGAAAAACCTTCTATAAATCTTCTGTAATAGCCGGCAAGTCCTACGAAACTGCATACCTCATTTGCATTGGTAGGTACATTCCAATTATTCACTACCTCCACCTTGGCCGGATCAACCTCAATTCCATCAGATGTGACAACGTGCCCAAGAAATACTACTCGGTTTAGCCAAAATTCACATTTACTGAATTTCACATACAATTTCTCTTTACACAACGTTTCCAACACCCATCTTACATGTTGCTCATGTTCTTCCTTGTCCTTTGAGTACGCAAGTATGTCATCAATAAAGACTATTACAAATTGATCCAAGAAAGAATGAAACACTCAATTCATCAAGTCCATGAAGACTGCTGGTGCATTACTCAATCCAAATGGCATGACCACAAACTCATAATGACTATAACGAGTTTGGAATGCAATTTTAGGAATATCTCCCTCTTTAATCTTCAGTTGATGATAGCCTGACCTTAAATCAATCTTGGAAAATACTCCCACTCCTTAGAGTTGATCAAATAAATCCTCGATTCTTGGAAGAGGATACTTATTCTTTATCGTATGTTGATTTAGCTCACAGTAATCAATGCACATTCTCATATTCTTTACGAACAAAATCGGTGCTCCCCAAGGTGAAGCACTTGGTCTAATGTAACCCATATTAAATAGCTCTTGGATTTGAACCTTAAGTTCCTGTAACTCCTTTTGGGTCATACGATAGGGAGCTTTTGAAATTGGTGTAGCTCCAGGTACCAAGTCTATAGTGAGCTCCACTTGTCGGTCTGGGGGAATTCCCGGTAGACTTTTGGGAAAAACATCTAGAAACTTCCTTACGATTGGTACATCGGTCAATGATGTTTCGGGAGATGGAACACTCATCACATTCACCAAGAATCCTTCATACCCTTCTTTCTTAAGCATCTTTACATTCTTATTTGATGATATAGTACGTATAACAATATTGGATTTTTCCCCATGAAAGATTATTTCTACACCATCTAGTGACTGTAAAATTATCCTTTTCTCTAAATAGTGGATATCAGCTTGATATCTACCCAACCAGTCCATATCCAAAATAATATCAAAATCGTTCATCTCAAGCATATATAAATTAATCTCCAAATTATGTTCGTTGATATAAACAATTATTCTCACCAATGAATCAGTACTCATTAATTTACCCTAAGGTATACTGATTTCGAGTGGTTCCACTTGCTTAATACTTTTATATGCACACATATGACAAAAGTTTGTGGAAATAAAGGAATGTGTGGTACCTGTATCAAAAAGCACTAAAGCAGGTATTCCCATAACCAGTAACATACCTAACGTAGTTCATGGCTCTTGTTCTACCTCCTTTGTCATACCAAAAATTCTAGCTCGATCTCCTGAACCGCCTTTTGGGGCCCTTCCATTAGATCAACCTTGATTCATTGGACATTGTGATATGATGTGTCATGGTTCATGATAGCGATAACATTTGTTTTGTCCATGTAGACACTCACCTCTGTGCTTTTTACCACACGTGGGGCATGTCAGAAAGTTAGCTTGTGATTTGGGCCCAAATGGCCCAGCGTTCCTCCCTCTTTTATTATGATTTCCTTCTTTCCCTTGGTTGTTTTCATGCCACTTCCTTTTATTGGAACCATCTACCGCCCCATGCTTAGTCTTTTCCATATCAATGCTGGCAGATATATCTTTCGCCCTTGCTACTGCTTCAGCATAGGCCATTGTTCCAAGTCCCGCCAGATGGTGGCGGATCTCAACACGTAACCCATCACAAAACCTTTGAGCTTTCCTTTGTGGAGTATCTACAAGGTTTGGGGTGAAACGACACAAATGATTGAATCTACGTTCATAGTTAGTGACTGTCAAATTGCCTTGGGTGAAATCCATAAATTATCTTTCCATCTTGTCCCGATACACCTATGGGTAGTATTTCTCCATAACAATCTCCTTGAAGTCCTTCCAAGTAAGAGCAATGCGCTCTTCCTCAGTTGTAAACCTCCTGTAGTCATTCTACGAAGTCCTAGCGCCACCCTTCAATTGGAACACAACACAAGAAATCTTTTGGGCATCGGTGCATGATACATACTCAAATATACTTTGTACAATGAGTAACCATTCCTCCAAATCAGCAAGTCCCTCAGTACCCTTGAACACAGGGGGTTTAAAGTGACTGAATTAACTGATAACCCGAGCTTGTATTTTTTTAGGAGTAGTTGTTGAGTTGATCGTAGTGCCCTAAAGCAGTGCAGCTAGTTCCGACACAATTGTTGTTGATTGTTGGGAATCTCATTCTGGGCAGCTTGATCTTGATTGCTGGAAGCAGATGCGGTAGTATTTTTGCGTCTAGGTGCCATATTTTTATTACCACGAATATTCTAATTCGTGAGTTATAAGTATCAATATAGAGTAAATCGTAAACATAAAATAATAAATAATTTAAAATATTTCCCTTCCTAAAAGAAGGAAAGGAGAAATTACTTATATGAAATAAATAAAGGAAACTGATTGTAATCTATTTCTACTCAACATCACTAATCACTATAGGCGGGTATTTTTTTTCCATCGGTTCTTCTTCTAAGCATTCAACATGCGAAGCCCATCTTATCTATCTAATCCATGCGACTACAACTCAATACACATAATACTAAGGCATAAATCTCTGTGTCATATCTCTCATGCATGCATAATATGTCTTAAACAGGTGTAACCATATACATATCAGGCTTAACGTGGGTAACATAAATCATAACTCATTGCATACCTTTGGAGTTGTCATGGTAAACGGAAGAAGACGATGAAGCATATAACTGATATCTATATATATATATATCTATATATATATATGTATATATATATATATCTATATATATATATGTATATATATATATATATATAATTTTTTTCTTCAAACACTTCATCATAAATTCACAATTTAAACAAGTCTACAGAAATGTAAACCTGCTCTGATACCACAATGTAACGACCCAAATAATATTTAGATATATATTAATTTACTACATATTTTTAATAAAAAGTATAAGTTACCAAATAAAAAATAAGTATATAAATGTTAAGCAATTTCGTCCTGATAACTAGGTCGTTAAAGAACATACAAAGAATTATGACTCTACTTGATTTACTACAAAATTTAAGGCCTCAATATAAATCTTATAAAAAAAAGTGATTAAGTGACCCTACTACATTAAAATTTATAACAGCGGAAAATATAATTAATTCAAACATAAAAATAATTATTCAATTTGGGAAAATCATAGCTTCATATAATCACGAAAGTAGGCTTAAGCATTTATTTCCGAAACAACATCGTTTCCTAAGATAAGTGTGAAGAATAACATAACAAACCCTAATAAAATTTCAATTTGTTTATGAATTAAATGTAACCCATAATTCAAAGAAAAATAATAAAAAATATGCTTCATCCGTCTGCTCCCGTCGCTTTGACAAACTCCCTATCCTGAAATGTAGGAAGAAAAAATGGGGTGAACTACACCCAACTCGTAAGGTTGTAAAAGCACAATTTGATAGTAACATGAACATATCAGACATAACATGATATAGCATCCGTATCAAACATAACATTTCGTATCAAAGTTTGGCCGGCATATAATGGTGGATCAAATTAATGATCCCATATCAACGTATCAAAACATATAACCATCAAATGGTACTTTAAACAAACAAAATATTTAAAACTGACAAACCGTATAAAAACCCCACATCTTACGTGACTTCTCGTAATATAAGAAAAATATCATGCAAGTGATATGCTTCTAATCCATGTGCCTTATCTCCTCGTCTATATCGTAAATAAACGAAGACTTAATATCTAAGTTTAAAAGGCTTATAAAGATAAAAATAAAAAAAATAAAGGACATGCTAAAAAAAATATGGGAATTGGTTTGTTTTTGGGTGCTATTCACAAAATGGGTCAAGTGGGGGGTATGTTGGTAATTACAAGGGTTAATTAATGGGATAAAAAAAAAATTCTCCTTCTCTCTCCACTTTAGCATAAACCCACAATTCCTCTCCTCTTTTCTTTTTCAAACAAGATATTCTCTCTCTATACTTTTGCTCCCCCCAATCTCCACCCAGTTGAAGATATAGACACGCAGGGAACAGGGTAAATTAATGTTATCGAGGCAACGGTGGTTAGCAGATGTTTAAAGCAACGACGGCGGTGGTTCGGTAACAGAAAACATAAAGGAATGATTTTAATCTGGCCATGACTAAGGTCGAAGAACAATAAAAATTTATGGGTCTTTACCTGAAATTCTGAAAAACCCGAATGAAGAATGTTGAAGAAATATTGGGTTGTATTTATAGGTTTTATAGGATTTGAATCTAGATGTATCTTTTTAGTGAGAGAGAATATGCATCTGTATCTAATCATTTAACTAATTGAGAAGAAATCTCTTATTTACTAATAAAATGCTTATCTCCGTAACCATAAAATTCTAAGAAAAATATATCTTATATTAGCTTAAAGTTCTTATATATATATATATATATATATATTTATTTGGGCTTAGAGAAAAATATTTTAAGGTCCAATCATCCTAATTGAAATAATAATAAACCCACCTAAAGTAAAATAAAATAAAATAAAATAAATCAAAGAATTTAAATATTGCGTAAAAATAATTGGCTATTATGTAATTATTATAATTTTATATTTGTAAATATAAAATAATGATTAATTCACTATGAATAATATGAATCTATATTATTCAAATAGAGCTTGTGAATTTGAAGTATATTGTATTCTATTCTCTCGATAAGTATTGCGTTTGACAATTTAAATTTAGAGAGTTTGTTTTAAGTTGTTTGACTAAATATGATTAATTAAAATTTTTGTTTTAATTAACTAAACATAAAAAATGATTTAGATTAATAGAACTTATTATCAGCCTAAAAATATAAAGTTAAGAGATAGATTAAATGACATGTTATTAATTATTTCTTAAAAATTAAAGATATACTGAAACCTCTTTAAAATTTATTGATTTCAAAATATTAATTATTTATGATATTTGATTGTTACTTAAAAC
The DNA here is from genome assembly GCA_028749325.2 of Caryopteris x clandonensis. NCBI lineage: Eukaryota > Viridiplantae > Streptophyta > Magnoliopsida > Lamiales > Lamiaceae > Caryopteris > Caryopteris x clandonensis. The sequence goes on from JAPYKT020000013.1 coordinate 6,294,763, forward strand.
ACGTATGTGATAATAATTTAAAACTAAAAAATAACTAAATCAATAGAGAATCCAATTCCATGTGTGTACAAATATAAAAAAATCTGGCATAGTGTACGAGGTGTTTGGTGGACAAAGTTTGGCCACGTCGCTTACACTAGAAAATAATTATATCATTGTCGGAAAACTATGGACCATGCAACTTCCGTTTTGGTTGCTTTTCCTTTTAGCATCTCCCTATTGCATATATATATATATATATATATATATTACATTTGGCATTTTTATGTCGAAAATAATTAAATATTTAATTAAAATTATCTAATTCAAAAATAACACATAATGGAGGTTTTTAATTGGAGTATGGATGGCATTTATCAGTGTAACGACACGTGTGCGTAATAAATGGGGCTGGTTAGTGAATATGCCACGTAACTTAAAATTAGAGCTCCATCTTTTCATTGCCCCACTATATTAAAGAATTTCTACGTCTCACAAATTCCAACTCCATTTTATTTAATAAATGATATTATAACATTTAATGCTAATAATTGAGCTGATTAAAAAATAAGGAATATAAGGATCCATTGTATCTAGTTAAACAATTAAAAACCAGAATGAATACATGTCATGACTATAGCTTCTTCTGATAATTTAATAATTTGATAAGCACGTCAAAGGGCAACATCGTCTTTTTAATATTAATTTTAGTAGATATGATGAATTATAATTGGTAGCAGATATCCTATAATAGAGGTGGTCACATTTTACACAAAATTGAAGTAAACCATAAACTCATGTGTCTTGATCTAATCCTATAATTAAGCCATAGATCAAAAAACATAATGTATTTCTAATATTTCTGTCAATAAACTTAAATTTTATTATTTTATAATATTTGAATTTTCATAATATGTTTTATTTGCAAAGGCAATCAAGCCATTAACTCATGTGCTGTAATCACATTCTCTAATTAACCCACATGATTAGGAATTAGGCATAATTAAGCGTAAGATAGATACAAATGATTTTATGTGTATTTTAAACTAACATACCAAAAATAAACTGTTTAAATTCTATTGTATTACAATGTCTGAGGTACATCTACTCATAATCCAATTATCTTAATTGAATATTTGAAAAATGTGCTGATTAATTTGATTCTTTTAGAAAAATAATTAATTAGTATGTTGATCTATGTGTTTACTTTAGAATGAAAAAATTGATTTACTTACACAAAATTTGAATGTTCCTTAAATTTCATGTGTTCTGTTTATATATATATATATATATATATATATATATATATATATAAACAGAAGTCGCCCTAAATATAGCACGAGTAAATTTGTTTTGTCTAAATTAATTTTTAAATTGAAAAAATATCTAACTAAAAAGAAAAAAGTAAGCACAATTATAATAATATAAATAATATTTCTTTTACATTTATTAAACCAAATAAATATTTTCAAAAAAAAAATTATGAAGATTACAATACAAAAATTTCGCCAAACTTCTATTTAGAATCATAATATTTCTATATTAAAATATTTGATTTTCTTTGAATCATGATCTCCACATCTTTCTTTGACACCATTATATTTGTTACTAATATATATATTTATATATATATATATATATCAGTACCTTTATAAATAAAGTTCATAGTATTTTTCTTTCCTAATTTTCTTACTAAATTTGGTTGTTTTTATTTTTATATGGAATAAATTATATAATTAATTTTAAGTATCCTAACTACCACTATCTCTATCTATATATAAAAGAGAAGTATCACCTACAAAACATTAAATTTTCCTATAAAAACTACTTTCTAGTTATGGCATTTATTTTCTACGTATCTATATCAATATCTATTTGTAAGATATAATAATATTATTTGATTAATAGAGCCACGATTTTCAATGTTAAAATTACACTTATTATTTTTAAGATATACTAAAATTATGTTGTATTATTATTATGAGTGAGTCTCTTGTAAAATGGTTGCATGTGTAACAGGATTTAAAGTATTACTTGTTTCACTATAAATTATCACTATTTTTTAAGGTAACTAATCAGAAGTAACACACTTTAAGTAACAAGTGATACTTTATAGTTAAATAAATAATATTTTATAATTAAATAAGTAATACTTTAAATCGTGTGACACGTGCAACTGTTTCACAGAAATTTTTGCGTTATTATTATCTATCTTATTTGATTATATTTTTTATTATTAATTTTATTTTTCAATAAAAATTTTAAAAGCTTATAAGTTTTTTTGTTTCAACTCTATTTTTCATAAAAAAAATATACTTAAGTAATCCGTTTTTAACAATATTGAATTAGACATCCATATTGCATATATATATATATATATATGTGTGTGCATAAAAATTTAATTCACAAAATATTTTTTCTTAAGTTAATTGTTATATATTTTTATATTTAACTAAAATAAGTAAGTAGTTATTGAACAAATTATTTTCTAAATATTGAAGCAAGAAATCAGTCTTATAAGATTGTGTATATCATTTGATATTTGTCCATCTAAAACATTAAAAAACTACAAAATTAATATTCTATTTTGGTGATTTTTTTTGTCCTTAACTAATAATTTTTGTTTAAAAAATTAAAATTTGCGTGTTTAATGAAATTGAAAAATATGATTATAATTTCTAATTATTTGACAATATTGGCTCATTTTTATTATTATATTTACTTATTTTATCATTGATATATTGTCTCATCGTATACACATTTCGTTGAAACAATTTATTTTATTAGTAATTTTTTGAAAGAAATTCTAGTCTTGTAGAGATATACTACTAAAAATTCTTCTAAGGTATTTGAATATATATATATATATATATTTATATATAAATTTTTTTGTCAAACATATAAGTTTTACTATGATAAAAAAAATAGTTTTATTTTTTTAAACCAATGCATTTTCACTACAATAAAAACTATCATGCAATATTTTATATTGTTACTGTAAATGTACATATTTATGTTGTGTTGAAAATATTATATTCACTTAATTCCATATATTATATGTGGGGGATGAGGCGGGGCGAGGTGAATAAAATTATTGTATAATATTAATAATTGTAATAATTTACGCCGCACATATTTGAGGCTAACTATTGAACATATTTTGATTAGAAAATAAAAAGAGAGATAAATAAATACATATAAATATTATATAATATTTCAAATTCATAATATTATATAATTAAATTAAATTAGATAAATTCACATAAATAATATGTCACTACATCGCAGTAATGCTTAACTAGTTAATATATTATATATCCTACCATATTATAGATAGGTGCATTAATACGTTGGTTGTGCCCCTAATAGGATAATATGCTATTAACAACACGTCTATATATATATATATATATATATATATTCCTAAATGCTGAAACTATGAATACTTTTAGGTTGCATTTAATTCAGATATTTGAAATATAAGGATTAAAAAATAATGATTACACCCCTTTGCTTGTGAAAATTATATTTAAATTTTTTTTTTTTAAATGATAGTTCATTAAAAAAAAAAAAAAAAAAAAACTATACTATAGACCATATTTAACTAACTAAATGTTCCAAAAAGGCTATAGGGGAACCCAAGAGAGATCGGAAATTAACAGTCTTCCACCATAAGAGATTTATGATAGATGGATATTTCAAATTAACAGTCTTCCACCATAAGAGATTTATGATAGATGGATATTTCAAATTAACAGTCTTCCACCATAAGAGATTTATGATAGATGGATATTTTAAGTGGATATAGGCATAAATTAATATGTGTAGCATTATTTGTGCATATCTTCTTTAAATTTAGTATGATACTTTTAGTTTAGTACTTGTTTGTGTGTATGTTTTTAAGTGATTTTAGGTAAAATTTGGATAAATTTAACCGTTTGTTAAATCTATGATGTTAGCCGATGAGAGGCATTAATAATCAAGATGTTGGAGGCAATCAAATTAATAGTTTACAAGTCAGAGTTTGTAACTATCCGTATTATCTTGACACATCTTTAAATTTTAGTTCATATCTCGAGATATACATATTGAATTGAGTGGAAACTTATTGACGTTGGGAACTAATTCATAACACTACAGCTTTATAAAAAAATCAAACCTTAATTCAAACAGAAAGATCTCAAAAATAGGATACAATTGGCAGACTTAAACAACCGTGTGAAAGTACGAAATAGAGATCAACTCGGCCAGGCAAGTCATCAACTCGGCCCGAGTTGGAAAACGTCTGAACTTAGTGTTTCTTCTTCTATTAGGATTTGCATTAATTAGGCTATATATAGATCCTCTTGTTAATAGGAAAGTAGGAGGAAAATTGAAAAAGAAAAAAAAAGCAGCATAAGCGCCAATTTTTTTTTTTGGTAAAAAATACAGAATTAGATAGATAAAAAAGATTATAGTTACACATTACTCAGACATACATGGGGGATTTACAACTCAAGGCAATATTGGCCGACAGGAGGGGGGATTCAACATAGTTCACTATAACTATGTATAAATGTAATATGGCTCAGAATACAAATGCGAAATTAAAATCCTAAGTCGAGCATAAGCGCCTTGGTGTGAGGAAAGATAACACAAGATAATATGTAGCTATATCTCTTTGAATACAGGGATGTGGTAATAATCTAATTAATGGATTCATGATATTTGTTGATTTAATATTTTCTATTGTTTAATTTTATTTATGATTCTTTTTATCATCACTTGCGCAATTGTTTAGATCTCCTTTTATGAATTTCTGATTACCTGACTTAAAATTGGGAGGTGATTTTCAATTAGTGGTTATAGAAATTCATTACATATAATATCATGGATCAAGAGGTTTATTTTCCACGTTACAATCAAATTTAATTGAGTTGATTAACTGAAACTAAGTGACAGCTAAATGTTAATTGACTAGTAAGCATTCATCAGGACAACAAAAATCCCAGCCCTGTGATGTAGAATTTAGATATTAAAGCATAATTTTATTTTCCTCTTCCAATTCCTTGTTTGAACTATAGAGTTTTCTTTTTTGATATTAAAGAAAGTTGTAAGGGCTTGATGTATATTTGTAGGAATTTCATTGTAAATTATTTTTTAAAAAAGGATTTCAAGTTCACTTGAATGCAAGTAAATTTTAAATTAATCCAAATTCATAAAAAAAAATTAATTAAAGTAATATTGATGAATCTTAACTCCTGCCAACCACCCAAACAATTATCAGTTAATTTGCTACTATGAGTTTATAAGTGCAAGCTACTTATCCATGCAATATCTTTTAATTAAGTAGATCGATGACTCAAGTTGTATGAGCGCCTACTATACGAAGATCGAGAACCAACGACCCCGCCTTTAGGGCCCCATGGGAAAGAAGGGAGATATTTTCTTCTATATTAAATTAGGGCTGATTAATAAAAATCACATAAAAATAACATTATTGTGAAGTTGAGGACAATCGATAGCTTAAATCAATCTAACCCAAGGCAATGACCTAATGAGTGCAGTAGAAATGAGAAGGTTGATATGGGTGTACAAACCACACGTACTTAAATCGAATAAGTAGTTAATGTATTGAGATTAAAGGAAGTATGGGTACCCTCACTAGATAAAGAAATTCAATAAATGTGTTTTTATGATGGTCTGGGCATATGTATAAAAAATTGTAAAGCCTCATTAACTCAATTTAATTGAAGGGAAAGAGGTATAAGTTTTTGGAAGATATAATATTAAAAAGCCATGCTGTACTTAAATATATATGAAAAATGTGTGGTGAGAGACTTGTGACAGACCATAATATCGACATAAAATCTACATAGGCGACCCAACATAATTTCACAAAGAACTCATTGTTGTTCTTCACCTAATCTTGTATCGTCAGCTTATAACAACAAAAATTATTAAACACAAAAAATATAATCATTGATTTCTTTAAGAAAAATATACTGTGGAAAATGGGTGAGTGTTGAATTATCTATAATCATATTGTTGCACAACTGCTCCAAAACTACACCCACATCCATTCTTTATGTACTGTCTTACTTGACTGGGAAAAAGAGTGACTGCTGGAAAATACTCCTCAAATTCAACTCATTTGCTCATGAAAAATCATACACAACCATGTTAAGAAATCATAAAACAATGCAACATTCTAAAACTAATTATGTCTTAAATCTTGAAATTTTATATATAAAAACTATATATTATAATATTACAAATAAAAGCACATCAATCATGTCTGCAATAATACAAGAGTGACTTAAAATAAATATCAATAAAAATCTTGAATAAGTATTAACCCTAAATTTAGTCACACCTATGTTTAGGATATAGGGTTTTACCTATAGGCTATAGTCTAGACGTGGGCACGGTTCCGATTGGGAACCGGAACCGTCGGTCAACGGTCCGGTTCAACCATTGACCCGGTTCCGGTTTCAAACCGAAACCATCTGACTAACGTTCGGTTCCGGTTCCCTACTTTCCAGTTCCAGGAACCGGCAGTTCTAACCGCTTTTTTGAAAATCTTGCCGTTAAAGATCAACAGCTGAGATTAACTAGCCGTTGATCTCCAATGACTAAGATTCTAAAACCATTGGGGAACCGCCGGTTCTAACCGACTTTTTGAAAATTCTAGTTGTTGAAGATCAACAGCTGAGATTAACCAGCCGTTGATCTCCATCGGCTGAGATTCTATAACCGTTGGGGAACCGCCGGTTCGAACCAGAACCAAAAACCGGCGGTTCCAACGGATCTTTTGCTTTTTTTATTTTTTTCTATAAATACCCCCTCCCTACTCATTTTCTTTCACAAAATCTAATCTCTCTCATTATCTTGTGATCGCTCTCAATCTCCCTCAATCTCTCTCGATTATCTTGTCATCTTTCTCAATCTCTCTCAATTATTTTTATCTTGTCATCTTTCTCAATCTCCCTCAATCTCTCTCAATTATTTTTATCTTGTCATCTTTCTCAATCTCTCTCAAAATATCGAGCTCAAGCCAAAGATGACGTGGAGGTAGAGGATCATATTCTTCATCTCGACAAGCAAAAGAAAAATCACCTATGCCGATGAATACAAGTGCCGGAGCCGGATTACCACCACCATCTCCTATGGCTCTAAGATATCTTCATCTTGCTGGTGAAGATATTGAAATTCCAATCGAGTGGCAAGATGATTTTCAAGCTCAATTCGGTTTGTGTTTATTTTACAAGATATCTCTCTTAAATATTATTATATACTTTTTTATTTTAAATATCTCTCTCAATTATCTATGATTAATAATTTATTATGATTATACATTTAGGTCAACAAAACGAATCAACTGATGAAGAACGTCTTCCAACTCAAGAGAGTCAAAGTCAAAGTACGCGACAAACTCAAAGCGGACGAGATGAGGCACTAAGATCGGATATCTTTTTCGTTCACTTCGAAAGAGATTTGCAAAATAATAAAGCAATTTGCAACTATTGCGAGTTGGAATATGTTTTTCGAAAAGGAGGAGGTTATGGCACTTTCAAAAAATATATGCAACGTCACCATCCGGACAAAGTCGGAAACGATCAGCGTCAAACACAAATACGTCGTGGTGGATTCACCGTGAATCACAATATACGGCTTCTTTATTTAAATATTCCGAACCAACAATGAGAAAATATTTATCAAAAATAGTTCGTGGCATGTCTTTTCATTTTAATATTGCTGAAAATGATTTGTTTAAAAATTATGTGTCACTATTACTAAACCCACAAGCCTCCGGTGTTTCACGTAAAATATTAGTTCGTGATATAGAAAAAAGTGTAGGTGAATTTAAGTTGTCTTTAATTGATATATTAATTCTTTACAACAAAAAGTTTCAATTTGTGCGGATATATGGACGGATCATTGCAGAGAACATAGTTTTTTTAGGACTTACTTGTCATTGGATAGATAATTCATGGACAATGCAAAAAAGATTACTTACATATAGAAAATTTGATGAAACACACACGGCCGCAAATATTTCTTATAAAATTTATATTATTTTGCAAGAATATAATTTAGTTACAAAAAAATTTTCAATTTCATTTGACAATGCTAGTGCTAATACTGCTAGTTTGCCATTATTAATTCAAATTTGTCAATAATCATTTAAGGGTAGATTTTTTCATATTAGATGTATGTGTCATGTTTTAATTTTGTATGTACAAGATGACATGAAACATTTTAAAGCACATATATGTCCTATTAGATTAGCAATTGGACAGCTAGACATGCAACTTTATAAAAAAAATGAAGAAGATTTTGTAAATCATTTGGTATGAGTGCACCCAAAAAAATCACTAAAGATATGTCTAATCGTTGGAATTCAACATATAAAATGTTGAATTCTTCTTATGAGGTAAGAAATAAATTATGCACATTTTTTTCACAAGAACAATTAGGCATTCCTTTATTTCCAAGTTCATGGGATATATATGTTGAATTAATTTCTCTTTTGAAAGTTTTTAAAGATGCAACGGAAGAATTATCCAGATGTTACTATCTCACTTCTCCTTTAATTATAGATCATTGTGTTAAAATTGCACTTATTTTACAATCATATTATTCGCATGACACTTTACGAAATTGCATTGCAAGCATGAGAAGTAAATGGTTAAAGTATTATCAAGAAATTCCCGATTTATTTTTAGTTGCAAAACTTTTAGATCCTAGAATTAGAGAAGATGGTTAAGAAGAATTATAAAGAATTTATTATGATGCATTATTTATGGGTAAGGATGATGACACTCCTAATCCGTATATAATTGTAGGTAACATAAAATAATTACTTTATGATTGTTTTAAAGAATATAAAATTTATTATGGTGATAATTTAAATAGTGAAAGCGGTGATGTAAATGAAGATATTGGTGGACGTAGTTAGGTTTTAGGTCAACCTGAACATCATCAAGATCAGAACTTTCAACACCTTAATCAATATTATAGGTTTTATGATATTAGAAAATTAAAAAAGACTAGGAGCAATAGTCTTTATCAAGAATTAAATAATTATCTATCTACTACTTTTGAGGAACTTAGATTTGACACACCCAACGAAATTTTGAGATGGTGGTGCCGAAGAGCGAAAAACTTTCCTATTTTATCACTAATTGCAAAGGAAATATTTGTGTGCCCGACTTCCAAAGTCTCGGTTGAACAAGCATTTAGCACCGGCAGTTACATTTTGGATAAGAAACATTAAAAAAATGTTGTTAAAGTAAATAAATTGTCTACGAACAATAATATTATACACAAAATTACCATCAAAGTAATGTCTTCCTAAAACAAAAATAAATACCATTAGATAATGTAGGGCAACATGTGAGTAAGACAAAGTAATATCAAAGTAAGGCTTGTCTCCATCCATATAAGTCATCCACGTATCCTTCATCACTCGTAATAGCAGTGTTTTTTCCCTTACTCATTTCCCTTACGTGACTATGTTAAGTATGTTGCTGACTTAACATTCCTATAAATAGATTCAAGAAGGGGGTGAGATTTGCTGAGTCAGTGAAATAGCCACTGTTGCCGAATAGACTCGACACTGCTGACCCCGAGGAAGTTTTTTGAAGGGGGTGAGATTTGCTGAGTCAATAAATATTATAACTATTGCCGATTAGACTCGACACTACCAACCTCAATAATGGATAAAGTTCTCTGCATGGGGGAGAGATTTATTGAGTCAGTAAAGACTACCATTGTTGCCAATTAGACTCGACACTGCCAAACTTAAAAATAGATAAATTTTTCTACAGGGGGTGAGATTTGCTGAGTCAGTGAAGATTGCCACTGTTGCCGACTAGACTCGACATTGCCGACCTTGAAATGGATAAAGTTTTCTGTAGGGGGTGTTCACTAAACTCAAATCAAAACAAAGCATGGTTCATGATTAAGGGAGCACGGCCTGGGCCTCAAAGCCCCAAAATTTGGGTGTTCTATATTAGAGTACGGGTCATACATGAGCATGCATGGACCGTACGTCAGGTCATGGCTCTAGGATCTATCCTCAATTTGTGTGCATGGTTTATGTCATTTGTGGCACAGTCTGTTCAACATTAATTCTCCATTTTTCTATCAAAACTTCAACAAACATGTGACGTAAAGAAATATAACCAAATTCATTATAAACTCATCATTTCAGTACATTATAACCCTGAATTGCATGTATATCCTATGTATATCAGGGGGTTGAGATTTACTGAGTCTAGTAAAAATTCCCAGCTTTAAATATATATAGGATAAGAGGCTCCGGTTCACGAGGTAGCACCAGGCCCGATACGGTGCGAAAGTCGAAGCAACATCATGAGTAAAGAGACATGGATGCTTGCAGAATCGTGTGTACCTGACATCGAAGAAACATAATGGAAAAAGAGTATCTCGCCCACCCCTCGCTACATTGATTAACAGAAAGGTGGCCGACAACAAAGAACACTCACTACAAGACATGTGTACCCACCAGACATGCTTAAGCCCAACGATTTTCCCTATATAAACCCCTGGACTTAATGGGGGAATTATAGATAGGTGAAAAGAGGGTTATCAATATGGTGAAAGATCAAAGGGTGGGAGACCTAAAATCAGGTAGAAGTCTGATAGATCGAGGCAGACAACTAGAGAGAAAGCTAATGTGAAGCTCGACGATGAGCCGAAACCAAGAAAAAAAGGGTGTGCGATCGGAAGAAGTCCAGGGAATGGGGAGACTACCAAAGTCGCACACCTGACAACAAACCCAGCTCTCCTTGCCAAGGGACCTAACTCAGGTCTCCACACTGAGGGAAATGGCTCTCGCTCTTACTGATGGACCTTACGACCTAAGCAGAAGATGTCGACGCCTGTCAATGATGAATCGGACCCAACAAAGTTAAGTCGTCAGGCCGTCGAGCGAACCTCAACTTTGTCTCTGTGGGAAGACACATGAAAAGGTGGCCACCTAGGGCTTGGAACGCATGATGCATCACCAGCAGGAGGTGGTCCCAAAGCAGGAGGTGGAAGGCTGAAACTGCCTCCTCCCCCATGGAGCTCTGTAAAAATGGGAGAGAGGCGGAAAAGAGCTCTCTCTCATTCCCCCTTTTGTCTTAAGATATTTGTAAGAATTTGAGAAAAAAAAAAGTGTAAAAGATGCAAGATTCGAAAATAAAAGAAGGGAAAAGTTAAATCACGATCTACTTATCAATTTTTATTCAAATTCTTGTAGGTAACAACTTTGTGTTCTACTTCTTAACTTAGATACATAAACAGTTCACATTATTTCAGCTTGACACATTAAAACTAGATTATGTAGCACATTTCACAAAAGTAGTAAATTACAAGAAATAATTATATAATTACATATTTAATATAAAATAAAATATCTCAAACATGGTCATCTTGCATACTACTACTATCTGTACTAAATACTTACAAACTAAGAGCCAACTGGGACCTCCATAAATAAATTTCACCATCCAAAGCTCTCTTGTTTACCCCTTTTTGTAGAATGCTCCATTATGTCCTCAGAGCTAAAGGGCTACATGAGACACTATCCTCATGTTTGTAACAATATTACTTTTTGGTGACTCGAAAACTCCAATGTGTATATTATTGACGATTAGTACGAGCATCATTGTATCAAGAATAGTGCAACCATGAGTGAAATCACGCGACGTAAGGGAGCGGTCCCTGCTATTCTCGTTCCCAAGATCTCCTTTGTATCTATGATGGATAGTGTTGTATAAGGCCATACCTCTACTGACCCAATCAATCTGAAGTGCGATCCAGTGACTGTTTTGATTCCATATTGTGAGGATCTTCACAATTCAAGTAGTATATCCTATTTTTCACTTAATTAAATATAAATACTAGTAGAACTAAATAAACACAATGTCGGTGAATATAAAGTTACCCGATCAAGCTGACGCCAAGGTAATATGTTAGCCTAGGTCGGCATGTTCTTGTTAATATAAACAATTAAGACTATAAGTCTCTCCTTGGGGATATTCTCTATAATAGAGAAATCATATTTCGTCCCAACAAGGTCGTTTATGTGGTGCTCATCCCATATAAGCTGCACAATATCCTAGAAAAATGTTGAACAAAGTAAATACACATGGACTGATAAATATAATTACGAATGCAAAATTGAATGACGGCTATAACTTATTGTAAAGGATGAGTCTATGATGCCAACCTTTACAACAAAATTCAAATGTGTAATAATACTAGCAATAAAAGGATTCGTCTAGAGAACTGATATATATGCATTGATATACTACAAAATAATATAACTCAAGTATTATGGAAAAAAATATATATAATAAGTAATTATAATGCAATATTGCAATATTAATTAATGAAAAACTTACATCGGAACTAAGAAATACGGAAGGATCCTCGATCTCCTTAAACTATTCTTTGCCTATAACATATCTCAACCCCACGTTTCTTCTATCATTTTCGTGGAAGTTAAATAATACAATGTTGACATTTGTAGGATTTAATAAGCCACATATTTACAACTTTAATTAAAATAATTAAATGATATCCACATTTCAGACGACCTAAGGAACATGTGATACTCCTCTGTAGATGCATCACGACACCGAGTCTCTAACTTACTGAATGGGTTGCAGAGTACGCATGAAGAAAATCTTTGGCAAACCAACTTGTATTCGAACGATGTCTTGTACTTGCTAAAGTATGTTTCCTCATCACCGACCAAAACAATGGTAGGAGTATTTGCAACAATTGAAGCACTAACAGGCACAGTGTAGCTGGGATAGAGGGATGCTCCGAACTACCTACATCGGATGCTGCTGCAATACCACTGCCACCCACAGTCTGTACAGGTGGAGTAGGGAGACGTTCCCAACATCTGCATCAGATGGTGTATCATTAGGCTCCGATGAAACCACAATCCTCTCGGTTGCATCAGGAGCCACCTCTGTAAACCCCTCATGACCCGTCTCTACTGATGGAAATATACAAGGATACAAGGATAGATGTGGCACAAAGTTTTAAAACACTTTGTATTGTAACTGCTCCATCAATTTCTCCCTTTTTTTCCTTACAAGAAAATTCTTGAAAAACAAGAAAAAAATTCAATGTAGTTAGATTATGTGCAACAAAAAGATGGCCAAAACAAAAACAAACACAAAGGGAGATAGAAGGAACACAAATATCCCTACCCCTTAGTACTAAATCTCCCTAAAACTAAGGGTTCCTTAAGAGATAACTGTTAATAGTTATATGCAAGGATACATAAATTCTTAAATTGTTCAAACTCATTAAAATAATAATAATAATAATAATAATAATAGTAATAATAATAATAATAATAGTAATAATAATAATAATAATAATAATAATAATAATAATAATAATAATAATAACAATATAATAATAATAATAATAATAATAATAATAATAATAATAATAATAATTGGCTCAAATAACTTCTTCTTCTTCTTCTTCTTCTTCTTCTTCTCTTCTTCTTCTTCTTCTTCTTCTTCTTTCTATATCCCTTTCTTCAAGCTAACCCTTGTTCATCAAGTGTTGTTGCAGCACCTCATGAAGCACGCTCCTCTAGAATATTTGGTTCTTTATCACCGACTTCTGTTATACTTGATTCATGCAGCCCATCACTTTGAATTCCTAGTTTCTTGGTATCCATAGGTGAACCACCAACTTCAAACATCTGCATTATCCACCTCTTCATCAATCCCCACTAGATATTTGACACTATTGGGCCCAACTTCACCATTTTCTCCCCCTTTTTTGTCTAGGAAGTAGTTATTTTCAAAATTTTCTTTACTTTTTTCTGGTATCTCATCTCTATGTTCGCTTCAAGAAATGCAAGCTTCTACCATATTTATCTGTCGAAGGAGCATGACATTTAGAACGACGGTAACTTCAGGAAGGTATGTTGGATCATCTTATAGAACTGGAGGTGGAACACCACCTTCAGTGGTTGGAGCAACCTCTTGATCTTCCCAAGTAATAGTAAGACCAATGATGTGTGGAGCTTGCAGAACTTTTCTATTAATCCTGATGAACTTTTTTTCGCTAAAAATATTGTATGAAGAATGAGGTTTAAAGCTTTGAGATTTCAAAATTTAACAGATGGGAGAGGGGTAAGAAAGTGACCCACTGGATATAGCTTTCCTAACATTAGAGTACATGACATGGAATATCATCTTGCCAATATGTATAGGTACTCCAATCTCAATCTTGTACATCAAATTCATGTGGGCATTGGTGATAATGGAGTCATTGGAAGAAAATATTCAATTTTGGTTGCATACAATGAATTGAGAACAAAAGCTTTTGTTTTTCTATTCCTAGGAACTACAACAAGAACACCACCGGTGAGGTTATGTATGATTTCATGTAAAATAGTTTCTCTTATATAATCTCTAAATGCAAAAAATGATTGATGATTTGAGGTGTATAGTCATAAATCCTACCTAGGATTTCCTTGTTTCTTAGTACTTCCTAGAAGATAGTAAAACTACCTAACAACTTCTTTTACATACATACCAACATATCTTACTGAGGAGAAAACTTTTCTCAATAGGTCACACAACTCATATCCATGAAAATTACTAATATGTAAATTTCTTTCAGATCATACTTTTATTTCCTTATAATATATCCAACTTTCAACACATTCAATAATGTAAAAAATCAGAGAAAACTTGACTAGCTTATATGGTTCAACCTTAGCAACCTCTATGTATTCTTCGTCTTCAACCTCCACAGATTGAGCAACATCAACTTCAACTTCTTCTTCCTCTTTTTTTCTAGTTTTGTCATCAAAACACTTGGCATTGTAATATGGTACAATATCTCTAGAATTTCTTAAATTCTCAAAGGAGAATGGTGGCGACTCTGGTGGAGCAAACACATTTTTCTTTATCAGCGGACAATAGTCTACCAAGAGTGTATCAATTTATGGATCCATTTTCAAGGTCATGATGATCAACACTAGGATCACTAAATGGAGAGTACAAGTGTTTGAATATGTGAGGCAACCATTGTTGCAGCACCACCAACAACAACATTTTATTCCTTAGGAACAAGAACATCAACATAAACTATTTTAGTAGAAGTCTCATCATCAACTTGTTCAACAATTCCTTACAGAGTAAGTAAAAGATCACCTTCATTAAGAGTAGTTCCTGAAAACTTAGGTGTGGGAACACCTTCATCAATAACAGAAACACACTTCTGAGTATGGGCCTTTTTGGTAGGCTTTGAAATGAAGCCTCAGTATTCTTGCTTGTCTATATTTGAGATTTCCTTTGAACCACCACAAAATCTTCATAGGCATTGTTCACTCTCACCAGTCAAGACAAATTTTGGTAGGAGATATTTAATTTTAGGCAAAGTGTTTGCAACAAAATTAAAAGTTAAAAATGAACACAAACACATGATACATGAAAGTTTCGGCAAAGTAAATTTCTTTATTTGACTTGAAGTATAAAAGGTTTAATCCCAAGGATTTACAAAAGTGTTTGAAGCAAGACAAAAAACATCTAAAAGACCAAAACTCATAACACAAACATTGGCTCAAAAATAAAATAATTCAAAAACCTATCAAGATAAAAACTAGGAAAGATGTGTATAGGTGTGTGTTTGTGTTGTATTAAAATGTTTGAGCAATATAGACTATCTTTCGAACTTGGACTACATTATCTTTTTATTTTTTTATTTTCTTACCTCTTCTTCCAAGTCTCCAATGTTGCTTTCTTTATAGATTCGTAGTTTTCAAAATTCATTAATAAAGTAACTAGAAAATGTGGGGAGAAAGATAGGAGTTGGATGTTAGAAAGAGTATGCAAGAAAGTTAAACAGTAGTGGTATAAGCTTAGATAAAATGATCATTTATTATTGAAATACATTTATGCGATTGGTTGAAACTTACAGGATTGTTGACAGCTAACACAAATGAACTCATGTAAGCACTCCAATCATATAAGCTCCAATTGTTTAGGCAAACTGAATTCATTAAGAATATTTTAGTAATATAATATAAAACATAGTTACCTTTTACAATTATGATAACAAAACAAAAAAAATGTCTACTATTTTTAGTGGGGACGATAAAAGTTCACCCTATAAGAATTCACGTTGCTTATCTTTTTAGAAAGTGGCCCTACTGAAGTGTGTGTGCATATGTCTAATTCTTTTTTTATTTTTTAAACTTTTAAATAGCACAAAATCAGATGGATCATGCAACAGTGTTTCCATTATCAAATTGTTAATTAGATTAATGCTGTGCTTGGTTAGCATTTGAATGATCAAATATAAATTGGTTGTCTGAGAGATTACGATTTTCTGAAACTGCAAACAGATTGATGGTTTTTAAAACTCTATAGAAGGAGGCAAGCGTTGTAAGGAAAATTAGAAAGAGTGCATACAACTAAGAGCATCCAGAAAGGAGGAGTTTGAAGCTGAGGGGAATCTATTTTCCTACTAGGGAGCAAGCTTTACTGTTCTAGTCCAAGAGCCGTACACGTGGAATTTCTTGATTTATTATATTACGTGGAATCGGTAATACGTATACTAGTATCAAAAAAAAAAAAAAGCTTCGATAAAGATGATCTCAATTGAAGTAATATATTTGGCCAAAAAGCTTTGGATGATTAATTTAATTAACGTGCCCTTAACTTTAGGTGTAGTGTGATTATATGTTGTTTTTACGAGCATTTTGATTAACGTCTGATGGAGCAGTATCCTTGGTTTATTCTCTCATCATTTGGTCGGTGCAAAATTATTATTATTTTTATTCTATCCGTATTAAAATGGCTGTTCCTTAACTTAGTTGGATTCCCATGGATCATCGAAGGCCCCTCAGGGTAGACGATCAAGGCCACCGCTCTAGGTTTCATGTTCAACATACTTACTATATTTATTTAAAAGTACCCTTTTTTTTTTTTATAAAATATAAATATATTTATATTTTTTTTAATTTAAAACTACATCAATTATAAACGGCTCAAGCTGAATAAAAAGTCCAATTAATTTTAGCTCAGATTTATTTCTCAATTATGAAGGTAAGTTTACATTATTCTACATCATTTTTTATCTCTCTCTCTACAAATGATATGAAATTACAAGATGAACTGGATTTGACATGAGCGTCGGAGTCCTCACGCTAGGGCTTCCCCAGCGTGTTCTTGCAGGTATCGATTGAGTTCAAACAATGATGATGGAAAGAGAGTCATCAAGAAGGAAGTGAAACTGATGAACATTTTTGCTAATAAATAAATATATATATATATATATCTTAATTTTAAATGTGGTTAAATTTAATAAATAATAAATTGGACTATTAATTTGGGTGGATTGCGCTTAAAAATATAATAGTAATATCAATGAAAATTTGGATTATTTAAATTAAAAAAGAACTAATTCACAAATAAGACTATTCAATTTAGTTTATATATTATTTTTAAATATTATACCTTAATGTTATTATATAAAATTAATTTATTTATAAAAATAAATAAATATTACAATCAGTGCATCTCACACGAGAAATACTTTATGTACGTAAGAGTAAAAAAATTGAAAATTGATACATTAAAGTGTGACATGACCCACATTTGAGGTCCCTTATACAGCTCACTTAATGATTTGGCTACTCACATCATTATTCATGTAAACAAATTTAAAAAATAATAAAAATACATATTAAGAATTAAATGTTTTCTTCACAACAACTTCACAGGATATATACATCATTCCCCCAGATCAAAGTCCAATGATTTAGCTCACAATTTTTTATTAATTTACCATTGGTGGAGTGCGGCATCTGATGGGTTTTTCCGTCCAAACAATCATATGTGGTGCGTTGAAGTGCTGAATGCATGTTGAGCTATGATTCATCGCCAGTCCATCTGAAATTCCCGCTAGCTATCATCAGCCCGGAGGTGGTACTGCTGCATGCTTGCTTGTTCACGAACCAAGTTGCATAATTCTCTCTACCTACGGCTATATTTATCAAATAATGACCCAATACAAACACACCATATTTTTCAAGAATTATGAAGCCCAAGTGTTAACAACGTCTATAATGGAAAGTCCTTAAAACAATTTAACAAGTTCTAGAAAAACACCATTTCAAAGTCTTAATAAAAAGATTCAAACAAATCAAGAAAATAATGAAAGTCATTCAAATTGGATGGCGTCTTCCTAAAAACCGCAAATTCACATTTCTTGAATTCGAAAAACAACTTATCCTTCCTAAGGACTTCCAAGGCAATCGTCACGTGCACTGACGGGCCTACATGGGGCCAATGGGTTTTTTGGGCCCTCAAATTTAAAAACAAAAATTTATATATATATATTAGAAATTTTAAGTTATATATAAAAAAAAAGCTAAACTATATATTCGTAAAATTCTATAGATATTCTATTGGGATGCTTAATTACACAATTAATATTTAGAATTTAAGATATTTTATATCCGTCTCTATCAAGTTTCAACTAAAGTATTGAAAAGTTGAAGTTCGAATTTCTTTAATTTTTATAAAAAAAAATTCATCCATTACAAACTCAATTTAGTATTCATTTTTACCATTTTTTTGTGTGTTTTATGTATTTTACAAATGTAAATATTATTTATGTTTTTTTTGTTATGCTATTAATTGTTTGATTATTATTATGTGAATTTTTTGGATTTAAGTTATAGTTTTCGCAACTTTTATTGTATACTTATTATAGTAATTGTACGACATTATTTAATGTGCGGATTGACATGTAATTAACATAGTATATTGATTTTATTAACTTGTTCGCACCTTTATTTCACTTAAAAACGACTCGCAAATGCACAAGTTAATTATTGTAAAATTATGGTGAGAGCTGATATCGTATCCACATAGACTGTTTAGTGTAATTTCAACTAATTGCTAGTTCATATTATCCTACTTTATCTAAAGACTCGAACTTTAATGATAAATGAGCTAATTGAAAAGAATAAAATAAAAGATAGAAATAACTAATATTTCAAATTCAAGCAAGATAACTCTAGAGATTTGATGGATTCTATTAGTATGATAATCACTAATATATCTAGATATTCTCTCTTGAGTTAGATTTAAATGTGGATTAGATAACACTAATAATTCTCAAGATATTATCTACTCCCAATAGTTCTTAGATTTATTCTCATCACGATAACCCACCAATCTCTCGATCGAGCAGGTTCATTTATGCATTCCTAATCCGTTAATCAATTAACCCCTCTCGAGTGATAATTAATTAATTACACATATGCAATTTTCGCTGCATAATTTCATACGATAATCATACCAAGGAAGCATAAACGAATAACGAAAAGGAACAATACCATAAATCAAAATCATATAAATCGATAATTGCATAAACTCTAGAATCACTAATTGTTTAGATACTCGTTATCAACTCGTAATTCATAGGAAATGAGTTGACAATTATAGCTAACATCTATATCAAAAGAGAAAATATAAAAACTACGATATATGCCTAGGATCTTTGTTTCTCTTTTCTCTCTGATGACTTGGTTGATCGTTTCTTCCTTGTATATATGTTTCTAACAATGAAAAGTGATGATCTTCCTCATTCCCACAATAATCCTTTTATAGGGGTTGATTAGGGTTTCAGTTCCCCGAAAAATCTCCTTTGCAACAACCAAACAAGAGGATAAGTACAAATTATGATCCCCGAGAATCTCCTTTGGAACAAAAGAATAAGAACAAATCGTGATCCCCGAGAATCTCCTTTAGAACAACAGGATAAGTATAGCTCGCGATCCCCAAAAATTTCCTTTGAAATAAGAGGATAAGTACAAATCGTGATCCCCAAAAATCTCCTTTAAAATACGAGGATAAGTACAAATCGTGATCCCCAAAAATCACCTTTGGAATAAGAGGATAAATATAAATCGTCAAATATCGGTTTTCCTACCAAAACTTCAACAAACTCGTGACGTAACAAAATATAGCAAAATCATTATAAATTTATCACTTAGGTACATACAATTTTCTAAAAGTTAACCATAATGACTCCGACTTGCACGTAAATCCTATGTTTATCAACTCCAAACTTAACCTATTGTTCGTAAACTTTGAGAATTGTGAATTCTTCTAAATATGTCGTAAGGAGGTTACATGGCTTGTTTAATAGGTTTATGTGGGATGCTAAAGGGGATAGTAAGAAATTTCACTTGCCAGCTTGGGAGAAGGTTTGATTTCCTAAAGTTGAGGCCCTTGAGGGTAGTTTTAGCTTTAGAGGTTTGAAGGATGATTCTAAGGCTTTTCCAGTTCAGTCGTGGTGGATATTTATAACATCTAAATAAAATTGGCGTTTGTACTTAAAAGAAAAATATTGTGCAAAGTGTCATTCTTATGTTGCTGATTATGGAGTGAATCAATTTCATTTTTAGAAAAGATTGCTCAAGTACACGGAATTTGCATATCTTTTGGAGAGTGGGAAATGAAAATTTCCTTTTTGGTTTGATGTTTGGTGTGACTCTGATCCGTTGTGTCAATATGCTGAACTTTTTTTTTTTTTTTTAATTATTATTATTGCAATCAAACTGTGGCAAACTTTTGGTATCATAATGCTTGGGGTTAATCTTTTGGTCTCACAATTTTCCTCCCAATGCGATTTCTAATATCCTTAAGTTTTTTTTTTCTCTCTAACTTCATTAATATACCTATTTGAAAGTTGTCTGCTGATTGTTTCTTTTTTCCCTGCAAGGAATATATTGAGAATTCACAAAGCTCATTTGATTTGGAAAAAGAAACTATTGCCGATTTTTTGGGAGATTGCTCAACAATTTTATTCATCTTAATGAGAATCTCATTAAAAAGAGATTGAAGGTCGTTTATCTTGGAATGTCTACATTATAAATCATACGAAATACACACCAAAATTAATAATAAAATTATTTTTACAATCTATATAAAAACTTGCAGAGTCTTGTATACATAATTATAATTAGAGGTTGAGCAATTATATCAAGTGATTTCACATTTTTAGCGAGAATCCTTAAATGATCGGATCACATGTTGATTAAAGATGTTTGAAAGCTCATCTCCAAGTTTATCAATGTGCAGCCTTAATGCATAGACACACTGTGTAACTTAGTTCCCGTATATTCTTTTTAGAACGAGACGAATATTCTAGAACTAAAAATATAAATGAAAATCTCAACATATAAGAGGAAAGAGAACACAAAGGAGAAGTTTTCATCTCTAGTAATTGTCGTCTCTTTCGTGCTTTTCAAATGATAGAATCAATTCTCTCTTTGTGATCTATTTATAGAAATCTCTTTACATCTCCTCAAGGATTTAAGAGTCTTAGTTTACATGTGTTGAGCTTATCTTCAAAACTAAATATTTAGATGCCTTCTTGAACTTTAATTAATTCATAGAATTAATTCCTAAGCCCAAAAAATTTCACCAACCGATTATTTAATTCTTTAGCATAATTCGGGCCCAATTAATTATTTGTCTAACAAAATAAATAGCCCAATAATTAATAATATCCATGATTAAATTATTTAGGCTCAAATAATTAATTTGTTGAACATATATTATTTAGACTAATAATTAATTCATCCATGATTAATTAATTATTTTTCTCCATTCCAACGCACAAGAATTTGGTTACACGTATGACCCTTGTGGTTCATCATTTCACCTAATCTAAGAGCAAACATCCATTGCAAGATTAATTAATCCAATTAATAATCACATTTGGATTTCCACAATCCTTTGGTACGCAAGGCATTATTCATTCATATCCAACAAACACTACTACAAGGATTGAGACAAAAGATGAATTGAACATGCGAACCTTTCGTTCATAGTTACAGTGCAGATACAGTCTCTTCGCTCGGTTCTCCATTTAATGTCTAGGGCTTCGTCATTTTATACGGAATCATGATTGACATTAATAACTATAATAATTCTCACAAACTTGGTTGATTCGTTGGCTCATAATGAGATTCAATCTGTTACATTCTGGTTGGATGTCTTGCGCAAAGTCTTCTTTGGATACGATGAGTGTAGGAAATATAGAGAAATAATCCCAACAGATTACTCTATGGGCTGATGAATTATGTCTTGCCACTACGTTGACCTTAAATATAGTTCCACTGTAACCAATTTGCCCACCTCTTGGCTTCTTAAGAGAGGTTTCAGGAAGCAGTCAAATATACGGTTTTCCTCATATAAGACCACCTACATGCATACAATTTAAGAACTAATTAGAGCACCTACAAAAATCAAAACTTCAATTTTCCTGTTGTCACTAAAGCTATCAAATGGTTTGAGTTATAATATGAGATTAGTTCAATGTGATAGTTTGAGATGAATATCACATCCACTAAGTTACGTGGTGTCTCAACACCGATATTTGTATGTTACCAAATATCCTAGTTACCAAGATTATGAGATTTCTCTATCATATAATATGTAGACACAAAAAAATACGATAAAAAAATATACTTTAAACTTTTATTTATATCCATAAAAATTATTCTTGAAAAATATATCTTTTAGGTCAGCGTAACAGTTGACTTTCATGGCACATATTCCTACAGTTTCCATACATAATAATTTTTTTTTCCCTAACATTGTGAAGATGCAAAACGCTTATTCATTAATTTTTGCTTTTTTTTCAAACAGATATGGAATTATTTAACTTTTCTTTGTTTCAATTTCAATTTCTTGTGATTGTGATTTTAATAAAAAAAAAAAAAAGTTATTTGATTCGACAGCAGTAAGGGTTACAATCTCATTCGTATTCTTTTTCCTATTGTCATTTGTTAGTATCTTTGGAAGGCACGTAATGATAGTAAATTTTAAAGCATATTGTCACGGACATGTTCCTTAACAACGACCCGTGCGGCCTTAGCTTATTTCCGCCCCTCGCGGTTGCTAAGTCAGCCTCTCTCGAAATATTGAAGTGTGTGTGCAAAAGTGTTGGCAAGAAAGTAAAGTGCGCAAGTATTTGGAGGAAAGTTCTTATTCACTCAAACTCACTTGAAGAACTTGATGGTTACAAATGAAATGGTTGCCCCTATTTATACTACTCCACCTCCTCAACGGACGGTGGTGATCTATTTGATCCTACGGTGGAGATTAAGTCTCCAGAATTCTCTACAAAATCCTACACAATGGAGAGTTCTACACACTCCCTAGAATACTCTCTAAAATGCTCCTATAATACTACAATGTTCTAGAGAATTCTATGTACAAAGGTTGTGGATGTGGGCTAAGTGATTGGGCTTGAGGATCGGGCTAAAGAATTGGGCTTGGGAAGGTGCAAACCTCTCAAGTCCAAGTGCAAAAATGGCCCAAGAAGCCCAATTTCGTGACATTCTCCCCCACCTATTCCGGCGGCGTCCTCGTCGCCTCGTATTGTTGAAGTTGATGCTTGAACTGCCACAAGTCATCTTCGGGTTCCCACGTTGCCTCAGACTCTGGCAATCCCTTCCACTTGATTAAGTACTTGGTGCGGGGTGGAACGCCTCTTCTTCGAACAACTCTCTTCGATAACACCTCTTGAATTTCCTTGTCAAATGACTTGGTCACTACGGGAGGTGCTCGATGAGAATACCCACGGCTTTGGTCTTCCATGTCCCCATTGTACGGCTTCAACATACTCACATGGAAGACCGGATGTATTTTTAAAGTGCTAGGTACGCAACACGATAAGATACCTTGCCTACCTTAGCAGTGATGGGAAAGGGGCCTTCGTACCTTCGTACCAAGCCTTTGTGCAAACTCCGTAAGGCTTTGAATTGTTGTGGCAAGAGCTTCACAAGGACTTGGTCTCCAACAGTGAACTCTCGGGGTCGCCTCTTTTCATCCGCCCACTTCTTCATACGCTTGCGTGCTTTCTCTAAGCATGCTCGGGCGATGTCGGCTTGTTCCTCCCATGACTTTGCCATTTTGGTTGCCCCCGGGCTCTTCCCATCAACGAGGGGTGTTGCCAGCGTGTGGGGAGTCAGAGGTTGTTGTCCCATGGCTAATTCGAATGGACTCCTCCCTGTGGCTTCACTCCTTTGCAAGTTATACGAAAATTGGGCAATATCAAGTAATTTAGCCCAATCTCGTTGATTGGCACTCACAAAGTGCCTCAAATAACACTCCAGCAAAGCATTTGCCCGCTCAGTCTGCCCATCTATTTGCGGGTGAAAGCTTGTGGAGAAGTTGAGCTCGGTGCCAAGGAGTTTGAATAATTCCGTCCATAATCGTCCCGTAAAGCGGGGGTCTCTGTCGCTCACGATGTTCCTTGGCAGTCCCCAGTACTTCACAACGTGCTTGAAAAATCCTCTTGCTGCTTCCTCGGCGGTGCAATCTTTGGTACATGGGATGAAGGTACCATACTTGGAGAATCAGTCTATCACCACCATGATAGACCCATAGCCTTCAGACTTTGGTAGGGCGCTAATGAAGTCCAGGCTAATGGAATGCCACGGTCTTTCAGGAATGGGTAGTGGCTCGAGCAGTCCCGCGGGTTGCTTATTCTCCACCTTGTCTTGTTAGCATACAAGACAAGTCCTTACATAAAGCTCGACACTATCCTTCATTTGAGGCCAAAAGTATGTTGTCTCCAGTAGTGCCATCGTGCGCTTTTGGCCCGGATGTCCCGCCCACTTGGTGTCATGGCATTCCTTGATAAGGTCTCGCCTCAAGTTGTCCCACTTTGGAACAAATAACCGTCTGCCCTTGGTGTAGAGTAACCCATCCTCTACCCAGAAGCGCTGCGTCTTGCCTTCCTCTGCTATCTTCTTAAGCTCCCTAGCCATCGGGTCATGCTCAAGTCCCTCCTTGATGCGATCAATGATGTCCCCTTTGGCTAGGCTGATAGCTGCAAGGTCCACTTTTCGGCTAAGGGCATCGGCTACCACGTTGGCTTTTCCAGGTTTATATTCCAACGTGTAGTCGAATTCGGCAAGGAAGTCTTGCCATCGAGCTTACTTAGGCGAGAGCTTCTTTTGAGTCTGAAAGTAGCTTGTGGCGACATTGTCCGTCTTGATAGTGAAATGTGCTCCCAACAAGTAGTGTCGCCACTCTCGCAAGCAATGGACCACCGCGGTCATCTTCTTTTCTTGCACCGTATAGCGCCGCTCAGTATCATTGAGTTTGCGGCTTTCAAAGGCTATCGGATGTCCCTCCTGCATTAACACTCCTCCGATAGCAAAGTCGGAAGCATCGGTGTGCACTTCAAACGCCTTGGTGAAGTTGGGCAAGGCCAAGACAGGTTCTTGGCTAACAGCGGCCTTCAACTCTTTGAAGGCTTCCTCACATTCTTCGGACCACTCCCATGTCCTGCCTTTCTTGAGTAGGTCCGTCAAGGGAGCAGCTCGCGCCGAGTATCCCTGTATGAAACGCCGGTAATAATTAACAAGACCAAGGAAAGATCTAAGTTCGGTTACCTTGGTCGGAGCCTCCCACTCCATGATGGCTCGCACCTTGGATCCATCCATTTGTATCCTCCCATGGCCGATAACATGTCCGAGAAACTGCACTTCCTGGGTGGCAAAGGTGCATTTCTCCTTCTTGACATAGAGCTCGTTCTCCCGCAATATTTGGAAGACGGCTCGTAGGTGGTCGACGTGCTCCTCAAGAGAATTACTATAGACGACAATGTCGTCCAAATAGACCACCACAAACCGGTCCAAGTATGGATGGAAGATCTCGTTCATTAGTGTGCAGAAGGTTGCCGGGGCATTGGTTAGTCCAAAGGGCATGACCAACCATTCGAATGACCCGTATCGTGTGATGCATGCTGTCTTCGGCTCATCCCCTTCTGCTATTCGGACTTGGTAGTAGCCTTTTTGTAAGTCCATCTTGGTGTATACCTTGGCTTCTCCAAGTCTATCGAACAAGTCGGCAATTAATGGGATGGGGTAACGATTTTTAATAGTTACCTTGTTCAGTGCCCGGTAGTCCACGCACATCCTTAATGATCCATCATGCTTCTTTTGGAAGAGTACCGGAGCGCCATAAGGTGCCTTCGAAGGTCGGATCTTGCCCGTGTCCAACAATTCTTTGAGTTGCCTTCGAAGCTCCTCTAATTCAGGTGGAGCCATTCGATAGGGAGCCATAGAGGGCGGTTTAGCACCCGGCTCCAACTCAATTTTATGGTCCACCTCTCGCCTTAGTGGGAGTTTATTGGGTAATACTGCCGGCATAATATCCTTGTTCTCCTCAAGGACCCTCTGAATGATGGATGGTACTTCCTCCATCTTCTCGGCGGATTGATGCTCCTCTTTAGCCACGGCCAAATATGTTGGTTCCCCTCTTTTCACCCCCTTGGTGATTTGCATGGCTCATAATTGTTTGGCCTCTCGAGTTTGGCCGTCACGTAACTCGAGGGTGGGGATCATACAAGGTGATCCTTTTTCAAGGATGCACACAGTATTAAAAGAAGGCATGGGGATAGCGGTTACCTGTCGCAAGAACTCCATGCCGAGCACGACTTTGAAGTCGTCCATGGGTGCCACCGAAAAATTCACTTGGCCCTTCCAAGTGCCTAACTGTAGCCCTATGCCCCGGGCTACTCCATTGAGCGGTTGAGCTTTGGCATTCACAGTCTTCAGCCAACCCTCACCCTTTGTCCACTGAAGCTTTAATCTCTTAGCTTCATCTTCGGTCACAAAATTGTGGGTGGCTCCCGTGTCCACCAATGCTTTGGTGGGCACACCATTGATATGTGCCTCCACATACATCAGCCCCTTGCTAGATGTCGTGGGCATTGGATTTGCCTTCAGCGCATTGAGGATTTGGAGTGAGCCTATGTGACTCGACTCCTCTTCCGGGCGACTCTCCGACTGGTGCCTTTCCACCATCGCTGATAAGGACCCAAGCTTTGGGCAATTCTTCATAGCATGGGGCCCTTTACATACAAAGCATCCATCTTTGGGGATGAAGGCTTTCTTCCTCTCCTCATAATTGGATCGGGTTGGTTGCTTGTCCCATTCTCTGAAGTTTTGCCTTCGGTTGTCCCGGCCCCGATCGTCCCTATCTTTCCCATCTCGCCTATCTCCCCCACCTTTGGCTTGATACTTTTCTTTCCTTGGGGAGCCTCAGTGCGTGAATGCGGTTGGAAGTCGGCTATAGATTCGACCACAGCAATGGCCTCATCTATAGATTTAACGCCCCATCGATGTACCTCCTGCTTGGCCCAACTTTGCAGCCCATCGATGAAGTAGAAGAGGAGGTCATCGTCGGTTAGGCCAGGGATTTGAAGCATAAGGGTTGTGAACTCTTTCACATACTCCCGAATAGTGCCCCTTTGCTTCAGTTCCCTTAGATTTCTCCGAGCTTCATAGACCACATTCTCGGGGTAGAAGTGGCGCTTGAGTTCCCTTTTGAAATCGTCCCAAGTGTCAATCCGGCATGAACCCCGTTCCATGTCGGCATGTTTTCTGCGCCACCATAGCATGGCAGTATCGGAAAGATATAGGGAAGCAGTTCTTACCTTGGATGCTTCGTCAGTAAGATTAAGCCCCTCGAAATATTGCTCCATGCGCCAGAGGTAGTTCTCAACTTCCTTGGCGTCCCTCGCTCCAGTGAACCCAGTTGGCTTGGGACATTCTACCCTTGGGGTGGCAACGGATGTGCTAGCCTCCCCGCTAGCTGCGGCCCTTTTGCACAATGCCAAGTCCTCTCGCATCCCCTCGATGCTATTACGTAGGGCTTGGATGGCATCCTCAATGCTGGCAAAGCGAGCTTCCATCTCATTATTGACATCTTCCACGTCCCTCTTGAACGTGTCAAGTTCTCCTAAGACATGATCCTCCAACGTCTTGAAGTCGTGTTGGACATTTTCAAGTTTTTCCCCAAGTTCGGCGGCAGCCGGTTCCCATGAGGAACCCTCACGAGCCTTGCTTTGGTCGCGCCTCTTCTTGGGTTGGCCTTGAACGGTCTCTCGGCCCCATTCCTCGGATACATTTGATTCGTTTCCAGCCATCACGTTCCTCGTGCACACTCTTAGCTCAAACCTGGCTCTGATACCACTTGTCACGGACTTGTTCCCTTAACAACGACCCGTGCGGCCTTAGCTTATTTCCACCCCTCGCGGTTGCTAAGTCAGCCTCTCTCGAAATATTGAAGTGTGTGTGCAAAAGTGTTGGCAAGAAAGTAAAGTGCGCAAGTATTTGGAGGAAAGCTCTTATTCACTCAAACTCACTTGAAGAACTTGATGGTTACAAAAGAAATGGTTGCCCCTATTTATACTACTCCACCTCCTCAACGGACGGTGGTGATCTATTTGATCCTACGGTGGAGATTAAGTCTCCAGAATTCTCTACAAAATCCTACACAATGGAGAGTTCTACACACTCCCTAGAATACTCTCTAAAATGCTCATATAATATTACAATGTTCTAGAGAATTCTATGTACAAAGGTTGTGGATGTGGGCTAAGTGATTGGGCTTGAGGATCGGGCTAAAGAATTGGGCTTGGAAAGGTGCAAACCTCTCAAGTCCAAGTACAAAAATGGCCCAAGAAGCCCAATTTCGTGACAATATGCTCTAAACATCTAAAATTTAAATTATTGGTATCCTGCAAAAGTATTCTATGTTACCGGGTGGATTTTGGAAAGTTTATTAACATGTTGAATGTGGGGATTTGAGGTTCTTTATTAGTAATCACCTATCATCGATTTAATGTTCTGTAAATTTTAGGGAAGGCAACAAAGCACCTGATGTTTTGGACGATAGAATGGGGCTTCCCTACTTTAAGTTTCCATAGTGATATCTCTTGGTAGTAATTTCTCTGATGATATTTTATGTTTAAAAATTAGAGTGAGTTTTCAAAACCTCGTACCGCGATAGTATTAAAATTTCAAGGTATTTATAAAATTATTTATAAAATCTTATGCTAAGTTCAAAATATAATAATAAATTGAAAATCTCATGATACGTTCATAGAAATACAAAATCTCATAATATTCTTAATATTCAAACTTTCATAGAAATTCAACATGATATCTCGTCATAACCTCAAATTATCATATATGAAGATTAATTAATTTTATTTATAAAATACAATCATCAAATTATCAAATATATAGTATTTTCTTTTGAAATTGTATAAAATGTGGTATATTAATGTAAACATTTTTTATTATTATATATAATATCAAATATGCCGCAAATTCATAATTGATTTGTTAAAATTAAGTAATTATAAAGATATATGAATTTTTTTTATTAGTTTTGATAAAATTAGTAACATTACCAACAGTAACAAATAATAATATAAAAAATTAAAATGAATGCTTATTGACTACCATTATAACAAAATTACCAAAAAAATCGTCTTTCCATTTATGGAAAGAAAAATGGGTGGGAAAAATTATAATAACAAATATAGAAATATTCAGTTTATTATTATTATATATAGATATATAGATTAATATTAATCAGTTTCTAATCCTAAAATTTATGTTAATCAGTTATATAATCCAAAAATTTATGTTAATTAGTTTCATAATCCCAAAATTACACCGTGGGGTAGTTATTTACTACTACTACTGCAACTAATAATAATAATAATAATAATAATAATAATAATAATAATAATATTAATATTAATATTATTATTATTATTCAGTAATTAAAAAGATATTATTTATTGTTTTAAAAAATATGTATTCAAATTTAGAAAGCTACTTTGAGCGGAAAATTTTGTTAGCTTCTAAAATTTTATGGTACTTCTCCTCTAAAATATGTTAAATCTATCCCCAAAAGACCTGCAACATAGAAAATTTTCTGACAATTTTTCTATCCAAAAATAATCTTAACTTTTGCGGTCGTTTAAAATTTAAAAAATAAAATATTAGATTTTTGTTCTTTTTTTACGTTAAATTTGATGAAAATAAAATTATACAAATTAATCTTACTGTATTGTGTAAATATTAATTATTTTTATTTTTATATCAGATCAATTTATTGTAATCTAACTTATTAGATATATTGTTATCTATATGCCAAAATTTGTGGAATTATAGGATTTAAATTGAACTACAATTTATCTCTATGGATTATTTAGAAGTTTTGTTTTGATATACTCTCATAATAAAATAATTAAAATTAAAATTAATAATAATATTATGACTTTTTATTGGGATTTTTAGTTACCATTAAATTGTGGCTCTATCAATCAAATAATATTATTATATCTTATATATAAATAGATGTTGATATAGATTTGTGTAAAAAAATATCACAACTAAAATTAATTTCGGAAGAAAAAAATTAATTTTTTTATTTAAGACAATATATCTCTTTATATATATATATATATCACAATTAACTTAAGAAAAATTATTTTATAGTAAATCATTAATTTTAGTGTATCTATATGTGTGTGTATATATATGTGGAATATGGATTTTAAATTAAAGATCGTGAAAAGAGAATTAATTAGATATATTTCTTAAAAAATATTGAAGATGAAACAAAAAAGTTATAAGCTTTTTGAAATTCTTAATGAAATAAAAAAAATAAAAAAAATTAAATTAACATATTTTGATAGATAATAACTTGAAAATGAATAAGTGCCGTAGCTTTATTAGTCAAATATATAATAAAAAGATATTGATATATATTTGTATAGAAAAATAAATATCATAATATATATACATAGATATGGTATATATATACATAGAAAATAGATATCATAATTACAAAGTAGTTTAGACGAAAAAATTTGATATTTTTTTATTTAGGGCGGTATTTCTGTTATTATATATATATATAGATAGATAGATTCGTTTAGGGGCAAAATAGTTTGTCATCCAAATTATTGAAATTTTGAATTATAATGTGAACTTGTTCTTGTTAATTACCTTATAAACTAAATTATGAATTATACTTTACCATCTACATCGATGTGAAGATATAAAAACAAATATGAAATTATGTGTGCGAATGCTACGACTTTGGAAGCAAGTTTGTAAATCACATTACATGTAACCTAATGAGGAGAAAAAGAGAGACCAATTCAGGGTTTTCAGTCTTTGGAAATTTAAACAAAGGAAACAATAAGTAGAGCTGCACCGAAAAGGTGTGTCTTTCGATGCACCTGATATACAAATTTTTTTGTATATATTGATATATATACATAAATACATTATGCGTTATATTTATATTGGGACGGAATGAACGGAGCACAAGGAGTTGCTGGACCCGCTCCAAAATGGGAGGGAGACCTGCGGCGTGACTCAAATTATGGTGTACTAGTAAAAAGGCATCTTGAGGTCTGAATCGCTCTTATCCGTTCGCTGAGTAACCTGAAGCCCGCGCCTCCGATTCGGGCCCATAAGCTGTCCTAAGATTGACACAGACAATGACCAACGTTATTACACATCTTGGCCTCTCACCCCCACTGCCTTGCAACTTGAGATTCATCATTTATTTTCAAGTTATCTATACATACATCCACTGCATATTTAATTGATGATATAAAACAGAGGATAAAAACAATTATCCACCCCATTTTCCAAATCTTATCACTTAATTTTTGTTAAACAAATAGCCACTTGCACCAAACTCGAGCACTGGTAGGCCCCCCTTGTTTCCCGCCCCCCTCTCTCTCTCTCTTTCTCTGCCCCTCCCCCACCACTCCGCCTCCAACCACCACTCTCAACAATCATCAACACTTGGGGGGGGCATCACATGCAGATTTGCTAATTGGTCAATTTCTGATCAAACCAAACCCAACAAGAAAAATGAGAGTATCTAGCGATGGCTAGATATTTATTTACATAAATTTCTTAGTTATACAAAAAATCTCAAAGCCAAAACTGTTCTATTCAACAGGAGAGATTATAGCAGATACAAAAAGAAGCTACCTAAAATATACAAAAAGAAAAACCTAAGATAGTACCACTGTCTGTGCCTGCTGCAAATACGAGGTGCATGTTACCATCACACCCCTGCCGAGGAACACTAAAAAGACTAAAAGAGATTTAAAGTAGTTATAGTTAAATATTTAAGCTATTCAAGGTCTTCGGGCTCCGCCTCGGGCTCGGGCTTCTTGTTGAGATCGATCTCGTCTTGAAACCAAGAGGGTTTCGGTGGTGTTGCATACCCCCCTTGAGCGGCGGCGGGGAAGCCGTTGGCCTGGAGGGCGTCCACCCTAGCGCCGACCTCAGCCGCCTTCTTCCTTATAGAGGCAGCGGAGAGGTCCTTCAGTCCGCCGTCGGAAACTTCATCCGGGAAGTTGAGTTTCGCCGTCGGGCCGCGGAGGTAGTACACTGCGGTGTCATAGGCTCGCGCCGCCGCCACGGCGGTGGAGTAGGATCCGAGCCAGATTCTAGATCGCTTGTTGGGCTCCCTAATCTCGGCCACCCACTTGCCCCACTTGCGCATCCGTATGCCTTTGTACGGCTTATCGCTCCTTCGCCGGTTCGCGGCTCTGGCAACACCGCCACCTGGGGAAGCGCCGCCGCCCTCCATCTCTCTTTAAATTTGATGTAAATCCTCTTAATGAAATATCTATCACTATCTTCTACAGTAGGAGAGGAGGCATCAAGAAAGTAAATGGAGAGGGGCGGTGGATTGGGGCGGTGGTTCGGCGGCCGGCGGCTTGAGGTCTAAGGTTCTTGTCATCTGGGCGAGCAGCCTGACTAGTTTTTATTCCTTGAAAGCAAGTTTTATGAGCAAAAAAAACTAACTAAAAAAATCCACCGACAGACACACACTCTCTCTCATCACTACCCCTTTTTATATCTATACAATACTCATATATATAGACGAGTTGGAGCTATATTATATATCTATAGGAATAAATAAATTTACAGCGTTTCCCATTATTCAGAAAATAAGAAAAAGTACCGGGCGTTACCTCGCATTAAAAATAATGCATATTTGGTTTGAGATGCTCTTATATTGATACTGATGGAATAATAAATGTAAATACTCTTTAACTGTTATCTCTACTCACTTTAATACAAAAATAATTTAGTATTTATTTATTTATTTTATCATACAAAAATACATCACACAATATGTTATGCAATCTATTATGAACAGATTATATGAGACGTGTTGCACGAAATGTTCATAAATACACAACGAGATAGTTGAAATAAATAAAGACATTCCAATAAGAATTTTAAAAAAATTAAATAGAAAAATCATTTAAATAATATATATAAAAGTCGTGAGGTGGGTAGAAAGATATTTTTTATCCTGCTCCACTTTATTCTTCTTCCAATTTCAAAATACATGTGAGTTTTAGAATTGTGCAAAATCATATTCCAAAATTAATAAATAATGTAACATATTAATTAAATGGAAAAAGGAGTGGAAACAGTGATGGCCCACAGAGAGAAGGGGGCGATTCGAAGTGCAAAAGTAAGGGCAGTGAATTTAGTAAAATCGTTAATTGCTGGAGTGGGGTGGGGTAGCGGAGAGACGGGTCCGAAAGTCAAGTCACAACGGTATCTATCCGCCCCACCGACCACCGACCTACCCTCTATATTTTCATTATATGTCCTAAACCCCAAATTAGAATATTCCTTAGCTATTTTAATTCTCTCTCTCTTCATGCATTTTTAATATATTGGAATTGGAATGTTTCAATACTCACTTCCATCTTAATCTGCTTCATTTCCTTTCCGCTCTTAACGAACATAATTAAGTCCATCCCTGCTAAATTTATTAATTTTTTTAAATTATTACTAAGCTTGTCATTTTTTTAATTTTATTTATTTAAATTTTTTTTTTAAAATTATTTTAAATTATTTTTTCAATCAGATTCAAATTCAATTTAAGTCTCAAATCAATAAATTAGTAAAGGTGTGATGTATCTTTAGTTTCCCATTCAAACAAAATTACAATCACCTTTCAAATCAAAGACTACAAAAAATAAAATAATAAACATTATATTATCTACAATCTTGTTTTAGATGTTCCTACCTTTTCTAACATTTAGCGTAGGGATCGCGCCAAGAAGACAAATTGAAGGTCAGATTATAAGCAGTCATAAGTACTTTTGATTTTTTACCCTAAATAATAATAATAATACTAATAATAATAATGTTATTATTATTATTTCACAGCCCTTAACCAATTTATTTACGAACTATAATTAAACAAGTTACTCAATATTCAAACTATGTTTGTTACAAACTCAAAAAACTTGTTTAGATTTTATTTGTTTTTCAGTTAAACAAATATAAATGAACGTATCCAAGTTTGAACTCAGGTTTTTTAGTTTTTTACTTAACGTTTTATTCGCCAACAGCCCTATTCATCATTGATTTACCATATATTAATATTAATTGGAAGTTGAATATAAATTATATTTCCTCCATTTAAAAAAATTATATTTCAAAATTGTTTTTGTCCAAAAAAATAGTTATATGTTTCAAAAGTTAATGTCTCGTAAATTTACTGAGTCAAAATAAAATAAAATTAATTTAAATCGCACAGATAAGTTATATATGAACAAATAAGTTAGATTATCGAATACAAAAATTGCATATGGTCTGATTTTTAAGAAGTTGAACCTTAATTAAATTGTCAAAAAATTAAAATTGTATTCTTAAGTAACATAACTCTTTTTTTAACAAAAGTAATAATTATAACTTGATTATTGTTTTAGACACACTAACATATGTCTATAATAGATACATAAATTATTTTAATTATTTCAATCTTTTTGAACGGTTTATTCAAATTCTTCAACAACAATTTCATTAATAAATAAATGATATTTTCAATACATATTTAATAAATCATATGATAAGATTAGAAGAATAAAATTTTACTACAGATATTACATCGATACTAAAAAAGATCACATTAATTTGATCCTCAAAAATCGAAAGATAAAATTTCTGAAAGCCTACTTAAACATACTGAACGCACACAACATTAGACAATGCTCTATTCCCTAAAGAAGGCAACAAATGACTATCGGTCTACCTTCCAATATCTACCTATAATACTAATAAAGTGATTAAATATGTCAAATAATATAAATTGGAGCACCTAAATTTTATCGTCTAATTAAAAATGAAAAAATGACCTGACATTCTTGATTTTCATGTCATTATTTATATAAATATAAATTAATTTAATATTATATATTAAAATATTAATCTATATTAATAGTGATCATTTTTTTTTATTTTAAATAGTATACTATAAGTTTGGTATGTATTCTTTTTTATTTTCAAGATTGACAATTAATTATTAATATGTATTACATAATAGTCATGTAATTTATTAAGATTTAATTATTAATCAAAATTATGTGAATAATAAAATATATATGTAATTATCATATACATAATAGCAAAAACATGTAAATATTGAGGGTAGATTATTTATATTCAACTATGTTTTTTATTTGGTTAATTATCTTGCATTTATTTGGTTTATTCTCATTATAAAAAAAATCATATTATATTATTTCATAATTCAGACACCAACATTACTTCTTTTGTAGAATTTCACACTGTGTTATATTTAATTATATCTAAAAATTATATATTAATATAATTATAAAGAGTGCTGCTAATGAATTAATATATTTATTAATTCAATAATTATATAGTATAAAAAAAATTAATTTTATTATAATTTTTTAACACATTCATAACTTTCAATAATCTTATTATTTCAATAAATTTAATTATCATTGCAAATACTTCAAATTTCATCATTAGTTTGTGTGCCCCTTACTTTCCCATTTTAAAGCATGTGTGTGTGTGTGTGTGTGTGAAATATGGAAAGAGTTTGAGAAGGGAATTTTGAAATGAGTAAAAGACCAAAAACAAGGATTTGTTGAGTCAACCAATGATGTCCGACAAATGTACGTTAGGATTCGTTCCCCTTCCATTCTCCAACAAATATTATTATAATAATAAAATAAGGTCAAATCAAGTTAACCACTGTGAGGAAATTACCTGAGATGCTGGACTATAAAGTCAAAATTGTTGGAAATTTCTTCAAACCAAAAAACACAAATGGTCCTGCAATCATGCGAGAGAAAAAGCATCTCCACCCACCCATGCTTATTATTGTTGTTTTCTACTCAAGTACACTACCCGTGTGTTTATATTGAGTTGGGCATAATTCGATTCAAGTTGTTCAATTTGGATAAAATTGTGGGTTGGGTTGGATTGATCTAGCCCACAACCATCTCCTCTAAACAATTCCCTATTTCATGTGTTCATGTTGATATCTCTTCACAAGACTTTCTCTATTCTTCTCTCCCTTCTTTCCAACCAATTAATTTGTTTTCTTTTATTTCTCATATATATTAATTAAGATATTACATTACAAAGTATCAAAAAATAATCAAAAATTTACCTCACAAACCTCCCCTACATACCAAACATAGAATTGAATCTTTGCTGGGACATAACTTAATGTACCACTATTAAGCGAACACAAAATTTGAATGTTTTCTTGATCATCATAATTTTTATTTGAATTTTGTACCACATTAATTGTGCGTATAATAAGTTGTAAGGCGCAATTATTTTTCCCATTTTCCTTTAAAAAAGAATATTTCAATCCATTATTAATAATATGAACTTTTCTATCGTTTTCTATATATTCTTATTAAAATGTCCTTACTCTTCCGTCATGTATAACCTCATATAGCCATATGTGGGGTTGATGGGGTGTTACACGATATAGCATGGGAATAGGGTTGGATTCAAGATCTTTATTTTTTAAAATATAAAAGAAAGACACAAATTAATTACAAACATAAACATAAAAATAAAATTTCACTATAAGATCGATTTTATACTATATCTTATTCTCATCGAAAGACAATAATTGTTGGGACGGTCATTTCTAAAGACTAACTAATATATACTTTCAAATAATGAATAAATAGTAAAAAGACAAAACACAAAAGCATTAGTGGCACATGCGCCACAGTAGGCGATGTCCGTCCCTCTTTCTCATCAAATTCAAAGACCTCTCTTTTGCCTATTGAAAAAAATTATATTTATTTGTGTAGCTACGTACTATTTATTTAATTAAAACATATTATTATTTATTTAACAAATATTTTTTAATTTATTATTTTAATAATAATAATATTTGTAATTAATTAAATAATACTATATATCGGGTGTACAGTGCACTCGATGTACAACAGACTTCCTATTTATCTATACTCTTACTAATAAGTAGAAACTTTTTGTTCTTATAAACTTGTTAGAAATGTTTTTTTTTTCTTTTTTCCCTATGCAAAATCGGTACACATACTCTTTACCACTAAATTACATATATATATTTATACATAAGCATATAGGTCAAATACATTGAGATACGATGATTTGTCATTTTTACTGTGGATCACATAGTAAAAGACCAATTATATCCTTAGTGATCATTAAGACTAAAATAGTCTTTCTATTTCACGATGAACAATGAAAAGAACAAATAATATTGAATTTTAGAAGATGTGCAATCAAACATTAACATTATAAAATAAGGGTAAAAAAGCAATGTACAATAGTTTTCACAACACATAGACAGCATTTAGTTACAGGTAGGGACCCATCTTTGGCCAGCTTTTGCTTAGAAATTACACTAAGGAAGTATCACCCAGTTTAATGTCCAACATTAAAAGTACCTAAAATTTCATGTCTGGTCTTTCTTTGGCCAGCTGTGATGACTCGTGACATAATAAGATCCCATTACGTACCGTCAAATATCTCCAACATGCTCTAAATATTAATCACTTATCATATAAATATAAATAAATGTCCACAGCATAATGCTTTTTTACCTGGAGTGATATGTTATGAAACAGACATCCAAGCACTAATATATACATTGAGTGATGTAATCTTTTGTTTTATGATGCAGATATTCAAAGTTTCTTAATTAGTTTTGGAATGGTACGCCTAATCTCTTATGCTTGGACACCAATTCGTGTATTATTGACGCTCTTAATTTCATATTTTCAGAAGAATGTTAAGATTTTATTTTTAGGATATGGTGACTATTTGGTCAAGATTGTCTTATGCAATGTTTTTTATGAGATATATTGAGTATTGATGTCGAGATTTTAGCCCGGTTCAGATTGTGGTTCCCCTCATCAGTGATCAATCCTAACCACATTCAAAATTCGGTAACTCACTGTCACTCTCTTACGCACATAAGTGTATCCCTACTGGTCAAGCACAAAGTAAGAAATGGGATAATAGAGAAGACTATAGAATACCGTTCTGGTTTTTCATATATCCTATATAGAGGCTAGTGAATATCATCACATATATATGGGTATATGAGTTGACATAGGGTTGCCATGGGCTTGAGTTGGCTTAGGGACATATCTTATTGAGTCATACCAAGTGAGCATCAGAATAACAATCTCCATCTTGGCACACACCATATCACTGATCGCGAGGCAGAATCATATAACTCATCATTGTCGGATTTCACTAGGTTACGAGCCCAGAGAAACACACATGCACATGCTATCAATCAATTGAGTCAAAATATAGAGTCTGCATGCAAGATTTAAACTTTTCAACGGACAAACATTTAATACCCATATGAGCAGGATTAAATTCAGACGCAGTCTTTTCCAAATTTATTATGCCTTTTTCAACAATATCACGTATGAAATGGAACCTAACGTTTATGTGTTTAGTCCTATCATGGAATATTGGTTTCTTACACAATTGTATGCCGGATTGACTATCGGAGTATAAAATCACCTTACCTTCCAAAAATCCAATTTCTGAAAGAATACCCGTCAACCAAATAGCCTCTTTCAAGGCCTCGGTTGCAGCAACATACTCATACTCGGTAGTTGAGTGTACTACAATCGATCGAAGTTGGAATTTCCAACTTATGCAAGAACCACACAAAGTGCACACAAAGTGAATACATAAGATGTGGTGGATTTTCTACAGTCTCTATCATTAGCATAGTTTGAGTCCACATAGCCAATTAATTTCACCCCTTGTGCAGTTTTTGAAAACATCAAGCATACTTTTTTAGAACCTTTCACATACTTAAGTAACTACTTCAAAGCTTCCCAATGGGGCGACCCCGGGTTTGACATATACCTACTTAAGCGACTAACCGAATATGCAATATCCGCTCTAGTGCTCACCTTAAGGTACATGACAGAACCAATAGCATTTGAATATGGTACTTTGCACGTATAAGAGATTTCAGAATCAATCTTGGGACACTGATCCTTACTAAGCACAAAATGAACAGCTAAAGGCACATTCATAGATTTAGCATTGGACATGGAAAATTTACTTAAAACTTTCTCCACATACGAAATCTAGTTCAACCACACAACATGATTTTTCCTATCTCTAACAATGTTCATGACTAAATCTTTTTAGCGTCCCCTAAGTCGTTCATGCCAAAATTATCATATAAACATTTTTGCACATGCTTAATAGACTTCTCACAAGGACTCACCAAAAACATGTCACCCACGTATAATAGCAGGAAAATAGGAATAGATGCATTCTTTTTTAAATACAGACAGTGATCATGCAAACTTCTTTCAAATTTCAATGCTAACATGCATTCGTCAAACTTCATATTCCATTGCCTAGGTGATTGCTTTAAGCCATACAAAGATTTATTCAACAAGTACACAAACTCGGACTTTTTAAGGTCCACAAAACCATCAGGTTGGCGCATATAAATCTTTTTGTCAATATCACCATGCAAAAAAAAACACCCATTTTCACATCCATTCGTTTTAATTCCCAATCAAATTGAGCAACTAAAGCAAGCATAATGCGCACAGTGGTAAATTTGACAACAGGAGCAAAGATTTCGGTATAATCTATCCCCTCTTTTTGAGTAAATCCCTTAGCCACTAATCTAGCTTTATATCTAATCCCATCAATTTCGTTCTTGACTTTGAATAACCACCTACAGTCCACTAGGAGCATGCTTTTGGCCTAGGTACAAGAGTCCAAGTTTGATTAATATGCAAAGATCTCATCTCATCTTTCATAGCATTTAACCATTCTACTGATTCCTTAGATTTTAAAGCTTCTTTATACGACTTAGGTTCATTCTCATCAGACTCAAAAGTGTTGAAAGCATGATTATAAATGTGAAAATCACTTAGCTTTGATGGGAGCTTAGTTTTCCTCCTAGTCCTATCCCGAGCTAATTGGTAGTCGTCCAACGATTCACCTTCCTCATTATCATTTTCAACATTTTCAAGTAAGTTGGTTTCGTTTTGCACATTATCAGGTTCATTATTATAAGGTACATGCTCCACCTCAGACGAAGTCACATAAGGAGTAGATAAGGGCACATAATCAGATAAACATGGAAATTCGGATTCATTAAAAATGACATCTCTACTAATAACCACCTTATATCCTGGTTCACTATTAGACCACAGCCTAAAGCCCTTAAACCCTTCAAGATATCGCAAGAAAATGCATTTTTTAGATCGAGGATCTAATTTATCACCTTTTTATGCACAAAAGCAGAACAACCAAACACACGTAGTTTAGAGAAATCAAACTTTTCACCAGAAAATATTTTTTCAGGATATTCTCCATTTAAAGGCACACAGGGGGATCTATTAACCAGATATGTGGCAGTAAAAACTGCTTCGCCCCAAAATTCCTTAGAAAGGCCCGAACATGCTAACATGCTTCTCACCCTTTCTATTAAGATTCGATTCATCCTTTCAGCTACACCATTCTGCTGAGGTGTGTAAGGAACGGACTTATGCCTCTTAATACCCGAGTTAGCACATAATCTATCCATAGAGTTATTGCAAAATTCTAAAACGTTATCGGTCCTTGGTATTTAATCTTTTTACCAGTTTGATTCTCTATTTGAGTTTTCCAAATTTTAAACTTATAAAAAATGTCATATTTGTTTTTCATTAAAAATACCCACATCTTTCTTAAGTAATCATCAATAATAGACAAAAAAAAATATGCACATCCATCATGTATGGGTACACTGGCAGGACCCCACACATCGGCATTACAAATACTCAAGAATGCCAGTACAATGAGATGTCTTAGGGTAACGGGAAACAGGAAAACTAATTTTATGATGCTTGCCTAACACAAATGAATCATAGAATGCCATGCATGACAATTTATCATTACCAAATGAACCTGCCTTTTCCAAAATTTCTAACCCATTCTTACTCATGTGCCTTTGTCGGTTATGCCATAATTCAATTTTATCTTCTTTAGCAACATTTACGAAGGATTCTGACTCATCATTGCAAACATACAAGTTGTTTTTCTTTCTAGCTTCAAAAATCATGGAATTTCCCCATATAATTTTCATAACACCCATTCCCCACCTCCCCTCTAGACCATCGTCTTCTAGAGCGGCACATGACATCAAATTGTTACTCAAATCAGGAATATGCCTAATATTTTTCAACTTAAGCACATAACCATATTTACACAGCAAAGTCACATCACCAAAACCAATTACGAGACTTTTTTTTTTTATCATTAGCCATGCAAACAAAACTACCGGAAGTTTTTTTATATGATGAAAATAGAATTTTATAGGAAGACATATGAAATGTGCAACCAGAATCAACAAGCCATTCATTTTCATTAGAATGTATGGAATTCACACACAAATCATCACGGATGTCAGACACGATAAAAACTTCACCATAATCAGTAGAAACTTTGTTTTCCTTGTTATTATCCCGTTTCTTCTTAGGTCTAGGACATTTTTTAGCAAAATGACCAGTTTCATTACAATTAAAACACCTTTTTTCATTAGAAGTTTTATTATTCCTCTCTTTATCAAAGTTTTTATCATGAGTTTGTTTGTCAAAAACAACCTTTTTCCGTTGTTTCCCTCTAACAAACATCACTGACTCACTTTTCACCCATGGATTTTCCTTTAGATCCATCTCCTTACTCTTGAGACCGTTCCTGACGATTTCAAGCGAGATTTCATCCCTGTCATGCTTAATAGCAGACTTAACGTCCCCATAAGTATCAGGGATGGCATTCAGAAGGACAATAGATGAATAGTCATCAATGTTCTCATCACCAGTTTGTTTGATATCTTGAATTTATTTTGTGAAAATATCCAAATTTTCATCCATATCCTTATTTCGGTCAAGTTTGAACCGAAAAAATTTCTCTACGAGAAACAATTTACAAGGAAATTTCTTGTCGCCAAAAAGTTGTTCTAGTTTTTCCCAAAGTTCTTTAGCGGAATCTAGTTTCCCAACTTTCCTAATCATAGAATCAGATAAGTTCAAGATAATCAAAGAATATGCTAACTCATCCAAATTGGATTTCTTCTCCTCTGTTTCGGTTTCAAAAAATGCAAGGGTAATACACTTATACACCTTTTGTTGTATAAGGAGTCCCTTCATTTTTTGTTGCCAGATAATAAATCTGACTTACTATCGAATGGAACAAGACATAAATTAGATAGAATAGCCATTTCACAAACAAGCAATCACGAACATACAAATAAGTAGAGGGTAAGCGTACTAATCTCGTAGCACCTGTTGATATATGCAGCAGAAATAAAGGAGATAAATAACCAATATCACACAAGATATAATTTATTGGCAAATCAACGAGCACGTATTTCTATGGATTATATCAGCAGCAAATATCAATCCTTTACCAAATCCCACGGTGTCTA
The DNA here is from genome assembly GCA_028749325.2 of Caryopteris x clandonensis. Classification (NCBI taxonomy): domain Eukaryota; kingdom Viridiplantae; phylum Streptophyta; class Magnoliopsida; order Lamiales; family Lamiaceae; genus Caryopteris; species Caryopteris x clandonensis. The sequence goes on from JAPYKT020000013.1 coordinate 6,337,425, forward strand.
TTATGAAATGTAAAAGAGTATTAGCCTCTTTACCATAACGAGACCCTATGGTGAGGGTCTCAAAATACACCTGACGAGACCATATAGTAAGGGTCTCAAAATAACCTGACGAGGTCCCGAGCCGGCTGCAACAAAGGGGGCAGCGGGCTTGCACACGGGTGCACTTACGACGAAGTCCCCCTCATCTACACGGGAGTAGGAAAGACGTTAATGGATTGACCATGTTATTCACAGCCTACAAAACAACACTAGAAAAACAATCACATGCACACAGAAAAACCCACTAAACTCGGGAAATTACCTTCGTGGACCAAGTACAGAATCTGACCCAAACATTTTTCTTCCTTCCTCTTTTTTTTTTTTTTTTTTCTTTTTTGTGTCTGTGTGTTTTCACAAAAGGAACAACCCTTTTTTCTTTGTTTGCTGCTGATATCGCTAATGGAAACAAAAGTAACATGCCTTCCCTTTTTATTTATTTTGTTTGCTGCTCTTCTTGCTGGAGCAAAACAAAAAGTAGGAACTACCCCTTCTATTTTTCATTGTAATCAACCACCAGCCACAACCAAGAATAAATGAGAAAATTGGTTAATGTTCACGTGAACAGAATCCAAAACAACGAGAGAGTCTCATCTCGACGCAACCGTGGCTCTGATACCACAGTTGAGTATAGATGTCGAGACCTTCGCCTGGCTCAGGTTGTAGTTCCCCTCATTATAGATCAGTGACCAATCCTAACCACACTCAAAACCCGGTAACTCAATTTCACTCTCTTACACACACAAGTGTTTCGCTACTGGTAAAACACAAAGTAAGAAAATGAAGAATAGAGAAGATTATAGAATACAATTCTAATTTTTCATATATCATATATAAAAGCTAGTAAATATCATCACATATATAAGGGCATATGAGTTGACCTATGGTTGCCATAAGCTTGAGTTTGACTTAGAAAAAATATATTATTGGGTCATAACAAGTTAGCTATCAGAATAACAAGACCGATTCTAATACATTTTGCAAATGTTATATAATAGTCATAGAAATACCCCACAGTACATCGCCACTACAATTGCATAACACAAAAACCCAGCTCACCTATGCAAGACTCAAAAATGTAGGAAGCATCTTTATTCAATGGCATCCAACGTTTAAATGGAGTTTCAATGTTGAGCTCATCTAATTCTCTCCTCAGAGTCGAAAAACTTAACATAAGCTCAGAGAATCGATCATCAGCGAACTAAATAATAAACTCTGAACTCTTACAAACATAACCAGAGATAAAATGATTCCAATCATTCCAAATCTCTCTCTCTCTCTCTCTCTCTCTCTCTTCACACGCAAATTCATTAGGATACCTGGTAGAATTACCATGAAAGCAAGGATGGGGAATTAAGGATATCAATGTCCCTAATCTATCAATGATCCATTAATATAAACACAAACATGTACAATACTGGCAATTGAAAATTGATAACCTCTAGACTATATATGAAATTATACGTTTGTTTTGATTTGCTATACTTCATCAAAGACAAAATTGCCTAACCAAATACATGCCAAAGCTATACATTAATCTCACTAACCTAAATTTACTAATTTTGTTCTGGGAGTATCTATGCACACCACACTTTTTACTTTGCACACCACAATTACTATGCACACCACACAAAACGTTATTTCAAAATTCAATTTTACTAAACCCACCCCCAAAATACCTATTATACCCTTTTAAAAAAATAAAGAAATCAGAAATAGAAATAAGAAATCAGAACTCAGTTCCTCTAAACCCTACCTCCGCGCCGAACACCCATTTCTTTTCTTCTCTCCCCACCCCCCTCATCACGTTCGAAGACTCTTCTCCTCTCCTCAAAAATGATAATGGATGCAGAAGGCGACAATGTGTCGTGTCCTCCAAGTAATATTTCTCGTAAAAGACAAAACTATTTTTTCCATACCGCAACGTGTTCGGTGCTAGTTGGCCACACACCCTACGATGCGTTTGGCTCTGGTACACCGAACATAAGTCCAAAAGTTCAGTGTCCACAGGCCGAACATACGTCCAAGCATTCGATATCAGCAGCCGAACTCATCCACAGGCGTTCGGCGTGCATAGGCCGAAGGCATCTCTACACGTTCGGCGTGCACCGACCGAACGTTCCAATACCTGTTCGGTGTGAACTGGCTGAGCGTTCCTTAACCTGTTCGGCGTGCACTGGCTGGACGTTCTTTAACCAGTTCAATGTGCATTGGCTGAACATTTCTCTGTTCGGCACAAATTTGTGGGCAGTGAATGCTGTATTGTGAATGTTTCGTTAATTCAGTCTTCTTGGATGTTGTATTGTGTGGCAGTGAATGTTGGAATCAGTCAGTGATTATGTTTTTATTCGAACATATTTTGTTATCAATTTTATTTTCTTGTGTTATAGTTTATGAAAGAAGAAGGAGATGACCAACAGCATCAAACAGAAGATTAAGGGCTGCACAACAATCTGAATTTGTGGCAGGTCCTTCTACAAAAGATGATATTGGTAGGTCTTAAGAATTCGAGGCATATGCTGATGTGCCTCAAGAACAAGAGGGGCAAGTGAAACATGATGAGATCCTAATGGGCCCATTTTCTGGTGGTCCTCATGATCTGTCATTGTTACAAAATTTTAAAACTCATGTAGTTGCCGACGTTTGGAACGGCATTGAGAGAGGTGTTTTAAAATACCTTTGTCACACTTCTAAGCTTCTGAAATGGGTGTATCTGGAAGATGAGATGACACGAGTTTGGATAGGGCAGATTAGATGACGTATTGTATCTACTTGGTCTACCAGTGATAGGGCGGCCAATGCATGTCGCAGAGGAGACTTCAAAATTCTCCCCTGTATTGATTTATCGATTGTTAGGTGTGTCAGTTGAGGATGTTATATCGGCACTTAATGACAAGAGGGATCAATCAGTGAAGTTAAAGTGGCTGCGTAGCACCTTCTTGGACATATGTCAAATTTTGAAGAGACCAATTGCAGAAAAGACAGCGAGAGCATATATACTATATATTCTTGGTTGTATAATATTTTCCGACAAAAGTGGTACTCGAATTGCAGCTAGCTATTTGAAGCTACTAGAAAATACAAGTGTTGTTGGGGAATATGCATGGGGTGTTGTAGCTCTTGCCTATCTTTACAGGCAACTGGGATCTGCATCAAGATCGGGTGTGAAGCAAATAGTTGGGTATCTTACATTGTTGGAGGTAAGTTATTGTTTTAAAATAATTTTATTTTAACATTATGCTACAATTTTTAATATGTTGTACCACTGTATTTCTATACATGTAGGCATGGATTTACGAGCACTTTCTGACTAGCCCACGACCTCAACTCAATGTTGAGTACGATCCTAGATATCCACTTGCTATGAGATGGTCACAACATGGACAAGGTGGAGCCAATACTTTAGGCTTGTAGGCTTGTAGGCTTGTAGAGAGTGGTTGGATTCACTTCAACCTCACAAAGTAAGTGTGCCTTTTTATTTACGTTGATTATTTTTATACTAGCTATATGTGTCTTTCAAATATATAACTTGAACAATTCATTACGTAGGTAAATTGGGATCCTTACCAGCAGGTGCGTGATCGATTTCAACATCCTGAAGTAACGTTTTATCATGGTTGCATAAGGGCGTTTGACATTGTCGAACCATACCATCCTGATCGTGTGTTGAGGCAGTTTGGCCATGTCCAGCAAATACCATTGCCTCCATTGGATCTAGACTATACAAGAAGAGAAAAAAATCCTGGGCAGTATATACTTGTGTGGGGTGTGCTGGGGATCCATGTTATTGTTGTGGGACAGTCATATTTTATCCATGCGACGATGAGGGAGACTTGCTGACCCAATATGGGAGACTGCACCTGAGTATATGGATTGGTACCGTATATTTTCCCATCCACAGGTACAAAATCCCAATCGTACATCTGTAGCACAACAGTTTCCTGCTGATACGAACCCCAGTCAATTGTGGGTTCGAAACGTTGAGACACGAAACATTCTCGACCCACTAGTTCGCATGTGGACAACTCATGATCCGCAATTATCTATTGATTACATTGTGCCAAGAGTTGAGCAAGCTGCAAGAGTACTCCATGGCCTAACATTGGATGATGGACATGACGCATATGAATAGTCATTAGACGACTTATATATTTTATGTACTTGGTTTTTATCCCCTGCCTTGTAAGAAGGGAACTTCCGATTATTGATGATTTAGTTTTGTTAACCTCTTGTTTTGTCAAGTGTGTGATTTTAATTTGTTATATTTGTTTTCATTATTGATATTCTTCCTTCTTTGCGAATCAAAATTAAATACTATATTTAAGCGAATCAAAGTAAAAGTTGAAATATTTGTAAGTAATTGATAATGAAAAATATAAATACAAATGATATAGAAAGTATAATTATTATAAGAATTACACAATTAAATACTATATTGTTCGTCGAAAAACTAAACCACGCACACGTTCGGCCAACCAGGGCCGAACATAATATCAGGCGTTCGGCCAATTGTAGCCGAACACACTACATAATGTTCGGCGAATGCTGGTCGAACGCCTTGTCTATGTTCGGCCACTGTTGGCCGAACGCCCTATTGTATGTTTGGCCCTGGTTGGCCGAACGTTTTATTTGTTAGAAAATACATGATTTATTTGTCTAATAATTATATTTTCTATATCATTTATATTGTATGGTCTATTATTGATTACTTATAAAATATTTTACATTTTATTTTACACCCTTGTAGGTAATATTCCATCTAAACTTAGAAAATGTAGGAAATATTATGGCATATTTTAAAGAAAAATATTCAACACTTCAAACAATTCAAACAAGAACAAAAAAAAAATGTCAAATGTATAAGTACATATCATTCATTTCCTAAACAAATTGCATTATACATTTGAAATTGTGTTTTCTAGAATATCTCCCATCTAGCTGCACAAGCACTACGATGTTCATGCCATACCTGCAGAACAGGAGGCAACGGGCATCCAGAAATCAATGTGACCTGCCACAATAAACGTACAGTTACTACCCCGCAAAGATTAATATGAAAAAAATAATAATAATACTGACACACCCCGCAAAAATGTCTGCTTTGGTCCACCAATACTATGCAAATAAGTTTCGGATCTTCTGAATTTGCAGTCCTCGGGGGAAGGAATGTATAGTTTGCAATTGATGTTAGTACGACAAGTGCTATCTTGTAGACAGTTGCAATCATGTGACCCATATCACGTATATCTAGTCAGTGTCGTCTATAGGCTCTCTCCTCAAAATAATGTAATGCATCTTCAACTTCCCCAACATGTTCGTGTTCTTTGAATATTGGTGCATACATTTCCCCAAATTTTTGTAATTCATTAATGAGGTCACAACGAACTGTAGACCACGATTCTTCCCTGAAGTTCATTAACTCAGCAATTGCACGAAATCCGCAATGTCCGTCTCCTCTAACATTCTTAGTCCCATAAACATATGCCAAAAGATAGGTGGAATATCTTCAAAAAATTCAATATTCTTGTTTGTGCTAACAACATTAGATGCATGACGAACCACCTGTAAACCATACAATTATCATAAATCAAATGGAAAAGAAAAGAAAAACAAAACACAAGTTTTTTTTATCAATGAAAATTACCTTTTGCTTTTCTCTACGAGTCAAACTAAACATAGCACTAGACACATTTTCTCCACTTATGATAAATGTTTCCTCCACTAGCGAACAACTGTCATTGATGGACTGGACATACCCAAATGCACTCGGATCTCTTTTGGTTGAGGTGTTTTTTTTTTTTTTTGCTTTGGTAGGTCGTCCACGCGTACGTGGTTGGACTTGTGGTTCAATAAGGGATGATGTAGTTGGGTTTGCAAACTCTCTTAACCTCTTCAACATTAACAACTTCTCTAATTCATCATGTGCACCTTCAAACTGATTAACAATTTCACCAAGTGTCTTCTTGAAACTATTATCTATGTCGTCTCCTATATTTTTATTTACCCCATCCACAGGTTCCATAGCAAGCTTTCTCCAAAATTTATCAACTCTATTTAGAGGAATGGACATGTTCCCCCGAACATGTTCAGCTAGCTCATGAGCACATAGAAGACCGCAAGTCTTTCATAAAATACACTCACATAATAAAGGATCCATGCCATTTTCTCTAACACCAACCATTTCATCGAAAATCATATCCAAAGAAGAAATAGAAACCATACCCCGTAACATTTTAAATACAGGAGATGAGTATCTATGTTGGACTATATTGATGCTCTTCTCGAATGAACTTTTGATTGCATTATGCGATGTTTCGAGAAGAATGAATTTTTTTCCCAACACGTTTCAAAATTCTCTGTACTCAATTGAAGTTGTTTTTTCAACTTGGCATGCTGGCCCTCCGCCCTATATTACAAAAAAAAACATTAAATCAATTCATTAATGAGCATATAACATACAATATATACAGAAATAAAAAAAATGATATAGCATATAAATGACAGATGATTTTTTATTACCTATTTGTTGTGGTATTTTCAAAATGCATCAAGTTGTTTACCCAACAAGAAACAAATCGTTCCTTATATCCATTGATACAATTATCCAAAACATATTTTATAGCATCTTTTTTATAGGAAAAATCATTCTCAAATCTCTTCAGCAACTCTTCGAACATGTGCTCGGACTCGGCAAAGATCAACGAATTCCAATTACAATAAAAATAATTTCATTGTTCTTTTGTACTAAAGTACTTCTTGCATTTGGCCATTATTTTGTTGATGTGCCACCAACATAGCAAATGATGAGAACTAGGAAAAGTCCTCTTGATTGCATTAATCAATGCAAGTTCTCGGTCAGTTACAAATATTTTTGGTAGGTTGGATAGGTCCATCAAATCTTTAAGGACATTGTATGCCATAAATAATTGTCCTCCTTTTCACATTCTAGATAGCCACATGCAACTGAAAAGGTCATGTTTGTGGAAGTCACCTCGACAATTTCTAACAACGGTAGTTTATAGCGGTTTGTTTTGTATGTATAGTCCATTAACAAGACATTTGAGAATGCACACAACAACTTCACACTTGTCGGATGGGCCCAAAACATATCTTTGACAGCATCTGTTTGCTCACACTGCCTAGTATGAAAAAAAAAATCATTATCTTTAAGTTTACCCATTAGATATTGCATTTGTGACCTGCCACAATGTTCGACTTGTTTATTCTTCTGTCGAATATTGTAGATAGTCTTTATCGTGAATTTATTTTATGTATACCACTTCTGCAAAGTAAACAATATTCCCCTAGGACGACTATTACCCGTAGACAGATCAGACACCAACTTCAACTCATCCGTAGTTAAACGACCAGCATAAGAGTGACCCTCTAAATATATTGTCAACTCATGATTATGCAAACCAAAAATAACCTCCAAGGCCCATGCATGAGTCACTTTGTAATATGTTCCTTTTAGACGAAATGGACAAACACATTTCTTGGTTCCGTGACAACGATTCTCAATTGTTTTTCCTTTCCTTGATATATTCTCTACCTTTTCCTCTTCTCTTCCACATTCCTCTGTTTCTTTATTTTCACTTTTCTCTGTGGAATTTTTTTTTTTCGTGGACGATATTTACCCCCTCGTTCGCAACTTAACCACAAACGAGGTCGTCTCCATTCATCTCCAATTTCTGACTTCATCACAACTACCACCATGCCTAATGGGCTAGCCTTTTCACGTACCCAAAAAATCAAATTTTCTCGTGATTCAAACAATTTCATTGTATTAAAGACATCTTGGTAATCAACAACTAGCTCATTGTTATTTGAAATAAAAGTACTTGTTCTTGATGTCTCCTGCAAATAATATAATAAAAGTATTATTTAGCAACATAAAATGACAAAAAAAAGTTGAAAAAATGTGACAATTTGTGTTCGGCCTGCAACAGCCGAACGTTACCAGATGCGTTCGGCATGCGAGAGCCGAACATTACAAGATGTGTTCGGCCTGCAATTACCGAACAATTTTAATGTGTTCGGTTGGTTCCCAACGAACACCTTGTGAAGTGTTCGGTTGATATCGGCCGAACGTAGCTGTTTCTGTTCGGCTGATGCAGGCCGAACGCTTTCAAAATCAGAATTCGCTGTTTGCGATTTCTGCTATAACTTTTGATTGTATAAAAGGATGAAACTTACAATAAAACATATGAAAAACTTACCGAATTTACAGATAAATGTTGATTCCATCGTGAAAATCTCTCGTTTACAATAAATGTACCGATTAGGGTTTTCAAAGAGGGAGAATGTTTAGGTTTCTTAACAAAGAAAGTATGAAAATTTTATCTTGTTTTTAGGTTATATGTTAGATTTTTTAATTTTAAAATAAGGGTATATAGGTCAAATATATCATGTCTATTTTTGTCCAAAATAATTATGTGGTGTGTATAGAAACTCCCTTTTGTTTTGGAAGGAACCTAAATTTACTAAGGGTATTTCTAAACACACCACAAAAATTACTATTCACACAATTTTAATTTTTTGAATAAATTTAAATATAATATAAATGACAAATGTACACTTATATATATATTTTAAACAAAATCATAATATTGTTATTATTGTTGTTCTTTATTCTTGACTCTAAACACACACACACTAACCCTATATTTAAAGGAATAAAAATAAAATGTAAAATATATTATAAGTAATTAATAATAGATCATACAATATAAATGATATAGAAAATATAATTATTATAAATATTAGACAAATAAATCATGTATTTTCTGTCAAATGACTAAAATCGCGCCCACGTTTGACCAACTAGAGCCAAAACATGCAATATGGCGTTCGGCCAACTATGGCCGAACACACAGCATAGTATTTGGCCAATGATGGCCGAACGCCTTGTTGTATGTTCAACCTCAATTTTCCGAACACTATGCTTTGTATTCGGCACTATTGGCCGAACGTCATATTTTATCTTCGGCCCTGGTTGGCCAAACGTGCGTGCGATTTAGTTTTTCGACAAAAAATACAGTATTTAATTATGTAATTCTTATAATAAATATATTTTCTATATCATTTGTATTTCTAATTTTTATTATCAATTACTTACAAATATTTCAACTTTTATTTTAATTCGTTTGAATATAAGGTTAATGTATGAGTGTGTGAGCAAAGAATAAAGAATATCAATAATGAAAATATTATTGTTTATTTTTTAAAGAAAATTACATAAGAATATATATGTCATTTACATTCTATTTACTTTTATTCACTAAATTAAAATGGTGTGAAAAGTGATTTTTACGGTGTGTTTAGCAATACCCATTTACTGAATCTCTATATATGGCTTAAGGGAGAAAAGAAAGATATAAACTCCAAATGAATTCTTACATTACAAACAAAATATTGAAATTAAATTAAATTTAAAAAAAAAAAAAAAAACATAATTGTCATTCGAAAACGTAAAATTCAAAATAAAATTAAATTCAGTGCATTGTTGAACGTGAGACGTGATGTGGACACATGGCGTGCCTTCCATGCATGACACAACACATAGCAAGTGCAAAAGTAATATGGTGCATTATACTTAATTTAATATAAATTAAAATTATAACTACATTTACTAACTTAAAATCTGATGTAAAAGTTAAGTGAATGTACAATAAATTATAGAGGATTTAATTTGCTCTATATTATACACAAATGCAGTATAATACTTGTTCTAAAGTAGTGAAAGTATTGGAGATGTTCTTAGGCTAAACAAGAAATTATCTCTAAATTTCTGCATCTAAATGTAATGATATTTTACCTTCCTCTCGTTTTATAACAATAATAACAACAACAACAATAATAATAAATTAATTAATTAATAAAATGACCCCAGGAATAAATAAATTAAAAAAAAACAAAAAACAAAAAAACCTTTTGTTCTCATAATTTTTAATGCTTTTTGGTGATATTTGGTAATTTTATTGGTGATCACTATAATGCCAAAAAAAAAAAACTTTTTCATGGAGTTGTTAAGATTCGGATTTTTCATGTTTGATTGTGTACAAGTTAATTTTTTAATTTTTTAAAATTTATTTACATATGAAATTTAAATATTTCATAGTGTCGTAATCTATAGGAAAAATATACAAATTAGTCTTAAACTCTATGATCAATTAGATTCTTAACAATATTTTATCCAAATAAGCCATTGAATTTTTAAAAATAAATTAAATAAGTCCATGAACTTTTAGTTATAAAATAAATAGGAACATATCAGTATTAAAATAATTCAATTGAAAAATATTTAATAAATCAAATAAAAATTATATTTAAATAAATTAAGTTTAACAAAATAATTTAACATTATATAGATACAAAAACAGTTGAGACTTGCAATTCGTTATTTTTCTATAGATTTTAATTTTGATCCTTTACTGTATTTAAATAATTTGAGGTCTTTGAGATTTTTAAGAAAAATCATGATCTTTAAATAAATTTGTATTTTAATCACGACTTTTAAATTTTTGTAATTTTAACCACCATCTTTTCACTTTTTACAATCTAAAGCACGTGACAATTTTATGTTATTTTTTTTATATTTCTCTTAAATTATAATTTATTTATTTATTGTTGTTGTTGTTGTTATTGTTGTAATTATTACTGTTTTTATTTTTATATTTGAAATACTTTATATGAAATTACATATAACAAATTATGTTTTGTATATTATTTCTGCTACATATGAAAAGACATTAAAAGCATCATACATGTTTTTCTTTAGTTATATTGAGTATTTATGAATTCACACATAATTAATTATCTAGTTCATCTACTTAAATATTTGAAGTCAAGATCAAGATTAGACTAGAAGACATTAATTTTTTATCCAATTATAATTAATTTATAAATATGAGATATTAATTTATTTGTTGGTACATAGTATCCTTGCAGTGAAGATTGACTGTTTCGTCGTTGCAACATCACCTTAAATTCATTGAATTTTTTTACATGTTTTGAATTGTAAAAAAATTTAAGTTGGTGATTAAAATTACAAAAATTATAAGATTGTAATTAAAATGAAATTTTTTTAAAAGGTCACGATTTTTATGCGATTAATCCTTTATATTATTATTAGATTTTTTAAATTTCTATATTATTAAATAATTATCTGAATTTATTTGTTAGTTTCTTGATTTATAAATATTTCTGATTTGATGTGTTAACATTTAGATTTATTAAATATTTTCAGATTTATTTAGTTATTTTAAATATTTAGAAGAATTATATTTGTCTCATATTTAGACGTTTAGGTGTTTATTTGGCCAATTTTAAAAGTTCAAGAACATATTTGACAAAAATGAAAGTTTAACATCTCTTTTGACCTGAGGTATTAGTTTTAAGGGTAATTTCCACCTTTTCCCTTTTAGTAATTATTTTGTGTGTTTCCTATTCATTCTATAGGTTTTGTCAAATTTAAAATTTTATTTTCCATATTTTATGAAGTGGTTATAATTTTATAGATTTTATTTATTATAGAAATCTATTTTTTCATAATTTTATAGATGAGTTCCAAAATTGTAATTTTCTTATTATTTTGAAAAATATTAAGAAAATTAGTAAAAAAGAGGAAAATTATAATATCAATCTGAATTTTCCCATATTTAGCAATTTGATTATTGTTTTATTTTATGTTTTTTGTGAAATTTAAGGATAATTTGTCACACAAATAACAATAAAAATAAAAACATTAATTTTACTTAATATTATAATTTTATAGCGAAAAAACTTATGTCAATTTGCTGCACATGCGACACTGAAAATGTGAATTTCACACAAAATTAGTTAATATCATACAAGAGTTTGATATGATTTTAAAACCATGTAAAAATATCACATACGACTACAAAATGGTGTGTATTGTACCTTTCAAGTTATACCTGCAAATTTAAAGTTAGTAATGTTTTAAACTTGATGTGATGTCATACTGTAACGAACATGAAAAACGAGGTTTATATAGTTGGATTGCGGATGTCGGAAATTAATCATTAGGACACTGCAGAGAGATTCTCCCACACAAACCTACGGAATGCAATCACCAATGCCAGGGGGTGTAACATATAAAACACCCCAATGGAATAACACTCAGCATAATAAGCACTTATTGTACCTATTTTTTCACGTCTTGTTATTTTGGGACCATCCGTCTCTTTGAACTTCTAACGAATTAAGAATTCTAATAGATTTGATTGGCAGTTTTGTTTTTATACATACATAATATATTCTCAGGATAACTCATGTCGAAGGAACTTGACTCCGACCAATCAATAGAAATAACTCACTTCCATATAACCCATTCATCAAACTAGATAGGTATCACATTCATGCAGTAGGATTCACCGCAAGTAATACATTCCTCAGGCATGGTATCTACAGAACCCGACAAATGGATTTCGTCACATTCAGGATAAGAAGTTAGTCACCAACCCAGGTGGAAATATACATCATTTAACGGTCAATCATCTTAATCCAGAAAACCTCTAATCAAAGAGGACTGTGGAAATTTTACATCATAAGTATGAGAATGACACGGCCAAAAGTCAAAAGAGTTGTTGAAGAAAACAATAGCCACATCCCCCCACCTGTGTTGAACCAATATTCTGATGATTTATATACTGTTATTACCACAAGAAGAAAATGAGAAACTGAACACACATTATTACAACAAGATTTCAAGCTTTGGTTAGGTTCATGAATCATTCCAAGATTTCAACTTTTGTCAACTCCTTGATATGACTTCTCACCATAACATAATAATCAACAATGATTTAAGATACAAACAAGAGCTGCTAATTGTTTTATGAAAAAATAAGCTGAACACCGCGACCGACATTCACCTGACGATAAATTCTGCTCCAAAGGCCTATTGCGCATCAAAGTTCCGAAGCCTTCCACCGAGGTCATATTGTATTGCTATTACCTGGACCTCTTGCTACGCATTCCCATCCGGGATTTTGCATATCTTAATTTTGGTTAAGGTAACAATAGACCAAGAAGTTTTGTTCTCAAATCCCAAAAAAAAGTTTTAAAATAAACAATTAAAAAATAAAGTACAAAATAAGGCACTGATAAGTAGCTAAAAAAAGGATACTCCAATCGCATCCCTTCACCAGATGTTGAGGAATAAAGGATTGTGCCTTGTAGATGACTTAGAGCCTCAGTTGAACAGGCAGTGTCCTGAGAGTACACAGGAAATGCATAAGTATGGAGTGATGAGACAAAGACTAGAAAATTCATCTTATGCTTTTTCATAATAGTAATTAAATAAAGGAGTAAAGACAACAATTATTGGAATTGATTTGTATGATACCTGAAAGTCAATAAATGCAACAGGTGGTCCATAGGTGCTTTGCATCTTCAATTTTAAAAATCCACGACATCTATGGGGAGCCAGCAACGTAAAACATTTCGTAAGGTACTATTATAGTGCTTTTACAGGACTGTAGTTAGTGAAACCTCTAGATACCTTGAAAATACTTGAATCAGCTCTTCCTCAGTGCAAGTGGGACCCAGATTGGCCACAAAGATTGTTGGACATGGAGTGTTGTTCTGCAATATTTTAAGGCAAGTAAGAGTTAATGCTGTGAGGGTTTCCGAATAAAGAAGATGAAAAGGCAAATAATTTAGATAAAAACTCCGGCTGCCAATATGCGCAGCCGGTGCCAAACCCAGAGTTTCCTGTCATACCCCCGAAACAAGAAGATGGGTTGCACAAGGTTTATAGCTATGATAACTTTTGTTTAACTTCATTATATGGAAAATCATTAAAACATAATGGCGAAATATGATCCAAATAGGCGACCCCACATAATGGGATTAAAAAAGAAATTTTCAGATGTGGTTAGTGACTTATATGGCTTCGTGACTTTAATAAGCTGTTAAGCAAACCACAACAACCACATAAAGCACAGGTAATTCACACTGTTCATAGAATTTAATTAATAAGCTACACTTAATATGAGCTAAAAATAATACACTGGCCCTGAGCTTGTACGAGTAACAATGTTTAAATGGTAAAACCGTACCAAAATTACAGAGCTTCCAAAACAGAAATTTGGGTGTTAGTATTTACTAAACTGCACTGACTTCAGCAATTACCAAATTTGGTATCTTCAGTAATGATACGGAAATTTTAATTTTCTATATAATCATGAAATCAAAATAAAAAAATGAAAAATAGGCTGATTATACTGTCAAAATCATAAATTATAGTAATTCAATAGTAAAAATATATTTCAGCATTGACGAAACCAAAACTAATATGTAATTCATGAAAAATTCAAACAATATTACCATACTGATATTTTAGGTTCATTACCCACCATTTTGGCATACTTCAGCTGTATACTGAAATGAGCAGACACCTATGTACAGGAAATAAATAACCCGATGCCAGGTTGCTCGAGGCAACATGTTCACTTTAGCAACATCTAGTTATTATAGAATCAAATGGCATTGCGAAAGGCCTTATAGCTTTCTACATGATGTCATTAGCAGACAACTTTTTCTTTACAATAGTATTTGCAACTTTTTTTTTGGGGGGGAGGGGGGGGGAGACCAAATTAGAACTCATAAAAAAAAGAAAGGAAAAAAGTCTCAAGACCACTTTAAGTTAAACTAACTACTTTTAGTTTGGTTGGTCTCTATGTTATTATTTGATAATGTATATGGGAAGATAACAACAACACACACAAAGATGATTGAGAAAGTTTTGAAGAGAACGAGATATTTTAATGCGAGGTATATTAATATAGGCAAGAAAGTATTTCAAGAAAATAAACCAAAATTTCCATGTAGAGGAGAATTTACCGACTTCGTAGAAGCCCCGCTAGCCGATCCACCATCAACATTTCGCAGACTGGATCATGGAAAAAAGGAGTTATAGATCCCACTTGATTATGGGATAACAAACTAAGAAAGTATCTAATTTTGAGAATAGGACAAGTTGCAAGTGCTTTTGCTTGGCCTCAACCTTCCAGCTACCAAGAAATCATACAATGTAACTTAAAGGTGCATATAGAAGTAATTACTTCCAAGCAGTATAAATGTGCATAAGAAGTGCGCATATGACCTTTGTGTGGAAGGATAACCAATCGTGTTGTAAGCAGAACTACCCAATCCAGGCGTGTGAATGCTGCCAAGACCTGCTAGTGCCCAAGTGTGCAAACATGTGCAATGTGAGCTCTTAGAATATTGTGTCCTCCATGTGACTAACTATCTAGAGCCTCAAAGAGATCATTAAATTTCATTCAAGAAGCAGCAATACTAAAAGGTGGATAGAAAAGTAAACGGAAACAATCAATCATATAAAGGGCCTAGTCTTTACATTTTAAGGTAAATGGAGCTCCACAGGACACAGAAATATATGCAATGCATAATCAATTATCCTACCAGGATCATCACTCCTTGAGAAAGCCACGGATCCTTTTAGTCTCTTTTCTGAACCTTGACTCTCTTCATCTGATTGTAGAATTATGAATTCATGTGATTAGTTACTAGAACAAGGCATAGAGAAGATAACCAGATATAGAAGCACCAATTCAAGTTGTAACATACCTGCTCGCAAGCGCTTTGACCGGGAATTAGATTTTGCAAGATCAATATATAAGGTAGCACCTTTTTCAAGGTCAAATACCATTCCCTAACAAGACAATTTTTAAAAAGAAAATGAATATATCAACAAGGAGAAAAAAGGACCAAATGTTCCTTATTGGGTGCAAATAAATCAGTTAAAGGACATCAACATGTAAATGCCCAGGAACAAAAGATTTCACAAGCCACAGATATCATTAATAGTCCAACTTCTGGAGCAAGAATGGATTTCATATTATAGAGGAATTCAGAGTGATGATCCATTCCCCTCTCCTTGTAGTGACTGCAGTCCACTGAGCCTCTGGATTGAAAATTTTGAATGATGAAATATTATTTCATGTATGCATCTCAAATCTAATGCACTTCTTGACTCTTAATATAGTTCAATAAAAACTCATAGATCAAGCTAGGCTCCTAATTTTCATACAAATATGCATGCAATTGCAAGCTTTATCCAATATGACCTTCCTTAACAGAGCCACTTTCAACAAGATAACAAAAAATACTCCTTGAGATCTCTAGAAAAATTTGTAGGTCAGTTGGGCAAAGTAATCTAGCGGAAAGAAACCATTCTTGTCAAGCATGTTCATAAACATTTATGCATGCTTTAGCAGCCATCAATCCTTTTCTTAGGGCTTTGAACCAATTTAATCAATGGGTTTTGACAGTATTTGTACATGGTATGTCATAAGCATTTTCTGAAATATACAGGTAATTATTTACTAGAAATAGAAAGTAACCTCAATCTCGAGACATTCTAGATAGTTCCTTATTCCATGAGCTAGATGATAGGTTCATAATAACCTTTTCTAAATCAAAATTCACAGTTCCAGCATGCCACTCAGCAATGTAGAAAACAATGATATAATCATTATCGAAACCGATATGTTTTAGCCAGTGACATGCTAGATTAGCAAGATCAATGGTAACTAATTAATTCATCACTCAAAGTGCAGAAATCATATTTTCCCAACATTAATCAACAGTGAGATTGCACATGATATAGAAAAATGAAAGCCAGCAGTTAGGGCCAAATGCAGTCCCACATATTCCAATTAAAAAAATTTATAGAAAATTCTAGATGGTATATTTCTGCTGGATGATGCTGTGCAATGTTTATTGTATCATGTTGTAGCGTTGAAAAGAGGAAACATCATGCTGTTCCCCTTTTCGTATGAGCCTTAATCCATTCATTTCAACATTAAATTACTATCTAAAGGGATGCATCAATTATATACAATTTTATCTTTACATATCTGCAAAATTATCAACAAAATTGCGATGACATGACTCAAGAAACCAAAAATACTATTCACAATTTTTGCTACAATTAGGATTAGAAGAGCAGATGAGAATGTCTTACATTAAATGCCTGCAAAGCCATGACTGCTGATTGTTGATCCACAAAAGTTGCAAAAGCAAATGGCTGGAACACATGATTTATGAATCAGAATGTGTTTAAGAGAAGTAAACATAGTAAATCAAACTATTAGAGCAGAAAACATATAGTAGTTGGAAGTTCAACAAATTAAAATCAATACTGTAATGCATCATCAATGTGCTGCTGATTAAAACAAAGTAAAAAGACTATTCTAAGACAGAGCTGTAGAAAGGTACAACACAGATAAACATCTATTAAGCAAGGGATACTTTGATCTCCCTATCCTTCAATCAGCGGAAAAAAATTAACCGGTCTTAATAGATGAAACTGCAGATGATTTCATAGTCCTAAGGAAAAAGTAAAACTATCAAACATTAAACAGCAGCAATCTACTAGTTTCACATTCCTCTTTTGTGACCCCTAATTCAGTCAAAGAATTAGATTATACTTTAAAATAGCATTTATACTAATTTAATATTGTAATTCCATTGTAAATGGTATCATCCCACAATTACATGACAGTAACTTTCAATCATTTCAGCTCCCAACTTGCTTTTCTTGATTTTTTAAGCACACTCAATCAATTCCATTCATCTTCAGGGAACCAGAAAACATACAGCATTGCCCTAATCATTAACCAGAATCAAGAAATTTTGATTAAGCAACGTATGCTTTACTATTTCTGCAATTTCCATTCTTTTAAACAAAACTACATGCTCATCCATATTGAATGCATATATACTTCACTGGACATACCTGACTATTGGCGGAGGTCGGGGGTCTTAGATTAGAGGACTGATATCCAGGGCATTCACGGAAAAGGTTGTAAATTTCTCGCGGCTTCACGTCGTCAGGGAGGCCAGCAACGAAGAGGGTGCGGAGCTGGTCATGAGATGACTGGGGATAGATTTGGGGAGAGTAAGCAGCGATTTGGGGTTGAACGTGTGCACCGGCGGCCGGATGCGGATGCACCGTCCCCGGAGGCGGCGGAGGAGGTGGCTGGTAGTAAGGGTGGTGGATCGGAGGAGCGTAGTAAGCTGTGAGGTCGTCCATTGAAGCAAAGATTTGATAGCGGTCGAACCCTAGGATTGTGGCAGAGTGGACGGAAAAAGTTTCTACTGTTAGGCTGATTGGAGGAATGAAAACGTATGTAGACAAAGCTCTCTTTTTTTTTTTTTTTTTTTTTTTTTGATAAAATCGTGTATATGCTGAAGAAATAAATGGCTTAAATTACTTCAGTATATATAAATGGTTTAGTTACTCTTACCAACATTTTATCACTTTGTTACCTAAATTATACCTAATTATTTTTTATTAAATTTCAACTTATAGTATATGTTTATTTCAGCTTACAAAATTCCAATCATTATTCTTGTCAAAATTGATCACCACATATAAATTCTAAAAGTTTTTTCTGTTATTTTAGATTCCAAGTTAAGAAAACATTAAAAATAAAAGAAAAATGTAAGAGCTCGTTAAAGGTAATATTTGTGCCCTAATCCCTAGAACACAAACAAAAAATTTGAAGAACAAAAACATTAGAAAGTAAAAACTTGAAGCAAACCAAATTTTAAAAAGATGAAGATGGAGCCCCTAATTAAGGAAGGAGCACATTGTTTTTAATTTTTCTTTTCCCCTATTTGTACATAATAATCGCAAGTGGGTTTTTGTTTATGCGATAATATGAATGGTTGTTGGATTAGTGGAGTGCAAAGCATATTATATGAATGGTTGTTCCATGTTTGTGGTGTTGTTTGTTATTTACTATTTGTGCGTATGATTTTTGGGTTAATCCTTGACTTGTTTATT
This sequence comes from Caryopteris x clandonensis, assembly GCA_028749325.2. Lineage (NCBI taxonomy): Eukaryota > Viridiplantae > Streptophyta > Magnoliopsida > Lamiales > Lamiaceae > Caryopteris > Caryopteris x clandonensis. The sequence continues at coordinate 6,356,299 of JAPYKT020000013.1, forward strand.
TGCATATATCATATGATTGTGTTTAATTGAACATAATACTTTGTGTTTTTTTTTTTTTATTGTCCCCAAAATAAATTTGACAAATTTACCATAAGAATGCATCATTTGGGTACATTTCATAACTTAGGGTTACTTGTTTATGTTGGGGGAGAAGTGAGTCACATTGATCATTGCAATCAAGAAGAAATGTCTCTAATAGAGCTTAAAGAAATGACCAATGAATTAGGGTTGAAGTACTTTGAAAAAATGTATTACTATGGGGTGACATTAATGATTATACATCTCCAATGAATTTGATAGGTTTCAATGATAATGTAGATTGGTTGGAGTTTTTGTAAATCTTTTCCATGAAAATGACGATGATCCTAAAAATATTATGTAAACTTAGAATTATCGCCTAGAGCTACCCAGTGTAAACGAATCCTTAAATTTTATGGGTGATGATTGTAGGAATATGTGCACTTGCAACCAACTGATAAGCTAGCTTACAAGACATATTTTCAGGTACAATTTTTATGATGAAACAAAAGTTTAAATAATTTTTTCTTTATCGTATTTATTTGTGTTTTATATGATATTGAAATCTCATGATGTAGAAACTAAGAGACTTGGTTACACACGTATTGGTGGTTACGGGATAGATCTCGGTGGTTGAGATTATAAATGTTTTAAGCCATAGAATCTACGAAAAGAGATATCGTAGGATTCAGAAAGGCATGCACTGAACATTACGTCATTCGGGGGAGTGGATATCCCGTTCCAAAGATATCGGTGCTAAGACACTAAATAGACTAGTGGATGTGATGTTAGCCCCAAACAATTACATTGAACTAATCCTGCATCAGACATCGAACCATTTGGCAATTGTAGTGGCAATGCAAAAATTAAAGTTTTGATTTATGTATGTGCTTTAATTTGTCCTTCGAATGCACATGTGGTCTTGCATAAAAGAAGCCATATATTTGACTGGTTCCGTAAATCTCTCTTGAGAGGTCAAATGGGAGTCCATTGTTTACGATTAACTATATTTATGATCAGCGTAGTGGCAAGACAAAATTCGTTGGCTCATAAAGTAATATATTGGGATTGTTTCTCTATATTTCTTACACTCGTCATATCCAATGAAGACCTTGCGCCAAGTCACACGACCAGAACATGGGAGATGAAACCTTGTTATGGGCCGACAAATTGACTGGGTTTGTGAGGATCATTATAGTTATTATGTCAATTATAAATCCGTATTAAATGACCAAATCTTAAACATTAATCGAAGAACAAAGCGAATAGACTGTTTCTGCATAGTAACTATTTAGGAAAAGTTTGCACATCGAATTTATTTTTTGGCGATGAGTCCCTCTAGTAATGTTTGTCGGACATGTACCAATGAATGTCTTGAGTACCTATGGATTTAGAAATCCAAAGGTGATTAATTAATTGAATTAATTAAGCTTGCAATTGAATTATTTGTTCTTGGACTAGGTAAAGTAATGAACCTAAGGGATCATACGCATAGCAAGATTCTGATGCATTAGAACGAAGAAAAATAATTAATTAATCATATGGGTGAATTAATTATTGGCTTAAATAATATTTGTTGGACAAATTAAATATTTGAGCCTATGTATGTAAATAAATAATATGGAGAGAATTCATTGTTGAACTAATTTTATTTGTTGGACAAATAATTAATTAGGTCTGAATAATGCTATAGGATTAAATAAATAATTGGGAGGGCTGAGGAATTAATAAAAGCCCAAGAGGATACTTAAAGGCTTAGTCGTTGTGATCAACAAGTTATCTAGTCATTCGAGGATTCTCACTAAAAACATGAAATCGATTGGCATGGTGCTAAATTAGGATGTACAAGATTAGGCATAGAATTATTATTTTCGCTGCCTATTTCGTATGATGTAGATCTAAATATTTCATTAGCAATGAATAAATTTACTTGTAGGGTATAACTAGTTGCTCTAGGACATGTAGATTTCACAAACAATATTTTCATTGAGGAGTCCTTAAGTGATAAAAGTGATAACGAGCACCCTGTAGACTCATATTGAAACGTGTCTGACTTAACAATGAGTATGAAATCTTTGAAGATGATGATGTGACGTTTAATGATTAATGTTGATGAGGACGTTGAGTGTGAGGGTGATAAATGAAAAAGAAAATGTGTATAATTTTATGTGATAATAATATACTTTTAAATATTTAATTTATTTGTATTAATTGATTTTTTTGCTTGTCTTATTTTTAGATTCAAATACATTAAATTTTAATTTTTTTTTATTTAATTCAGTAATATTTGAAATATTTACACTTGAAAAGATGAATATAGGCCAATTAATGAATAAAATGTGCGGAAGGATTCTATCAACATTAATTAGGCTACTTCACATTAGTAACCCAGTGTCACTCCAAATTTGTAAATTAATGACTTGGAAATTCATCCAACAGAAGAGGGTTTGGGCACACCTAATTTCGAGGGAGAGCCAAAAAGAGAAGGATCTCTTCTTTTGGGAACCATGGGTAAATTGATTTCGATGGCAAAAATGACGGAAAATTGATTGAATGATCAATTCTTTTAGTTTATTTTTTCCTCTGCCTTTGATCCTTGATGTGTTTCATTTTTATGAATATGAATATTAATTACATGACGTGTGTGGCTAATTTTATATTTTTAGTTTGAAGGAATGCTTGAATTTTAACATGTTAATTGTCGTAAAATTATTTTTGTGATATTTTCTCAATTTGTATTCTAGAATTAATTATGATTTTTATTTTAGTTATTATATTACTATGATTGTTTAATTGAGATTGATCGCCTCTATTAGGGTTTTGATACGTTTATTGCTAGGAAATAATTTTAATCTAGAAATGTTGTTAATTAATTTCATCTTTATCATCTAATGATTTATCATTAGGGAGATTGTGATTCGGGATTAATTGAAGCGAGCTTGTGTATTCAGTAACTTGTCTATCCTTTTGTCCAATTCTTATACTTTTAGGTTGCGTTTACTATGTATGATAAGGTTGGATAATATATTTTTATCCAACCTTATCACTCGTTTATTTTTACGAATGAAAAAATTGTTTTATCCTAAATATTCTAGATAGGCACAAGTTTCGAAAAAATAGCTCATAAGAGCTGATAGTTTATCCCCCATTTAGAGTGGGATAACTTATCATCTTGATAAAATATCTAAAAATAGCAAAAATACCCACACTCAAACTCTACTTCCCTTTCTCCACCTTATTATTATTATTTTATTATTATTATTATTATTATTATTATTATTATTATTATTATTATTATTATTATTATTATAGCTATTTATTAATATTTTTATTATTAAATTTATTATTATTATTATTATCATCATCATTATTATTATTATTACAATTAATATTATTATTATTCTTATTATTATTATTATTATTATTATTATTATTATTAATATCATTATCGTTGTTGTTGTTGTTGTTGTTGTCATCATCATCATCATCATCATCATCATCATCATTATTATTATTATTATTAGCATTATTATTATTAGTATTATTATTATTATCATTATCGTTGTTGTTGTTGTTGTTGTTGTTGTCGTCGTCGTCGTCGTCATCATCATCATCATCATTATTATTATTAGTAGTAGTATTCTTATGATTAAAATTATTATTATGAGTTTTGTAAACAGGAATTTTTTAAGGTGAGATTCGAGTGAAATTCCACAACTTTTAAAAGTAATTAAAGAAAAACTGATGAAAAAAGAGGATATTTGTGAGTTTATTTTTTATAAGGGTATTAAAGTAACTTTTTGTTATCATACAAATGAATACCAATATAATAAATGAAGGATTAACATACCCATCCCCCCAAGTAAAGCCATGATAAAAATTCCCCATCTTAATACATCCTAATCCTATCACCCTTAATCATTTTCTTTCAAAGTAGACACAACCTTAATGAATTTCAATTAAATAGGTTAATCTAAAAGCCTGTTTAGATTAATTAAACCTATGGGACACTACGAACTAACATAGTTTGTTATTGATTTTGGGGATATAGATTCTAGGATTTAATTAGAGGAAATCATAATAATTTGAAGGATAATCACACTAAAATGAGGACAACTGAACTGAGAACTGGAATTTTCTTATTATTTGAGAGAACCAATTGCTTTATTATGTTAATATTAGTCTCTTCTTAGAATAGTAATTCTTAGGATTAATTAGAATCAATCAAACCGGCGATCATATCGCTCGATCGGGCGAAAATAGGGAACCAAATTACCTTGCTACTAAACGAGGTTGAGTGCCAACACACTCGACCAGGCGTTCATTGCTTGACAAGGCACTCGACCAAACCAAAATTTCACTATACCGAGCGTGACCGTTTAACCTGTTCATTTGGGCGCTCAATCACCTATTTTTTCGCTTGACCATGCCATTTCCCACTCGACTGAGTCGTTTCCTGCTCGATCGAGAACCATATGCAAAATTTTGCATATATTTTTGTATTTTTTCTAAATTTGATGGTGGGGAAAAGCCTTAGTAGGTTTTTTCTGAGTATAAATAGATAATCCTTCATCAACCCTTGACATCTCATACTGTAAACATCTACATACCTCTCTGCATTCAATACACGCCAATTTATCAAGAGAGAGAATGGCAGAGACAATTCACCACCCACTCGAGGCATTTCAACAAATCATTCATCAGAATTCCATGAAGTTTCAGAGTTATTTTTTTCTTTTTATTTTGTTTAATGCTAGAAATAGTTAGAATTAGGTTTCTTATATATTTAATTATGCATTGTCTGGCTAAACCATCATTCATAGTCTTAGGGAATGTTTGATACAATAATTATGCGATTATATAGATTTATTGGAAGTTCATATTTGAGTTCTTCGTCTGAGTTCTTATTCATATATGTAATTTGATGTTCCTTTCTTAATTATGTGGCCAATAATTATGCATGTTTGATATATGTTGAATCAATATTCGAGCGATGAGACGCCACATAGATCTGATATATATGACAAAAATATTTATAGGATTGCTTGTCTGCAATATTCATGAAGACGTATCAGTCTTATTATTCGTTTAGGCGTTGATTATTTACGTCAAATAGAAATATTGGCATAGATAATTAATCTACTAATTGCATGCACTTCGAGAGAATGAGTAATACGATATTGTGACTATCTTAAAAGAACGAAGAATAAATGAATTTGAATTGAACTAACCTAGCAATATAATTTGTAATTGTTGAAAGCATGACCCTAGGACTCGTTTTTCCTTTCTGATTCCTCCACATCTTTGCCTATATATCTCTTGATTGATTGATTCATGTATTATTTTCTTTTATGTTTATTAGTAATTAGGTCAACACACTTTTTTTACTCAATTATCTAGATAGTCTCCACTCATCCTTGTGGATAGGAACTAGCTAACTAGTAATTTATAAATTACATTGTACACTTGAAAGATAGTGTGTAGATTTAGGCGAACATAAACCGTTGATGAAAATGAACATGGTGTTCTAGTTGGTAACCACAAATATGGTTGAATCTTGCTACTTCTTCCTTTTTTTTTTTTTTAATGATAAAGGAATGGGAATGTGAAATTTGAGGTATACACAGCTTAATAAGGGAGACGACTGTTGATATCCCCACTCATAATATGGATGAACAAAATATTTTAAATTGATTTTAGGTGGAGCATCAATAGCATACGGGGCTGATGGATTGGAGTTTGTCAATCCAAGCCTAACTTATATGTCTAATTAGGTCTTTCATGAACTAATATATATCTTTTTGAGACTTTTACACTCGTGATTTTTACTTAGATCTACAGTGCTAGAATTTTAAAATAATTTGGACATTGAATATATAATCATTTGATTTATCATATGCCTCAACCCTCAAGTGAATTCTAAAATAAAATTAAAAGTCTAGATTGGAGTAAATTACAATTGATTGGACTTAATTACATCTAAAGAAGCTTAGGAATTTATTTTACATACTTTTCTAGTAGTTCTAAATTCTAATGTGTATGGATTAAAGAATGTTCCTCTTCAATTAAAAATACAAATTTCATATAATAATAATAATAATAATAATAATAATAATAATAATAATAATAAATCTAGATCAAATCCAAAAAACAACTCTCTAAAAAAAAAAAAAACTAGCATATATACTTTTTCATGAAACTCATTAGATTTTGGCTAAATTTCATTGGTCAAAATTCATCAAATTGGTAAAAAACAACTTACTACTTTTTACAATTTTTCAAAACTTGAGGACTGATTCATGAAGACGTCAAAATGAAAATTAATTGTATAGTTTTCCACAACTAATTAATCTCATTGACCATTCTAAAAAAGTTAATATTATTGTCTACGTAATAAGGAATAACTACATTAATCATATTGTCCATAATAACCCACATAAAATCTCATTATGTTTTCTCAAATAAACACATAATTAATGTTATGTTTTCTCAAATAAACACATAATTAATGTAATTGGGTCTATCCACTATATATATTACACAATCTACTTCAAAAAACAAAGTAGAGAGAGAGAGAGAGAGAGAGAGAATGGCAGAGAGAAACACTTATCTCCATGTAAAAACCATTCATTCAGCGATCGTGAATGTTGTGGTGAAGGCAAGTACAAAGTCATATGGCCCAATCTTAGTGTGGTTGTAGACAAAGCTAAAGCAATTATTGTAAAAGATAATCCCCTCGTAGCAGTCATAGTTATACACAAGGGTGATGTAGTAATTCAAGATTTGTGCTGCAATCGGATTTGGCTTGTAGTCGATGAGAAAAGTAATGTTGTTGATGTGCCAAAGGTCGGATTGAATATGACATTTGAAAAAAAAACGTAAGTACTTGAAGTACTAATAGAGGAGAAGGGTGCCTCCCCTATTAATGTAAGCTCGTGTAGTTTTGGCGATAAGGTTTCTTAATGCATTTGTTTATGTTTTTTCATTCTTTTGTATGCCATTGAGCTTATATAAAATTTTAGAGTTGGCATTTAACGTATTCTATCATCTCGGGTGCATAAAATCACTATAATTTAATAATTTTTGAATCATAATAATAGAGTTCATTTTGCACCAAGAAAATCATCCAATTTGCATACATTTTTAACAACCATTCTTAATATCGAGTAAACTCACTAGTAGATTCATCTTTTAGTGATTTTAAAGATATCGATAACTATAAAATTTAATGGACTAAAAATATATTATCATTCCTTCCAAAGAAATAATAGATTTCTCGAATGAGATTTAAAGGTCTAAATCTAAAGCCTCATCAGCTTTATATTCTTTTTTGGTGCCGTATAATTACACCAAACTTCAATAGCATAATAGTGAATTTATATAATTGAATAATCCTCTCTTTCATAAGGGCTATGGATTGTCTTTCACAAGAATCATCAAGAATTATTGTTTTCAAGCAATATTATTTTTCTTACTCCACTATGTTTTCAAAATAGGCTCCAACTCTTATCTTCTAACTAATATTGTTATTTGGTATTACTTAACTTAAAAGTGTTTTGAAGGTATATTTGTAAAATCCTTGGCACCTTTGAATGGGGATGTGTCCATTTTAAATATAACTTATTTTTGAGTTGGATGAATCATATCCTACAACCTTTCGCCGAAGAAAGTATATACCTACTATTTTCTCTCTCTTCATTTTCTCTTTCCCCCACCTCTTTCTCTCAACAAATTATTTTACAAATTTCAATAACTATTTTATAATTAGTCAATCATTTAGTTATTAAAACCTTTCTATCAGTTTTTTTACAAATACTACCATATTAAATTCTAGAATAAACACAAATTTTAAATAATATTTTTGTACTCACACGACCTAGGATTCCACGGAAAGATTTGCCACACACACCTCAACCTAGTGCAACCATATTTTTACAAACTATGAGATCAACAATTCTGTTTCAAAATCTTCTTGTTCATTGGACTCCCACACACGCTATTGGTTGTAGTCTATGAAGATGACTCATTAATCATTGGTTAATTCAAGATCTTTATTTCTCTTATCACTCAAAACACTTGGCTAATGATATCATTAATATATCCTTATTATGCATGTGGCTTAATGATGTCATTTCATACATATGTCCTATATTATACAACGAGATCTAAGAAAATATATAATGTTATCAAAGAAGAGATGATCTACTATCCACCATCCACCCCACATGCTTCAAGGGACACATCAACTGATCATCCAACAAAGATTCAACATTTATTTAATTTTCCTCGTATAATATTATGGTATAGATTATTGATATATATTTCTTGTGATATTTGATATTTATTTCAATAATGTCTAGCTAAACACCAGGTAATCTTAGGGCATGTGTTAGACTATATATTTAATGGTTTTGTTGGATAATTAATTTATATTCAAGTTCTTCTTTAGATTTCTTTTTCATATATTAGTTTATGTTCCTTGTTTAATTATTTTTCCATTAATCATGTTTGATATGTAAAGTTGAGAGTCGGGAGATGAGATTCCATATTGGATCATATATTAGATCATATATACATAGAATAAATATTTAATGGTTTTTTTATCTGTAATATTTATGAGGAATTATAAGTTTTTTTATGTCTTTGGGAAGGGTCAATTGCTCGTCTGGGATAGGGATATTAACATAAGTAATTAATCTACAAATTACATGTACTTCGGGAGGATGGGTAACTAAATTATGCGATCGTTCTATAAGAATGAAGAAGAATGACATGGATTAAATTAATTTGATGACATACTTTTTTATATTTAAAAGCAGGACCCTAAAATTCGTGTTCGAAATGAGAGGATAAGTAAAAATCGTCAAATGTCAGTTTTTTTGTCAAAACTTCAACAAACCCATGACGTAACAAAATATAGCAAAATCATAATAAACTCGTCAACTAGGCACATGAAATTCCTAAAAACTATGCAGAATGACCCTGAATTACACCTAAACCCGATGTTTATCAACCCCTCAAAACTTGACCTATTTTTTATCCTCGAACAATGATAACAAATCTTTATTCCAGTATGAAGCGATGTTTTGATAGTAAACGACACTTCAAGCAACAACCATTATGATTAAATCAAAATCAAACATATCGCAGGCAAACAATTTTGTGTCATGGAACTATTCCTTGTTTGACATCTTGAATCATTTGTTGTCATTAGGGTTGTGTATGTCCCACACTCAAGTGTATAGGCAAATATTATTGGCACTGAATGCTAAAATAAATGTAGAATTAAACATTTGTTTGCCCATGATTTTATCTCGACTTTACATGCAATAAATGTAGAGTAACAGTCACAAAGAACTTTTATTTCGGTTGTAATATAGTCTTTTAGTCAAGGTAAGGACTATATGGATAAATGACTCAATCAAAGTTGGACTCATCGAATTGTTTGGTCTTTACGACCTTTTTTTACTTTCAAATATGGCCAATGAGTACAACTAGGATCTTTATTAGTCTTATCACTCAAAACATTAGGCTGATGACATCATTAGTATATTATTATTATGCATGTGGCTTAATGATGTCATTTCATACGTATGTCCTATATTATACAACGAGATAAAATAAAACATATAGAGCTATCAAGAAGAGGCGATCCATTATCCACTTTTCGCACCATGCTTCAAGGGACACATCAACTTATCATCCTAAAAGAATTCAACGTTTATTCCACTTTGTTTTATAGTTTTATGCCATAGATTATTAATATATATATATATATATATATATATATATGTCTTGTGATATTTGATATTTATTTCAATTATGTCTAGCTTTGACACTATGTAATCTTAGGGCATATGTTAGACTATTTAATGGTTTTGTTAGATAATTAATTTATATTCAAGTTCTTCTTTTGATTTCTTATTCATATGTTAGTTTATATTCCTTGTTTAATTATTTTTCCATTAAGCATGTTTGATAAATCAAGTCAAGATTCGGGGATGAGATTTCATATTGGATCATATATTAGATAATATATATACATATATATATATATATATGACATATATTTAATGGTTTTTTTATCCAAATTTATGAGGAATTGTCAGTTTTTTATATCTTTGGGAGTCAATTGCTTGTCTGGAATAGGAATATTAACATGAGTAGTTAATCAACGAATGACATGCACCTTGGGAGGATTAGTAACTTAACTGTGATTGTTCTATAAGGGCTAGTTTGCTATGCATGATAAGAGATAAATTATCCCATGAATTCTGATGTTTGTTTTGAATGATAAGATATCCATTCAGCCATATAAAAAGGAGGTTCATGTATGCATAATCCCTAGAATGTATGATAGTGGATCTCATCTATGGGGTGTGATATATTATCCTACTCACTTTTTTTATTGGGATTAGAACAAAAATTACCCTTATACCCTTCTTCCACTCCATCTTAATCCACGTTCTTCTTCCTTTCTCCATCTTCAGAGACTGTTATCTATATACCAGAGACTAACCAAACGCAGTAAAGAGAGAAAATAAAGCAGAGACAAATCCAAAAGTAACATTTATATTTTATCTCAAATTTTCATCTATTTTTATTAATTATGAGCCCTAATTGATTGTTCTCTCTTGTATATAACAATTCATTTGTCTATATCAAATATTGAAACTGTTCTCTATATACTAGAGACTAAGGTAGTAAAGAGAGAAAAGAATAACATGTATATTTATCTCAAATTTTATTAATTGTAAAACCTGGATCTTGCTCAATTTGAACTGGTTAAGATTTTTTCTGTTGGATTGGGCGGGTTTTGTTTTTTTTAACCATAAGGTATAAATAAACACTTCAATTTACTCTAAGGTATAATTAATTTGTTAATATAGCTTAAAGGGAGAAACTGGAATGGATATCAATTTCTTTCATGGAATATAAGAAATTGGTCAACTATCTAGTATGACTAAGAAACGAGATGCATAATCATTTTAGTGGAATGTTAAACAGTGAATTCGAATTATTAACAATTGTAACACCTTTCTATAGAATTTGGATAGTAATGTTTACTTGTTTTCAATTGCAAAGATAAGGTATTGTTACATGTAGAAAGATAAAGTGTTCAATTGTTCCAAATATTAAATTAGGAGTATATTTGTACATAAAATTGAGATGTCTATGTGTACTTTATATATATATATATATATATATAAGTCCCATAAATTTGAGATGGAATTGTATTTTATTTTTGTGCCTTTATTACGTGACCAAATATATTTTGAATTGATTGGTATTATTTGTGGAATGTAATTCCACCGGTACAAACTCTCTCTCTAAATTATAGTTCTTATTGAATTTTTTTCCTAATTTTAGGATCATGATTCAAGCAATATCAAAGAAACATGCAAAAAAATATTTGGTTATAGAAGAAATTATAGAATCTAAAAAAAATTATAGAATCTGAAAAAAAATATTTATCAACAATAATGGAATAAAAATTTGGGAAATGTATGTTATTAAAAAAGAAAAAGATTAAGATAAAATTATAAATAACTTAAAATTGTTGAGGGTATTAAAGTCATTATATACATTAAACCAGTTTTAATATGTTATAGCAAATATTATATTATATATCAATAAGGAATATGTATTGTAATGCTTCATTACAAACATGAGATTCATAAATATTATTGGATTACATATTCTATTAGTATTTATTATATGTTATCCTATCAAATAAAGCAAACAAGCCCTAAGAATGAGAATGACTTGGATTAAATTAATGTGAAGAAATATTTGTTGATACTTAAAAGCATGACACTAAGATTCATTTCCTCTGGGCTTTTTCATTCAACCTCTTATTTGTTTAGTCATTAGTGATTATTTGTTCTTTTATTTAATTTCTTTAATTCAATTATTAGTTAATTAATCATTGATCTATTTTTTAATCTTCTAGATAAAGTATCAATAAAATTATAATACTTATTAGCCTTCACGATTCATGTAGGATACACAAATCTCCGTAAACTTGTGAATAACTTATAGATTTTGGCGAACATTTATGAATAACTTATAGATTTTGGCGAACGAAATTAATTAAGTTGAGTTCGTACAAAAATATCTGCAATAATTGAAAATTTTAATCTTCCTTATCAAAACCCTTACAGTAGTGGGAAAGCCCAACTATGATTAAACCCTCAAAATTGCAGCAATAAAACCGTTGCAAACGTATTATACGGACCTCTGCTTACTGTCGGTAGTCAAGAGTCACACCATTTTCTATGGCTTTTGTAATGGGATAGCCATTTTAGGCATGTCAACCAATGTTTCTTTTCGAAAAAAACTCATTTTAGTGTAAACCAATCAACAAAGGGTCGAGGAAAAAAGAAAAGAAAAAAGCCTAACCATCTGTGCTAATATATACGATACGTAAGCTTTTAGCCTAACTTTGTATTATTTTGAGTTTTGGCTTATGAATTTTTGTAATTTGTCACGTTTTATTTGAAAAAAAAAATAAATAAAATTGCTATAGAACTTAAACTGGTGTTTATGTCTTACAAACATGCCATATTAACTACCCATATTATAATGGGCCTTGTGTTTACCTCCAGATTTTGGACTGGCTGTTTAATCAGTCCAATTTGTAGTAGCTACAGAAGATTTGCCTGAAGTTAGTTAGTTGTTACTTCGTCTATAAAGTGATATGATTCTTCTATAACAACAGAAAAGGAAAAAAAAAAAAAAAAAGTATTAAAATTTTAGAAAATATAAAAGAAAAACATCAAACACTTATCATATATTAATAGTGTATTCTGATATGCAAAAATCTTTGGAAATTGGTTTTAGATAAAGTGGGTGACTAATCGGGTTTTGACTGATCTATAGGTGGTTAAATATTTTATTTCTTCAAAAATTATATCTTATATATTTAATATACGTTTTGAGTAGATAATTATAATATGTTTGTGCGTGTGAAATAAATTTTCACTGCTTTCAAAATACATAATGTGCTCTAGTGTGGAAAATGTGAAGAGTCTCTTAGAAGAGTGTATTCTAATTGAAATAAATTAATATTGATTTTAGTATAAATATTAGAATATGATGTGTAATATATCAACTGATGCCTGAAAGTGACCAAGCATGCACCACACATATGTGCGCACTCGTCTCAACCTCGGCTTTAGATTTTAGTTGGGTTTGGCTCTGCTCCAGATGATCGTAACTTAATATTTTCTCTCAAAATGGGTTCCCAATTGACTGTTGAGATAGCGCAACTTTTAATATAATTTCTACAAACATGAACACAAGTGTATCCAAATTTATTGTAATTTTCAGGACGTTCAAAAGTAAACACTTGAATAGACATGGATAGTGGTTGTAACACACAATTGTTAAATTTGGGACATCTAATGGGTTGAATGCCCACAAAATCATACTTTAATTTCGAAACTAGTGAGGTTGGTGCCTATATATATAGTAATAGTTCACAATACATGAAAATTCCATCATGTGTAACATCCTCAAAAAAGCTATTGCATAGGAAAAACAATTTTGCATTGTCGTTCATGTTCTACCTGATAGTACAGTTCCATTTACTCAAGTGTTTCAAAAGTTTTTCTAGTACCATTTTAAAGGTTCAAATATTATTATTCAGAAGTATTATTATTTGTTGAAAATTATTAGGTTTTTTTATTTGATTTTTTGTTAAAATAAGTGTATGTCATTATTAAGAGTTGTAACTAATAAAACATGGTTTAAAAAGACTATGTTAATAAAATGTTTATGTATGAGAATTAAGGAGACCTGGTGAGGTACAATTAGTACGACTATAACAAAATCAGCCGAATTGAGCCATTTTAGTTTTTTCTTTTATTTAATTAATGTGGTCAAGGCATTAACTTTTTTAGAAACTGAATGAAATCGAACCTGAGTTGTTCTAGATACTATGTTTTTTTTGTTATTCTAAGTATGCTACTAAGAGATATTGGCACTATTTTCACAATATTTAATTTAATACTATGATTTGAGATCAAGTTATATGATACATACATTTTTTTTATTAAATTAAATTTAAATAGCTTTGATTAAATTGAAGCGTTTAAAAACTAATATTCTCGATTAAACCAGTTAAGCTGAACCATAAATATTTCAAATTTCCGGCAAAATTAGAAAGGTTGGATTTCATTTTATAGTGGAATCATAGTCCTTAATAAATAAAAATCGCAACAAATCTCAGTCCTTGCAAACTAATCCAAGTTGACTCCATCTGCCAAATGAAAACAAAATGAGCAGTTCATTTGTCTCCTTCAATCCATATCTAATTACAACTGCACCCTTCTACCTATTACTTCCGCTTTTTAATATTTTATATTTTAGATTTTTATACTTTAATACAGTTTCAACCTTTTTATATTATGTTAATTATAAAATTTTAATTTGTTTTTCCTTTTGTAAATGATTAAATATTGAACCACATCAAGCACATAAAATAATATTACTTGTATACAAGTAGTAGTACCAAAAAGATAAAATAGGATGGAGAAGAGTGTGTGTGTGTGTGTGTGTGTGTGAAGGCAATTATAATGGTATAAAATAAGGGATTGGTTTGAGAAAAGAAGATGGGAAGGAAAAGCGACATTTGGCTTGTAATTAGTTACTGGGTCGCTGCTGCCTTACCAGACACTCCTTCGCCTCCACCCGCTCCCGTCCAACCACCCCCTTCCTCCACCATCCTTGCATATGAAATTAAATTGTCCCAATCAATCCACATAAATGAAGGAAACGAGGTTAAATACTATTTGAATTTTCACAATCATTTGTTGGTGCAACCATAACGTCGTCTTCATGTTAGCCGGAATCTAGCCCCTTTAAAAATCACGCCTTTTCTCCATCGGAATTCTCAGAATCTGTCAGCTTTTCTAGAGAGATGAAGAACAATCTCAGCAATGGCACCAAGCTTATACTCCTCCACCCTTACATCCAAAAGCAAGGTACCTCCAACCGCATATGGCTTCTCTCTTTCGTCTCCTTCCTCACTCTAGCATTCCTCCTCACACTCATCTACACACGCGAATCCATCACCACCACCACCACCTCCACCGTCGCAGCCGCAGTGGCCGCCGCCTCCGCTCCCCCGCTGTCGACCGCCGTCTCCAGGGCCCTCATCCACTACGCCTCCAACTCCAACAACTCCGACCACATGTCCTACACCGACATCAAGCAGATATCCGACGTCCTCCTCCACTGCTCTCAGCCCTGCAACTTCCTCGTTTTCGGTCTCACCCCCGAAACCCTCCTCTGGAAAGCTCTCAACCACAACGGCCGGACCGTCTTCATCGACGAAAACCGGTACTACGCCGCCTACATTGAGGAGAAGTACCCGGAGATCGAGGCGTACGACGTGCAGTACGGGACGAAGCTGAGCGAGATGCCGGAGCTGATAGCGGCGGTGAAGGAGCAGGTGCGCAACGAGTGCCGGCCCGTGCAGAATCTCCTGTTCTCCGAGTGCAAGCTCGGCCTGAATGATCTGCCGAACCAGCTGTACGAGATGGACTGGGACGTGATACTGGTGGACGGGCCGAGAGGGTACTGGCCGGAGGCGCCGGGGAGGATGGCGGCGATATTCACGGCGGGGGTGCTGGCGAGGAGCAAGAAGGGAGGGAGCCCGAAGACGCATGTGTTCGTGCATGATTACAATATGGAAGTGGATAGAATCACGAGCGATGAGTTTCTGTGCAGGGAAAATCTGGTGAAGTCGAAGGATATGATGGGGCATTTTGTGCTGGAGAGAATGGATGGCAACAGTTTTCAGTTCTGCCGGAGCAACCGTTCGCCGCCGTCGTCGTGAATGGTTTCGTTATACGTACATGATATATTTCTACTTTAATAATCCATAGACTAGATGCAAGAGAGCATAATTTAATTCATTTTCGGTACTTGTCTTTTTGCTTATTTTGATCTGTGTATTTTGTGATATCATTGAATCAAATTCAAAAAAAGTCTATTGTTTTTGCTCATCCATATACTACACAAGAAAGCTATTGTGATTGTTATGAATTTATGGTGCACTTTCATATCTCAAAATGTTGACATTGCATTCCTTCCATTTCAAAAAAGATTGATTTTTGTACAGCGTGACTATTGTTTTTAGTAGATTATAAAATATTGCCATGTATAAATCTTGTTTGCCAATCTTAATGTATATATATAAAATAATTTATGAACATCATAGTAAATGAGAAACAAATTAAATCTGAAAATTTATTATACAAACATATAAAATATTTATGTATCCCATTTAAATTTTAATAGTACTCCAATAGTGCAACTAATATAAATATATATTTGAAGAATATATTTAGTGATATGTTATAATTTGTGGATGATGCTAACATAGGAGGACACTCATTGTCCAAGACTCTGATATTGCAAAAAAAAAATTGCATATTCCATTTTCCCAAATTTTTCCAGCCATGTTCTGCATTTCTCAAGGCGCTCAAGAAAATGAAACCCAAAAATATTTACAACTGATCTGATTTGCCTTTAAAAGTACTAACTTAAGTCGATCATCAAGATTTTCTTTTGAACCCTGCTGACATTCCAAGTTTTTGTTTTTGTCTTGTTCTATTTATTTTATTTTCCTTTTTTGAAAGGAGATATACTATTGAGAAGAGGGATTAAGTACAATCAATTATTCATCAAAGCAAGAGAAATAGAAGTAGTTTGACCAGTATTGCACTGTAGGGCTAGCATAAAAACAAGAAAACGGAGCAAGCCATACGCAACTATGTTTGCTTGTCTCCTAACATAACAGATAGAATAGGAAGTCTCGTTAAGAAAGTTCAAAAGCAAACTAAGCCGATTGATTCAGTCCTCGACAGCAGGACGCGTACAAGTCCCATTAAGAACCATCAATCTGAGTCTTGTTCTAGGGCTTGACTATAATACTAAAAATACAATCAAGTTATGTAAGGTACACTTTCCAGTATAGTAGTACAATTGTAGGCCTATGGCAAAAAATAAATTCCTCTTCACGAGAGAAAAAATCATGAGACTTCAATAAATATCTCAGCTCCAGGGACAATTCATCCTAAGCTTTCATTAACCGATAATGTGATTATTGTCCTTCACCAAAAGAGGTATTCTTACGCCAAGCTCTCTTAATCGGTCAACCAGGTCATAAA
This sequence comes from Caryopteris x clandonensis, assembly GCA_028749325.2. Classification (NCBI taxonomy): domain Eukaryota; kingdom Viridiplantae; phylum Streptophyta; class Magnoliopsida; order Lamiales; family Lamiaceae; genus Caryopteris; species Caryopteris x clandonensis. The sequence goes on from JAPYKT020000013.1 coordinate 6,373,497, forward strand.
GAAACTCAAACGTAAGCTTAGACTGTGCATTAAAATCACCTCTCACCTCTGGACGAATTCGGAACCACTCTCCCAACATCTTGTGCACATGAGATCGGATCATTCTCCACGGCACTGGGTACTTCTCGCACAGCTTTAAGTACTCCACAAGCAGCTCACCTTGATCCAGTTTCCCATCTTTACATATTTCTTCATTACCCAATCCCCATTCCGCTGTTCGGTATCCAGCAAACAGGGCAGGGTTCTCAAGAAGAGACTCAGCTGAAAGAATTCCTTCCACGCCTGTTTCTTCCAAGCATTGGTGGGCATCTTCAATGTGCCGAATATTACCATTAGCAAGAACTGGAATCCTCACCGCATCTCTAACAGCCTTGATTGCTTTCCAGTTAGCTCGGATCTTCTTTCCATCTTTTTCATCTCTTGTTCTTCCATGTACGGCTAAAAGCGCACAGCCAGCTTCTTCCAACATTTTGGCGTAGTTTATTGTGTCTTTTAAATCAGGGAAGATACGAATTTTACAAGAAACGGGGACATTTAGGTTTTTAGCCAATTTTTCTACCAGGGATTTGACAAGAGGAAGATTGTCCATGAGAAAAGCTCCATAATACCCTCGTCTTGCTATACGCTGGGGACACCTATACAAGTACAGAAATGAAACCAAGATGAGTTTTACTCTGATTTAAATGCCAATGATCAGTTTGAATGCACATAGAAAACTGGAATCATACAAGAAATCTATCAAATTCCTTTCCTCTTCTATGTACGCCTTAGCTTGTTTTTCAGTTGCAGTTTAGCAAGTATAGGTTCTGCCAATCTAACGAATCTTTTTGAGGGAGTGGTCACCAGAAAAAGGCCGAACTTAAGAACTACCCATTAACATAAACGAATAAGATTCACAAATTTCTCAGTAACTACCAATATTAGGGTACATAGAAGCAAACTTACCAATTCAATGGCTTAAATAAAACAAATATTAGAAGCAAGGTGCAAAAGCAAGGACTTATTCATGAAGTTTGATGCAAATACAAACAGAATTGTCATTTGACAACTATACAACCAAAAGCAAGCCTTGTGGAATTTGTGCCTCAAAAAAAGGACAACTTCACATTGGGGATAAGTTGACATTCAAGGATGCAGGGAATAGCGTGATCAAAAGCCTACAAAAATTAGCAGAACAGCAGTACCTTCTAGGGGAATCTGCTGTTCGCAAATTTAATGTTAGCTGGTAAGGACTGTGGATGTGCAATAGATAGGAAGGTCAGCAGATTATAGATCTTCAGCAAACAACACATGAACACATATAGCAAACAACACCATGGAATCTGAAGACACCACACAAAGCAACTAATGTACTCAAGCTAAACTGGGCTAGAACATTGCAGGAGGGTCCATGGACCAATGTTTCAGAATTTGCTACACACTTGGCAGCCAACAGACACCCAGAGCAAAACTGGACTATTAAATTTATTATTTTTTTATGTTTCAAGTTACTTTTGACATGTCACAAATGATATTATTTTTATTTATAGACTGAAGACAAATAAGGACTCAACCTCACCTAAAGATTTTCTTGATGACATTAAAATAGTCCTGCACTAACTTTTAACAATTATTATACTGTACATCAAAATCATCATAATCAATAGACTTCTTGATTTGTGTAGTCTAAAGTTAATATTACAAATTAATTTTAGTTTTCACTATTATTGATTTCCCAACAAGCATGTACCCAACTCAGTAAGGAAAGCCTACAACAAAGTTAACCACATAACAGATACACATCCGACATATAACAGATACACATCCAGTCCAAGCAAATTGAAAATGCACGGATCAAGTATCAAGGCAGCACCGTGTCACTTACACGGCCAAGAAGTGCGCAGTCCCATCTAGGTGGCTACAACCTAAAAGGTCAAAGTAAGCCAAACGCGGGACCACCTAGCTCTAGGTCTTTCTTGTCCATGCTACACCCAGATATTTTTAACACCCATTTGCACAAACACGCACACACCCACACCCACACCCACACCCACACCCACACCCACATGGGTGTGCATAAAATATGTGGTGAGGTACACTATGTGCACTGTTCACTGAGGGTAGCATGGTGAGAACAAAGACTAGTAAGTCAGATTATGGATAGAGAGTACAATAGAATGTTTAGATATATACAATGAAGGTGAGAAATTTGATAGTGAAGAAAATTAGTTTTAGATTCTTATTGAAGTGTTCCTATTTATAATTCATTTGGTTTCAACTACTTGATAACAAGGACACCGCCACCTACTTGAACATAGTGTCCGCTTAAGTCTTCTATTACAAGGGCCACCAACCAACTGCAGAAAACAAAATCCTAAATCAATTCTATTAAAATTTAAATATCTCAACTATTATACCATCAAATTCAAACTATGACTAGTCTGAGAATTCGAGTAAACAATGATGTTTTAGTAGGCTCTTCAAAGAAATTAGTGGCATGTACGTGTAATGAGTCAACAATTACCCAAAATTAATATCAACATAATCGCAGTAAGCCTCGACTCGCCGTGCTGCCTCCAGCAAGATATCTGGATCATTTGCACAGAATTGCACAAAGAGCGGTCTGTCTTCCTGTCATTTCCCGCAAAAAAACAGTTAACCTATCACGAATAATTTAATAATTCCAATAACAAAAAAATCTATAAGCACCTCACATACCGTGCAAGTGGAGAATTCTTGGGAGCGATATTTTTCGGTTTCGGTGAAAATTCTGGAATGGAGCATCGGCGTGTAAGCGGCATCGGCGCCGTATTTGCGGCAGAGCAACCGGAAAGGAAGCTCGGAGTTGTCGACCATGGGCGCGACGATGAGTTTGGGCCGGCCCAGCCTGTTCCAGTGTGCCCATGCCCTCTCGATTCGGGCCTCTCCTGTCAGGTATCCGTTTGGCGAACCCAAAGGGGCCGGTATCGGCTCGAGTGGCGAAGTCGTAGTTTCGGAAGAGCAGAGGAATTCATCGTTGCTGCTGTCTCCATTACTGGGTGGAGCTTGTGAACAGAGGTGTTGGGTTTGGGCAGCCATGAACGGGTGGGGTTTAAGATGTGGGTTGGGGTTGGGCTTGGTTAATCGAGGAAGAAAGAGAAGTAACTGAAATTTCATTGGATTCGAGCCATCGCCGAATAGGGTTTTGGGGTTGCCTGTAATTTGGGAAGGCAAAAGGAAATTACTAATTAGGGTTTCAGGCCCCACCAGCACATGTTAAGCGCGAAGGTTTATGTTGCATTTGAATTGATCTATTTATTTAATTTTAATATATGGATGTCAATTCGGTTTTCCATTAAAATAATAATAATAATTTTTACATTTAAATTGAACGGAATGTTCCTAAGAAATCAAATATATTTGAAATGAAATATTCAATTTGGATCGATCGATTAAATCTATTGGATTTTTTTTCTTTTACATTAAGAATTCATTTTGTGGAATGCAATCACTTGATTTAGTTTGATTTTCGGTTTTGATTCGATTTTGCACATCCTTATGTATGGTTTAAGAAAAATAAATTAACACTATATGTCTATCTTGTGGTGAGATTGAGTTATAGTTAATTTATATGCAGGAATTTTAAATTGAGTAAATTCGAACAAATAATATTAAGAAATTGGATGAAAATATTGTAATACAAAATATTTTTTGTATTTAGGCGTATATTAAATTTGTACATTGATTAGATGAGAAAAAGGAAGAAGAAAAAAAAAAGATAAAGAACTTAATAGGTTTGTTTTTTTTTTCCTTTTTTTTTTTTTTTTTTTTTGGTGGGAGAAATGATAAGTAGGAATCACCCTAACCCAAAAATTGAGCTTCACTATGCACGAGATTGGTCGGTCCTCATCCATGCGAATGCATATATAAACAAATAGGGTAAGAAAAATAACAAACATAGCAATATATCGTACTTATCGTACCAAAAAATATAAAAAGCAATTGTATACCAAGATTTTCAATACGATATAGTACGATATCATAAATTTGTAGTGTGGTAACAGTATGGAAAAACAAAATTTTCGGATACCGGTATACCAAATATTTTTCAATATACCTATAATTTGTTATATATTGAAATATAAACACTTTTGATATATCGGTAATTCGGGATTCATACCAATATAAATTATTAATATTAAAACTTTATTGTCTTTAAACAACTCAAACCCTAATTTATTCAATTTGTCCTCCTACTCGTCTCCAGACTTTTCACTCCAGACTCCAGTTACTATTTGCTACCTTGTCCCCAATCTACATTCTGCAGTCCAGCCCCACCGATTTTTTTGCATGATGGAATATGAATCTTCTCATTTACTGCTAAGTTCGTCTGAAATACCAAACACAATAGAATTTAAAACATGTAATGAGTTACGAGTCGGAAATATACAAGAAAATAATCCAAATAAAAACCTATTATAGCTCTAGGGCAATGAGTCCATATTGGTCACATTGTGAAAAAGCAACTGAGAAGTGGCGTGATGCGAGCGTACACCAAATAGGGATATGTATCTATTGTAAACAAAAGATACCAACGGCTTGTGAAAGTACTAATGAGTTAAAAACCACTTAGAGAAGAGGTGCAAGATAAGTCACTTTATGAAATGAGTAAGAGTGTAACATCCTAAAATCACGTTAACATTATTTTGACTACCTTCATATTCTAAAACCACAATTTAATGTTTCAAAACCAACACAAATATTTAATTCAACATTGAGATTCAAATTAGAAATATCAGGCATTTGTCCATCAAACCACCAAAGAATCAAATAAAACAATTCAAAAGCAAGACAGGTTCTTTGATGGAATTAACGAAAAACAAAAAATTTAAAATGTGACATTAGCACAATCAGCAGGCCGGCTGTACAACATAGCTAACTCCTCATTTACTTACTTACGTGAAAAGATGAGGGAGTGGGTGTTGGAAAACACTCCATGGGCTAACTCTTGTTACCCACCAAATTACATATACATGTATACATAACAATTGTACTAAAATTCAACATAACATGCAAGTAAACCATTCCTAAACAAATAAGAAATCATGAAATTTGATAAATGCATATATACTATGTATTTATTATAATACACATAAGAGCACATCAATCTTGCGTGGGACACGTAATAACCCGCTCGAGCATCATAAATTCAGGAGCTACCTGAAGTGATCTTTCAAGAAGAATCTTGTACGGGTAATACCTACAAATGTTAGTCATATCTACATACAGTATTTTCCATATACTATACACGCTCTGCAATTTTACCATGAATTATATACATAAGAAATCATGAACACATCAATCACATTCTCCTCGCGTCATATCATCAAAATCTAACAAGTACTCTATATCATATATCAAATTTCATAATGCTAACATGTAATCAACGCAACATAATCCTGAGGCATAATCAGACAAATTTTACATATCATATCATCCACTTTGAATGCTTAAGCTCCATAAAATTAAACATTCGCCATAAAACATGTATAAGATGTGAGCATCACATATATTTTAACAATTGACATATAAACATGCATACACTTTAGAGGGTACTCAACAACCACAACACACAAGTTAGTGTGAGAGTATTCCAATGGATATGATATCTTCAATTATGTCTTGTCGAGATCTCCAGAGTTATTAAAATAAGGAAAAATTGTTTGCTGTGAAACTCTTAATTAAATAAAATTTTAATATATGAAAAACTAAATTGCTACTAACTAAAACTTTTATAAACTGACTTAGAATATTTTAGGAAGTGAAAACGGGGACTAATTTTGACAAACGGTGTGAAAATGTGATTCTGTCGTGGTTTTTAAACTATTCTATTATAGGGCATTGTGTACTATATACAGATAAGAAAACTATTGTGTATCAATATTATATTATAAATTACAAAATTTTTAACGTTTTGCCATTGGTTTGAGGTCAATCAGAGTTGAAACAAGTGTTATGATCGTCTGAAAATGAAGGACTAAATTGTCAACATTTTATAAGGATGAAATTGACAAATTCTAAACTTTATCGGGTAAAAATTATAAAATCTTGAAAATTTGTTGCTGGACTGAAATAATTGATTATGAAAATAAATAATTAAATAATATCAATATACACATAATAAAATTAAATTAAATTAAAAAAGACATTATCAGCCCCCCCTCCCCAGGAACCCCGTACCCAAACCCCCTTTCCCCTTCCTTGGCCGCCCATCCGGTCGGCTTTGACTCCCCACTACTAGGGACCTTCTTTCTAGTGGTTCTTTTTGAAATTCGGTCATTAATCAACCATATATCAAATTAAATATACTACAAAAAATCATTTTCACCCTTTGTTTGACCTCAAATTTTGATGCCGACAAGGCTCAAATTCGCCGATGATTATGGGGTAAACATAGAGGGGAAAAAGATAAAGAAAACCCTGTGACCCATACGTTAATGCCTACAGATTTTTGTGATTTTTTATGAGAATAAGAGTGTTTTATTCATACAAAATTATAATTTTGGGCTGGTAGCGTCGTTTCTCCACAAAAAATAATCCGACTAGCGGTCGGTATGCCCACACTGACCAGAACAGCAGCAAGCAAGATCGTCTCCCGAAGGACTGGCGAGGATTTTTCTAATCTTTTGATCTGCCAATAATCATGAAAATCAGTAGCAAAGATTTGTATTTTGAGAATGAAATTGAATAGCGAAAATTAAGAAAAGGATTTGTTTCAGATATGTAAAATATTCCGGGTTCCAGTTAATTCCACTCTAGCTAACTATTTCAATGATTGATGCAAAATTGACTTTAATTCATGCAAATAAATTAGTTATAACCACCAAAGACGCTTCTGACGCGGTTTTATCTCTCCTTAATTTCTTGATAATCAGGAAGACGCTTCACCAATTATTTCCCTAATCGACTGACAACCCTAGAGACGCTCTATGAATTTAATCAGCCGACAACATTAATAATTAGAGAGACCCAATTCAAAACCGATAAACTCTGACGCAGGATTACCGAATTAAGACTGATCTTCCCTTGATTCTGAAGAATCAATGTACCACTAATTAAATCAAAACCACAATTACAGATGACCGATTTAATTGGATACTAATTAATTCCGGTCTAATGAATATTTCGAACTACCTAATAGATCCGAAACAATTAACCATAGTAAACACAGAGAATCACAGATACTTGCATAAAATAAAGTATACGAACATATTTGATCTCATAAAATAGAATAGCTAAAGTTTCCTTAATTGTTACTGGAATAAAAGAGTTTAGCTACAACCCATAATAGAATCAAGAAACCAAATAAAAGATAGAAAGATAAAACTGGGCTGCTTTTTGGAGAGAAGAACGGCTGCCTTCTTGGTTTCTTGAAGTAGGTTGAATGATAATGTAAAGTATATCCTAATGGAACCCTAGTTTAACTATATATACAAATCCAATGTTAATGAAGCCCATGGTTACAAGTTTAACTCGTATCTTGCTGTCAAATCCCGTAGGAACCCATATGTGTGGTGGAATTGGGCCTTTAAATCGATCCTGGGCCGCTAAAAAATATTCTGTTCAGGCCCAATTGGTCGGTATGCCCATACCGACCGTCTTTCAGTAAATTCCCGCTTGATTTTTTCGGATTTTTGGCCCCTTTTTTATCCAAAGTTGAATATTCTCCTACAATCATGCAACAAACTGAATTACCTCGAAAATATAGGTGTTGAAGGGATAATGATCATTAAAATTACACCAAAAACTCTCCAAAAAGATGTATCAAATAACCACCATCAAATCCCCCCACACTTAAACATTGCTCGCCCTCGAGCATAACTCAAAGAAAGAAAACTGGACTCGATACTCCAAAGGCAAAACAATCATTGGCAACATTTCAACAGACAATAATCAAAGCATGATCATCCACAAACCACCAACCCTTCTCTTGTGGCAAAAATATGTATTAGCTCTTTATTCAAGTCAAAATTATGCATAGTCAATCCTGCCCTTCCAAGTTTCACTCAAATTCTCTCAAATAAGAAATAGGGACAGTTTCATTCACTCAAATCACAACTTCATACTATCAAACACATGTTTGCCCTTATGTCACCGTCTCTACTCGGAATATGAGATAAAAGCACAAATCAAAAGGTCTTTGCAGGGTTGTAATGGGGCTAGGGGAAAAAGGTAAGATGGAAGGATAGAACGGTTAAAATGATGAAAATATACGAGCATATCAGAATATTCGAGGTACTCCTTAAAAAAAGTAAGGTGATTTTCAATCGAACAAGGCATGACCGACATCAAACAATTAACATTCACAGCCCCTTTATTCTCTCTCTCTGTTTTTTTTTTTTTTTGCTAGAGAACAGTAACAGTACTGTTACTCCAGAAACTGAATTTTTTGATTTTTTTTGGCTGGGGAACAGTAACTGTAACAGTAAGGGGAGTACTGTTTCTCCAGAAACTGCTCACCATATTTTTTTTTGGCAGGTTAGCATTTTTCTTTTCACAAAACAGGAACATATATCCACAAGAATCAGCATTTCGGCACATAACATCATCTAAGTATAGGAGTTTTCATTTTCAGCACATTCTAACATACTCGCATACTTCTATGGGACAAAAGCAGACTAAAACAGGTTATGGATTAATGATTTAGTGGCTGTAATCAATAAAGCACGGCTAAAGCACAATAAGCTCACTAGTGGATATGTAGGGTTCGGATAATATATTCAGGCCAAAACTGGGTTAATCCTAAATGCCTTAATTACTTTCATGCAAGAATCTAAAAAGAGTTTCAACTATGGCAACCGGGCAAACAGGAAATCCAGCATACAAGTTTGATACACTCATTTAGAAACAAATTGAGCAATTTTCAGATATAAAATCATGCTCATCAGGCTCAATTCTCACTATATATAAAGTTGTAATCATGTGATAGACTATGCAAATTTTGTCATCCTAGAATACATGCGAGCATAAACACAATTTCACCACAAAAGACAACAACCAAACAATCCAACAGACAAACTTTTCATATTGACCATATCCATGCTGCCAACGACTCGATCAAGACACCCTCTCTTTTTTTTTTTTGCATGGTACGTATACTCCCCCCCCACACTTGGAAACGACAGTGTCCTCACTGTGGAAAAAGGGGAAAGATACGACAAAAATGAAAAACAAATAAGGCCTAAGAAAAGGGAAAAGGAAGGAAAACTCCCCTGGATAGAGTGTCAAGGCTGCGAGGAACGGGACATCCGGCGGACCGCTTTCTCCACAGCTGTAACGCGGTCACTGAGAGCATCAATCTAGGTCCCTATCTTATCCTCCAAAGCCACAGAGGGAAGAATCGGGCAAGGGGGGTGGGTCAGATGTTGCGTGTGCGCGGATGGTAGAGAGAGAGAGAGAAAATGTGTGATGTTGAAGAGAGAGAAAGTGGGTTGATGAGTTTGGGGAAAAGGAAGAGAGTGGGAGAGGCGTGAATTGTTGTTTCAAATTAGGGCACAATCTCCCCCAATTCTAATTGTTTTGCAATTAGGTCCCCAGATTTCCTCCTTCATCAATTTGGCCCCTGCTTTAATATTTGAGTTTAAGGATTGATTCCCACACCTGCTAGTAACCTGCCAAGAATTCAAAAATAAGAATAAGATTAATTCCATAAGCTTGTAAATTTGGACAACCCCCTTTTTTTTTTTTTGAATAGCTAAACTATCATAAAAAAAAAAGAATTAAGAAGAAAACGAGATAAAAGGGCTTGGGTTGCCTCCCAAGAAGCGCCCTTGTTTAGCGTCTTAGGCTCGACGTATCAAGTGGTTGGTCATGGAGGGATCTTGGGGGTCGCTAGGGTCATTCCATCGATGGTAGCCATTTCCATTCCCCCGTAGTAAGGGTTCAACAATTTGCCATTCACGTTCAACACTTTGGAAGTACTCAAACTTTGAATCTCGACGGCTCCATGAGAACTTACAGCTTCCGCTATAGCTGGCAAAATAGGTTCTGTACTGGTTGGTATGGGAATTCTGCTCGACAGATGCCGAGTGTGGAATTCACAGGTGGAACAAAGTTGCATCATGGCAGCACGAATTTCCTTATCTTCTTCAGCTGCTGTTACTGTTCCAGCCGTCCCATTAAGCAGTACCTGCTCCAATTTATCTTCCCTATACTTATTTTTAACAAAATCGTCAACTAAGGAATCAACAACATCAACCATATACAAACCTTCACAATCCTCAACATGCTTCATAGCTTCAAAAATATTAAATGTAACAGTATCACCATCAAATTCGAAGCTAAGAATGCCCTTATCAACATCAATTTTAGTTCTAGCAGTTTTCATGAATGGCCTTCCTAAAAGAATTAAAGGTCTATGTGCAGCCAAGGTATCATCCATATCTACAGTGTAAAAATCCACCAGAAAAATTAAATCATTAACTTTCACCAAAACATCTTCTACCACACCTTTAGGATATGTATTAGACCTATCAGTTAATTAAATTACCACACGAGTTTCCTTCATATCACCTAACTGTAGTTCCTTATACATAGAGAGTGGCATAACATTGATAGAGGCGCCTAAATCTAGCATAGCTCTCTCAACTTTCTTACTACCAATGATGCAAGGAATAGTAAACATGCCAGGATCCCTACATTTTTCCGGTAATTTTCTTTGAATAACAGCTGAAACATTTTCACTAACCTTGATTTTAGCATGTTTTCCATATCTCATCTTTTTAGTACATAATTCTTTCAAAAATTTTGCGTACCTGGGCACTTACTTAATGGCATCAATCAAGAGCAAGTTAATTTCTACCTTTTTGAACAACTCAAGATTTTTTTCTCATCGTCCTCTTTCTTGTTTCGAACCAACCTGGAAGGAAAAGGGGCTGCCAAAATAGATTGAGAATTAGAAATTTTAGAATTAACAATTACCTTAGGGGGAAGAGGTTGATCCGGTTGTTGTGCCTCCTCAACGACTTCCTTCGTTTGATTTTCATTCTTATCTTTTGGCTCCTTCTCTTTCTTCCTAACCTCTTGCTCGACCAGCTCCTTTCCATTCCTCAAAGTTACGGCACTAACATTCTTCTTAGGATTTATCTCAGCTTGGGATGGAATTTTGCCTTGATTTGCTTGTATTTTGTTCACTTGTGTGGCAAGTTGGGTGATTTGTGTGGCCATACTACCCAAGACAACTTGTGTCTCCTGCTGGAAAGCTTGTTGGCTTTGCACCATATTTTTAACAATTTCGCTGGTGTGTGCAAGAGTTTTCAAAATATCATTCATGCTGGGTTCTGATCGGTCGGTATACCCATACTGCCCGACCTGCGGCTGTCTGAATGGCAGATTCCCGGGTACCTTCGGATTTTGTTGTTTCCAACTGAAATTTGTGTGATTTCTCCACCCTGGGTTATATGTGTTCGAGAATGGATCATTCATCATATTCCTTTGTGCATCGTATTGGGCATCCCCCGATCCATAGCATACTTGCTCGGGTTGAGAATTCTGCAAATTAGGACAAAAATCACTAGGATGACCATTTTCCGAACAAATTTCACATATAATTTTTTGAGTTTGAGCAACAGCAAGTCCTCTAACTAAAGAGGTGAGAGCATCAATCCTATCATTGACACTTGAACTCTCTATTCCTTCGGCTCCTCTTACGGGACGGTATCTATCATCATCCTCATCTTCATATTGTTGGCCATTAGAAACCATATCTACAATGAGTTGTTTTGCTTCGGCCAATGTCTTGTTGGTTAAGGATCCTCCACAAGCAGCATCAATTATTTTCCTGTCAAATGAACACATACCACAATAAAAATAATTAGTTAGCAATTGATATTCAGAAAATCCGTGGTCGGGACATTTCTGACAAAGCTGCTGAAATCTCTCCCAATAATCAGCAAGGCTCTCTCTTGATTTTTGCTTAATGCTGCTGATAGCCATTCTTAAATTGGCAACCCTTGACTCTGGAAAGAATTTTTGCAAGAACTGCTCCTCTAATTCATTCCAAGTCTGAATGGAGCCCGATGGAAGGTCAAACAGCCAGTCTCTAGCCTTTCCCTGCAATGTATGAGAAAAAGTTAGTCATCTCAAATTATTTTCAGAAAAACCTTGAGGGCGTAGAGTGGAGCAAACTAAGTCAAATTCAGCAAGATGTTTGTGTGCACTCTCTCCGGGTAGATCACCGAACTTGGGTAGCACTTGGATAAAACCAGGTCTAATTTCAGCGTTTTGTGCAATATGTGACAGCACAATGCAAATCGGTCGATTATTGCGGTGACGACCCAATTCCTTTATAAGAGGTTCAACTTCTTCTCTTGGTAAGAGACCACGTTCTTCATTATTAGCCATATTTTCTGAAATAACAGCTTCCTTGGCTCTTTTCCTTAAGTTCTTGGCAGTTTTCTCCACTTCTGGATCAAAATCAATTTTCCTGTACGTGAAGAACGGGGCATCAAATTGAAAAAAAATAATAAAATAAAAATTGTCAAATCAGTAGATCAAAAATATCACTGCTTAAAACCAGTTCCCGGCAACGACGCCAAATTTTGGTAGCATCGTTTCTCCACCAAAAATAATCCAACCAGCGGTCGGTATGCCCACACTGACCAAAACAGCAGCAAGCAAGATCGTCTCCCGAAGGACTGACGAGGATTTTTGTAATCTTTTGATCTGCCAATAATAAAAAAAATCAGTAGCAAAGATTTGTATTTTGAGAATGAAATTGAATAGCGAAAATTAAGAAAATGATTTGTATCAGATATGTAAAATATTCCGGGTTCCAATTAATTCCACTCTAGCTAACTATTTCAATCATTGATGCAAAATTGACTTTAATTCATGCAAATAAATTAGTTATAACCACCAAAGATGCTTCTGACGCGGTTTTATCTCTCCCTAATTTCTTGATAATCAGGAAGACGCTTCACCAATTATTTCCCTAATCGACTGACAACCCCAGAGACGCTCTATAGATTTAATGAGCCGACAACATTAATAATTAGAGAGACCTAATTCAAAACCGATAAACTCTGACGCAGGATTACCGAATTAAGACTGATCGTCCCTTGATTCTAAAGAATCAATGTACCACTAATTAAATCTAAACCACAATTACGGATGGCCGATTTAATTGGCTACTAATTAATTCCGGTCTAATGAATATTTCGAACTACCCAATAGATCCGAAACAATTAACCACAGTAAACACAGAGAATCACAGATACTTGCATAAATTAAAGTATACGAACATATTTGATATCATAAAATAGAATAGCTAAAGTTTCCTTAATTGTTACCAAAATAAAAGAGTTTAGCTACAACCCATAATAGAATCAAGAAACCAAATAAAAGATAGAAAGATAAAACCGGACTGCTTCTTGGAGAGAAGAACGGCTGCCTTCTTGGTTTCTTGAAGTAGGTTGAATTATAATGTAAAGTATATCCTAATGGAACCCTAGTTTAACTATATATACAAATCCAATGTTAATGAAGCCCATGGTTACAAGTTTAACTCGTATCTTGCTGTCAAATCCCGTAGGAACCCATATGTGTGGTGGAATTGGGCCTTTAAATCGATCATGGGCCGCTAAAAAATATTCTGTTCAGGCCCAACTGGTCGGTATGCCCATACCGACCGTCTTCCAGTAAATTCCTGCTTGATTTTTTCGGATATTTTGCCCCTTTTTTCTCCAAAGTTGAATATTATCCTACAATCATGCAACAAACTGAATTAGCTCAAAAATATAGTTGTTGAAGGGATAATGATCATTAAAATTATACCAAAAACTCTCCAAAAAGATGTATCAAATAACCACCATCATGGGCCTAAAAAAGATTCAATTTCTGGCGATGGCAGAACGGCGGTGCCGTTCATCCTACCATTGACTCAAAATAAACAGACAACTTACTTTTGGTGTGCGTGTGAAAAATATAGTAGTCTGTGATTGTAACCTTTATCAGTATTTATATCACATTCTAATTCATATTGGACTCCGAGGCCTTAGTTTATGGACTCCATAATTAATGGGTAATTTTGTTAAGGCCAATTAAGCTTAATAAAATTTGAACATAATAAATTATGATTTAAATACATTAATGACAATTCAATGTATTCCATATAATTTGCATTTAAATCATAAAAGCATAATAAATCATCCAAAATTAATTAAATCACACAAGCATGTATTTGAATAAAATAAATCATTCCACAAAATCATAATTATGCACATAAAGTATTTGTGTTAGTACAAAGAGTGAGAAAGGTCAAACTGTGTTGACAAATGAGACTATAGGGTAAGGAACTGCCTTGGTTTCTCATACTTTTAATAAAAATGGTGTGAACTAAAAATTACATTGTATTTGACTATCGATCAAATGTCATTTTGAGTTGGTGAAGGAAAGATATTTGTAAGTCTTCTGATTGCAACCTCTATTCATAATTCTTGATCGAAAGAAAATTGCAGGTATGGTTTATGGTTTATGATTTATTTTTAGTTGAGAAAGCCGAGATTTAAAGTGTGATTAGTGGCCAAAGGGTGAGTATGATAATTGATACTTGAACATCCATTCAAAACATAAATTACAAGGTCATCACAACCAACTTTGTTAATAATGAATGATTGGACGTTGCATAAAAGAATAAATAATTTCACAAATATGACTAGTCATGTCGAGGAAGAAATTGGAAAGATGGTTGAAGTTTGTATGAGGGAATGGGGGATAGACAAAAAAATTGATTATAGTAGATAATGTTTCCCCTTATTATAGTCCGATGGATATTCACTCTTTTATTTCACTTAAAAACAACTCGCAAGTATACGAGGTTAATTGTAGTAAAATTATCGTGAGAACATGTATCGTATACACATGGACTATCTAATATAATTTCAACTAATTACTCATTTATATTTGCCTACTTTATCTAAAGACTCGAACTTTGATGATAGATCAGTTAACTGAATAGAATAAAATAAAAGATAGAAATAAATAAACATTTCAGATTCAAGCAAGCCTCTAGAGATTTGATAGATTTTAGGAATATATACTTTTATGGTTCATATGACTTCTTTTAATGTATTAAACCATACTTAATTCCTATATTCGTAGGAGAATTATTAGTATATCTAAATCCTCTCTCTTGTGTTATATCTTAATGTGGATTAGATAACACTAACATTTTCAAGATATTATCTAACTCTCAATAGTTTCTAAGATTTATTTTCATCGCTATAACCTACCAATCTCTTGATCTAGCAGGTTCGTGTTATGCATTATTAATCCGTCAATCAATTAACCCCTATCGGGTGATAACTAATTAACTATACATATGTAAGTGCAGGCCAAACAATTCCACAAGAGAAACATATCAAGAAAGCATAAACGATTTAAGGAAAGAAATAATATCATAAATCAAAACCATATCAATCCATAATTGTATAAACCCTAGAATCTTTAATTTTTTAGCTACTCATTATCAACTATCAATCCATGATAAATGAGTTAACAATCAGAGTTAACATCTATATAAAAGATAAAATAATAAAAACTACGAAAACTAATACCCAATGATCTTTGTTTCTCTTCTTTCTGATGACTTGGTTGCTCGTTTCCTCCTCGTATATATATTTATAACTATGAGAAGTGATGATCAACTATGAAAATTGATACTCGTCTTCGTTCCCAAGTTACTTCTTTTATAGGGTTTGATTAGGGTTTCAATTCCCTCAAAAATTTCCTTTGGAACAAGAGAATAAGTACAAATCGTGATCCCCGATAATCTCATTTGAAACAAGAGGATAAGTACAAATTGTGATCCACGAGAATCTCCTTTAAAATGAGAGGATAAGTACAAATCGTCAAATGTCGGTTGTCATATCAAAACTTCAACATACTCATGACGTAATAAAATATAGCAGAATCATTATAATCTCGTAACTTAGGTACATGTAATTTTCTAAAAACTATGCATAATGACCCTGAATTACACACAAAAAATATGTTTATCAATGGATTACTTGAATAATAGAATGAATTATCAAAATCTATTATTGTTTGAAGGGCAGTATCTATATATGGGGTGTGCTTGTCATACATTTAACTTAATTGTTAAAGATGGTTTAAAGGAGCTTAAATTTTCAGCTAAAGCTATAAGGAGTGTTTTTGTCTTTATTCATTCTTCCCTTTCTAGGTTAAATAAGACAAGGGAATTTTCCGTGCTAGGCAAATTTTCTAGAAAGTATAGGGCCTCCAATTGAAGAGGATTGGGAGAAAGCAAAAACTTTTGTACTGGTTTTGGAAAAACTATTAT
Source organism: Caryopteris x clandonensis (assembly GCA_028749325.2). Lineage (NCBI taxonomy): Eukaryota > Viridiplantae > Streptophyta > Magnoliopsida > Lamiales > Lamiaceae > Caryopteris > Caryopteris x clandonensis. Next base: position 6,389,815 of record JAPYKT020000013.1, read on the forward strand.
GCCATTTTAGAGTTAAGTGCAACAAAAACTCCTACCTCCAAATTGATTTATCAATCAATGATTGCACTACAAATTTAGAATGAGAAATAGAAGAATGATGATTTCAAATACAACTTTTAAAAAGGTTGCAAGTACAATAAAATTAAATTTTGACAAGTATTGGGTGATTTGAGTTATATGAACCCTTTGATTTTCATTGCCAATGTTTTGGATCCAAGAAATAAGCTTCAAATTATCAAAGTTAGCATTAAGAAATTCGAAGGTGCTTCAGCAATGGTTCAAGAGTTCATTGATAAGGTTAAAAAAACTTGATGAGTTTGTGAATGGATTGCAAGGGAATTTATGATAGCACAAATATGAGAGACAAAGTATGCAAAGTAGAGATGATACTAGTAGTTATGGTGGTCTTTTGAATGAATTGTTCAACGAAGTGGAAACATAAAATGAAGAAGTACAACTTTGAGAGATATCAACTGACGTGGACAAGTACCCAACCGATGAGATTAAAAAACGATCTAATCAATCTTTCAATCTTTTGAAGTGGTGTAAAGGAAGTGAAACTAGGTATCCAACTCTTTCAATCATTGCTAATGATATTTTTGCAATTCCAAGTTCAACCATTGCTAGTGAGTCCATTGTTAGTATGAGCAAAAGGTGGAAACATTTGTGTGCACTAATGATGGACTAAAGAGAATGAGTTAAACTTTTATAAAAATCCAACCGATGATGACCTTGAATTTTACAAGGAAATTGAAGAAATTGAAAAGAGTAAGAGTTTTTTTTTTCATTAATTAAGTTTAAATAAAAAAACTATCTATTATTTTTAATCTAATATGAATTGTGTTAATAATTTTCAATGCTTCTTTTACTACTGCAAATTCCAATCAAAATTGTTTTCAAACTCCGGTCTCAACTTTGTCTATGGTATAATTTGAAAAGTAAGAATATATTTATGTTTATTACCTTGACTCCACTATTTTAACTAGTTAATTTATAAATTTTGGAGGTTTTTTCAAATGTTGCTTTGTTGAAGTTTGAAAATGTTTTGTATTGTAGTATTCAATATAAATTGTATTTTTATTATATTCGTTGTATTAGGTTGTATGATATCCAATTGTTGTATTCAATCTTAATGGGACTATATGTTTGGTATGCACTTAGAAGATTCGGATTCTTATGTTTTATTAATATTTGTTTATTTATTTATTTTTATTTTTTCTAGCAAAATGATAGAGAATTTCATTCAAGAACTAAAAACAGCCCACATGTGAATCAACGACAGACGATCACTATCTGCGAGATCCCAAGGTCACAAAACAATCTATGAGGAATAAGAGCACCTAACATGGGTGAACACAAATTCCACTTAACACTCTCGCAGTTTCATACAAAAGTTTTCCTATGAAAGAGCAAAGAAACTAGATCAAACCGAGATGTTGAAATGTTGATGTCTTCAGCTATAAAAAAAATATTTGAGTTACAAGATAGTTCCAATCATCAATCATCAATCATCATCTATGAGGACTGTCCTATTCCAAGAAAAATATGAGGCTTTAGGTAAAGCAAATTGAATAGCCTCCAACGAATCTACTCTAAGCAATTTCGAGGGATCCTAAAGCAGTTGCCAAGTTTTGATCCTGATATCATTCTTGTCTATATAACTTTAATTTGACTTTCATGATTTGATTTTGGCTAGATCAGCACATTTTAAAGTCAAATTATTGTATTTAAGTAACTATTGTTTGGATTGTTTAAATGCAAAACTTATATATATATATATATATGTATATATATATATCGGTTTTACCGTGTAATCCGATGTATAATATCACTTGTTTGAGTAAAAAATATTATTTGTGTACTTCAAAATATTACTATTGATTTATTACCTTAAAAAATAGTAATACATTGAAGTAAACAAGTAATATTTTTTAGTTAAACAAGTAATATTGTTTATTGGATGTATGGTACACCCAATACACATGAGATTCACTCTTGTTTAAATACTAGTATTAGTTGTTTTGACGTACCAGTAAATTTCAATAACCTATCTATCAATAAATAAATAAAAATAATAATGAAAAAAAGTAAGTGGCAAAAATAACAAATTGAAAATTTCCCACTTATTATAACTCAGTGAAATACGCTGCATGAGATATTTTTCTTTTTTTTAGTAATATGAAATTGAAGATTTTAAAAGAAGATTCAAGTTAAAATCATATCAATCAAGATAATATATTCATAAAATAAAATGTAACTTTTTCTAATGTATTATTTTTAATGTGTTTTTTTTTTCTTTTTTTTTTTTTTTTTTTTTTTTTTTTGTTGAGTTACAAAAAATTAGCTCACCTTCTGTGGAGCCCCTTGACTTCATTTGATGTAGCGCCTGACGCTCCAGCTGAGTTTTTCATTTACTGAAGTTTGTAGGTGTTACAATAATACGTAAATAACTTTTTTCTCTGGTACAACCACTTCTTCACCGGACGTATTTGTGCCCCCCGTGCACACCGCTATCTCTGTCTGAGGTTGGGTTTCCATCTTTCTCTTCCCTTAAGCCCAAACCGAGTCTTCCAGGCTTACTCTCTAGTTCCTAGGTTGGCCTTTAGGAGAAAAGTCTTAAATTCTCAATTCCCTTATATGGTCTCACAGAGATGCGACAAGGGGGAGAAGGCCTAAGCATAAACGTCTTCAAGCACAAGAAATAAAGGAGCTCGATAAAGTAGTCAGCGACGTGACTAGTTCTTGCGGGAAGTTAGCCGTTGAAGTTGGGTCGTTCGATTTAGCCCTTTAGCTCTTTTTTTGCCACGTCAAACAAATCACTCTTAGGCCATCCAAATATAAGAACTCAGATTCGGCCTGTTCTCTTTTTGGTCCTAGCCCAGCATAACCTTTCTCGCGAGAACATCCATGATAGATCCAGTGTGCTTGACAAGATCTTCATTTTGTTTTACATTGGATCTAGAGACAAATGATGATTCATGCCAAAAAGTGGGATTGGCTCATTTTGGCGTAGTTGTCCGCAAATTGAACAAGACTGTATCCATGCGCCTACCCCTACCTTATTAAATAGCATTTATAGTTGGGCTTACTCCAATAGAGATAAATAGAATCCCCATAAAAATACCACTAGATCGAGCACCATTGATTTCATATCCAGTCCTAATCTTGGCTAATTGATCCCAATAACCAAATACTTTTGTCTATAAATACTACATGTTTGATTCCATCCATAAATCCTAGTCGTCACTAGCTTTCAAGGAATGAAATCTCTTATGAGATGGATAGTTGCAGTTGCCACCTATCGTCCTCTTTTCTCTAAGGACGCAATAAAGTACCAATTTAAGCTTCTAATCTACTCTCAGTAACTAGTTAGTAAGGAACCAAACAATTCCTGAGGGCTTTTCGCAAATCATTATTGAATGTTTTTCTTTTCAACCGGAAAATTCAGATTGGTCAGAAACTCTCTATTGACCACTCAAGTTCCCAATTGCGCCAGGAAATAGTCCAAGGTAAGCTAGTTATTTCCGCCTTAAAAGGGGGGTAAAGGCCCACGTCTGACAAAAAAGTATTCCGGGATATCCGCCCGAGATCTCTCTATAGATTGTACCTAATTCATTAAAGAAGTTGGTTTCCGAGAACTTGAAACCCAAGGTTGAAGGCAGATAGAGGCCATAGGTCTCTCTATCTTAGCTTCTTTTTTAAGTATAGATGAGAGTCTGCCCCATCCACAAAGTCTATGTTTTCGAGTCTCTAGGAGAAATGGAACGTGGGACTGGGGCATTCGTATTTCTTCCAATCGATTTGCCAGCCCTAATCAAACTTTAAGGCTCTGTCTCTCGACATAGGCTCCAGCCTTAAAGTCAAGGTCAGTTGGGACTTGTTAAAAATAAAAAAAGAAAATCTGTTAAATGAAGATATTGACTCATAAACTGGGCAGCTTTGGGAGGCAGCAAGGTCGTGCTGCTTGGAGAGTCGCCCATCAAAGAATCTTTATCTACTAAAGTATATACAGGCAAAGTCTAAGATTGAGGCAAGCTTGCAGGTGCCTTGGGAATCGGGAGTGCATTAGCTGGCTTTTGCGGTAAAAAAGATAGTAGTCTGTTTGTTTTTATCATCAATGGAGAATTCGGATGTCATGGTCATCCCTTTCTTTGATTTGTTGTCCACTGCAGGGTCGCACGTAAGTGTATGAATATCATCTGCAGCTTGGAGAAGATGTCGATCACTTTAGCTATTGCCACTAACAGATAGTAATCACTACCATAACCAGCTTTATAACCGAAAAACCAGAATGGGGTTCTCTCTTGGCCTATTAGTTGGCTTAGCTGATATGAACTTATAGGACTTTTTTTTTTTTTTTTAGTTATGAAAAAACACCACACCAAAGCCTTTGGATGAACCACTTTCTAAAGTTGAACTATATTGGTTGTGGGATGTACTATTAAACTAAAATTGGGATTATCTGTTAAAAACTATGGTAGAGGTCCTATTAGATAGGTCTCTCTTCAAGAAAGAAGTGGGATCTCCAAAAAGTAGTGAAATCCCATTCCTATTTGTGTTCTTTGCTTGACTGTAGTCGGTGGTAGTCTTTCTGCTTAAAACGTCCCCTTCCACTAACCGATCCACCTTTTGCGTGGAGATCATATCCCGTGCGATGCGACCTAAGAAGGAAATGGAGTCAAGGACCTTCCTTCGCTTGATTTTGTTTTTTCGCATATCTCTCGTTATTTTTTTGGGACCCTATTCACCTCTTTGAGCTTCTATGGAATCGAGCAGGCTCACAATACTTCTTTCTGGTTGTGCGCTATTACCCTAGGTCTACTAAGTGCGAGAAGTACGCTCTGAACTTTCTCTCATTAACAGAGAATGGGAAAAGGTGAACCGTGGGGATGCAGATCGTAATGCCTTTGGAGATCCCATATCTTTTGGTTTATCTGCCATAGACTTTCTGTCGATTGTACATCATTTTTTTCTCTACCGTGACAAATTAGTTGATCTTGTTATCTCCCTTTCACCGCATTTGACTTTGTCGAGAAGGAGAGGCGGAGAAATGAGAAAGTTTGATGAATCTTATCTTGTATTTGCTTCTGAGGTCGCTCACAGCAGCTGCTCTTGCATTTCTTCTTGTAAGCACATGGCCAGAATTGTGGGGAGTGGAGGACCAAGACGCTTGTTCAAAGTGAAACTATTTCAAGATCCACTAAAACCCATGTTTAGGGTGCCTCATGATGGAGCTTTCTACTATAGATAAAGTCTCTTTCTTTCTAAAAAGAAAAGAAATGGTATCTACTTTACATTACACTAAACATGCGATTCCCCATACCCCTAGCGTGCAGAATGAGAGAGGCTCTGCTGTTTAAACCTTTTCTACTTAGGTCCTCCCTTCTTTACACATGTCAAAAGTTAGGAATGTTTAAATCTCAATTTAGCCAGTCTTTGAGTATTGAATATATGGTTTTGGACATGTCATGGAGTTTGGTAGATCCTCTTGGTCATTCGGGTAGATTCGGTGGAAAAATAAAATATAAAAAATCATGTTTTGAATTGAAGAAATGAAAACTCAACCCTTGTCTGTTCATCGAAGAGTAAGAAAACTTGGCTTCCATGGCTGGCAAGGTTTCAGGAATGTGCTTTCGAACATCCCCGAATGGAATGTCTCTCACTGGAGCAGCTGGCTACCATTGAGCTACTAAGAAACAACAGACTTAAGGAAGACGACTCTAGTTCTTTGGACCAACCTATGACCAAAAAGGAGTTCATCACTCTTTGTCACCCAAGCACGTAACCGAGCAGCCATAGTCTGTAAGGAAAAACACCCTACTAATTGTAAGGATTCTGCCAAAGTTTTGTCTAGTTGGTAGGATAATCATTTAGTGAATGTGCAAAGCACAGAGGAGAGAGGAGAATGAAGGACCTCATTCGCACCCAATCTTAGGAGAATGACATAGTTGAAGGTTATACTCGTAGTATTGGGAGCTTAAAAGCCATTATGTTGATTCTTTTCCACACAGGAACCACCAATTTACGTGAACCTAGCGGTATTCTAGTTTATGTTGGCAGAAGGTAATCATAAAATGGAAAGAAAACATTCGGTCGAACCGCTGCCTCATAAGAAATAGGAAAGTGAGATTCACTTATGTTAGTTCCCCATTTGCTTCGGTCCAGGGATCGACTCGCTCGCCCCTACTAACGAGGTCTCGGTTCTCGTTCTCATTCCATCCACGAAGCGGAGGCAGGAGATCCCCAATGTCATAGATTACACCAAACATATCCCAAACTTCTCGCTTCCACCGACCGACATATTGATACTCCTTACGCTTATTTCCTTATTTAGATTTGATTTCGGGCAAGAAGATGGAATCTGTAGAGTACCTCTTTCTGACATTACCACATCATGCTTGCATATCTCTAATGGAAGCATCAGAAGAACAAGAATATTGAATAAGTGTAAGAAGCGGAAGCACGCTCAAAAGTTATGCCATTCCAAAGTTTGGTCCAAACCAAAAACTTGAGGAATCGACAAAAGTTTCATAATTGGCCCTTTCTTAGGTTAGGGGTGGTGCACATCCATTTGCAAAGGATGCTGATAGGTGGTCTCTTACTTGACCCGTGATCCACTAAAGGTAAAACACATTAAAATGTTCAAATTCCAGTCCCGCACGATGATTATTTTATTATGTTCCTCTGGGATCTGCTCCTTGATCGTATTGTCAATTAATAGAGGATAGAGTGGCTGGTGTTGGAATCTTGCTAGAGGATCGATGTCAGCCATTTTGCTATATTAGAACCCCTATTTTTTAAAGATTGGAGAAGTACTCATCAAAGTGGGGCACCCGGTGCAAAGTGAAAGTTGCGGTATTCATCCTATTCCCAGCCTTGTGTCAGTGCCTCAGATCAAAGTCTTTGATTGACCGAAGTGGTGTAACGGGATGACTTCTTTTTTTGAAGATGACGTGGTCGATCACTGTGACCAAGGTAGAGACATCCAAGAGAGTCACCTCCTTTTCAAAGTGCTCCAAAGGCCTTTACTTCCTTTGATTCTTCTCCCGTTCATGCTAAGGAAAGCTTTCAGGTAGTCCAATAGCATTAGATTCTTCCTTCACCCCTGAAAGGGATTCGTGGTCAATCCTTAAGTATAGAATCAACATCTTCCATGTGGTGTCTCAAATGTCTCTACATCGACCAAATTGCCTTTTGATACAATCAAATAGAAAGCCCCAAGGGTGTCATATTCTAGGAGCCAAACTATGTTCAGCTGAACCTTAGTACTTATAATATTGGTTCGGTAGATCTACCCCAAAAGCTTTCTTTTCTGGAAGATTGCCTCTAGCGAATTTTTGGGCACCAATTTTCAGTTCATCTTGGGTAGAGACACTATTGCTGAGATAATAACCTCTATACAAAATGCTGATATGGATCAAAAAAGAAGAGATATGCATAAGAAAGGCGTGGAAATAGAAGTACAAAGAAGGACAAAAAGGAAAGAATCTGCCGGCTCCTTGCAGTGCGCAGCCAATGGAAGCTACGAATGATCCGAACATGTTGTGCCCCATTGACTAAGAAGGGAGTGGGCGCAGGAGCTACATTGACTCCTTCCTTTCTGTTGCTGTGAACACTTTCCTGGGCCGAGCTGAAGTAAAGCAAATAAACTGGTGTTGATTAATTCTTATAGTCAGATTCCTATTCTTTTTTTGGGCAAGAGTTATGAAGATTAACCTAATGGAGGAGCTCAGGCCAAGGAAAGCAAGAATTGGCTAAAATATCCCCAATCTCAATGAGAATTCTGACAAGTATGCACGATGATTGACATGGTTTCGCTGACCCTAGGCTCCTCGAATATCCAGCGGACTACTGTCGTCCCATTCTTGAGTGAGCTGGAGCACATCCATCTTATCCACTGAACTAGCTAGAAGCTATTGCTTCGGGTTGAAGCATTAAAAGAAAAGGGTCAGAAAAGATATTTCCCAAGGATCTAAAATGCGCTTCTAAGCTCCTAGTGGTATTAATTATTGGCATACTGAAACTGAGCACAAAGATTGACCTCTTCTTGGGGAAAAAACAAAGCCAGTCATTTCAAAGAAGACTTGCCCCCTCCATCTTACCGCGGCTGCTGGCACGGAGTTAGCCGGGGCTTCTTTCTCGAGCTTTCTACAAGCTCCATGTGGATAGTGACTGGCACCATATTGGCCTTTACCATGGCAAAATCATTTCAAAGAAGAAAGCCCATGGTCATTTTTGGCTCTCTTAAAGACTGAGGCTAGCTCCTCCCTAATCATTCTTAGACTGAGCGCCAATTCAAATGTCCGGCCAGCCGAGAACGATGGTCTTTCTTTTGCTTTCGTGTGAGCTCGGTTCACCAAAAACTATTGAGCCTGATGCCTAGTCGGGATTATTTTGTTGGATTGATCAACGAAGCCACCTCAGTCAATATGAGAAAGATCTACTTAGAAGAGAATAAGAGCTACGAATACGATGCGAAGAAGAGAGGCTGAGTACTCAAAAACTGCCATGGTCGCTGCGAGAAGAAGAAGTCTATGAATCGAGTTACGAAGGGAGAAGGGGTCACCACTTCTTTCTTCTTCTTCTGATCCCTCCCTAACTTTGGGATCTTCTTAATAGTAGTTCCACTGAGGGAGAACATACAATGTGTTCATTTAAGCTATTTCAAGGTCCAGTCTTCGGACTTGACTTCTCATGCAGATTCCTCGTTCTTTCGAATACTCTTTCCCGGTCCTTAGTTTAGGTAGGATCTTTGCACGCTTAGCTGCACTCAGAGCATTCCCTCGGCTTTAGTGGTATTACCAACCATTCTGGAGGAGCACGCCTTTCATGTAATGCGAAATAGGGGCTAAGCCATCCTAAGAAGGTAGTAGCGCACCTGAGCATGTGAATGTTGCTTAAGATACTTAAGTTATTCTGAATAATAGACCCCTGTGAACTTCTCTGTTGGAAAGATGAAAGTCTTCTTCTTCTTATCTCTATATGGCAAGAATGGGCGTTTCATATGAGCAGGCAACAAAAGATCATGGATTTGTAAGTTTGTCTGGCGATGAGTGAGCCCACCTGTTCAACCTAGCAATAGTCATTCAAGAGGTGATTTATATGCTGGTAGTCCAATTCTCTTTCATTGGGAACAAGATCAGCTCCGACAATCAGCATACCTAATTCCATGGCCACTACCTCAGCTTCACTGGTAGTTCTCTTGAATCCCACCTCAATTGTCTCCCTTTCCTGACCATCAATCAAAGGATTGTAATCATTTCATATTGAGATTTATTATTATATACAAGATAAAGAAAAGAAAGGATTTCGATGTAAGCCACCGAAAACGACGTAGAATTGCAAGACAAGCAGGCTTAGCAATGCGACTCAGGGATGACTGAAAGGCCTTGGTTCTTTTCTTTTGGGCGTATTACATGATACACTCTGAATTGAATCACTAAGTTTTGGTCGAAAGGGGCCTAGATTTAGAGGAGTTTTCTAACTTCCTCAGTTTACGATTCAGAAGATGTAGGCTACTTTGAGGGAATAAATGAAATGGACGCACCCCCAAATGAAGTCGCAGTATTGGTCGGTTAGAAGTTGCATCACCAATAGATGGATCTAGACCTTTCTTTCCCAGGATCCAATGTGGAATAGGTCGCTAATGGGGATCCATGCTTCAAAGGAATGAAATTAGATGGCTACGGCGTATGCAGCGAAAGACCTTAAACTCTTAAGGCGACATAGCAAGCTTAGGGACTTAATGTGTATGGAGGCTCCTTTGACTGACAAATGTTTCGTTGGATAGGACTAATGTTCCAGACAATGTTATGGCTTCTACTCTAGTGAGCTTCTCTTTCGTTGGATAAGGCTAATGTTCCAGACAATGTTGGCTTCTACTCTAATGAGCTTCTTCCGAGAAAGGAATCAATCCTAGGCAAAAAGCTCAGTAACTCTAAATAGATGAATTAATACACATTTTAGACAAATAACATTATTTAATAAATTAATATTTAGTGCTATATATAATTTCAAAAGTAAGGCCCATAGAATTATTGAAAGAAATATATTTCATAACCTGCATTTATTAGCTTTAGGTACTTTTCTATATTTTACTTTTCGTATTTTTAACAAATTATATATATTTTATTATATATTGATTTTTGAATCATACAAATAATTTATTAATGTTATGGTATGTCAATTAACGTTCACAAGCTGTCCATCGCAACGGGGTTCTTACTAATTTTAATAAAATACTGGTATTTCTTTGTTGCATAATTTAATAATATAATAGTAAATTATAATTAATAGTAATTTATTATTAAATTGTATATTTTATTTCATGTCGTATTATGGTATCACGTGAAATTTTATTATTTTTATATAATAAATAAATATTTTATAAAACAATAATATATTTTTTTAAATAAAATTCATAATATATAAAATTTATTTTTAATATATTTTAATTTTCCCTAAAAATATCTCAAAATTTTATTTATATAAAATATTCTAAATTACAATAAAAATAAAAATATTTAATATTTTTAAATAATTATTTTTATATATGCAATATAGATATCAAATTAAAGATCTTGAAAATAATTAATTTGATATATTTTTTACGAAAAAATAAGTTGAGACGTAATAGTTTAAGTGTTTGAAATTAGAAGTTAAAAAGTGAAAAAACAAAATAGACGTAATAGTTATAGTTATATCTTTATGTCAGAATCCCACTCTAATTTGAGCTTCTGCACTACACACACCATAACAGTGAGTGTGTGCCCACGTCAAAATCTTTTTTTTTTTTTCAGCTAAAATTTTTAGGTAAAATAATGAACTTTTTATAATTTTGTCAAACCACTTTACTTTTTTCATATAGATATAGAATAAACATATAGATTGTATACATATATATGTGATGTTTTTGAGAATAAAAGATTGGAGTATGTTATTTCAAATAAAATAATATTATTACTAGAAACTTACGGACCCTATATCTTCTCGTGCAATCTTCCTTCCTGTCCAAATTTCAGTTGAAGCTCCAATTGCTTTAATTCGGAATTTTCCATTGATGGCCCGAAATTCTTGCGCTTTAATCATTGATGTTTTAACCACTGATATAGAATAATAGAAAAGATTAAGAAACTGATGAAATGGAAATGGAAGTCGACATTAAGCTAACGGTTGATCCGTGAACTCAAAGAAATCTTCAGTTAAACTCCCTCTCACCCACCCACTTCAACCAATCTGCTGCTCGCATTTCTTCAAACCCACTCTCGCTCATGATTCTCTCTCTCTAATTGCATTTGGTCCTCAGTAGCAGCTGTTGGGTTGGAGACAGCGGAGGAAGAGAAAGTCCAAAATGAAGCAGCTGACGGCGTTGCAACAGCAAGCTCGCCGCAGCAACAGCTTCAGAAGCGCCTATTCGCCGCTGGATACCGCCGTCGACGGCCCTATAAAATCACCGGCGACTATCTTTTGGCTACTCCTTCACGGACTATGCTGCTTAATTAGCTTAGTCCTTGGCTTCCGATTTTCCCGTCTCGTGTTCTTCCTCTTCTTCTCCACTGCTACCTCCCCGTCGACCACCACCATATACACTGCTCTTCGTACAACATTTCCGTCTTCCTTGTCGCCGCCGGAAAGGAATATTTCCGGCAGTGTCGGGGGGAGTCGAGTTGTAGTGGGGAGGCACGGGATACTGATAAGGCCGTGGCCGCATCCGGATCCAGCGGAGGTCATGAAGGCTCATACGATAATTGAGAGGGTTCAGGCAGAGCAGAAGTCTCAATTTGGGGTTAGAAGCCCTAAAGCCCTGATTGCAATCACTCCGACATATGTACGGACATTTCAGACGCCACATCTAACCGGTGTGATGCATTCTTTGATGAATGTGCCATATGATCTCACTTGGATTGTCGTTGAAGCTGGAGGCGCCACCAACGAAACAGCCTCACTGATTTCAAAATCAGGATTGAATACCATCCACATTGGGTTTGATCGAAGAATGCCCGTTTTGTGGGAGGATCGGCATAAACTGGAATCGAAAATGAGGCTCCATGCTCTTAGGTATCTTGATGTTGACCCCAATTATACATGTCTTCAACTTTTGCTTAAATTTTTCATTGATTAGCTGTATGGAAATTGATGGTGTGAGGTGACTGAATTACACAGAGTCGTTCGAGAGAAGAGGTTAGATGGGATTGTGATGTTTGCGGATGATAGCAACATGCATACCTTGGAGTTGTTTGATGAGATCCAGAAAGTGAAATGGGTAGGTGCAGTTTCTATTGGGATTCTTGTACATTCTGAAGGGGGGGAATTGCGGATGATTCCGAGAGATGATAGTGAAAAGGATGAGAAGAATTCACAAGTGCCGGTTCAAGGTCCAGCTTGTAATTCTTCAAACAATTTGGTGGGGTGGCACATCTTCAACACACAACCATTTATGGGGAGGAGTGCGAGATATATTGGTGACGGGGCAGTTGTGTTGCCGAAGAAGATGGAGTGGGCTGGTTTTGTGTTGAATTCAAGATTGGTGTGGCCAGACACTGACAAACCGGGTTGGGTTAAGGAGTTGGAAGAGGTGGATAGGGATGGAGAGGATGTTGAAAGTCCATTGTCTTTGTTAAAGGCTGATTCGTTAGTGGAGCCTCTTGGCAACTGTGGGCAAACCGTTATGCTGTGGTGGCTGCGTGTTGAGGCACGGGCAGACAGCAAATTCCCTGCCAGGTAATTACTGCATTCGTCTTGCAAGTTCTTTTGGCTTTTATGTTGATTGTAAGTCATGTTCGACCATGTATTTTTATTGGACATGTATTACAAAAACACTCCCCACTAGACTAATATTAGCCTGAAACTGATTATAAGTAGTCAAATATTTTGAAAATTCAAGCAATTTACTACAAAAATTTTCGTGTAGTTTGAGCAACTCTTCACTAGTTTTATGTTCTAGAATTAACAAATAAGGTCATGGCCACATTCATTAGCATCACTACACATGCCGAGTTCAATATCATTTAAATGCGATTTGGTAGAGAAGGCAATGGAGCTTTGTTAGCCTCTTGGTGTATGCTGCAGATAGTTTGCTGCCTTTTATGCCTTGAATTAACGAGGTTCATTCTTGTGTTTTGAGACCAATTAAGGATCTAGTGTCTGTCCCAGGCTGTCAATATGTTTCTAGATGTTAATAGGTAATGTACAGTTAATCATGTGCCAAAGCATCTAAACTGTACTAATATCTTCTCACACAGTTCCTGTTGGACTTGTCATCATTTACATTCCTAGATATATGTTAGTTGTTGATGAAATGATATTTAGTTCAATTTAGATGCTTGGGCATGTGATTGGCAATAAAATAGAGACAACCGGCCAACAGAAGCGATGCTATGAGACAAAATCTTCCGACATCTTTCCTGTTGGACCTGCCGCTTTTGGCATTCCTAGATTTTTGTTAATATTTGTCATAGTTTGATTTCTGTTGGCCAACTCACAACAAGCACCATAGACAAAGGTTGAGTTGCACTGCAGCTAAACTAGATCATCATGATGTTGTTTCCAATGGGCATATAATTCAGTATCACCGCAACTGCAACTACAAAGAATAAACAATACAGCTTGTGACATATTTACTTACTTTGTGGGTTGGGGAGCTGCTACCCCCGACTGATTTCTCTATTCGACTTGGTTGCTCGCAATTATAAAATGGATATTGCCTAGACATTCTGTGATTCATTCAACTATACCAGATTTTATCAGGATCTATTGTTGTTTTCTTTAGCATTAGCCTTCTATGGTTAGCATTGCATTATTACTTCCTAAACACATGTGAATATCTGCCTTCAGGCCTCTAACTAGGGAAGTATTTTGCGTTGGTCACTGTGGACGAGTGATAAGGAATTGTTGTATTTAGTCCTCTATTAAGAGAAGCTGACGCCCTGCAATAAAATAAACTAAAAGAAGAAAAAATGGGAGATCTCAGATCTCATGCTCGGGTCTGTGAGTTTCTTTTCATTTTGTAGTAATCTTCCTGCTATTATGTGTGGATATAGAAATAAGGATGCTAATGCAAAATCATAAAGTAAATTCAGAATCATTTAGTTAAACATATTGGTGTGAAACATTTTTTTTTCATTAATTGTTAGCAATAATCATTTAGTTTAATATACTGATTGTATGTATATGCATCTGAAGAATCAATATTGGAGTCGGACAGTTGTTAAAGTATTTATGCATTTCTGCCTGAGGTGTTTCAAACGAACAACTTCTTCACGATGTTGTAAACGATTTGCTGGACTGCCACCAAACTTACTATTTCTATAGACGCAATTGTACCTAGTTATTTAACTGGTACATAAGGCTGGACTTCTTGTTATTAGCTGATATCACAATCACAAACTGCAGATGGTAACGAATTAATAACTTGTGGAAATTAGCTTTGGCTGAGCATTGCTCTGTGGTTGTACCCTATTGACTGTTGTAATATAAGTTCAAAACATGATAGCTATCTGAACTCTTTGAGCATCTTACTTGTACGTACGCCGCATCATTCACAATGGTGATGTTAAATTCCAGTTGCATGCTATATTGGTATGTACCAGCTTTTTGAAAAAAAATATACATATATATTTGCTCAAAAAGTCACTGTTCGCTGCTTCTCTAAGTTAAATCTCTTTGTCGATGCAGATGGATAATCGACCCTCCTTTAGATATCGCTGTCCCGGCCAAACGCACTCCATGGCCAGATGCTCCTCCTGAACTCCCATCCTCTACTGTCGAAAAAGTGAGCAGCATTCAGGAGAACACCGAAAGGCAGGCAAACAAGAGTGGGCCAAGAAGAAAACGTAGTTCACGCAAGAGGAAACACACACCAAAAGTAATAGATGAGCATGTTTCTACAAGAGACATCTAGAACCTTTTAATCCCAGTCTCCTCCCAGATCCCTACCACTGTGAAATCGTGAATATTACCCTAGCCTTGGACATCAAAACACGAAAACAAGACATATAATCTTGTTCGGTAAATATAGGAAGGCATGTGTTACGTACACACTAGCCAGTCGATACACACATATCTCGATTTGATTTTCAGATTCTTTTCTGTCAAGTATGTCCTCAAATCAATTTGTGGCATGATACAGTTTTGGCTGTGGCCCTGTTACATACACATTATTTTACATTTTGCCCAGACGAATGTTGAAAATCGGGATCATCGAAACGATCAATTTTCAGTTGTTGGAACTCGTAGCAAAGTGTCTCTGCTACAATGAATTGATGATAGTGTGCATAATGTTGTGCTCCCTCACCCAGTTGCTTGTTTTTATTTGTAAAAAACTGGTTGGAGTAAGATACTTGTGCGGTCCCAACTACCAGTTGGTTCGGATATGAATGTGGGAGTTAACAGGCTTTCCTGCAGAAATTCAGAAGCAGTGTTGCTGGACTCTTCACCCGAATCCCGTGCTTTCTGACCATTGTTTTGGCCGTACAAGTTCCCAAACCTATGCCAGAATAGGTGCACATAATGTTGATATTTTTTTTCCTAAATTGAAATAAAATATATAGAAAACTTTTATAAAATAAAATAAAATAAAATCATCTTTCTTCACAAAAAAATAATAATTAAATAAATTATATACTGATTAAGGAACAATTTCTATGGAAACTACATATTTTAATATTCTTTATATATATATATATATATTAACAAATCCATAAATGACGCACATGGATAATAAATCTCCGTCCCAAATAAGAAATATAAGAGATTGTGACATTACATGCAGACAAGTGTCTCTTTAATAATCGAATTGCTGCCCGAGATGCCAATAAACATAAAATATTATTTCTATAACAATATTGCATAACTTCAACATTCAAAACGTAATCAATAAATACTTTGAAAAAAAGATACTTCTAATAATATCTAACATTTATTAAATATGATAATGAATAAATAAATCACCAAAAAACAATTTTGACCGATCAAAAAAAAATTTGAAGACTTGTTCAAAAAAGCACACTCATTTCCAAACGTTGCAATTAGTTGTTGAAAATATAAGTAATGTTACAATTAATTTTTTATAATTTATAATAAGAATAGTTATTTTAAAATTTTACGTTATAATATAAAATTAATTTTTTCATAATTAAACCAAAAATGAATGTGAAGGTTCTACCTTTAAATTTATTTGTGGAGCAGCTTATAGTTTATTAGTTGATGAGGAAAGATTGATTGGCGGCCATGTGGTGGTCTTAAACATAACGCCATCAAGCGGTGGCACATCTATCTATACTGACATCAACAAAAACCCTTGTTACCGAGGAAAAAAGAAAGAACGAAATCCCACGTGGCGGTATGTGATTTGCAGGAGTTGGGGCTCCATAAATCTTGCGTCCTACATTGTAGGCAGACCAACTGAAAATGAGTGGTCAGAAGTGGTAGGATAAGATAGTTAGTTTGGCGGTTTGGGCTTCTACCTTAAATTGTGTGTCCAATTACCTAAAACCAGTCCAGATACACTTTCCTTTTTGGGTTCCTCTTAGTCATGGCCAACAGTTTTACCAAAAATACTCATTGTTTATTTTTTTAATATTTACAGGTACAAGCTTTGATATATTGCGAAATTTCTGAAATCGCCTCACCCATGTTTGCTCCTCACAAAATTTGGGAAAGTATTGTTGATATATATATAATATATATATATATATATATTTTTTTTTTTTCTTTTTTTCTATACAATAAGTTTAATATATCAAAATTTTCGTTATTTTTCTGCTTTTAATTTTATCCAAGCTAAGAATGTTGTAATACATTTTCATGGTTCATTAGCAGATGCGGGCACTAGTTAGCAAAAGGACCCAACATATTTGCAAAAAATTGAAAACAATGTTCTATTTTGCAATATATGAAATTGGTGCACCAGAAATTCTGATTTCCCCTATAAACATTATATATTAGAGATGTGAATAACAGTGGAAGCAAGATAGTAAAATTGATCATGGTTTTTATGTTCTAGGACTTCAAAACCCTCACACCTCCCTATCCTAAAATCTGGCCTTATTTATATATATAAAGAAAACAAAATATATGTTGTATACTTCTTTTTTTTTTTCTTCAAAATATGGTAATAACTTTACTAGGCATGACTTTATTTACAAATAATAATAATAATAATAATAATAATAATAATAATAAATAAATAAATAAATAACAACAATAACAACTCAGTACACATGACCCTTTTTATAAAAATTGTCATTAGATCTAATATTTTCTATAAAGAAAATCACCAAATCTGACATTCCACAGATTAATTAAAATTAAAATGGTGGGACCGACTAACGTTTTTATTTCTCTAATAAATTATATGCACTATCTACCCACACTAACATGATAAATATGTGTGTGCATATATATATGCTGCTTATGCATGCATATAGAATAGGTACCCCCACCCCCCATACACACATATTATGAATATATTATCATTTAAATTTATGTGTATACATTATTATAATATATAAAATTAGATGTCGTTCGTATAGGATATAATATATTTTATTATATTAAAAATTTGTAATAAAATTATATTTATTATTATTATAAAAATATACATAATTTATTATTATATTAATTATATAAATATTATTAAATAAAGGAAAATAATTTATTATATTACATTGCATTTTTATTTCTTTAAAATTAATTTTATTAAATAAGTAATTATACAATATTTTGAAATGAATTTTGAATTGTACCTGAATTGAAAATAAATATTTTAATTTACTAAAAAATAATAAAATTAAAAAATAAATTATAATATTATATAAATTTAATATTATAGTATTTATATATTTTTTAAATAATATATATATTTCAGCTTAAATACATTTAAAATTTTGATATACAATTCATTCAAATCCATCATATATATCAAAATTTAAGAAATAATATTGAATTCATAGAAAACTATATTTCATAATTTAAATATAATTATATATTTCAAAATATACAATATTAATGTCAAATTAAATATCATAAAAATAAGATTAATTATATATATATATATAATATGTTAAAAATGAATTTAAAACGAAAAACATATTTTGATATTTTAGTTTTAGTGAAAAAATACAAATAGAAAAGAAAGAGTTTGTATGTATAGAAGACACATGTCAATTATTTGAAGGGATACATGTCAAAAAAAAGAAATTTTTTCACGGTTCTTTTATATTATGGAAGAATGGAAGGATGGAAGGATAGAAAGATTATATATATTTAAATAAGATATGTATCTTATATATTTTCATACATATATATATATATATATATATATATACGTGTGTGTGTGTAAGATATTTACATATTATCATATCTATGTATATTATATATAAAAATAATATATATACATATATTTTTTATATTTTCTTGTTGAATGTGTAAATTAAGTTTTAATCTGTTAGGTGTATAATAAAATTTTAATGTTTTTAATTAAAAGTAGAAATATTATGGTAGAGATTAATGCTAATAAATTAATTTACGTAAATTTCATTTTTTTTTTAAATTAGAAAACCATTTATGATTTAAAATTTTAATTTATTTTCTTTTAGATGAAGTAATTAAGCATACATTTCAAAATTATTCTCTTCATTTTATATAATTTCCTTTTTATCTTGTTTGATATTTTATAATATGTTTTCTAAAAAGTTTTATATATATATATATATATATATATATAATTTTTTATTTATCTATACTCACAACACAGATATATTATCACCTAACGTACTAAAATTGAATTAACTAGTGTATCAAATTAAATAAATAAACATTTGGAATTGATACAATGTTATTAAAAACTGGTATTTATCTGTGTGTTGTAATAAGTTATTATCAAATAGTAATATAATTTTTTAAATAAAATACATAATTATATATAATATATTCTTAATAAAAATTATTTAAAATAATACCTCACAATATAAAACTATATCATAATTAATGTATGAAAAATATTTTTTATATTTAAAAATTAATATTTATTTTATATATGCAATATGGGTATTAAATTGAAGATCTCGAAAAGATGATTAATTTGATATATTTTTCATAAAAAATGGAGTTGAGATGAAATTGTTATAAACCTTTGAAAATTAAAGTTTAAAAAATGATTGGATATCATATTTTCTAAATATCATACATTTGTATAAATTTTTCCAACTGTCTTGTTTTTACATTTGGTATATAGATGATCTTCTGTGCGACAACCTCTATTTGCTCTAATTTTACTCCATATTTCTTGTTGTTTAACCTTCACATAAAGATTCCCTTATTGTACTCTTCTATTTCCACTCATTCGTACTCTTCTTTGTCTCACTTATATTTATTGCTCCACTTTTTTTTTTTTTTTTTTTTTTTTTTTTTGGTACTTCATCTTCCTTGAAATATTTATTGAAGGTATGTTCATTCAGGTAGAAGTTATATATTGTGTAAAGTTTTGAGTGGATCCCACACATAAATCATGGTTTGTATGCTCAAATTTAGAGGGAATGGAATACATTGTGTGAGTATATGCAGGTGTCATCATTAAATGCCTATTGACATATCTACATTTATACGATCTTCATCAGGACATTATTAGCTAGATGCATGGTAGGTGGGTGAAGACATGCGATAGTCATGACTCAACTGATGAACATTTCAATGAGTTCTTCTCGTTCTTATATTGACCTCTAATTGAAGTTGAGATTCATGTTTATGCATTGGTTGTGGTTATGACATATATGTTTTGTTTTGACGGTGGTCTCTCATATGTTTGCTCTATATTTTCATTAAATTAGAGCTACCTATCCAATAAAGCATTGAGTTGGTTGATATATACCAGATTTATGTTCTTTGTGTTGGACTTCATCGGCTCAAATAGTTCGATCTGAATAAACAAGGAAATAATAGATAATAAAATATAGTTAAAAACACATTTAGGTAAAATAATTATATAATAATAATATATGTAAGTTGCATACCACATATTACATTAAGGATGCATCTTTACTTTTGATTCCCTTTCTTCTTGACTTTCATCAAGTGGTATAATATGACATGTAATTGTCTCACACCACTTATTGTAATCAATTGTGGTCGTTGAATTCAAAATTATCTGCATGTCTCATCTATAATTATTGATTTACCTCCATTTTGCAATATAAGTATTTGTGAATCACCATCCAATTTTTAATCTTTTATGTTCCTTATGGTCCGTTTTATGAAAATTTGTTTTCTAATCATCAAGGGGATCGAAGATGATTGAAATATCTTGCAACATACGAAACTAATGTAATACCCTTTCTAGATGACGAAACTCCACAAAAGAAAAAAAGGTAGTAGGAATTGTGACCATGTACTCTCGGAGAATATTGTGCGACAATTGTTGTATATAGGCTACGACTAATCACATGAATCCTGAGTTAATTGGTTTAAATAAAATGTAAAACTAATTAGGCATGTCTAGTATACATACACATGTGCATACCCTAACATACATATATATATATGTATATATCCTAAATATATATGTATAAATATATCATAGCTTTGCATAAGGATTTGCACCTCCTCATGAGTCAATTCGTCTATGATCTCAGTTGAAATTTTCACTTGACGTCGAACAATATATATGAAATTGTTATCACTATTCCAACTACTCAACATAATGTATATTAATTGAAGTAATATGACATTACTATAACAGTATTTTGAAACTAAATGAATTGAACATAATATATAGTACATTGAATGGAGCTACAAGAAATATTCCAACACCCAAATATTGAGGTCTTTTAATTTCTAACAAATTTAAACATCGTATTTTTGCTGCGGGTACAATAAATTCACGACCATGTCCAGATATATGAAACAATAATAAAATATTGGTATTTTCTTACAATAATATTTTTTCTATGTAAATTTCACTAATAAATTTATAGTTATTACATGTAACATTTGGTCTGGCCCACCAAGGGTTTGCTTCTATCGCTTAAGTGAGATACAAGGCTGACATAATGACACTACTCCAATTGTACTCATGAACTGGGGTTCATCCTGTAAACACTATAGATATATTAGCGGTTGTAAGTTTTCACTTGCTTTAGGGAATATGACATCGTATAATAGGTATAACACAAACCCTTGACATATTGTTCCACATATTTTGTTGTGCGATCATCGGTCACCACTTGTGCTCTCATATGGTTTTCTAGAAAGCTTAACCTCACTCTTCTATTTTCTATTTGGCTTATTTCAGGTATATCACCGAGAAGTACATGACAATAATGTACCTATTGCTCGTCAATCATTCTAGGATCAACTACACAAATTGGGTTACCTTCAATGGACAAACCCAAATCAAGGCACTATCCATTAAAGTGACTGCCGCCTCGCCCACATGTCAATGAAGTGTGCAGATTTCTGGGAGCCAACTCTCTACCTAGCGGTGATTAAGTGGTTGTGAAGATAAAAACCTCTCATATCTATATACACCATAAACTTCATATGCAATACTAAGTCTAGACGCAAGTATTGGAACCAGACATCTATCTTCGAACAATTCCTCGAAATCATTGTCACATCGCCTAAAGTGAAAAAAAAAAGTCAAATCTGCATTAAACTACATAAGCCTCTTGAATATGTATTGAGATTGGTGGATGAGAACTTTTGGGTCACATACTCCATGGTGGTTCCATAAATAAAAATATGAAAAGAATGAATTGTATTAATGCTTTTATAAAGATTAATTTTTTAAGTCAAATTTTATTAAAATTTGGTTTCAAATTTTATACATAAATTTTACTAAAATTATTTTTTGTCTGAATAATTGTTTTCTAATATGCCTAGTGATAAAAATATATTTTATGAAATAAATAAAATATTAAAAATATAATTACAAATCTAAAAAATAAATATGTATAATAAAATTTAAAAAAATATATTAGATAATGTCAGGCCTACTAAATTTTATTTAAAATGTTAATTTTTATTTAAAACATTAGTAAGTTTAACGCTATTTCCATTTTTTTCTTTTAATAAAGTTATTATATAATATTATTTTACCTGTTAATTTCTTTTATAAGTTGTATAAATAATTTTTTATGTAAATTGTTTTTCTGAATAAATTTTAAATACTTTTTAGTAACAAAAGTATATTTATTGTTAGAAAAAAAATATACAATTTATAAATCTCTAACAAAAACTAATTATAAAATAAATGTGTAAATAAACTTAAAAATACATATATAATTAAATAAAAATAAGTAAAACATTATTTCCATTTAGTTTTTTCTTTTATTATTAATTTCTTTTATAATTTTTATAGATAATTTTTATTAATTTTGTTTTACAAATATTTAAAAAAATTCTAGTAATAAAAATATATATATTATGTTGGTAATAAAATGTAAAAATAAGAAACATATAATTATAAACCTTTAACAAAAAAAAAATTATATTAATAAATTTAAATAATATCTATATAATTAAATAGAAATAATGTCAGGCCATTGACGTTTTATTTAAAACATTAGTGAGTCTGATGTTATTTTCAGATTTTTTTTCTTTTCCGTATAGTTTTTATTTTCTATTATTTATCAATATCTTTTATAAGTTGTATAAATATTCTTTTTTAATTTTTTACTAATTTTTTAAAGTTGCCTAGTAATAATAATATATTATGGAAAAATAAAAAATATGATTATAATTATTTCAGAAAAAATAGAAATGGATATATGTAAATAAATTTTAAAATACATATATAATTAAATAGAAATTAGATATTAATTAGTCACTCGATCATCATGGTCTTTTTTTTTTTTTTTTAATTTATTTATTTATTATTATTATTATTAATTTTTTGGGTAAATCTTTAGATCAAACTTGCAGTTGAAGAAGATATTTTGTTTTTCAAACCTCCCACAAATACAAAAGCAATGGAATACTGAATGTGGAAGGAATGGAGTATTAAGACCGAAACTGAAGTTTCAAAACAAAAGGAATTAAGAAAATAAAAATATTACAAAATAATATTTTATACTTTTATTGGCCTATAAATACCCCATGGCATCAACATGTTCTTCAAGCCTAAGCAACATAAAATTTGATCCTCTGCACCAGTCTTTCTTCTCCTTCCCTGAAAGCAGCTGCCATGCCTGTGTTCATAGCCACCCTTCTCATTCTCAGCTTCGCCATTTCAGCGAACGCAGCAGCAGACTTCTCCATTATCGATCATCACAGTGACGGCTTTTTGAGTGGGCGAACCGACGAACAAGTGAAGAGCCTGTACCAACGGTGGCTGGCGAGGCATGGCAAATCCTACAACGGAATTGGAGAGGAGGACAGAAGGTTCCAGATTTTTAAGGATAATTTGAACTTCATTGATGAGCATAATTCTGGGAACCGAACGTATAAGGTGGGATTGAACCAGTTTGCTGATCTCACTAATGAAGAGTACAAGTCCTTGTACTTGGGTACGAGGATTGATGCTCAACGCCGGTTCGTGAAGTCCAAGAATCCCAGCCAACGGTATTCTTTTCTGTCCGGCGAGGAGTTGCCGGAATCTGTTGACTGGAGGGAGAAAGGAGCTGTTGCCCCCATTAAAGATCAGGGGACTTGTGGTTAGCTTTACTCTCTCTCTCTCTCTCTCTCTCTCTCCGTTCTTAGTTTGGGTAATATTTGTCCTTTGCTTCTTACTGAGGGAATGTCTTTTGCTTCGTATGGTTAACTTACTGTATTCAGTAGTCTCTTACGTTTAAAGAACCAGAATAAGATTTTGACTACTAATTCTCACCTTAAATTTATGCTTTCTTTTGTGGACTTGATACAAGATGCTTGTAATAAATTGTTATGTTCTCCTTTTATCCTTCCCTGGAACTTTTTTTTTTTTTTTTTTTTTTTTTTTTTTTCTTGCAAGAAATTTGATTTATTACGTTCACTTTGTACGTATCAGGAAGCTGCTGGGCTTTCTCAACTGTAGCTGCAGTTGAAAGTATAAACAAGATAGTGACAGGGGAGCTCATCACTCTCTCCGAGCAAGAACTTGTGGACTGTGACAAGACTGAAAACCAGGGCTGCAATGGCGGCCTCATGGACTACGCCTTCCAGTTCATCCTCTCCAATGGCGGCATGGACACTGAAGACGATTACCCTTACAGAGGAATTGATGGAAAATGCGACCCCGCTCGGGTTGGTTCAATGTTCCACGTGTAAACTCTTAGCCATGTTTCGGCTGAATTTCTTGTTTTCTAACTGCTATTTCTTCCATATGCAATTGCAGAAGAACGCAAAGATTGTGAGCATAGATGGTTATGAGGATGTGCCTAAGGACGAGAAAGCATTGCAGAAGGCGGTGGCTCATCAACCAGTCAGCGTCGGCATTGAAGCCTCAGGACGAGCCCTCCAACTCTATTCATCAGTAATCAACCAGTCCCTTTAACTGCAGAAAAATTACGAATGTTATTCAGAACTAATTGGTTGAGTGATTTATGTGCAGGGAGTATTCACGGGTGAATGCGGGACGCAACTGGACCATGGAGTGGTGGTGGTTGGTTACGGGGCGGAGAATGGGGTGGACTACTGGATCGTGAGGAACTCGTGGGGGAGCAACTGGGGTGAAAACGGCTACTTGAGAATGGAGCGTAACGTGGTTGGAAATCCGTCTGGAAAATGTGGGATTGTTACGATAGCTTCTTACCCGACGAAGAGTGGGGAGAATGGTGCAGATTCGAAGATGGGGTATGGTTATGCTGCTGAGTGAGATGGGTGAGTTTGGAAGCAGTGGTTTTAGTAGTTTCTGCTTATTAAATCATACCTGGGATTTTATTGATGTGTATATATGTTATGAATTTCATTTCATGTAAAGCTGCTGAAGCAGCCTTTCTTTTGTTGCCCGCCTGCCCCTTTTCATTAAGCAAGCTCAGAAGCAGAACTTTATTTTAGCCTCGAAATTCCTGAAGAAACATTACAAACCAACAGCCGAACTAGAAAGGGTGTTTTGCCCTGCTTTTTATCTTCTCAATACTTACAATTTCTACTTATAAACTATCTTCCTTCAAATCTAAACAAGGAATCCAGCTGTTTTTTCCAACCAACCAAACTTTGTCAACTACAATACTATTACACAATTCTGCTTTTATGAGAGCATCTTGGAACCCCAAGATGAGTTGAAGTTTATTAATGTTTTGCTGGCTATTTACGAACAACAATGTATCAACTTTACTTTTCACAACTGAAATGCAATCTAATTATCATAACTTATTTGGTCATATGTATATATATGCAAGAAGATTTGAGTCAGTGCCAATTGATATTGTTCGATTGAATCACTTTAAAATTTTACATTAATTTCAGTTTTCCTATTATTTCTGAGTATTATCATATATATTAATTACGGATGGAAAAATTATTACAGATTCAATTTTTAAATTTCCGCAGAGGTTCAGCTATTTGCACGTCCAAAACTTTTAAATAAACCTCTTTGAAAATTGATTTTGATTTTTTTACTAAATATTCAATTTTGAACAATTATACATTTTTAATTTTAAAAAATATAAAAAAGAAGAACAAGAAAAGTAGAAAAAAAAGAAGAGCCCAAGCTTCCAAATCAATCTTCTAGAATTCTTGAATTTTTGTATATTTTAAAAGTGTTTTTAGATGAAAATATACATTGGAGAAAAGTTTGGTTTATAACATTCTTATTTTGTTTGTTTTTTTCGGTATTTTGTTTTGAATAAATTGCACACCTGCATGTATGTATTCGAACTCGATCAATCTAACACATCCATTCGTATTCGATGGGATTGATCGAACACATATACTTGTATGCAAAACTTATTTGTCAAATAAGGATGAACATAGACCTAAGGTTCGTACGGAATATCTTGCCGAACAACTAAAGTAATGTTCAACAACATCTACCGGGTGCTACTTTATTTATTCGACTGGATGTTCAAATAAGCCTTGAGCACATCGAGCATATTGAATATAAATGTATTTTAGTTAGTGGATAATTTTTTTCATATTTTTTTAAAATGTATTTAGAAAATGTATAAAATAGCACCCTTTCCAGAGTCAAAGTCTTTAAACCTAAGTTTTAATATTGAAATTTAAATTGTAAGTTCTAGCAATGAAAGTGCACTGAGTTTATTTTATTAAATATATATATATATATATATATATATACTATTACAAAGTGCTAAATTCATTTATTGATTTATAAAAAAAGTGCAAGCTCTCAGCCGGCTTTATTAGGCCTGCAGCCGGTTAGTTCGGACTAAAAGAAGCAAAATTCAAATGGAATCATAAAATTGAGCACAGACCCTACAATTTTTCGGAGTTAAGTTAAATAGGTGAGGCCGTCCAAACATAACCTATTTAACATCTCTCTCCATCGTCATAGATATCTGATTCTACACAGCTGCAACAGTATGATATTTAAAAAAAAAAAAAAAAAAATTCTATATTATATTTTGTACTCCACATTTTAAATGAAGTCAACCCTAAGTGGTACTTGACATTCCATGTCTAATTGTCGGATCAAACATCCATTGGCCAGCACAACCAACATTTACTTCTGCACGAGGAATACTTTTTTGAATCTGAACAAGAAAGCTCCAATCTGTTGACAGACAGGAAGTTCAAAGCTTTGCCTGAGGAACAAAAACGGAAGAAAAATCATAAAACTGAGGCAACACAGAACATTTAGATTTGGGGGGGCGGGGGGAGGTAAATGATAGGTTACCCGTTACAGTTAAGAAAGAAAAATGTTTTACATGCCAGTGAATTTCAGACTAGGGACGCAGAGCTATCACCCTCCGGAGAAGATTCTCTCTTTTCAGTATAACGCTGAAAGGAATACAGGGTCATCTTATATTCAAGGACAAACCCTTCTTGAGCTATAAAGAGATACGCCAGCAAAAAAACTTCATTTATAAGGCGTATTTCAGTTACCTGCTTCCCGAAAGAAAATGGCACGTATTTATATTTGATCATATGCAGTATCTGCTTCCTTAGCGTTAGCATGCACAGCATAACCCAGTAGAAAAGGAGTATCGGCCAAAAAACAGGTACATCGAATATGCTGAAGAATGTCAGTACGAAAGCAATACAGAACGCTTTGGTGATTGAGTACCTACATATAAGAGAAGAATGAAAATTCCAATAAAATAAACGACATGCTTGAATAGGTCACAATTTAATATTAGATTGAAGTTTACACCTAGACAAAAATTAGCACATGAATTATGCATCAAATAAGTCCCAAACTGGCAGGAATTCAGTCAAAAAGTACAAGGATGAACCCTCACTAACTCATAATTCTCAAGGTTTACTAGATGACGCTTATGACCCTTTTAGGGCCAGCTGATTCTTTTTGATTGACACTGCATTCTCAGATTCAGCATGCAATTCGGCCCATTTCACTGTTTCTGAGACAATGCCAATCCATCTTGCATATTAAGATCCATTAAAATGTACATTCCCTGTTCGTTCAGCATACCAATAATCTATATTCTGGCAGCATTTCATCAAGAAACACTAAGAACAGGGCACAAAAGCTGGGTTTGAGGATAAAGAATACAAAAGAACCCTCTTTCTTCTAGCATTGCAATATTAACAATCACATTTCACCAAAGAAGCACCATGGCACACAACTTTGTAGCAACCTTAACATTTAACAACAATATTTGCGTCGGTGAAGAATCTAAAGTAATTGCTTTAGGAACTGTGAGAATTTTTTATCGAAATCAAAACTCAGACTTTCTGTTACAGGGGTGCCCATTGAGGTTATTCTATTACACAATCCTACTTTCCTCAATCATTCTTGTCAATGCTAGGAATTATACGGATTCCTATCCTTTTGTACGCAAGCGACATTTATTCTTTGACATACAGTAAGAGCAAGAGCTGGCTATTTTAAATCTAATGCCCTAATTCATATTCTGGAAACATTTTTATTTTTATGCATAATTTCTGGTAACAATTAAACAATCCAACTAACCAGAATTTGAATTCGGGGAGCCGGCGGACAAAGGGGCGGAACTCTTCGGAGCTCCGAATAGGAAGGGTCGGGCCACTATTAAATTCCGGATCATCCTGTGGCGACAGAAACCCGACTAGGAGGCTAAGTATATAGATTCCAAGGGCGTACGACACCACGTAGAATCCCTCGACTAGATAAACCCGGACGGCGTAGATGAATGCGATGCAGAGGAATGCGATCCACCGGTAGAGCAAGTAGGGTGTCGACTTGTCCAAGAGGTGCTGGAAACGCTGCGAAATCGCGAACTTCCACTGTAACAGGGTGGCGTTGGACGAGTGTGAGGATAAATCGTCCGCCGCCGAGACGGTTGTGGTGGTGGAATCGTTGGCGGCGGTTTCCATTGAGATTTACAGAGTGGGGCAGAAGGTCACAGTATCAGTTGTTTAATGAAGGCTAGAGTTCGGTTTGTTTAGGCAGAAGGAAACCAAAGGAAAATATTTTGATTCCAACTTCATCCTTTGGGTTTGTAAGCGAAGCACTTTGGGTACCAAAGTTTCACATAATTGTAGATTTATCCCAAGGCCTTCTGTTTCGAAACAAAAATAAGAATTAGGGTTCATTGGACGCGCTCCAAATTAAATTGTTATTTTAAAACTTAATTATATAAAAATTTACCATACTTTAATTAACTATCCATTGCATGATTGTTCAAACATAATAAGAAAAATATTATTTTTATATTTTGTTAAAAAATATAATATTGTAGATTCGGTGCATGAAGTATCTAATGCACTAATTTTTTTTATTTTTTAAATCCAATGGATGGATGTAGGCTAATAATTTTTTTTATTATGGGTCCTAATATTTGTTGGAATATCTAATTCTAAGATCATAGGAAATATGCAATGGATAATAATTAAAATTATTTATACGATTTATTTTTATACTTACAGAACCCTGTATACATAATTAAAAGCGAGTTTAGCAATTATACTAAACAATTCACATTCTAAGCGAGAATCTTTTGAATGACCGAACCATACGTTGATCAAGAACATTCATGACTTCGTCTCAAAGTTTTATCCACACCCTCGCACCACGTTAATTAAGGACGTTTGTGACTTCCTCTCCAAGTTTATTCATGCCCAACTTTGATGCCCTCGACCACCTTGATCAAGGATATTTGTGACTTACCCTCCAAGTTTATCTACCTCCAACTTTGATGTGTAGAAACATGGTGTAGCGTGGTTCTCGTATATTTGTTTAGAACGAGTATTAATAATAAAAAATTAAAATATAATTGAGAATCTCAATACATGAGAGGAGAGAGAAAGAGAGAGCAAAGAAGAGGAAGATGACGTCTCTTCTATTGTTCGATCGTTCATCATCCATACTCTCTCTTCAGGGATCAATTTATATTGATTCTCAAATCTCTCCTTATGGGTTTAGATGTCCTACTCCCTGTGGGGTTGGGAGTCCCACTTCTTATGAACTTTTTATATAAACTTGTCAATTCATTTCTAAGCCCAAAAGACTATTCTCCAATTAATTTATTTAATTCTAGCATCATTTGGATCTAATTAATTATTTGTCTAACAAATAAATAAGCCGAATAATTAATTCACTCAATGATTAATTAATTACACGGACTCAAATAATTAATTTGTACAATACATTTAGCCCAATAATTAATTTATTCATAATTAATGAATTATTTATTTCAATTCCAACGTACCAGAATTTGATTATGCGTGTAACTCCTTAGTTTAATTATTTCACGTAGTCCAAGAGCAAGCAATCCAATTACAAAATTAATTAGTCCAATTAATTCATCATCCTTGGACGTCCCAATCCTAAGGTACTCAAGACATCCTTTCGTTCATGTCCAACAAATACTACTGTGTGCTCTATTATTTCACTTAAAAACAATTAAAAAAGTGCAGCAAATTATAGT
Source organism: Caryopteris x clandonensis (assembly GCA_028749325.2). Classification (NCBI taxonomy): domain Eukaryota; kingdom Viridiplantae; phylum Streptophyta; class Magnoliopsida; order Lamiales; family Lamiaceae; genus Caryopteris; species Caryopteris x clandonensis. The sequence goes on from JAPYKT020000013.1 coordinate 6,419,778, forward strand.
AAAATTATGGTAAGAACATATACCGTATCCATAGAGACTGTCTAATGTAATTTCAACTAATTACTTGTTTATATTATCCTACTTTATCTAAAGACATGAACTTTGATGATAGATAAAAGGGCACACTTCCTATACAACTTTTTCCCATTGGCCATTATTTCTGACTAAATATGAGTTTTATTAAGAATAGTATTTTTTCGTGCGTTATACGGTTTATAACATGATAATGTAATAAGTCATTATAGAAATAGTAATCTAATTTTTTAAAATAAAATACTTAATATATAAAATTTATTTTTAATAAAATTTGTTTAAAAAATATCTCACATATTAAAAAATATTAAATATTAAAATATACCAATCTATGAAAAATATTTTATATTTTAGTATTAAGATATTATTTTTTATATACAATATGGATATCAAATTAAAGATTATAAAAAGATGATTAATTTGATATATTTTTCATAAAAACAGAGGTGAGATGAAAAAGTTATAATCTTTTGAAAATTAACGTGAAAAAGCAAAGAAAAATAAAGTATCTAATTGAATATTGATAAACATATGATTTACATGCAATTAGGGGGTCATTATGCATAGTGTTTAGAAAATTGCATGTACTTAAGTGACGAATTTATAATAAGTTTGATATATTTTATTACACACGAGTTTGTTGAAGTTTTGACAGGAAAATCGACATTTGATGATTTGTATTTATCCTCCGCTTCGAAGGAGATTCTTGGGAATCACGATTTCATACTTATTCTCTTGTTCCAAAGGAGATTCTCGGGGCAATTTTTTACTTATCCACTTGTGTATTTTTGGGGAAACTGAAATCATATTCAACCTCTATAAAAGAAGTTACATGGTAATGAAGAAGATAATCAATTGTAATAGTTGATCATCAATTTTCTAAGCTAGAAATATATGTACGAAGAGGAGACGAGCAACTAAGTCATTAGAGAGCAAATAAACAAAGATCATTGTGTATAAGTCATAGTTTATTATTTTCTCTTTTATATGAATGTTAGCTCTAATTGTCAATTCATGGTCTATGGATTGTGATTTGATGATGAATTGCTAAACAATTAGTGATTCTAGGGTGTATACAATTATGGATTCATACATTTTACTTTACGATATTATTCGTTTCCTTTATTCGTTTATGCTTCCTTGATATGATTGCCTTGTGGAATTGTTTGGCCAGCAATTACATATGTGTAGTTAATTAGTATTCACCCGAGAGGGGTTAATTGGTTAATGATTTAGGAATGTGTAACACGAATCTACTAGATCGAGAGATTGGTAGGTTATTGTGATGAGAATAAATCCTAGGAACTATTGAGAGTTAGATAATATCTTGAGAATGATCAATGTTATCCAATCCACATTTAGATCTAACTCGAGAGAGATGATCTAGATATATTAGTGATTCTCCTACGAATTTAGGAATTAAATATAGGTTCATACATTAAAAGAAGTTATACAAGCCATAAGAGTATATCTATCCCTAGAATCCATTAACCCTCTAAAGTCTTATCTTGCTTGAATCTGAATTGTTTATTTGTTTCTATCTTTCATTTTATTGTCTTTTATTAAATCATCTATCACCAAAGTTCGAGTCTTTAAATAAAGTTGGATAATATAAATGAGTATTTAGTTGAATTTACATTAGACAGTCCTTGTGGATACGATACTTATTCTCACCAATATTTTACTTTAACTAGCCTCGTATACTTGCGAGTCGTTATTAAGTGAAACAAAAAGAGCGAGCAATTTTATGGTGTCGTTGTCGGGGACTAGCGTAATTAACGACTGATATTTGTTTTAATTATTAGACTTTAATCTAAAGTGTATATGATCTTTATTTATAGTTTCTATTATTTTATTTTTATTTCTTTCTTCTTCATTAGTGTTTGGTATTGGCAGATAGATTTTAAACACACGATCTAAAGGTGTAAAAAATCTGATACCTATTGATTAGGAGATTGAAGCAACTGCTAGAGAAGACCGAATTTTGTTGAGCTAGAGACATACTAAGCGTTGATTGAGAGGCAACCGATATGAAAAAAAAAAAGTTTATCCACCGCAATCACCACCTTAGTAAAGGCAAGGTTCGAGAATTATGGACACCCCGTCTATCTTACCAAACTTAGTCTTCTCCATGAATAAGATTGGGGGATGGATGGATGTGCCTCATAAATCCCTTACTCTATCCCAAAGCGGTAGTTTCTATTTTTCATTTTCTTTTATTATTTTTGCCAAGTTCCTAGTTTAAAATATGTAATATAAGCCTAAGATCAAATTTGTTTCTTTACTTTGATGATTGTGGGTATTGACTGATGCTAATGATGATGCTAATTTATTTGTGTAAGATGATTATTAATAAATAGGAGCATTTTGATGCTCTTCTAATCTGTTGAGTTAAATAATTGTTAAAATGTCTAAAACTTGCTTATGATTTGCTTAAGTTCAATAGAATAATATGGATTTTGGAAGTGATTTTAGCCATCTTTGGTAGCCTTGTTATCCGTTCAATTTTGACCAATTACTTAAAAGTATACTATTAAGCCCCTTTGAGTTTTGAGCTTTTCTTTGATAACCAAGTCACACTACTCTATGAATAAAATTGATATAAGTAAGGTGGAGTTGTCGAATAAAGAAGAATATTAAATGATGAAAGGCCTTGGTGAGAAAAAGGGAAAGAAATCGAAAAGGTTGAAGAAGTATGGTTATGAATTGGGGTGATAAAATAGAAGTCACTCTCCTTACAAAAAACAGAAATGAAAATCGGAAGTGACTTCCCATGGCTAATAAAGCCATTTGGTGAGAAAGTCGGATGTGACTAAGTGTTGAAAGTGTTTTGAGAAAGGAGGAAGATACCTAGACAAAAATCTAGTTGTACTCGTTGGCTATGATTTGAAAGTGAAAAAGGTCGTAAAGACTAAACAATTAGACGAGTTTGATTTTGATTGAGTCACCTAGCCATATATTACCACTTTGACCAAAAACTTATATCACAACCAAATTGAAAGTCCTTTGTGATCCTTAATCCACAATTATTGCATGCAAAGGCAAGATGAAATTATGGGCAAACATATGGTTAATTCTACATTTATTTTAACTTTGAGTTCCAATTATAAATTACTTTTACACTTGAGTGTGAGAGATAAAGAATCCTAGTGAGGATCATTGATTCAAGATGTTAAACAAGTAATAGTTTCATGCCACGAAATTATTTTCCTTTCTATTTGATTTAATCATGAGTTTTTGTGCTTGAATCATCGTTTACTCTCAAAACACCTCTTCATGCTAGACTAAAGATTCTTTATCATTGTTTGAGGATGAACAATAAGTTAAGTTTTTAGAAAATTACATGTACCTAAATGACGAATTTATAATGGATTTGATATATTTTGTTACGTCACGAGTTTGTTGAAGTTTTGACAGAAAAATTGATATTTGATAAATTTGTACTTATCTTCTCATTTCGAAGGAGATTCTTGGGGATCACAACTTGTACTTATCCTCTTATTCTAAAGGAGATTCTTGGGAATCACGATTTGTACATATGCCTAGGAGATTTCTGGGGGAACTGAAACACTAATTGAGCCCTATAAAAGGAGTAACGTGGGAACGAAGAAGATCATTAATTCCTATAGTTATCATCAGTTTTTAGAGCTAAAAATATATATACAAAGAGGAGATGAGAAACTAAGTAATAAGGAGCAGAGAAACAAAGATCATTAGGCATAAGTCATAGTTTATTATTTTCTCTTTTATATAGATGTTAACTCTAATTATCAATTCATGGTCTATAAATTGTGAGTTGATGATGAGTAAGGTAAACAATTAGTGGTTATAGGGTGTATGCAATTATGGATTCAGATTACTTTATAATATTATTCCTTTTCTTTATCTGTTTATGCTTCCTTGATATGATTGTCTTATGGAATTATTTGGGTACCAATTAAGTATGTGTAGGTAATTAGTTATCATATGAGAGGGGTTAATTGGTTAACAGATTAAGAATGCGTAACACAAATACGCTAGATCGAGATATTGGTAGGTTATCATGATGAAAATAAATGCTAGGAACTATTGGGAGTTAGATAATATCTTGAGAATGATCAGTGTTATCCAATCTACATTTATATCTAACTCGAGAGAGATGATATAAATATATTAGTGATTCTCCTACGAATTTAGGAATAAATATGGTTTGATATATTAAAAGAAGTCATATGAACCATAAGAGTATATATCCCTAGAATCCATTATTATCTTGCTTGAATCTGAATTGTTTATTTATTTCTATCTTTTGTTTTATTGTTCTTTTTTATCAAATCATCTACCATAAAGTTCGAGTCTTTAAATAAAGTAGAATAATATAAATGAGTATTTAGTTGAATATACATTAGATAATTCTTGTGGATACGATACCCATTTTCACCAATATTTTACTATAATTAGTCTCGTACACTTGCGATCGTTTTTAAGTAAAATAAAAAGAGAATAAATATAATATTTTCTAACAACAGAAAGGTGATTTTGGCGGAATTTTTTTTATAGATAGCTTTATTGCTAAAATTTGGAATAATAGTATTTGGTAAAATGGTTTGAATCTTGAATACTTTTTCGATGTCTTCCATGTACATAGATCATATGCATGAATGTTTGTGGGTCATTCCATGTACATAAATCATATGCATAGATGTTTATTTGGTCATTCCATGTACATAGATCATATATTGTACATGGATCATATGCATGGGCTAACATGTCATTGGGTTTAACAATTTAAATTAAGTCGTCAGGGTTTTTTTTCAAAATAATGCGAAAAAAAAATTACGAAATAGGCATATTTTGGAACACTTTTTAAAAATAGGTTAAACGTCACCGAAGGTGACGATTTTAAATTTAAATGAAAGAACGTCACCTTAGGTGACGTTCTTTTTGTTTGATCATATATATATATACACATACATCATAAATGCATATATATATATATACAAACTGACATATATATATATATATATAACCAGTATTACATATATTTTTTTTAAATATATATTCTTATTAATATATATAACTATATATATATGTATATAGTTATAAAATATATATTTATACTCTAAATTAACATTTTGAATATATATATATATATATTTTTTATATTTTATTTATTCAGTAAATATATCAAAATAAATATTAAAACATAATTAATAAAATTAAAATATTATAATTTTATTTAAGATAATAAAAAATATTTAAATTTATTTTTATAATATATATTATATATATATGTATTTATAAAATATATATTTATAAATAATAATATATATTTTGAATATGTATATATATATATATATTTTTTATTTATTAAGTAAATATATAAAAATATATATTAAATTATAATTTTTAAAAGTAAAATGTTATAATTTTTTAAGATAATAAAAAAAATTGTTAAATTAAATAATAATTTTTAATTATTAATTCATATTTTGAAAATAAATAATATATATATATATATATATATATATAATATATAAATATATATATATATATCCAAAAAAAATAAAAATGGAATAAACGTCACCTAAGGTAACGTTTTAAAAAAACGTCACCTAAAGTGACGTTTTTTATTTAACTTTTATAATATATTATATATATATATATATATATCTACACACATACCACACCAACATATATATATATATATATTTTTATTTATTAAGTAAATATATCAAAATATATATTAAATTATAAATTTAAAAAGTAAAATATTATAATTTTATTTAAGATAATACAACGAATTATTTAAGATAATAGAAAGAATTATTTAAATCAAAGAATAAATTTTAATTATTAATTCATATTCTAAAAATAAAATAATATATATATATATTAATAATATATAAATTTATGTATATATATTTTATAAACATTATTTAAAATAAAGATTAATATTTAATTATTATTATTTGTAATTTAATTTGTTGAAAGAAATATATATTATTATTATTTGTAATTTAATTTTCTTAAAGAAATATTAATTTTTATATATTTTTGTAATAATAATACATGAATATATATATATATATTTAAATATATTACCTTTTCAATATATATATATATGTAGGAATATATGTATATATATTTTATAAAAATATATATTAAATTATAAATTTAAAAAATGTTATTTAAAAAAATAAAAAATAAAAAAAATAATTTTTTATTAATTACAGAAATATTTGAAATATATATATATAATATATATGTATATATATAATATACATACATACATACATACATACATACATATAAAGTTTGAAAATTTATGATATAATTTTATATATAATATATATTTAAAATATAAAACAATATATTTATAATATTTTTTATTTTTAATTATAATATATATATATATATATATTATATAAAAGAAAATAAAATAAAAAATATAAATTAATAATGAAAAATTATTATTTAATTAAATTATTTTATTATTATCTTAAATAAAATTATAACATTTTACTTTTTAAAATTATTATAATATCTATTATATATATAATATCTATTATATATAGATATATATATATATATATATATATATATTTATAAAATATATATTTATAAATAATAATATATATAATATCCGAAATTATATATATTTATATTATTATTATTATTATTATATATATTATTTATTTTCAAAATATGAATTAATAATTAAATTTTTTTATTTAATTTAATAATTTTTATTATCTTAAATAAAATTATAATATTTGACTTTTTAAAATTATAATTTAATATATATTTTTATATATTTACTTAATAAAAAAAATATATATATATACATATTCAAAATAAATAAATATATATATAATAATAATAATATATAAATATATATATGAAATTAAAATAAAATACAATAAACGTCACTTAAGGTGACGTTTTTAACAAACGTCACCTAAGGTGACGTTTTTACATTTATATATATAATATATATTATATATAGATATATATATATATTTATAAAATATATATTTATAAATAATGATATATATAATATCCGAAAATATATATATATATACATTTATATATTTTTATTATATATATATATATATTATTTATTTTCAAAATATGAATTAATAATTAAAAATTATTATTTAATTTAATATTTTTTTTATTATCTTAAATAAAATTATAATATTTTACTTTTGAAAATTATAATTTAATATATATTTTTATATATTTACTTAATAAATAAAAATATATCTATACATATTCAAAAAATATATTATTATTTATAAATATATATTTTATAAATACATATATATATATAATATATATTATAAAAATAAATTTAAATATTTTTTAGTATCTTAAATAAAATTATAATATTTTAATTTTATTAATTATATTTTAATATTTATTTTGATATATAAATATATATTTTATAAATATATACATATATATGTTAATAAGAATATGTATTTAAAATATATATATTTACAGGTTTTATATATATATGTGTGTGTGTGTGTCAGTGTGTGTGTATATATAATATATATATATGTGCATGTATGGATGTATGTATGTATTATATATATTGTATATATATGTAACATATAAGGTGACGTTCTTTATTTAAGCTTTAAAATCGTCACCTCCGGTGATGTTTTTTTCGAAATAACGTCACCGGCGGTGACGTTTTACCTATTTTTAAAAACTGTTCCAAAACATGCCTATTTCGTAATTTTTTTTTTCGCATTATTTTGAAAAAAAACCCTAAGTCGTCAACCCCACAAACATTTTTTTTTCTTGTTTTTCTTTTAATATGATTTACATGTTTTATTTAGCTATATATATATATATATATATGAACAGGGACTGAATCTGGGACCTCGCAGAAAATATTTTAATCCTTAACCATAGGATCAATTGCAATTATTGAGACTTATTTGTAATATAATTATCTTAATAAAGCATATGATAAAAGAATATCATATATATGTATGTTATTTTCTATATATATTATGCTAATATATAAATGTATAAAATTATTATATTATGAAATTTTTAATAAAACACACACACACGCACATACACACACACATATATATATATATATATGTATATTACATCTTTAAAAAATTCTTATAAATTATTAAACAAACTAAAATTAAAAAAATTAGGTAAAATTGAAAGAATAATTACAAAAGTATACATATTTAAAGACATATAAAATAAAAACTCTGAATCAGAAGTAGTTATTTTTTTTCTAATTTTCTTAAGAACAATATTTACATAAATTAATATTAACATCAATATATATTTATAAAATTTATCATACTAAAATCTAGTTTATAAATTATAAACAATATTATTTACAAATTACATAAACATTTCAAATTATATTTAAATATTTGATTACAATACACTACATAATTTTTAGAAAAAATTAAATAGTATAAAATTGAACAGATTACTATTTGTCTTAAAATATATTTAAAATTTTAATTCATTTTACACCTAATGGATTAAAATATAATTTTATTTGTATACTATATAAAATAAAAATTAATTTCATAATAAACTATAAAATAAAAAAATGAATACGAAAAATATAATTATATATAATTTTCTATATATAAATATGATAATATATAAATTATCCAAATAAATGTGTGTGTGTGTGTATGTGTGTGTTTATGTGTGTTGTGTGGTTTCTATGTGCATGTATATGAAGTATATGTATATACACTTATACATATGATATATGTTTATTATGTTTGTGTATGGGTGAGGATATTGCATATACAACATATATTATAAGAAATAACGTTTTGGGCCTCAAAATTTTTATCTTAACTATGATATGTTGGAATATCTATGTCATAGATTATATGAAATACGCAATATAAATAATAATTAAAAAAGGGACAAATTTTATTTTATCCATTAAAATAAGAAAAACTCTTCTGTGCCGAAAATATAACAAATTTTGTTTTATGTCCAAGATACCAATTTTGCCCTTAATGAAGTGAGGTCCACCTTTCTTCTTTCACGTCAATCGTGAAAGTTAAATCATTAAAGTAAGAGAGAGACTTTCAACAGGAAAACTTCCACACTGGAAAGGGAAGAGAGAGGAGAGAGAAAGTGAAAACTTTTCTCCCTCATATCTCTTCCCTTTTCGTGGAAGTTAGTTTTTCTCATTTCTCTCATTTTTCTTCTCTCTCAATTTTCTCACTCCTATCTCTACTTACCAATTGTAAATTCATTTTCCCCTTTCTCTCTTCTCCATTTCATTCCTGTAACTTCATCTTCTTCCTTTTCTCTGCGAAAGTCTCTCACTTACTTTCACGATTGGGTTTCACGAGAGAAATCGATATTCACAAAAAAGTTGAGAAAGGAAAGAGAGAGGAGAGAGAATAAAAAATAAGGGTACATTCGTCCATAAACCATAAATATGGGCAGAAAAGTTATATTTTTAAGTTTTGGCCACATAAAAGTTTTTTTTTTATTTTAAGTAGGTATAGTAAGTAGTTTCTACAATAAAAATTATTTCTACTATTTTTGTCTAAACTTGCACATCTACGTAGGCATAATTCGAATTAGTAGTTTAGTAATATACCTATTCGTAATCCACGTTCTTAGTGAGAATCTATGAATATGTGTGAATAGTTAGGCCATAGATCATACGAAATACGCAAGAAAAATAATAATTAAATTATTCGTATGATCTATGCCTAAACTTGCAAGTCTATGTATACACAATTCAACTTAGTAGTATATCATTATACCTATTCGTAATCCACGTTCTTAGCTATGATCCACAAATGAACGAATTGCACGTTGTTAATGATGTTTGAAACCTCATCTCTAAACTTATCTACGTCCAGCCTTGATGTATAGACTCACGATGTAGTTTGATTCTCGCATATTATGCTTAGGACAAAAGGATGAATCTAAAATGAGATAAAGAGAACACACAAAAGGAGAGGTGAGGAATTCGAAGAACTCCTATAGCAGTGTATGTGTGAGAGGCCAAAATTCTATGTGGAGATTAATTTATATTTGATCATGTTAGATTTCCTTAAGTGTATATACTTTGTTATCTCTTTATGGTGGGTCCATCTTCAATACTAAGATTTAAAGTGTTTTCTTAAACTCTAATTAATTTCTAAAATTAATTCATAAGCCTAAAAGACTACTCTCAATTAAATATTTAATTTTCTTGTATAATTTGAGTCTACTTAATTATTTGTTCAACAAATAAAGTTAATCCAATAATTAATTATCTCCAGATCATTTAATTATTTAGGCTCAATAATTAATTTCTCCGACAAATATTATTAGCCGAACTATTAATTCATCTATGATTAATTAATTATTTTTTTTTCGTTCCAATGCATTAGAATTTAGTTACGCGTATAATCCCTTATGTTCATCACTTCACCTAGTCTAAGAGCAAGCAATCCAATTGCAAGAATTATTAATCGAATTAATTGATAACCTTTGAATTGTTCGAATCCTTAGGTATTCAAAACTTCCAGTCGTCCAAGTACAACAAACACTATTAGAGGGACTTCTAAGCAAAAGATGAAAATCTTTCATCCGTAGCTACCGTGTAGATACAATCTCTTTACTCGATTCCTTGATTAATGTCTGGGGTTGGTCATTTTATATGGAACCATTCTTGATATTAATAACTAGAATGACCATAACGAACTTTATCGATTGTTGACCCATAACTAGATTCTATCTCTTATTTTATGGTCGGTGTATTGCGCAAGGTTTTCATTGGATATGACGAATGTAGCAAATATAGAGAAATAATCCCAAGAGATCACTTGCGGGCTAGTAAATTATGTCTTGCCACTACACTGATTTTAAACATAGTTACATCGTAACCAACGAGTCCTTGTTTGGCCTCTCAAGAGATGTTTAAGGAACCAATCAAATATATGACTTTCTTCATGTAGGACTACATGCATGCGTACAGTATAAAGACTAATTAAAACACATACACAAAAAAAATCTCACTTCTTCCATTGCCACTTGGGCTACCAAATTGTTTTAGTTATGATACAAGATCAATTCAATGTGATCATTTGAGATGAACATCACATTTACTAACCTACGTGATATCTCAACACCGATATCCATGAAACGGAATATCTACTCCTCGAGTGATATACCGCTCAGTGCAAGCCAATCGAAATCTTACGATATCCCTTCTCGTTGATCTTATGACTTGAAATATTTATATTCTTAACCATCGAGACTTATTTCATGACCACCAATCTGTGTATAGCCAAGTCTCCTAATTACCGAGAACATAAAATTTTAATATCATATAATATATAAACATAAATAAATATGATAAAGAAGAAATACTTTTAAATTTTTATTTATATTCATAAAAATTGTACTTGAAATATATATTTTAGGTCAGCCTAGGAGTTGTCTACCGATGTATATATTTCTACATGACCAACCCAAATGCAGGCCGATTAAAAAACTTTTCAATCTAGTGTTAATTATAAACTGTTAAATTAATAATCTACTATTTTGCTTTTTTCTATTTTCAATAACCGTACATATGATCTCTTAACTTTTTATCGTTCCACATTTCCTAACACAACAATCTAATTGTTTTACAACAGTTCAATTATTATTAACATACACAATATAATATTACAATAATCGACATTTCTAATACTCATGTAATATTTAAAATAAAATAAGAATTTTCTATCCTTCAATAATATAAAAGAAGAATTATGAGATTTTTTCTCTTTTATCTTGATATGTGTCTCCAAACTAAATTGACATGTGTTTTCCATACACACACACTCTCTCCTATTTTTATTTTTCACTATAATTTAAAACTTCAAATTATTTTTCATTTTAAATTTATTTTTTATGTATGATATAACATATTAACTATCTTTTTGTAATCTTTGATTGACACCAATATTGTAAATATTGAAATAAATAATTATATTTAAAATATGAAGTATAATTTTTATGGGTGGAATAAAGTTCTATTATATATTAAATGATTAATTTTTATTTTTGATATATTAGTTGGATTTGAATAACTACTATATCAATTGTTTTATATGAATTTGAGTTAAAAATATGTAAATATTTTTTTAAAAAATAAAAATATTATACTATAATTGATATATTATTATAATTTATTGTTTAACCATAATAATTTTTAATAAGTTAAATATTTATATTTAGTTAGTTATTAAGTTTGGCCTGTTTATGGTTTTCATCTTTTCTCCTGTGTTGGACAAGCGGCTAACGTGCTTGCTCATAAGAGATCAAAGGTGTCTCGTACTTTTTGTGAAAGTTTGATTTAATTTTCTATCTCGTATTCTTGGTGAAAGTTGAGCATTAAATTTATTTGGAAACTTTTATTAAATTTAGAGACAATAAAAATAGTTATACCCATCAATGATATAAAATGTTTCTTCTAATATATTATATTTGTGTTGTTTACTGAAAAGAGCTTCCTATGATCTCATCCACGCGTTACGGCCATCACTAAAAATAAATCTCTTCTTGGATGGATAAGCATAATCTTTTGCACACGTGCCAATGATGTGCTTAGCGAAAACACGTATTCTGTAGGAATGAAGTTTGTAACACTGGAATTAAAGAACCCTTTAGGTGGGAAACATTTGAGTTGAACCAATGGTAAATAAATCGAATTTTTCTAGACTCAATCTATCCAGTCGAATCAAATCAAGTGGAATAAATTAATTTTTAATTCAGATGTAATTTATGTATAAAGCTCCGAGTTGAAACGTAACATAAAATAGAAAATAAAATTCCTTACCAAAATGGACCACAGAACTTTCTTGTTCCAAACGTTTTTGAAAGAACCCAATACTGATTGCCCTTAAAAAAGAAGACATTTTCTTAACCCCCACCGGTCAAATATGCTCAATTATCACTCACCCATTAAAAAGAAAGCTAACTTAATTTCTACAAGTTTTGGCCCAGAAGAGCAAAAGAAAACCTAATTCATCTTTCATGCTCAATGCACACTCTATACTTGGGCTAGCCCCAAGGGGGCCTGCTGGCAGGTTTACGTTTGTATGATGATAAATAAGACCTGTGCGTTACAACAATCCAAAAATGTCAGACTACTCAATACTAGATTCGAGCTGTTCGTTAAAAGTTCATTTGAACTCTATTTAATAATAATGTCCAACATGCTTGAATACACTTTTACGTTTGATAAAATCTAAAGCTCGACTCGAGCTCGTTAAGTAAAATTTGTTAAAGCAAGTGTAAAATATCAAACTACTCGAGTTCAGCTCAATCAAAGCTCGTTCAAGCTTGACTCAATTAATAATCAAACAAAATATTAAAAACTCAATAACATTTCAAATAAGCTTGACAACAGTATGTTTGACTCAACTCGACTCATTTACAATCATTCATATAGATTTTCAAAAAGATGTTGACACATCATCCAATGGACACACTAAATATGCCAACACTGGGTAAGTGAGTGTCCCGATCAATTCAGAATCAATCTCGCAACACTGCCAAAATACACATAGAAAAGAATGCCAAAATCTCTAGCATAAAATTTTACAAATGAGTAAGGGAGTTGAAACTAATGGGTGACGTTTTCAATAGTTAGGCTTCTAGAAGGGCATCCATATAAGGGCATATTAATTAGGGTCACAATAATATGAAGGAAGAAATCTGTAATGACACAACACATTATAACAAAACTACTCGTACACAAGACATTATCAGTTTCAAGAAAACACACAGCATGTTATAAGAGCAAGCTACCAACAGGAAGAAACCACATTTTCATCAAACGTGCTAAGGAATCAATCTTACTCTCCACAGTTTGAGCAGAGAATAGTGAGACATGATTTACAACAACGCAATGCACGACGTAACAATAGAAGCAAGAATGTGTAGTACAAACAACAGATAACAAGAGTTGTACTTTCAACATTCATCAAGTTCATTCATCACCTATCATTTGAACCACCATTACCATTTAGTAACCTCTGAAAAGCACAGGCAGCAAGAGTCCTTCCAGCAAACAGGCTAAACCTTGACTTATAGGAAGATCGAGCTCCAGTACTCGTAGATGTGAAGTCCACAGCATCATCCTGTGCACCTCCATCGCTTGTGATCGCATCCATGGCAATTGGTTCAACCTCATCCGAGTCTAAATTGACATCCAACAATACCCTCCTTGCCCTCAGCCAATCTGCAACCCCACTTGACACTCCTTTACACTTTTTAACCTTAATCTTCACCAAATTCGGACAACCAAAAGCAAATGCCTCAATCCCAGAATCTGTTATATGACAACCCTTTATACAAAGCTTCTTCAATGCCTTACACTTTGCTGCAAGACATGAAATCTCAGCATCTCCAATGGTTTCACTACCACAAAGGGCCAATCTTTCCAATTTTTCACAATTCGAGGCCATCGCCATCAAGCTGATAGAACTCGGGTTCACCCCAATCAGCACCAATTCCACGAGATTAACACTATTCTTGGCAATAGCAATCAATCCCTCATCACCTATCCTATTAGTTCTCCACCCATCTATATGAAGCTTCCTCAAAAGCTTACAATTCTCAGCAATGGCTGAAATCCCTTCATTAGAGCAATCAGGAGCCTTAACCAAGTGAAAATTCTCCAAATCTGGGCATCTAGAAATAGCCATTAGCCCGATATCGGTCACCTGCAGTCTCTCCAGATGAATCTCTGACAAACAGTTCTTCCTCGCTGCAACCCCCTCTAGTAATCTATCCCAATCGCCCAAACACCTCAAAATCTTCAACGATTTTAAATTCTTCGATCCAATAATCAATGGACCAAAGCACTGCCCATTATAAAGCTCCTTAAGCGTGATTGATTTTAGAGATTCAGCCGCAATCCCAGGGCCAATCGGCTCAGCCGCAAATCCGTTGTCAATTCCCCGTAAACGTTTGACAGATAATTCCTCTAGCGAAGAGCAATTATTTAAAAGCGCATTCATGCCTTTAGCTCCAAACATACACGAACCGCAGGAAAGTTTTCGTAAGGATTTGCAATTTTGAGCCAAAGCCAACATACCCTGATCGGAGATTTCACGGCATCCGCGGAGCTTGAGGCGGGTGAGTTTGTGGCAGCGGAGGGAAATCAGGGTCAACGCGTCGTCGTTTATGCTGACGGATTTACGGTCGCACCGGAGGGCGAGTTTGGTGACCGAATCGAAGCGGGTGAAGATTGCAGGAAGGGAGACGGCGACCTCGCTGGTGGCGTTAAGGGCGAGGCGATTGCGGCTTTGGCCCTCCACGGTTAGCCAGCGGCGGCATACCAAGGAGCACCGCTTCCTGTCGCCGGAGCTCAGGCATTGAAAGATTAGAGCTAAGCATTCATCGGGGATTTCCGAGGTGTAATCTTGGTTCGGATTGAAGAAAGCGCCGTCGGGAAGCTGCAAGCTCGAATTGCCGACGTAGGTCGACCCATCAGGGGAATAGCCGTGGGTGGAGGTGGTTTGGCCCATTTCCAAGATTACCTCACGATGGCTCGTTGGGGACACGCGCCGTCGGAGGCTGAAAAGCAGATTTGGTGAAGAGGAGGAGGTTTTGGGGATAAACTCAGATTTGAGGGGATTGAAATTGTAGGTGTGGGTGGTTTAATATGAGGAGTAGGGTTCGTAATGGACTTTGACCCGTCAAAAGCGCGGCAGTGGGGAGTGCGTGAGGAGGCTGCTTGAAGGGTGGCGCGTCAACGCCACGACCAGATTTTGGCAGTGAGTAATGGTTCATAATTATATAAATGAACACAATTATTGATGAACTGTTTACATTTTAGCAAAACTGAAAATGTTGAATTCCAAATAAAAAGACTTGGGGGGAAATGTGTCTTATATTGCGGCTCGACTTAGAATTCGGACCCCGTCAGTCTTCATTCCGCTCACACTATTCCAAGATTGAAAGGTTAAAGGGTATATTTGACTACTTTTTTAAACTAAAATAATATCTTATGTACAACTAAAATATTTTACGTACAATACATTTAAATTTTTTAGTAAAAAATAAAAGATTATTTAATTAATTTTGTATATGATTCAAATTTAATATAATTAGTGCAACCCAAAATCAATATATAACCTAAAACAAATAATCAACAACAAATAATTATATATTTTTTGAATGTAGTATTTTATTTTAAAATATGCAATATGGATTATAAATTAAATATGGTGAACAGATGATTAATTTGAGATATTGTAAGTCAAGAACTTACAAAAATCAAGAAGAAATATTTGTGTTTATAAGTGGTTCTCTTATTATATTAGTATATATTATATAAGGTGTAAATACACTTATGCATTAGGGAGTACATGCAATTTGGTATACAATATTACTTGTTTAATTGATAATTTTTATCTTTTACTTGAAAAATATTATCCTAAAAAGTATTATCTAAAAAATATTACTTGTTACCATAAAATATATTATTTATTGTCCTAAAAAATATTATTGTTAATTTTTTAATAGTATAGCTTATTCAACTACAAAATATTTATTTGCCTAAATCTATAAGTTATCTTGTAAGTGTACGGAGTAGTTATACATAGCAATAAGCAAGAACCACAAGGCTTGTTGGAGATTAATAAGTGTAACGATTTTATTTGCACTTTCTCTAAATGATTAAAAAGTGGATAAGTGATTAGTAAACTAAAAATTAAACTAAAGAAATAAATAAGAGAAACAAATTAAAACTAGTGACCAAACAAATAAGAGACATTAGAGAACGTAATGAGAGAATACGAATCTTAGGGTCATCCTTTAATTTAATTCAAGTTCATTCTTCTTCTTTTTTATAGGACAATCACAATTGTAAATTACCCCTCTTCTCGAAGTGCATGTGATTTATAGATTAATTACTCATGCCAATATCCATATTCCACATAAGCAATTAACTCCCAAAAATCCCAAAAAATAATAATCCCTTATAAATATTACAAATCAACCAATCATACAATAATTCATGTCATTCATATAAGATCTAATATGAAATCTCATCTCCCGAAACTCGACTCGATATATCAAACATGATCAATTAATGGCCATATACTTAAATTAAAAACCTAAACTAATATGTATGAATAAGGAATTGATATAACATCATTTTCCAACAAAATTATTAAATAGTCTATTACATGCCCTAAGATTACAAGGTATTTTTCTAAACCTAATTGAAATAAAAATCACAAGAAATATATATATATACATATATATATATATATATTGTGTGTGTGTGTGTATTCAACCATATCTAGCATAACAATAAAAAGAAAAGGAATAAAACATTGAGTCTTCGTAGAATGATCTGTTGATGTGTTATTTGAATCATGTGGAGTGGATGGTGGATACTAGCCCGATCATCTCTTCTTTACTAGCCCTAGCTATATGTTAAGTGTGTCAAAGTGTGTCTCAATATGTCTTGGTGTGTAAGTAATTGGAAACTATCAAATTCTACGCTTTCTAGTATTAGGGTCGAATATTTATAGCTAAGAGGTGATAGCTAGTCAAAAAGTTCAAAATTTTATCCCAAATAAAATAAAATTTCTCATGTGTGTCAACTTTATCGTGATTTTGGATGTCTTCTCGCTAGAATTGGGCTTTCAATATTTTTGATACAGTTGTAGCCTTATAATTTTTCTTTCCAACGCAATATGGTTCAACTCCATCATATATTTATATTGTAAGATATGGATAAAGTATTGAAGTTGTGTCAGGAATACACAAATAGAGTCAAACAATTTATAAACACTGCTTCAAATTCATGAAATTGCTACAAAATAAGAAAATGTTTAATATTTACTTGATATAACAAAATTTGTATTAAACAAGACAATTATACATATTTTTACACTTTAAATATATCTCAAATTAACCTAAAAATATAACTTAAATTGCATATGGTGCGCATAAAAACGTAACTATTTATAAGTAATATCTCTCTTATGGGATATCTCATGAAGATAAATCAAATTGAATAAAAGAATAATATTTTTTTTGATATTATGAAGCATTAATTACTTCCAATGCTGAAATTACATCCTTAATGGGCTGGATGACTTCCTCTACAGTGTTTATGCATTTACAAGGACGACAAAAGAATTGTGGAACTCATTACAAAATAAATACAAGACGGAAGATGCCAAAATGGAGATATTCATTGTTGGAATATTTTTGGACATCACGATGGTGGATTCAATGACCTTCTTGGATCAAGTATGAGAATTTCTATTAACTCTTCATGCAATTCATGTTGAAGGTATTCAACTAATCAAATAGTTCCAAGTAGCTGCAATAATTGAAAAGCTACCCCTCTTGTGGAAAGATTTCAAGAATTATTTCAAGCACAAGAGAAAAGAAATATGGTTTGAGGATCTGATTGTGAGACTAAGAATAAAGGAAGAGAACCAAAAGTCTGAAGTAAAAAATGGGAGGGTATCTATGGATGTTAAAGTAAATCTTGATGAAGCAAGTTCTAGCAACACGAAGAACAAGATGGATAAGATGATATAGCAGCAACAAGAGCCAAAGTAAAAGAAAGCTAGAAAAATCAAAGACAATTGTTTCAACTGTGACAAGTTCAATTTTAAGGCAAAAGGTTTTCATCAACCAGAGGACAACAACCGAAGTCAAGCTCATCTCACCAAGAAAAAAATTATACCATTGGATATGTCCAAGCTAAACCTTTCAGCTGTCGTATTCTCGTCCGATACTCCTATTACTGGTAGGAAGTGATTAATGGAAAACTTGGCAACTTCCAACATAACTGGTCTAGTGAAGGACCTTAGGCAAAGAGCTAACGCTTGTGGATGTGTTGCATGATATTCGCAAGAACTTAGTATACGATTCATTGTTGAGAAAAACCGGATTTAAACTAGCATTTGAGGCAGGAAACTTTGTAATGACTGAAAGTGGTCAATATGTGGGAAATAACTACTTAGAAAAAGGAAATTTTAGGTGAATGTAATGGTTGTACACTACAAGATTAAGTAGGATAATAAAGTTATTAATTCTTCTTATTTTATTGAGGGTTCTATTTTATGGCATGATTGATTAAGACATGAAAATTTAAATACACTAAGAAAGTTTTTAAGTTTAGATTTACTACCTATGATGGAATTCGATTCACAAAATAAATGTGAAATTTCTGTTGAGACAAAATTGGCCAAAGAACCTTTTCATTGAGTGGAAAGAAGTACAAAGCCACTAGAGTTAATCCATACTGACATTTGTGATATAAAATTGTGCAAACTAGAGGTGAGAAAATATATTTCATCACTTTTATTGATAATTGCACAAGTTATTGTTATGTATATCTTTTAAAAGAGAAAGACAAAGTTCTTTAAACCTTCAAAAGTTGTAAGAATAAAGTTGAAAATCAAATTAGCACAAAAAAAAAAAAATTCAAAGTGACAGAGATGGAGAATATGCAAACCCTTTAAAGAATTTTGTATAGAACAACGTTGTTAGTCAAATGGCGTTGTAGAACACAAAAGAAAAACTTTAAAGGAGATGATGAACGTTATGTTGTTTAGCTCAGGCTTACCCATAACATATAGAAGGGAGTTATGCTTTCAAGTAATCATGTTCTTAACAAGTTACCATATAAGAAAAGAGAACAAACTTCATATGAACTATGGAAATAATGTAAGCCTTCCTACAATTACCTTAGAGTGTGGGGATGTCTAATAAAGGTAGAAATACATAAACCCAAACAAGTGAGAATATGGCCTAAGACTGTTGATTTCATTTTGATTGGATATGCATATAACAGTAGTGCATATCGGTCCTTAGTGAACAAGTCAAAATTTCTTGATATAAATGAGGGAATGGCCATAGAATAAAGAATGTGATATTCTTTGATAACATCTTTCCGAATAAATATAAGAAATAGATAAAGCTCCAATAGAAGAATTTATAAAGTTGTTCAACGTTTTTCTCAAGATGTTGAGGAACCTAGATGCAACAAAAGAAACAAAGTGGCCAAGTCATTTCGTTCATAATTTCTTACTTATATGTTAGAAAACGAAGCTAGGATTAGCCCAAATGCTCCTATTTGGAAAAAAGATATCAACATGAGATTGAGTCAGTCATGCAGAATTATACTTGAGAGATAATTGATCTTCCACCAGGTTGCAAACCCTTAGGATACAAGTGAATCCTCAAAAGGAAATATAAAGTTGATGGACCAGACAAGTACAAAGCTCAGTTAGTTGTTAATCGGTTCAAACAAAAGGAATGATATGATTTATTTGACACATTCTTACTTGGTCACAAGAATCACATACATTAGAGTGCTCATAGCCATTGCAGCATTGCATACACTCAGAATACATAAGATGGATGTAAAAATAACATTTTTAAATGGAGAATTGGGAGAGGAGATATATATTCAACAATTAGAAGGTTTCATAGCACCCGGACAAGAACATAAAGTATGCAAACTTGTCAAGTTATTATACTCTGAACAAGTGCCTAAATAATGACATGATAAATTTGATAGAAAAATGGTGTCAAATGGATTTAAAATCACCAAGTGTGAACAAATGTGTATGCATAAAAGGTACACCAAATAAGTACATGATTGTTTGTCTATATGTAGACGATATGTTGATCATAGGAAGCAACCATGATATAATAATAAAGACTGAGAACATGTTAAAGAAAAACTTCGATATGAAAAATATGGGTTTAGCAGACATTATCCTTGGAATAAAGATATCTAGGATGTTTGATGGAAATGTTTTGTCATAATCTAATATTGAGAATGTACTCGAGAAATTTGTGGCTTTTGACCTACCTCGGGATAAGATATTGATAGACTGAATTCTACATTTAGCCCAAAACAAAGAAGACTCACTATCACAGTTTGATGTACTTAATAAATTATCATAAAAAGACCCTAGAATCATTCATTTCATCACTCCACAACAACTTGCACTCAAACATTTTAAGCAATGTATTATTCTTCTCTCTAGTGTGAAGAAAGTTCTGAATATCTAGTCGTTCTGCGAAAACTTTTGGTTTCATTGTGCTATGATACATAAGTTCAAATTTGTTGTATCTTGGAGACAATTGTCGCTGACCATGAGAGCACTGAGCATGAGACAATTTCGTTTTACGAAGAAAGAGTAACTTTTACCTCAACTTTCCTATCTCATTTATTTAGTCATCTCAAGTACACCATACACCACAAACAATACTGACCTCATCTTTTATTATTTAGACACTTAATATTACCACTAATTTATGTATATTGGATTTGTAACCAATTGTTTCTATCACATATTTTTATTCTTTTCACATGCTTATACTTTCAGTTCTACAACCTTTTGTGTTCATAATAGTAGGTGAAAAAGATGACTTGTTGCTGTGAATAAATACAATGGGAGGACTTATGCATATTGGCCTTATGTTACGAAAAATTTCTAAAGGGTACAAAGATGTGGGACTATGTTAGTGGAACATAGTCTAAACCTGTGAATAATAACAATGACAAATTTGCCAAACAAAATGATGTTTGGGAGGTTTTAAATTAAAAAAATCATAACTTGAACTCACTGAAAATTATATTTCTATGCAATTGGAAAAGTATGACACAACTAAAGATTTTTGGGATCATTTGGCAGAGGATATGTACTCATTTGAACTTTGCAATTATGTACTAGTCAGAGAATGATATTTACACTCTTTAAAAAGAAATATAAATGTTCAACTACTTTATTCTCCCATGACTGATATTTGGGATCATTTGCCATTATGAGTCACCGTGTAGAACTTCAAGCATCTGCCCTTTTATATGGCCTATCACAAAAAAACAAATATATACAAGATTGTATTCAATTCATTGTTACTTCAATCTTTGATCTTATTTATTGTTGGAATCTTCTATTCCAAAGATCTTATTTATTGTTGGAATCTTCTATTCCAAAGATCTTATTTATTGTTGGAATCTTCTATTCCTCCAATTAAATTGAAGTAACAATCAACTAAATCCAATCTTGTATATATTTATTTTGTTGCTTAAAAAAAATCAAATAAAATTGAAATCTAGATGGACTCTATATTCAAATAGAACTTCACTTATTATAAGATAAATATTCCTACTTATTGAAGGGCAACAAAAACTTTCATAGAAAGAAATTGAAATACTTCCATGAAGAAAGATAAATAGAAAGAAAAATAAAACAACAACAACAACAACTTCAAACAACAACAACAACAACAATACTAATAATAATAATAATACTCAATGATGATAGCTTAATCTCATAACCTCATTATTATTTGACGAAGATTCGCATATTTGATCCCAAAACAATTCGAATCACTCCTGACAAAAAAGAGAGAGAATAAAAAAAAATAAAAAAAAATCAACCATTTATATACACACACATATTAATCCATTACATATAAATATGATAAATTTACAGTTATGTCGCTATTTCAAAATTTGATAATAAATGTGGAAGTTGATATATTATGTTTGAAGATTATCAGTTGCGGCTGCAACTATATACCATTTTTCACTATATAAAACATATTTTGTAAAGAAAAATTAGCATTGATTTTTTTTTGCATAAAAACATATCAAATCTATCACTTTATAAAAGGCAATACGTGAAAAAAATAAAATAAAAATTAGCATTGATTGTTTTGCGTAAAAAGCATATCAAATCTATCAGTACCTTATTAGAATGTTTATTTAATAAATTTCCCAATATGTCAACGATAATGTGTTATTCAGCAGAAGTTCATATACAACATATAATGCATATTCGAGTGCAGAAGAAATTAGATGTTATTCAACTGTAACAATCTATTTCAACACGTATCAATGATTTGGAATCAATTAATATTTTATTTAGCAAATCTTGATATATAACATATATATATATATATATATAAAATAATAAATTGACTTTTTCTATATTTGTTATTATTATTTTTTCCACTAATTTTTCTTTTCACAAATGAAAAGACAGATTTTCAGGAAATGTTGTTATATTGCTAACCAATAAACATTCATTTTAATTTTTATATTTTTATTTGTTAATATTGATAATGTTATTAATTTTATCAAAATTAATAAAAAAAATTATATATCTTCATAATTACTTGATTTTAACAAATCAATTATGAATTTGTGACAGATTCAATACTATATATTATAATAAAAAATGTTCACATTGATATACCAGATTTTATTCAAATTTCTTGATTTCAAAAGAAAATACTATGTTGTAATTTGATAATTATATTTTATAAATTAATTAATTAATGTACATATATATGATATTATATATAATATTTATATCCTTATTATAATCATAGTAGATGTTTAATTATTGGACATAATTTTATATATATTTAAAAAATATTAATTTTATATATTTATAAAATTTAATAACATTATATTATAATAATATATTCGTTGGTGCGGATGATAACATATTAGTACTATACAAGTTAAAAGTGTATAAAAAGGAAAAATGGATCTGTTCAACACGCTTTCAACAGTTTGGTTCTCCCACTGGTTCAGCGGTATCTCGTGTCTTGTTGTCCACCTACTATCAATAATCTGCTCTTCAAACTCTAGCATTATCGTCTCCTATATCATGAATTTGATAGTCAACTAAATCAAAACAATAATAAATAACCTTGTAACTTGTGATATAATTGAATAATAATGATAATAACAATAATAATAATAATAATAGTAATAATAATAATATTGTTGTTGTTATTATTATTATTATTATTATTATTGTTATTATTATGTATTCTTCGCTTGATAAAGTGGGCCATGATATGAGGGACATTCTTCATTTTTATAATTTATATCTATATCTATATTAATATAATAACATAATTATTTATATGGAAAACTTCTGTTATTTTTTATCAGGATAGAAATTTGTCACTTTTTTGTGTTGAAAATTTGCAAATTAAATCCTGGTCTTTCTTTTTTGTTTTTATTTTTATGAAAAACTTTTACTATATTTCAAATATATTTGTTCTTAATGTATTTTTATATATAATATGTTGACTTAACCATTTTTGTCATGATCTTTAATTTGACATATATGTTTTCTATATTGAATTAAAATATTAGAGCTAAAAGATGCAATTGTGTGTTTGTTGATTATTGGAGCTATATTTGATTATTTACGTAAGTTGGATTTATTTGTATAAAATTTTGACTTCGTATTTATAGATTTTTATTTAAAACATATTTAATGAATATTTTTAATTAATTTCAAAATAAAGTTATTTGATTTAATTTATTTTTAAAAAATTAACTATATTACAAATCGTGCATCTCATAATGAAAAATTATAGTAGTAGTAGTAGTAATAGTAGTAATTGTTATGATTGAATCTAAGATAGTTCAATCGTGATCCAAGAAATTCAAATAAAAATAATGTGAACAAGAAATCAACACCAGATTTTTTATAGTGGTTCGATCAAACCGATCTACATCCACTTTGTTGCTCTCTTTGTATTGATTATAGTGTATGTTTTTTACAACCACTCAATCTCTACCTTGAATCTGCTAATCTATACAAGATACAAGTGTTTCAAACTCTCACTCTTTTCTGCACTCAAAGATGAAAGATGAATCAATCCTCTACCGGAAGAGATGGATTGGTATTTATAGATGCATACCAATTGTAACAGCCTCTATTAACCAATAACCGCTGCTAACAACTTGAATAATAACCGCTAACAAATCCTCAACCATTTTGCTAACTACCGCTTCTAACAACTTGAATAATAACCGCTAACAAATCCTCAACCGTTTTGCTAACTCCCGCTGCTATTAATTTGTTGTTATTATCACAAATCTCCACCTTAAAAGCACAATTATATTGCTGCCAAGAAACAAAAGAGCACTTCCCACAATTATTCTACGTAGAATAATCAACACAGCTCCACCTAGAGCTGCCTTACTCCTCACTGCTCCACCTTGAGCAGCTCCCCTTGTTGTCAAGTTTAACACAATCCAATGCGGCTTAAACACAACTCCAACTTTGAAGTAGGTAAAGCCTTTGTGAGACTATCTGCAGGATTCTCAGCTGTATCAATCTTGGAGATTGAAACCATCTCCTTCTCCACTAAGTCCCTCACAAAATAGAGTTTTACATCTATATGTTTTGTCCTTTCATGATAACCTTGGTGCCTTGACAAATGTATGGTACTTTGGTTATCACAGAATATGTTAACCTTCTCTTGTGTTACACCAAACTCCTCCAGTATTCCCTTCATTGTGCTACTGGCTATAAGCATATCATCTACATATAACAAAAGATAGGTAAGAGATGTACCTTCACTTTTGAAATACACACAACTGTCATGTTCACTTCTCCTGAATTTGCATGACTCCATATACTCATCAAATCTGAGGTACCATTACCTTGGACTTTGCTTCAATCCATATAAAGATCTCTGTAGCAAACAAGCTTTGGTTTCAGAATTCTCCACAAATACACCCTCTGGTATCTTCATGTATATAGTCTCTTTTAATCTTCCATGTAGAAATGCTTCAGATTTGGTTTTCAGTATGTAAACCCAAACCTTCCTTGAGTAATCATCTATTAATGAGATGAAATACCTCCCTCCACCTTTTGTGGTGTGTTTTGCAGGCCCCCAAAGGTCTGAATGAACATACTCCAAGATCCCTTTGGTGGTGTGAACTGCTGCAGGGAACTTTAATCTCTTTGACTTCCCCAATATGCAATGCTCACACATAGTCAGTTTTGTTATCCTGTAACCTCCTAGCAGACCTTGTTTAGATAGCTCATATAGGTTCATCTCACTTAAATGAGCTAACCTGCCATGCCATATAGCAGTGCAATCTTGTGTGTTTACTGAGTTTAGTTGCCCAGTAATAGTATTTCCAACCAGAAAATACAGCCCACTTCTCCTCATTCCTCTGATGACAATCTTATTTTCTTTGATTATATCTAGCTTTCCCCCTTCAGATTCAAACCTGTACCCCATTGCATCAAACACTCCCAAAGAGATTAGATTTCTTCTCAAATCAGGAACATACCTGACATTCCTCAGAAATCGGACCACACCATCAAACATTTTGATGTGTAGTGCACCGATGCCTTTCACTTTACAGCTTTTATCATTGCCTAGCATCACTGTGCCACCATTGATTTGCTGTAACGTAGAGAACCAATCCTTGTTGAGTGTCATATGAAAGCTACAACCCGAGTCCAACACCCACTCTGATTCAACTTCATCAGTTGTCACACACAGAGCTTCTGAAGATTCATAGCCAGCTTCTTCAGTGTTGTTTGTTGTCTGATTTGCCTGATGTTTGTGACTCCCACTTGATGTGTCAACTCCTTTTCCCTTCAATGCCTTCCACTTCTTGCAATTCTTCTTGAAATGCCCAGGATCATGGCAATGAAAACATTTTCTTATCTCTGGATTATTGACAAAATTAGTTGGCTTTTGTTCTTGTTTCTTTTGAAATGGCCCCTTCTTCTGAGGTTTCTTGCCATTGTTATACTGCTTCTTGATGTTTAAACCTTCTCCACTTGTTGATGCCATTGAAGTTTCAGTTGATTTCTGCAGTTCCTTTGACTTTAGTACAATTTGCACTTCTTCAAGATTCATTGATTCTTTGCTCCCAAAGAGCAAAGTATCTTTGAAGTTTTCAAACGACTTTGGTAAGGCAGATAACATGATCAAGGCTTTGTCCTCTTCAGTCATCTTTACCTCCAAGTTTTCAAGATCATCCAAAATTTTATTGAACTCATCCATCTGTGTAAGAATGGATTTATTCTCCACCATCTTGAACGAGTATAGCTTCTGTTTCATATAGAGCCTATTAGCAGGTGATTTTACCATATACAAGCTTTCAAGTTTATCCCAAACTCCCCTTGCAGTGGTTTCCTTCGACACTTCCCTAAGATACAAGTATTTCAAACTCTCACTCTTTTCAGCACTCAAAGATGAAAGATGAATCAATCCTCTACCGGAAGAGATGGATTGGTATTTATAGATGCATACCAATTGTAACAACCTCTATTAACCAATAACTGCTGCTAACAACTTGAATAATAACAGCTAACAAATCCTCAACCGTTTTGCTAACTACCGCTTCTAACAACTTGAATAATAACCGCTAACAAATCCTCAACCGTTTTGCTAACTCCCGCTGCTATTAATTTGTTGTTATTATCACAGTAATGTAATGAATAAATCAACACAAATAACCTTCATGAACTTTTAAGACAATTGGTTTAGTCTACCAATTCTTTACAGATTATTGTTTTGCAATTAATCACAATTGGATAAGAATAAGCAACAATCAGTTTCACTTGTGAAGTTCTGAGATTAATGGAGTAAAATAATTGTAATGGAAATTGAGGGGCAAAATAGTCAATGTTCATAAGTTGAAGGTGGTGAGAGGAGACCCAAATTTTGGTAGGAAAAATGGCCAAAATAAAGATGATGATTGAAATTAAAGTTGAGGGGACAAAATAACAAAATTAGAGAAGTTGAAGGACTACATATGTATTCTGCGTCAATAAAATGTGTTACAATTTAATTATTTCATTAAGAAAATCATTTCTTTTTATAAGATTGTATGTAAAGTCCACAAGATAATTGATATGACACCAGGATTCGGATCAGTATATCTATATGTATATATAATAGTAAAATATATCTTTTTATTTTTATTTTTCAGCTCCAATAGTACTCATATATTCGGACTATATTATTCATCTGTTATTTTTTCACCAACTATTTTTTTTATTATTTAGGGAAAGATATATATATATATATATATATATTGTAAATAAAGTAAAAATCAGTTTGATTATAACCAATCTGAAAATAAATTATCCTACAATTCATAAACTTCCTACCCTTTTTTTCTTAATTGTAGATATGGAATGTGTTTGACCAAATAAAAATGTGGGATGTGAATTTATTAATAACAAAAAAAAAAAAAAAAAGATCCAAATCAACATTTTTGCTATGCAAAAATCATCTATTTTATCAATTTAAAAAGAAGATTAATTTGGGAATTGAATATTAACTCAGTGATTTTAGTTATTAACTAGTTGTCAGCCCGTGCAATTCACGAGATGTAATATATTTTATTATAAAAATGTAAATAACCTATTATATTATATCAATTATATTTATATATATGTATAATTATATTTTAATTTGAAATATAGTTTGTTATATTTAATTGAATTTTTTTAATTTAACTTTATTAAATAATAAATTATATGATATTTTAAGTAATTTTTTTACCATCCTCGAACTAAGTAACTAAGTATAAATATCTTAACTTATTCAAAACTATTGAGGTTAAACACAAATTATAGTATTATATAAATGAATAATATAAATTTTTTATTTTATAAAAAAATTATAAATATTTGTGTAGATTAAATTCATGTAAAAATTAATATATTATTTATTCAAATCCAACATATATATATCAAAAGTAGAAAAATTATAATTCAATTCATACAAAATTATATTTCATGTATCAACACTGTATTCCATGCTTCCTGTAATTATTTATTTCAATATATATAATATTGATGTCAAATTAATGAAAATAGGAGAGGAAGAAAAAGTGAAACATATGTGTCAATTAATTGTAGGCACATGTCCAAAGAAGAGAAAATATCACACTATTCTCCTTTTATTTATAGTACTAGATGGCCGTCCGTGTAATGCACGGAACATAATATATATTTTTATATTAATAATATATGATAAAATTATATCATTATTATTTATAAAAATCTAAATAATAACTATTTATGTCAATTATATTTATATAAATATTATGCAATTTTATGTTTTTATATGTTATATTGCATTGTTATTTTCTAAAAATATTTTTTTATTAAATAATAAATTGCACGACTTTTCAAACAAAATTTTAGAGTGTTTCCAACTCTATACAAAATTTTCAAACTCACTAAAAGATATTAAGGTGGAGGAATAAATTTCACCCATGCAATGCACGAGACATAATATATGTTTTTATATTAATAATATATGATAAAATTATATCATTTTTTTGTGGGAGTGAATATCCTGAAACTGAATACGAATCAACCACTTTCTTGTTTCGGTTTTGATTTAATACCGAGTCAATTGTTAAATCGAGCTGTTGTCCATGATTCGAATTATCTGTCCTGAATCGATAAATAAAAAATATTTTACAATAAATAGATTAAATTAATATACTGAAAATATAAATTTTTATTT
This sequence comes from Caryopteris x clandonensis, assembly GCA_028749325.2. Taxonomy (NCBI): domain Eukaryota; kingdom Viridiplantae; phylum Streptophyta; class Magnoliopsida; order Lamiales; family Lamiaceae; genus Caryopteris; species Caryopteris x clandonensis. The sequence goes on from JAPYKT020000013.1 coordinate 6,449,130, forward strand.
TGCAACTTCTTTCAATTTTTGTTATCTTAACCCTTCCCTTCATTTAAATTTTCTTATCCTACTAATTTTGTGTGTATATGTATGTATAAATTATATTCAATCATTTTAGATATAATTATTTATTTCAATATATACAATATTAGTGTCAAATTAAAGATCACAAAAAAAGATAATTTGATATATTATATTTTAAAAATGGACTGATAATGAAAAAGTTATTTGAAATTTTTAATTTTAGTAAAAAATTAAAATAGGAGAGAGAGAAAGTGACAGTTAAAATAAAAAAATAAATATTTTAAAAATAAAAAAAAAATCTCCAATGCATCAGACTCCCTTCTTTTATATAGAGAGGAATAGATATGTTGCACTTGATTTGTTATGTTTCAAATAAATATCAAAATTCTTTAAACAAATCAATAATCATATTTGCATTAGATTTAGCACATCTAAAAACCTATCAATTATATTTAATTTAAAATTTTTAAATAAATTGATTACTTAAATATAAAAATTATAAATTATGATATTATGTATAATAATTATTTTTTGTTAATATTTTAAATAATAAATAACATATTTTTAATAATAAAAACATACAAAAATAATTTATATAAAATACAATATGAATACGTTTGTTCAGTCATTTAGTAATACACGAATAGATAAACATAGTGTACGAACAAGGCAGATCAGTAAAGGAAGATGTGACCTAAATAAAAAGTATGTGAGTATAGTGTACCTAATTACAAGATGTTACGTACAACACCAACTATTAATTAGCAACAAAATATTAGGTATAACGCAAAGTATTGTTCAGGTTGGTCTAATGTGTCCAGATAATTGATCTTAGGCCAACGCCAATAGCATCGAAATGAAGGGTAATCAAAGAACGACCGAACTGAAACATACAAACTAGCGACAAGCTATGCTGATACCAAAGTGGAGTTCAAGATCCAGAGAGCAATGACCTCGCCAAAGAGTGCCTGATAATCAAAATTGGTGAAACTCATCACGTCTGCAAGATCACACGAACTACTACTAAAAATTTGTGAAAGATTATTTGTCCAAAATAGTAATAATTTAGCCTCCCACTAAAAAGTAGACTATATCCATATGTTCAAGATTGTAATAATGGATGAATATACAAAAATTGTAAAACTTCAACTTGCTCAAATTTAGGGGTGAGCATGGGTTTTCAAGAAATCAAACCGTATTGAAAATTATTTCGAATCAATAAATATTCGTTGAATATTTGACTTTCCTCGAATCGAACTTTTCTGATTTTTTTATAATCAAACTGAACTGTACTGATCCAAAGAACCAAAATTAGAACTGATCAGAACCAGGTACAAAAAAATAATTATATATAAATTTATATTTATCATTTAATTCATTTTCTTCATATTGCAACATTGAAATAACTACAATTTTTTGTGAAATTTGATAGTATATATTATTATTGTTATTATCATGTTAAGATTTAATAAAATAAAAATCTTAAATTATATGAAAAGAGAGTAGTCTATTTTAAGACATTTTTCCCCTCCCAAAATTATTACTATGTGTAGAATCTAAATCTTATTTTGGTAAAACCTATAATATGGGTTATACAAGTTTCTATTTTTATTTTAATCAAGTCATATAAGTGGATCTTATGAATAGTTCTTCTTCTTATTATTATTAAATTGACAATTGCTAATTTTTCTAAAATGAATTTGTTTTCTCTAACATGGGGCAGTGCAAATAATCACAATTTTTTCATATATATATATAATAATAATAATAACTTTCTAAAATAAAAAAATAAATAAAATAGTAATAATAATAATAATAACAACAACAATAATAATAATAATAATAAGCTAATCAATAATAATCAAATTAATTTGTTTTATATTAAATTTCTCTAATTCATAATCTATAGTTTTATCTATAAAACCAAAATAATGACATAGTTAAATTATAAATAAAATTATTATAATTATATTATCTTACAATATATAAAGGCAAGGTAGTTGTGAAAATACTTTAAAAAAATGATGTGTAAGATTTTGAATAGTTGAATGTTATTTTTATTATGTATTTGATTTGGATGTAAATCGATATTAACTACTAGTTTTTTAAGAGACTTATTAAATAAAATAATTTTTAACACTATATCAATTTATTACAGAAACAAGACATTTATTTTGAGACGAAACAAATGTGTTATTTGGTATATAAAACTATTTTTACGTGTCTTTATCTATAATATAAAAAAATACTAAAATATTTTTCAAAATTTATTCTTAAGTATTGATTTAATCGATATGAATATTTGTTTTAAATTGATAAACTTTGAATCTTTGAATCTCTGAATCTCCAGAACTGAATTGATCTGCTCCATTAGATTCGAATCTCTGAATATCACCGTTCTGATTTTTAGGTCCGGTTGGTTATGAAGATTTTTAATTTTGGTTTGGTTCTGTAATTTTTTTTTTTTTTTTTGAGATCTCTGAACTTTAGTTCGATTCTGGAGATGTCAAGATTTTCGAACAACTCAGAACTGTGCTCACCACTACTCAAATCTTGCTCTCGTGCAATTGTAGCTGCACATTTCAATTAACCAAATTTTACACACACACACACACACACATATATATATATATATATATTTAAAATAATTTTAAACCACTAAAAACTACAAATTTTTAGGGCTCGAGCCTGATGAGAATATTTCCAAGATGTTTATTCAGAAATATACAAAGTGTATAAATACAAGGGGAGAGTGTAGGAGACTCTCAAACGTAAACAATGTGGGACAAGAACAAATACAAGTACACATATATGCTCCCAATACTTCTAATATCTCAAACGTAAACAATGTGGGACAAGAATAAATACAAATATACATATATGCTCCCAATACTCCTAATACACCCCCTCAAGATGGTGGGCGATTAATGACACCAATCTTGTCCAATAAGAGACAAAGGCGAGTTCTAGATAGCGGCTTGGTGAGTGCATCGGCAAGCTGATCAGCAGAGGAGACATGCGAGACACGAAGCTGAGCAGATTGAACTAACTCCCGAACAAAGTGATAGTCAATAGCAATGTTCTTCATCCGAGAGTGAAATACTGGATTTGAACACAGATACGTAGCCCCAATGTTGTCATAATAAAGAACTGGAGTAGCAGTGGACAGAGAAACAGCTAACTCAGAAAGGAGTGACCGAGTCCATTGGAGTTCCGCAGCAGCAGCAGCAATTGCTCGATATTCTGCCTCCGTCGAAGATCGAGCCACGGTCCGTTGCTTACGAGAGCTCCACGAGATGGGATTGGCACCGAGATAGATAATAAAGGCACCAGTGGATGTGTGATCGTCACAATTACCAGCCCAATCAGCATCTGTGAAGCAATGAAGAGACAGAGGAGAGTCACGGCGTAGATGAAGAGCAAGATATCGAGTGCCATTGAGATAGCGAAGGAGACGTTTCACTACCCCCCAGTGGATCTCAGTGGGAGCATGCATGAACTGAGATAACTTGTTGACCGCAAAGGCAATATCTGGCCTAGTAAGAAGAAGATACTGAAGACTGCCTAAAACACGACGATATAAGGAAGTATCAGCAGGCTTGTTACCATCATTGAGAGACAATGTGACATTGAGAGCAAGCGGAGTGTGAATCGGTTTAGCATTGAGCATATTATGCTGAGATAGAAGGTCAGTGGTGTATTTCTGTTGGGACAAGTAACACGAAGACGAGGTACGAAGAACCTCCACACCAAGAAAGTAGGACAAAGGACCAAGGTCCTTAATAGAGAACTGAAAAGCCAAACCATGCACCACACGAGTGAGAAAGCGATCATCACTGCCTGTAAGGATAAGATCATCCACATACACCAAGAAGTAGGCAGTAATGCCCTGAGCGTGATAGACAATGAGGGACTCATCAGATTTAGTGCAGGAAAAACCAACCGAGACCAAAAATGATCGAAGAGCATGATACCACGTCCAAGGAGCTTGCTTGAGGTCGTAAATGGACTTACAGAGTTTGCAGACGAAGGTAGTATGATTCGAATCAGTAAAGCCAGGAGGCTGAGACATATAGACCTCATCCGAAAGTGAGCCATGAAGGAAAGCATTGTTAACATCAAACTGTTGAAGAGGCCAATTACGGGTAGTGGCAATACTCAGAACAATGTGAATAGTAGCGGGCTTGACAACAGGGCTGAAGGTCTCAAAGTAGTCAACTCCAGGGCGTTGATGAAAACCTTTAGCAACGAGGCGAGCCTTATATTTATTAATAGAACCATCAAGCTTTTGTTTGATGCAAAAGACCCATTTGCAGCCATTTTGGGAGGAGATCGGAGGAACAAGATCCCAAGTATCATTCTCTTGCAAGGCAGTGAATTCCCGAGATATAGCCTCACGGCAGCGAGAGTCAGCAAGAACCTAGGTCACTGTAGAAGGCTCAACATCAAGAGACAAAGCAGATGTAAGGCCATACCTTGCATTTGGTTTAACAATGTTGTTGTGAGACCGAGTAACCATCGGATGGTGCGACGGAGGATCCAAGGAGAGCACCGGTGAAGGCACAGGGCTAGGAGGAGAAGACCTAGGAGTAGGCGGTGGCAGAGGTGTATGTGTTGGCACAGGTGGCACAGCATCAACCACAGGAGCGAGAACCAACACAGGTGGAGAGACAGGGATAGAAGTAGAAGGAAGAGAGTCAGAGTGTGAAGAAGGAAGAGGAGAGGCGACGAAAAAAGGGAAGATATGTTCCACAAATTCCACATGACGAGAGGCATAAATTCTGGAGGACGAGCGATCAAGACAGAGATAGGCGCTCTGGGTGGGTGAGTATCCAACAAAGACACAAGGATGAGATCGGGTGTCTAATTTGTGAGAGGAGTATGGATGCAGTCAGGGAAAACACTGACATCCAAAGACACGAAGTTTGGAGAGATTTGGTGGGTGATGAAAAAGTTTCTCAAAGGAAGAAATCATATCAAGATCAACTTTGGAAAGACGATTAATAAGATAAACAGCCGTGGATATGGCGTAAGGCCAGTACTGAAGATGCATGGAAGAGTGATGAAGCAGGACAAGACCAGTGTCAACAATGTAACGATGGCGTTGCTCTGCAGCACCATTTTGTTCGGGTGTATGGGGCGAGGTGGTGAGGTGAGTAATACTGTGAGGCGTAAAGAAAGGACGAAGAGCTATGTATTCTCCCTCATTATCAGAGTACAGAGTCTTTATTTTTGTATTAAGAAAGTTTTCAACTAATGCTTTGAAGGCAATAAATGTAGACAGAACATCAGATTTCCGCTTAAGCGGGTACAGCTAGACATACTTCGTAAAGTGATCAATAAAAACGACATAATATTTATAACCATCACATGATAAGACAGGAGAAGTCCAAACATCATAATAAATTAACTGAAGCAGGAAAACATAATTTAGAGAGGATTCAGTAAATAGCAGTTTGTGACTTTTAATGCATTTACAAGACTCACAACTAAAAACATCGGACTTATTTGTAGGTATATCATGACTAGATAGAGAGGAATGTAAAATCTTCATGGATGGGTGGCCTAGGCGAGAATGCCAGAGAGAGGATGACTGTCTAACCGAGGATAGAGCTGAGAGATGAGGTGGAGACGAAGCACCAACCGGCCACACATACAAGCCATTAACACGCGGACCCTGAAGCATTACGTCCCCCGTACGATTGTCCTTCACCTGAAAATCAGAAGCAGAAAAGAGAACAACAACATCATTCTGCTGAAAAAGTTTAGAGACGGAGAGAAGATTCCTCGCCATAGAGGGAACAAGCAAAACATCTTGAAAATTAAGACAAGAGAAAGCGGGAAAAGCAAGTTGCCCAATATGGGAAATGTGCAGTTTGTTACCGTCCCCTACTATCACATCATCAACGCCACCATACGGAGCATGCAAGGGTAGGTTTGCCAAATCAATGGTGATGTGGTGAGAAGCCCCAGAGTCAAGAATCCAATCAGAAGGCGATGGCACGGACGTAGCAGTGTGAGCAGAAGGATAGAAGTAGGCCGGGGAAGGTGGCTGACCTAACGGAGGAGACGGGGCTGCATAGGCCCAAATTTCTGGGCAGCGGCGTGCCGAGTGGCCATGGGTGCCACATAGCTGGCATCGGCCTTAGTAGCCACGGCCCGGCTGATGGGTAGACGAGGCAGGGGCCGGCTGGAACCGAGAGCCACCCGTAGACCGGTGGGACGAGGCCTGGCCTCGCTGAGGATGCTGGGACGGGGAGCGGCCTGGGGCAGCAGGGGGACATCGAGAGGAGGCAGACGCAGGGAAGACAGTGGTAGGGTGGTTTGACGTGGCTGCCACCCGGGCCGCTTGTTGGGCCTCCGTACTAAGCAACTTGTCCAAAAGTTCGTCGAAAGAAACGAGTGTATCCCTGGCCTGTATAGCGTTGCTAATCTCCTTATACGAGTCATCAAGGCCGTTGAGCACCTTAAGGACCAAGTCCTCCGGATCCGTGACCACATCGAGAAGCGAGAGTTCATCAACAACTCCCTTAATATCAAGCATAAAATCAGAAACCGAACGTGTACCTTTCACCGGATTGTGAATTCGATTCTTGAGCGCAAGAATGCACCCCCTTGACAATTTGCCGTAGATGGAGGCGAGAGTCTCCCATGCCCCACGAGAGGAAGTGGTGGCAGCAATGAAGGGAATAAGAGTGGGCGAGATGGACCCAATTATGGCCGAGAGTATCAATTGGTCTTGTCGAACCCATTGCTCATGAAGTGGATTCGACTCAAACTTTGTGCCAACAAGAACAGTAGATGATGGACAAGGGTACGTACCATCAACATAATGGTAGAGATTGTAGCCGAAGAGGAGAGTCTGGAACTGGAAACTCCATGCGACGTAATTGGTAGAGGTAAGCTTTAGCGGTGCCTGGGCCGCGGTGTTGAAGGAGACGAGGGGCAGCGGCAGTAACAACGGAGAGAGAAGACGACTGCATGGGGTCGGAAGATGCAGCAGCGTGAGGCGGCTACACGAGGGATTGCGTGAGGCGGGTGGGAGGTATGAACCAGAGGAGCAGCGGCGTTGCAGTAGGTTCGTGGGAACCAAGACTGGAACCGAAAAAAAAAACAAGGATCAAGGAATTATGGCGGATGCCAAATTAGGCTTTGGTTACCATGATGAGAATATTTCCAAAATGTTTATTCAAAAATATACAAAGTGTATAAATACAAGGAGAGACTGTAGGAGACTCTCAAACGTAAACAATGTGGGACAAGAATAAATACAAATACACATATATGCTCCCAATACTTCTAATATCTCAAACGTAAATAATGTGGGACAAAAATAAATACAAATACACATATATACTCCCAATAGTCCTAATAGAGCCAACCAATTTTTCTGATTAATTGAAAGTCCAATCCTGAATATAAGTAGATATTAATTAATGAAATTATAACTATATTAATTTGCTGTAAGAAAATTGACAAACGATAGTCGAAAAATTCCAGTGTGTCAGTTGAAAGTATTAATGTCACGAACTTTCATCAAATGCACAGAAGGAAGTTTTAGTTTATATAAACCCACTTACTTCAAATCTATCCTGACTATTTTTTTAATTATGATTATTAAATTAATAATATCTTTAAATAGATATATTTTTTTAAATACTCTTTAAATAAGTGGACCAGATCCAATTCAAATAGACATGTTTTGGGTGAGCCAAAACCTGAGTCATTCAAAATTTTAGTGGAACGAATCTCTAACTCAGAATCTAATTAAGGGGATAAAGACAATCGGGTGCAGAAGTACTATCGCCATTTATGGATCTTGTGATAATTTTTATTAAATTAAAAAATATTATTTATTTATTTTAAATAAATTATTTATCATCCTAATAAGTATTCATTGAAAAATAATTATCATAAAAAACTATTACTTTTTGCTTTCAAAAGGTATAAATTTATACATAAAAATTACTTACAATTAATTTTTTAATATCCAAAACCAAAAAAGAGTCATATTTTGCTATCTTGCAATTCTTTTTTTTGTCATTTAATGAAGGTGCAACTTCCTAAAAATTATAAATTAATATTTATTCAATTTTTTATTTATTAATTTGACATATTTAAATATATATAACTTTGTGTAATAAAAAACTTAATTTATAACTTTCGCTAATAAAACAAGATTAACATTTGAAACATGACTCTTTTTTTAAGAAAAGTTATATTTATGATAACATTTTTTTTTTAAATGGAAGAAATATTATTTATTTATCTAAAATATATTATTAATTTACTTAAAAAAATATTAATTACGGTTGCACATATAAGGTGATGTATGCATAGAAGACTTACTAAGTTTATTTAACTTGTTGTCTTGCTATAATATTTAGTTCACTGGTTAGGTTTGGTTGAGCTGCCTGTTTTTGGGTTGTTAAGGTAGATTGTCAGCTGACATCAAAAGATGCTTTTTTGGTTGATATGCACTAACAAAATTTGTGTTCGAATTACTACACTTAAAAAAAAAAATAGGTTAGGTATAAATTGATTGAATACAGAATAGTGGGGCTCCATAAGAAGACAACTAATGACTCCTAATTTGATGAAAGAAACGTTGGTTGGATCCCAGAAATGCAAGAGGATGAGCATTGTGTTCTGTCCCAATTAATCCCATCCTGATCCGATAGAAAGTGTAAAGTCCCTTCTTGCCACGAAATCCCCACTATGGTTTATTTTTTTATTTATTATTATTTTTTTAAATATGATCACTCATCCTTTTTAGCTTCGAGCACTATCATACAATTGGGAAAGTTACAAAATTGATCATGCTAAAATATGTGTTTTGCATTTTTATTATGTAAAAAATAAAATTTGAATACAAGCCTTATTATATTATTTAGCTTCGAGTATTGTCATACAATTGGGAAAGTTGCAAAATCGATCATGCTAAAATATGTGTTTTGCATTTTCATTATGTAAAAAATAAAAGTTGAATATAAGCCTTATTATATTATATATTTTGTGGATTTATTTCTCGGGGTTACCTTAAGTTGTTTTTTTTTTTTTTTTTTTTTGAAATTTGGAAATTTCTCAATTTTGGGTCAATTAGACATAAAGTACTTATGATGTCTTTAAATGATGTTCAGCTCCATTTTTTAGGGCCACACATACATGCACTTGACTCAAACTCAAACATGGACTTGGTTGTCCGTCATAGGCTTTGGGCCTTGCGCCTTTGAGCTTTGGCGGCTTTGAGTTGCTCAATTTTGTGCAGTTTAAGTTTTTCAATTATTTAGAAACGTGCACAACCTAAACAGTTTGTCGTTCATGTACACTGAAATGGTTATAAGTTACTCTTCTAGATTATAGACATCAATAGTGGTAGAGTAACTTTCGAGCACGAATGCACACTAATTCAAAATTTTAGTCATCCAGAGATGATTTTTTATTCCTATAAATAAGTTATTATACCTGAAAAACACTTGAAAGACCGCATATCATTACAATTTTAAAAAATTATGCACAAAGGTTTTCCTGCATTTTAGTGTTATATATCTAGCTCCCTCATTTTAGTTATTTAGAGCTTCTCGGATGGTGGTGCAGCCACCCAGAAAATGAAAATTGTTATGTCTTTGAAAATTATATGTCAAAGTGCGAGCACGAGTTAAGATGTATTCGATTTGAGGAGACAAGTCTAACTCTACTCATTTCCAAAAATAATCATGTTTGTATAAATATGGTACAATTATGATTGTTTGTTAGATGAAGGGAGTAATACATAAATTAAGGGTAGTGAATGGAGAGAGTATAGCATTATTATATCAACTCAATTACGAAGATTTTTTTAATTTCAGCTGCTAAACCTTTTTCTTTTCGCATTTGAACTCACTAAAATTTGCAGGCCCTTTATAAATTTATGACTACAACATAAACTTGAATTTTGGTGCATAAACTATAAGTATCTTAAGTACATACAAAATATTTTGATTTATGTTGTAGTCATAGCATTGATCTTCAATCAATATACAATTCGATCATTCATTGCATTGTGGAATCTAAAATTTTCATACATCAAACCATATATTTTCAAAGGTATGATTAAATTTATAAAGAAAGGTAAGTGTCATAGATTTCTGTTCCACCTAAAAATTAATACAAGTTTTATAGTAATAAATTTGAATGTTTTAACTCAATAGTTTGGTGGCGAAATTGTAATTAGTTGTGGCATGAGGATCTATATAAGGGGCGTAAAAATGGGGATGCATGATCTCGTTTGATATTAATGATGTATTATTATTATCTTTTTGTTTTTGAAATCAAAATTTTTATCTTTATAATTATAAAGCCCATCCCAGCTATAGGCCGGAGAGGCGTTAACTTAACAAGTTTTTTTGCGGTAAAATTGGCACAGGCTTGCGCTTCTCTTTTTTTTTTTTTTTATTTATTTATTTATTTTATTTATATTATTGCTGTTGAATATTACTTTTTAATTATATTTAATCTTATTAAAATTAATTTTAAAATAATTTCAATTATGTGACAAATATTTTAAATAATAATGCATAATTTCAATAATAATAAAAAATAAAATTACACGTAAAATTATATGACTTCAAGTTAATAAAAATGCATAAAATAATAAAAAATACGAAACATAAAAGTACAATGATTATAAAATTATAAAGAAGAGACAAATTATACAACATTATTAAATGCACAATTCATCATGTAAATACAAATGACACATAAAATAACAACAACTGAAGAACTCATGTAGGTTTAATTGCATTACTTTAATTTTAATTTTACATCTTATCTTTTTTTAAATTTCTTGATTAATTTTATAATTAAAAAGTGAAAATATTATATAAAAATTATATTAAATAAACTAAATGTATAATTTATTTAACATATGTAAAATAGAAAATTTTTAAAATAAAAATAAATAAAATATAAAATAATATTTTAAATATTTTTTTGTTAGTGAATAAAGTACTGCAAACTCGAGAATGAATGCAATTTTTACAGTAAAGAAGTAAAAAATCTATACTAGAATAGTGTCATTGTACACATAATATATTTTGAGATAATGAAAACTTGATGGAATATTATAAGATCTAAATTCTGAAAGTCCACCTTCGAGGCCGGCCCTGAAAAGGAAGACATAAATAAAAGAAGACCAAAGGAAAATACAATGTCTTTTTCACGCTGTTAGTGTTCGGCCTATCTGTCCATGGCAGGGCCTCCTTGTTAAGCCCAGCCCATTAAGTTAAACATTTATTCTTTAGCAACCGTTATATTAATAAAAAGGGGTTCGTGAGTGTCGTGAAATAAGAATAGATTTTACAACGCTGTTTTCTAGTGAAAAAGAGTAATTGGGGTTCTATGAATTTAGTTTATATAATGTTTGATTGGGGGCATTGTCGGAGTGAAAATATGGGATTCACCTGTGGTCGTGCCAATGTTTCACTGTATGGTTGATGAAAGAGAGATCGAGTAACAAACAATTTGTGCCAACGAACATCGTGAAAACTCAACTATGGTATCAAACCCAAGTTATGTTGCTGCCGCTACAAATGTCCCACCCACCACCCGCCGTTGTCGCTACAATCGTGCCATCTATCGCCGTTGCATGCCGAAACAACAGCCATTGTTGTTTGCCTAGCGTATGTGAAACAGAATTTGTCCCATGACAACCCGCCATCACCCTTTGTGCCCTATGCGTTGAAACCCAACGGTAGGTAAAATCGAAATCCTTATGTAGGATTTCACTTTGGTGAAGCGGCTTTAACCTCTATTTACAATTTTCTTAGATTCCAGTTGAACCGACTAAGATTTGTAGATACCGATTGAACCAACTAGGCTTGGGTTTGATGTGCTGGTAGTTTAAGAATTCTCTACGTGATTTATCCTTTTGGTTGGCGTCCGCTTATGTTTTTTGTGTGATTTGATCATTTTTAATTTTACATACATTGCAAATTTATGTGAACAGACGCTAAAAGGTACGTTTTTTCATCCTTGTAAGGACTCAAGTGAACCCCTGCACTTCTGTTGGAACAAATCATGAACTGGGTAATTCTGTTCTTTCCTTTTGTGTGATTTTCTGTGTGATATCTGCTTGTGTACCCTTTTATATCTTCTTGTTCCGCGTTTAATTTGAACTTGTTTGATGGAAGGTCAAATTTTAGTATTTTGTAACAGAAAATGACTAGTGTACTCATTCAGAGCAACGAGTATTAAAAATCATTACCTAGTCCTATTCTGCCACTACTAATGTTGATGAAAAAGCAAAAATGCACGAACTTGCATACTTGTCCATAATTTTAAACTCATCTGACTCTATGGTTAGAATAGTTGGAAAATTGTATTCTGCTAAAGATCTTTGGGAAAAATAAGAGGAATTATATACTGACACGTCTCCCCCGAAAAATATTCCTTATTGAAAAAAAAATTCCAGTTCAAATTAGACTTAAATAAATATATGGATGAAAATCTTGACGTGTTTACTAAACTGGCTCAAGATAAAAGACAAGAGAGCACATTGATGAATATACTCTCATTGTTTTGTTAAATCCCATCCTTGATTCCTATAATTATGTGAAATTTGCTATAAAATATAATAGAGATAATGTCACTTTTGATATTGTTGTTAATGGCTTAAAAAGCAAAAAGATAGATTTAAAAACAAATTTGGGTGGTAACAATTTAGGTATAACCCAAAGAAGAAACAAGAAGCCCCCTTCAATCCAAAATAATCACAAGTCTGGAAACAAAATGGGCCAAGAATTTTTGTAGGGCAATTCTTGTTGAGGTAGAGCAGTTCTTCAAGTTATGCAAGAAGAACCATTTGTTCCTTCTTGTTTCCTCAAATTTATACTTCTTCGTTCTTAAGCAAATATTTTCTTTCCTCTATGTTACTTTACTGTTTTATTATTTGTCCTGCAATAAACAACTACATTTTCGTTTGTTTAGTTTAAATTTTCAATTAAAATTAAAATTTAAAAAAATACCAAAAGCACAGGAAAAAAAAGAATCTATTAGGAGGCAATCAACACATAACTGTGGAAGGCCTAGCCCAAAGGATACTTTAATCCACAAAAATATCTGGGCCCATAGAAATTTATTTCAAGCCTGGGTTGTATTTATATAGAAGACATTAAGGGTAGGTTTGATTTTTGTTTCAGTTATTAAATATCCAAAAGCAAACAAACACCCCTGATTCTCTCACAAGAGACAAATACAAGAAATTGAGAGAATGCCTTTTTCATATTTTATTTCCAGTTTAGGGACTGAGAATTCCGGCGTATAACTTGGGTTTAATTCAGAATTTGGAGAATCTTAGTAGTCTACAAATGAGAGCGAGAGATAGGGAATCTTAGTAGTCTACAAATGAGAGAGAGAGAGAGAGAGAATCTTAGCAGCTAAGATGTACAACTAAGGATTGTCCATGCTGTATCTGATCCACCATTTCTTTCTAGGAGGTTATGCTTTCAAGAATCTCTAAGGAGTACGTACTGCTCAACATAATAATTAATTATTTTTATCACCCCAACCCACATCCTAATCAAATAATTTTCTGTCTTTCCATCACTTCAATCTCACCTCTCATATATTTTCTCTCTCCTTTTTCACATTTTCAAAATTAAGATTTTCTTTTACTTTGTTTTTTTTTTTTTTTTTTTAATTTTCACCCAAAATTTAAATTCTTTTTAACTTTTTCATTTCAACTCCATATTTGATGAAAAATTTATCAAATTAATTCTTTTCTCACAATCTTCATTTTGATATTAATTTCATATAAAATACTTAAATATTAATTTTTTAAAATAATTTTTGTAAAGTTAATTATGTTATATATTTTCATTTTTGAAAAAATGTTCGATTGTTTGATAAAAATGAAATTTAGATTACTTGAATTATGTTATTATAAAGAGAAAATGATAGAAGTTTAAATATAAATTTAGAGAAATTAAATTTTTATTATTTTTCAGAAATTATAATTATTATTTTCAATTTTTACCTTTTAAAAAATTATAATAATTTTTTTTAAATTTTCAGAAATTATTAGTATTTCTTTTGTACTTTTTTTTATTTAGAAAATTAAATTGATACTTAATATATATAAACTAACATACAAATATTATATATGTAACATATACTATTTATCTGTTAGTTATTATATTTTTTATTATTTTTAAAAATAAATATATTAGGTATATAGAAATATAATAATATACTTATGTAATTTACATTTTTAATATATTATTTATCTATTATTTATTACATGTTCTTATTATTTATGAAATAAAGCATATTAGGAATATATAAATATAATAATATTCATGTAATTTATGTTTTTAATATAATATTTATCTATTCTTTATTACATTTTTATTATTAATATTAAAATAAAGTATACTACGAATATATAAATATAATAATGTGTTTATTTAATTTACATATTATTTTTTAAGTTTTTATTTTAAAAAATAAAGCATATTATGAATATATAAATATAATAACATATTTTGTACTTTAAGTTTTATTATTTATGTAAATAAGTATATTAAGAAAAAAAATATATATATATATATATCATTTTCCACAATTTTCAATAATAATGTTAATCATTAATCAATCATTACACACATCACTTGTTTTAATATAATAATACAAAAAATACCCAATAACACTTACTAATTTAACATTTATAATAACAAGTTATTTGATCACAATTCAAAATAAACATCATCTTTCATTATTTATTTAAGGGTGTTTCTAAACACACCACAAAAATTACTATTCACACAACTTTAATTTTTTGAATAAATTTAAATATAATATAAATGACAAATATACCCTTATATATATTTTAAGCAAAATTATAATATTGTTATTATTGTTATTCTTCATTCTTGACTATATCCTATATTCAAATTAATAAAATAAAATAAAAATATTTTATAAGTAATCAATAATAGACCATACAATATAAATTATTTACAAAATATAATTATTATAAGAATTACACAATTAAATACTGTATTTTTCGTCGAAAAATACAGTATTTAATTGTGTAATTCTTATAATAATTATATTTTCTATATCATTTGTATTGTAATTTTTCATTATGAATTATTTACAAATATTCAACTTTTATTTTGATTCGTTTGAATATAAGGTTAATGTGTGAGTGTGTTTGAGCAAAAAATGAATAATATAAATAATAAAAATATTAATGTTTATGTTTTTAAAGAAAATTATATAAGGATATATATATATCATTTATATTTTATTTAATTTTATTCACTAAATTAAAGTGAGGTGTAAAGTAATTTTTATATTACAAGTCTCTAACCTTATCCAAAAATACCTTCATAAATAGTAACTTCATCGCTAATAATCAATGGATAAGATCGTTGTTGATAACTATGTCAGTTACTTGGAGGATTTCAATAAAATATAAGAAACTTGAGGACACGTGTTGAAGGATCCTAAATCGGCATACAGTGTAGTCTCCTGAAATTATTTCATCTGATTGGGCTTGTTGAATATGGGTTTAAATAGGGAATAGGCCCAAGCTATGAAGCCCACATCATTATTCATTGGTTAGGATATTCTTATCCAATCCTGTAATTTCAAATTTAAACTGCCTGCTAGTAGCTTCGCTCTATGAGATCCATCACCTCCAATCTAAATAAATTATGATAATTCAAGGAGAAGGCACATTTGCTATAAAACTACTATGTTGATGATTTTATTGGTATAAGTAATTTATTTCCAGAATTTATGATTATATATTAATTTTTTAGCTATAAAAATTAACAGAAAACTAGTGGACTAATTATAAACCAATTTTAAATAATAATATGGTATATAATGAATTAATTAAACAAAATAATGAATTAATTTTATGTACTATTGAGAAATAGATATAGTAAAAAGTAAATGATAAAATTAGAATCATAAAACGAATAAAAAATGGAGGGCAGCTACCTGCTCCTTAAAAAATGAGAAGCAACAGAGCCCCCAAACCAAACATAGATTTTTGTTAGAAGAAGCGCTTAGGAATGAGATAAAGTAGATGAGCAATGTACATGTCAAGTGCCAAATAATCTCTTGCCAAGTGCCAAAGTATCTATCCATAAAGATATATCATACATACAAATTCCTTATGGGTGATCTAACGAAACTCTCGATAAGACTCGATTTGATTAAGAACTTTGATATAGAATAGATCAAATTTCTCATAACTACAAATTCATTTGGAAATTTACTGAAGCTCGAATACTTAAGCTCATTGTAATTCAGATTCTTTCAAAATTTAGACTTCATATATATCATCAAAGCTTGCTCAATCTAGTAATTTAGGACTCTGGGTTAATCCTTTTTAGACAATGTCAAAGATCGCATCTTTATAAAGAAACAAGAAAAGGGGGGAAAATAATCATGTCTTTGGTGACTAAACTTTTATCTACCAAAGGAAGAGATATAATCCAGAGAGAGGGAGAGAAGATAAAAAAAGGAAGGGAATATGATTCGCACAAAGTGCATCCGGGAATAAAGCTCACAACTTATGTTTTACTTTTATCCTTTTTCTTCATATGATCTTCCAATTTCGAATCTTCTGTCCTAATTTTTACCATTCCTTTAATAAGTCAACCCTCTCAAATCATCATCTAATATTTAATCCAAATCTAACCGTCTAAACATTAATTTATAATGGAGTTTATTTGTGTTTTTTCATTATTTATTTATTTTTTTTGAAATTATGTATATTTTTCTGAATTTCTTTTTTATTTTCAAAAAATTTCAGATTTCTAATATAATATTTTTATATTCATTTAAACAATTTTTGAATTTGTATGATAATTACTATAATTTGTTAAGTCAAATTATCATTAAAGAGTAAAATTTTAATGCCACATATAAAAGCTTCACTGGTTACACAACAAGGAATCAGAGGTCACACCACATAATAGGAAAAATGAAAGTTACGAGATATTTTGAAGAATATCATAGTATAATAGGTATACCTACAAGATAGTTTGACTAATTTTCACATGACTAGCTAAGGTGTTGATAAAGACTTGAAGTACATAAGTTAGTAAATTGTTAATCATTGAGACTAAAACTAAAACAAAGGAACCAAAAGTATCTGAAAACAAAACTCACAACAAAAAACGAAAAATTTAAGATCAAAACTGGAATGATCATATTATAGACTAAAAATGAATTTTTTCCATCCTAAAATTACCTCATGCGGTATATTGCAATATATGACCCTACAATCTATTGAATCCAAGTACATGAAGTTTGGTGAGTTGCTTGATTGCTCCCCTTGTGAAAGGTTGTTGGAGTAGGTGGCATAGAAGGTAGAATATAGATCATAAATTGGCCAACCTAAAATTACATACCCACACCAAAAAAGAAAAAAAGAAAAAAAAAAGAAAAAAAAAGACAAATAGTTCATAAAATATAAACCCATGCATGGTAGTCGCAATTAAATGTTTTGATGACAAGTTGTAAGTCCTAGGCATGCAGCATATGATTGAGACAGAATAAGTCCGTCCAGCGCATAATATCTAACTACTACTACTGTCCATGTTCATAGTATGATGTGAAGGTTAATGTGGAAGTCAATTCTCTCTAATTATAATTATTGAATTCAAATAAAATACATTAATTGGTCAAAATTAAAAATGTTAGTCAATCATACATACACCTTTTCTACAAGTACAACTAGGCTCCATCTTATCTTCACTAGTATGATCCAGAAAATGAACAACTTGGAAACCTCTCTAGTGCTTGAACAACCTCTTTCATGGATGGTCTCTTTTGGGGCACAGGACATATGCAACTATACCCTAGTTTTAGCAGTGCCAGCAGGGCATCCTCCTTTCCCTCTATCTCACCACGGATCGCCACGTCAGCCATCCTCAAAACTTTACCCTTACTTTCATCCCCCGACATGGCCGATCCAATGGCCAATCCGGGCCCCGTTTCATCCGACGTGATGACTTTTCCGGTCAACAATTCCAGCAACACCACGCCGAATGAGAACACGTCCCATTTTGGATGCGGCTTGAGGCTCCGAAGAGACTCGGGTGCGTGATAGGCTGACAGCCCGATCGCGCTTGAACTTGGGCTTGGAGTTGCAAAATCTTGGAAGCTATCGCGAGAGGCCGTGGATCTCTTGCTACCGAAGTTGCGGGCCGATCCACCGGCTTTGGAGCTATTTTCGCCTGTTACAAGCCTTTCGAGCCCAAAATCTCCTATCTTGGGCTCCATGCCAACACCCAGCAGAATGTTGCTGGGCTTCAAGTTCCCATGTACATGCTTCTTTTCGTGGATGTAGGATAGCCCACGTGCCACGCCTTTTGCTATCTTGAGCCTCATTTCCCAGGGCAAAGGACAAGGTGAGGAGCCAGCTTTTCCTAAAAAAATCACACATTCAAAATGCGCAGGTTAGCAACTAGAAAGACCAGTCCCTTTCCATGCAGATGACCACGAGCAGGCACATCGCTATTGTGTTCAGTGGGCCAAGGATAAGAAATTAAGCAATGGGCTCAGAATACTGTTGACTTGCAATAAAAAATAAGTTTCAGTTAAACCTGCTCCACCATTGTAGCTTCAGTCAAAGCCGGCTTACATTAGCAAACACTTAGAGTATGTGTGCACTAGTATATAGATCTTAATTTTGTATTTGTATTAAAATTTATTTTTAAGTTGGCAAATTCAATGATACAAATTTAATCCTAAACAAAACATATACCTACAACTTCTCTTACTTCATTCTTTCCTCTTTCTTTTTTCCTTGCTAATTATTTACAAATTTAATAACTACTTTATAATTAGTTAATTATCTAATTATTAAAAATAATTTGTTCTCTTATTCATTATTTTTTATCATAATTTAATGTATAATTTACAAATTATATTCTATTAAATTTAGAACAAATATAAAATTTACACTAATTTTTATGATCTCAAATCTTTTTATAAAAAAATTTATCATATTTTCGTCCAAGCCCGTACAAACATACCTTAAGTATTTTTCATGATGAAGAAGATGGAGTTGGAAAATTGTTCCAATTTGTAGCCTAGTGGCCAGAAATAGAGATACAGATAAATGGTCCTACTATAGGTCCATGTCCGTATATGGTATCAGTCCAAATTACTTGATCTTGATTGTGACAATGCCTTGCCTTAATCTAATTAGTTTTGACCTTTGGAACATCCTCTCTTAATTACCACATAATTTAGTGAAAAATTATGCATGCACATAGATTATAGTATAGCCCGGCCGATGCCCATTATTCTAAAATGCTATGTCTAGACGTTATTTCGCCTCATCTCTTTTTCTAAAAATACTTATTTATATATTTATGTGTACATGTAAAGATAAACCATAGCCATAAGGTGTAATCAGACATTATTAGATTTTAAAGGAATATTTATACATGGTATTAAGGGATTTATTAATCATAAATAGTGCATATAAGAGGAAAGAAATTATATGCCACTAATGCAGGTGAAATGCATATTGAATGAAATTAAGTATAATTATAAAAAATAAATGCAATTTAAGAAACTTACTGTAACGTGCATTAGCCAGGCTACCATTGGGAACAAAATCATAGATGATGAGCTTCTCATCGGCGCCCCAGTAAAATCCTCGAATCCGGACCAAATTCGGGTGCACCAATTTGGCTATAACTCGAATTTGATTCTCAAAATCCTTGAACCTCTCGACCCCGTTCTCTCCGATTCGTCGGACCGCAAACGTTGTCGCGTCTTCGAGCACAGCCTTGTACATTATGCTCGAACCCGAGGCCCCCAAGATGTACGCCGACGCCCTGAGCAGGGTCTCAAGTTCGAGCCCCTTCTCTCCGTCCACAGTTACCAGCGCCCCGTCTTGGGCTGCTTGCACACCCGGATTATCGTGCAGATTTTCTGTGTCGCCTTTCTCGGAGTTCGTGGATTCCGAGGTTGTTTCTTCTTCATCCTCATCGGCCGCGTGTCTCTGCTTTTTCAAGCAAGTCCATGTTCTCAGCCAGTTGTATTCTTCCGAGGATGATTCTGACGACGCCCAATCAAACTCTTTCGCACTTTCTGCTTCCTTTTTGATGGTTTTCTCTGCCGTTTTTCTTTTCTTCGCCTTACAAACGTACAAGAAAACCATCGCCACGACGGCGAATCCAACGACGTCTCCAATGACGATTCCGAGGATTGTTCCGGTCCTTAGTCCCGTTCGTTTTCCTTTTCCGGCGGTGGAGGCTGTGGCCGGGGAGGAGCTTATGCTTTTGGGTATGGCGGCGATTGCCGGAGGAGAGTCTGGAGGAGATGCATTGGGCGGTTTTCCGACTGAGGATGGAATAGGACACGGATTTTTCAGTGGCTTGCCGCATAATTCAGGGTTGCCGGAGAATAAGTTCGTTGGTTGGTTGACGAGAAGGTCAGACTCGGGAATCGGGCCTGTCAGGTTGTTAAACGAAACATCTATGGTTGCATTAACAGGGATTTCAGCTGCGAATTCCGGCGGAATTTCGCCGGAGACTCTGTTAAAGGAGACATTCAAGTAAGAAAGATGATTGCCGCCGAAATCCGGCGGCAAAGATCCGTTGATCAGATTGGAAGATAGATCTAAAACTTCAACTGAATTGAACCCACCAGGAATTGAACCAGAAAAGTAATTATTCTGCAAAGAAACCACAGTTAAATTCTGAAGCTGAGTTAGGTTTACGGGCAGGTTTCCGACCAGAGCATTGTCGGAGAGGTTTAGAAGCTGAAGGTTTTGCAGGTTTCCGACAAGCTCCGGCAGGCCGCCGGAGATCCGATTGTCGGATAAGTCGAGAATTTGAAGATCAGAAGCAGTGAAGAGAGTGGAAGGGATGGAACCATTAATGGAATTGTTGGAGAGATTAAGGTTTCGGAGGTGCTGGATCATGCCGAGAGTTGCAGGGATGGAACCCTGAAGCCCGGAATCCGGGAGAGAGAGACCCGTAACCCGAAAATAAGCGTCGGCTGAGGCCGAAGTGCCGCAGGTGACGCCATTCCATGAGCATGGATTCTCATCATGGTAACTCCAGCTCTGCAAAACTCCAGATGGATCGCTTATGATATTGTACTTGAAAGACAACAAGAGGAGGCCGTCAGTGCTGAGCCCGAATGACTGTTCGGCCCGAATCAGAAGAAACAATGCAAGAATCGTCCATCCCCAGAAATCAAGGAGATTGACGTTTTGGGCGCTCATGATGTTCTGCAATGAACCCTCCACATCTCTGTTTTGCCAAAACAAGTGAAGAGAGAGAGAGAGAGAGAGAGAAAATGTATTAAGAAATAAGTGAGATTTATGATGTAGGAGGGACCATGTGAAAGAAAAAAACAATAGATTTTAGAGAGAAGGAAGGGACAGCTCACGGAAACCCGTTAACAAAAATATATAGTGTGCAGAGACATAAGATTATAGCAAAAATAAACGAGGAGATGATTTGACACTGACTTGGTTTTATTTAAGTACAACTGCAGACATGAATATCGGGAAATAGCATCTTTGCTACCTCACAAACTTTTTTTAACTCTCTCCCGTGATATTATTTATAATTTTTTCTTTTTTCCACTTTACCAAAGGGTTATTAGATTATTGACATTTTGGTTTTCACAATTATTAAAAACTTTTACACCCCCCAAAAAACAAAAAACTCCCTGTAATTTCTAATTGTTAGAGAATAAAAGTATGCAAATTAGTCTTTCCTTCAAAGGGTCTTTACATTAGGACAATTGGGCCCACATGGGCTTAAATATTTTTTAAACAAATTTACAATCAATACAACATAACATTTATTTGGGTTCATTTTTAAGAGAAGGATAGGAAATGAATGAGGGAGCAGCTGCGGAAGAAAATATTTGGAAGTTGGGTGAAGTCCACAAAATGTATTATTGGATAATAATAGTGAAATGTCATGTGTTCTAGATGGATATGAAATTAATATAATATTGTATTCACCTCCATACTACATATTTTAATGCTGTCACCAAACTTTAATCTCCCTTTTCTCCTTTTCAAAAAAGTTCTCTCTTCAGCTTTTATCCATTTTACAATTAGGATAGAAGCTCATGCTAAAGGTCACACCTCCTTATTCTGAAGACAAATTAAGTGGGAAAATAGTTGGGAGTTTGGTATTTGAGAGAGAGAGAGAGAGTTGTCTTTACACATTGTTATCTGTTTGGACAATAATAGCTAGCTAGCTCTTTCTTAAATATGGTGTTCCTGTTGCAAGAAAGGTGATTGTGAGTTCTAAATCATGTGTAAAATGTTACGACTTTGATAAGAAAACAGATTTGACTTTGAATAACATTGAGAACAGAAGGAAATTGCGCTTTTATTCCGTCATATTTTCTTTCATGCTAAATGGTGATTTAAAATATGTAATGGAAATCGAATATGTTTGTGGTTCATAATTTGATTTTGCGATAATTTAAAAGTATCATAATTTTATAATAAGTGGTGCGTTGGTTTGTAAAACCATGTGTGTTATTTCTCAAAACGAAAAAACAAAGGACTTTATTCTATATGGAAGAATGAGTACGGGTGTGTGGTTTATAACTGATTGCATATTAATTTAATATTATTGTAATTTTTTTGTTATTTAGGTGTTGATTTCAAATTATATATTACCTCTTAAAAAATGGGGGAAGGACTTAATGTTTACATACACAAATTGAGATTAAAATAAAACTATATTGTGAGATTTCAACTTCAAGACTTCAATTTGGTTAAAAATAACCAGATGATACCTAGGCTAGCTAGGAGTAATCTAGCCAAGTCCATGCTCCAATCTCTATCCTAACTTGATATCCAACTTCAAGACTTCAATTTGGTTAATAAATGGATTTTGTTGATATTAAAACGGATAAAATTCATCTAATATACAACCAACCTTTTATATTTGCATAGAATACACTTATATACACGTGAAATAATTTAATAGATATTATACACCTTAAAAGATAGATTTTTTTTTCTTCATATACTTAAGTAATATCAATTAAGTTCCACACATATATCCATGTAGAAATGAATGCACATAAATAGTTTATAATAGTTTGTGTCATACAATCCAAAATTGGCAAATTAAAAAAACAAAAGAAAAAAGTGATAAATTTTATGGGAAAATGTACAATATAATAGTTATTTTAAATGACTTACAACAAGCTAAAATGCTACACAATAATCGGTTACCACCAACAAGTGTAATATGAATGTAACAAGAAAATTTGTAAGAGAAAAGTTGAGGGGAGGCAAACTCTATCCACAATTTAACCCATCTCCACAAGATAAACACGTCTTGTTTCACTGCTTACGGTTCTTGACGTGATATCTTTTAAGATATAATAGTTACATATCCAAGATGGTACCACTTCAAATTTCAAAGTTCCAACAAAATTGAAAGTGCACAAATTGAGTATGTCCATGCAAAAATATTTTTTTTTTTATTGAAAATTCAGAATTTACAAATATGAATGTGTAAAATACTAAAATCTAACCCTTATTTATAGGTGTTCAGTCATGTATAAAACTTTAATTGCTAATGGTGGACTTTAATAACCCAAGGTCCATGCTCATGCTCAAGTTGAGGTGAGCTAGCCGACCTTGCGTGTGTGTGGTCTTCACCATTGTGGTCCATTGTTGTCTACTCTTGAATCTACTACATTATGTTGTAGTACTTCAATTGCATAATACTTCATTAAAAATTAATGTGAAAATTGACTTTTCACATTCTCACCATAGATGATATTTCATTTATTTGGAATACTGTAATCATCAATTTCAAATTTACCAAAAATTAATTTTGAAAAGATGTAAATTAATATTTTAATAATTTATTCTTCTATAATTAAATTCAAGCCCACATTTTTACAGTTTCCCAATGCATTGTTCGTTTGACATAGTGCTCGAACGCCTTATCATTTTTAATTCTACAATAAAAATAAGAAATACACACCCTAATTTTGATCAGATTTGATATTGTGTTGTTAATTAGGAATGAATGTGAATATTAAGAGGTAGTCCGAACATTGCAGGAATGCATGGTGAATAACGCGGCAGAATTGAACTAACCGATTAGCTGTACTTACTTGAAATTGATGTACGGAATTGTGGGCCACGGGTCCTGTTTACACACCCTTTCCTCCCAATACACTAAGTACAACTATCCCAATTTAAATTCCATCCAATTTTACTCTCTGATTTCACCAACCGCACGACTGGGCTTCCTTTTTTGTAATTACTTCCGACAGTGACATTTCAACTGTAATTTGTAATTTGTAATTTGTAAATGTGAAATGCAATAATTGAGACAATTAAATACAAAGTTAATCAACGAGACACGTGTCCCTTTTGGATTAAATAGGATAAACAATGCACACATTTAGTGAGAAAGGGGAGGCCCTTTTCCGTAAGCACAAGGCACGACCAAATTTAATATTAATGGCGGCCTTCCCCTTCAATGCAATCGCGCCTAATACTTTTATTTTGCTACAAAATTATGTTCTCATGATGCAGCTGAAAGCTTTTTAAACTAGTTTACTGCACATACCATGCATGTATGACCTATTGTATATGACGATAATGTATAGAAACACGAATTAATGAATCCATCAATTAATTTTTCAAAATCTTGTAGATGTAATCCTGACACGTAAGTAATGAATAAATCAATACATATCTATAATCAGTAAGTGAACGTTCCTACTATATAATATATATATATATATAATTAACAAAAAATAAACATAAAAATTGTAGATCTCGTGCAAGATCCCTTGCTTATGAGTGGTAACAATTAGAAGGTCTCTTGTGAGACCTCGTTTGAGGTGCTATAAAAATAAAATAAATAGAAAACTTAGAGAGAGAGAGAGAGAGAGTGAAAAAAAATTGAACAATTAAAAAGCCAACTGAAAATGTTGAATGCATTATAAAATGCTAAATAAAAAAAAAATGGAAATACAAAATCTTTCCCAAAATAATTATAACATACCAAATAATTAAGAAATTGGATCTTTTGTGAATTATAATGTTATTTAAATGGTGAATGCGATAATGCAATAGCAGAACAATTGGTTAGTTGTGCGGTGTAACAACTAATATATTGGAATGGGTGTTTTTCATCATCATTATAATTTCGAATTTATTATTTTATTTATGTCCTTTAACGCTGCATACATTCAATTATACCATATATGTCCGAACACATCCATACTCCTTTTCTTCTCCTTTTCAAATTTATGAGAATATATATATATATATATATATATATATATATATATCTGTATGTATATATTTGTAGTTTTTTTGTTTGATTTGCAATGAATCGTACTAGTTTGGACAAAAGTATAAAAATTCATATTTTTCATAATTTTATCAACAACAAAATATTAACTTATTTGAAAACCCTATTTTTCTTTGTAAAAACTTCCATTGTTTTGTAAACTTAATTTTGAATTGAATTATTTATATTGAATTTAAAAATTTTTTATTTTTTTTAATGTCGCCCCTGGCAGGGGCGACTTATCTTTTTTTTTTTTGGTTTTTTTTGGTTTTTTTTTTAATTGCTGGAGCCTTCACTCGGTCGGGCACTCGGTCGCGCGCCTTACTCGGCCGGCCGAGTGGTCATTCTTATTCGGCCGAGACACTCGGCCCCCGTATTACTCGGCCGACCGAGTACTGCCATCCACTCGGTCACGGCACTCGGTCGAGCACTTCACTCGGCTGGCCGAGTGCGAACGCGGATTTTGATTTTTAACATCCACTTCAATTTTTCTCATTTTCGTATTCTTCTCGTTTTCTCGTTCGTGCTCCTGTTTTTGTACATTTTCTTATTTTTTTTATCGTGTTATAGTTAAATTAGATAATTTATTTAGTTTGGTAAAAATTCGATGAAATTGTTAAGTGAGATTGTTATAACATCTTGAAATGTATTGATTAATTGAATTTCCAACAAATAACTATAATTTTGTTTTATAAGTAAAAATTATGTTTAATAAAGAAATAATGAATAAACAACAAAAAACAAATAACATGAATAAACAATAGTTCTCAAAATCATGAATGAACAAAAAAAACAACAAATTCAAGAGTTTGAAATCAAAACAATACATTCTAAAAAATTAGTCGGCGCGGGCTCACTGAGGGGGTCGGTAAGGTGGGTTCGATGGGCCGGATGGTTGATACGGTGGATATTCCCTTTCCTGGAAATGGCCTTGTTGCACATGCCACTCGTATTGTTGCCTTTGCATGTCAAGTAAAATTTGAGAGTTGTAAGCTTCACGATGGATATACTCTTTCATGTCGGCAACATCCCCTTCTATGTTGGCAAGACGTGCATCCAAGACGGTTCTCCAATCCGACCAATCATTCCACCCCCCTTGATTCTGGGGTGGATACTGTGGATGCTGTGAAGGTCCGGCCTGATCGTCCGAGGGCATTTGTGCTTCACCCATCATTTCATCTGCCTGTGCATGATCCACATCAAGTTCCATTGGCTCTGATCGGGCATCCGTAGTCCTTCTCCTCCTCTTCCTTCATTCCTCCTCATTCCTCAATTCATTCTCGCTCTCCTCAATAGCTTCCGTATGAGCCGAGCCATTCAGTAGAAGATTATGGCCCTTCCCTCCAGCAATATTAGTCAGGCGAGAGTTGGGCAGTGCAAACCTCTTCTTGTCTGATAAAATCAGATACAATCGTCTGGTGCCGGGATGTAATTGGCACATCTTCATGTTGCACAGCATTTCCAGGTTTATAGTTGTCTCGCCTGGATGTTAAAAATCAGAATCCGCGTTCGCACTCGGCCAGCCGAGTGAAGTGCTCGACCGAGTGCCGTGACCGAGTGGATGCCAGTACTCGGTCGGCCGAGTAAGAATGACCACTCGGCCGGCCGAGTAAGGCGCGCGACCGAGTGCCCGACCGAGTGAAGGCTCCAGCAATAAAAAAAAAAAATAAAAAAGATAAGTCGCCCCTGCCAGGGGCGACAATAAAAAAAATAAAAAAAAAAATTTAAATTAAATGTCGCCCCTCGCAGGGGCGACTTTACTTAGATTTAAATTTTTTTTTTTTACTATAATTTTGAATTTTTTTTTGAAAAGTACAATAATATGTCATTTTTGCTGTTGTATTCAACCTCGGTATCTGAATTAGATTGGCTAACATATGGTTGGTTTGAACAATAAATATAAAAAAAATCATTATGTGTCTATCTCTATATATATATATATAAATATTATATTGCCAATTCTGAAACCCCCAAAAAATAGAAAATAAAAATTAAATTCAGAAATATCATCTAATAATAAAAATTACTAAGAAAAAAAAAAAGAAAACAAACAAGAAAATAAAAATACAATTATAAAACTAAACGAAACTCATAAATTTAAAAATAAATTCAGAAAAAAACACAAGTAAATTTGAAAATTTATTTGAACATTTTGATATAAATATGAAATAAAAAAATATAAACAAACTTAAACAAAAATTATATTATAAATCCAGAAAATCTGTAAAATTGAAGATTAAAAATTAAAAATATATTAAAAATGAATTCAGAACATTAACAAATAAACAGGAAATTACTAAATATTTAATAAAACTAAACATAAATTAAAGAAAATTGCATATAAATACATAAATTATACAAATTCAAATAGTCCTAAAAATTATAAATAATTTCTAAAAATCTATAAAACTATTAGAAAGTAATTTTATCTAAAAATTGAAAATATCAAATAAGTAATAAAAAGTGTTAACTATTCTGAAAATTATTAACAAATCTGAAATTTGTAACTAAATTTATAAGAATTATTAATGAATTTATAAGGATTATCAATTTTGAATTTATATGTGAATTTATGAATTTATTTGAAATTTTCTGATTTGTTTTAGTAATTTCCTATTTATTTGTATTCTAAATTTATTTTTAAATCTTTAATCTATTAAATTTTTTTATTTATTTTAAATTTTCAAATTTTTATACTATTCAATTTAATAATATAATATTTTTAGTCTTTTAATGTTTTTTGAATTATCAATTTTAAAAATAATTTTTATTTTAGGAATATTGTTATAATTCTAAGAATTTATTTGTAATTTTTAGAATTTATGTGTAAATTTCAAATTTTATTCACAATATTCAGAATTAATTCCTAATTCATTTTTTATTACTTTAGCTTCATTTAAGTTTTAATTATTTATTTATTTTATAAGTTGTAATTTATAAATTTATAAGCTTTTATAATTCTTGTTTTTTAGTTTCATATTAGATTTTCAGAATATATGAAATAACATTTTAAATTTAAATAGTTTCTCTTATTAAATTATAATTATTTTGGTCTTGTAAATGATTTTTAAAAATATAATAATTGTTTAAAGTATTAAGCCTTTTTTATTTCCTAATAAATTTTCAGACACTATTTTCATGATTTCATCTATTTTTATTCTCGAATAAAACCAGAACTACGAATTATTAATAGCGCCGAATAATTTTCATACCCAAATTTTGTTACTATACTGGGTCAAGATTGTTTATATTGGGTTTAAATATTTATAATGATAAACTAGTTTTTATTTATTTATTTATTTTTTCATAAAACTAAAAAACAGATAATATAAATAATTTAATATTTAAAAAATAAGATTGCACAAGTTTTTTAATCTTAGTATTATTTAAAGGTTTGGATTATTTTTATTAGATATGGATATTAATATTTAATTAGGTTCCTTATTTCTTAAATTAATGAAACACCTTAGATCATTTTTTAAAATCTGAAAGTAATTACCTGTGTTCTAGATTTTTTTTTTCTTCAAAAGGAGTTGGAGCAAAAATAATGTTTTATCTTAAAGTTTATTTAATTTTTGGTTACTTTTTCAAATAAAATTTCTGTAATACAATAATCACACAATTTTTTATTTGATTGAAAACAATATCAGTTCTACAAAAAATGAAAATTCAAATATGAAAAGTGGAAATTTTATTTATTTATTTAGTTATTTTGAGTAGTTGTGTTGGATTTGTGCATTCAAAACTCATCTATAGACTTCACATATATTTTTTCATTTTTATAACTTCTCATGTACATATATCACTTAACATTTTACCCATATTTATATAATATACTTTCATACGTAGTTCCTACCATTATCAAATGTACAAATCACTTATTATAAAACAGATTTATTATTTGTATCTAATAATTCAGGTGTATATCAATACATAACACTAATAATGTAGTATCTTAAGCTTAGGGTGGGAAATCCGTAACGTTAAAAAGAAAACAAATTTGACAATTTCATAATTTAATTTTAGATGTTTTTAAATACACCACAAACAAATATTTTCCATATCAATATTTCTAAGCATATCACAAAAAATATATGTAGAAAATTAAATTTATTTACTGCACCACAAAAATTTCATACCAGGCCCTTTTTGTTACAAAAATATAAACTAACACACCTCAAAAAAAAAAAAAAAAACAGAAAGAAAAGAAAAGAAAACACTAACCTTGCAACCTTCCCCTTTCTCAAACACGAAACAACCACAATCCACAACCAAATCCTCAACAATGAGTTCAGTTTGTTTACGCCGAACATGGCCGCTGTAGTTGTTTATGGGTGCCCAACAGTCTACATAGAGCTTTTTGATTTGCAGGAAATTCTCAATTTTGAAGTCAAATTGTTGTTTGTTCCATTTCGTATTATAATTCTTAATTTTGGTAAATATTAAAAATATTAAATAAAAGTTCAATCCTAAAGAAAACCTCCATCTTTTTTGTCCAAAGATTGATCGGATAGAATGACAGTGCGCAAGAGAATACTTCTTTTTTTTTGTTTTTTCCCATTTTATCTCTAGTAACTTTAGCGGCATATTATCGATCTTAAAATTTTGAATTCTTTAAATGATCTATTTTTAATTTTGTTCAATTACTATAAAAAATTTTAAAAAATCTTTTGAAACTGATGATGTGACAATCATGTTGTCTGTGGGGTAAGTGAAATCATAAATATTTCATTTTTTTCCTATGATTTTTTTTTCAACTCCTGCAAAAGTAAGCATAAATTAGAAAAAAATCAAATATCAGAGATCAAATAAAATTAAAGGTCATTTATTTGACTAGGCCAAAGTTAAACAAGTATAAAATAAAAATTTGACTTTTTCCTTTTAATTTACATTCTTACACAATTTTTTTAAGGACGTCATTATATATTGAAATACCTTTGACTTCTTTTAGTGCAGGTATATGGTAATTTTTGTCGATAATCAATTACTATTGGATTTTCGCAAAAATTTATATACATGGTGTACTGTACGATTTGATTTACATTATAATTTATTTAATTAAAAATATAAATAATTTATTTGAAAAATATTACTACATTTTTGTTATCTTAAAAAAAATTAAGTAAACAAATAATAACTTTTAGTTAAGCAAGTAATACTGTAGATTGGGTGCATTGAGATTTACTCTTGAATTTTTACTTAATAATGAGATATACAACATAAAAATATATATAGAATGAAATGTAAATATACATTTATTTATGTTACTTATTTGTAGTTTTAATTTCACAATACCGTGATTACAAATTATAATGCGTTAATGTGGAAGAACATATTGACCTAATTAAAGAGAATGAGTTAGATAGAAAGTGGAAAAGCAATTAAAATGAAAAGAGATGGCGGGTGCATGGAATCCGATACTCTGGACATAAATTCATCAACTTTTATTCCATAACTACCCATGCGGATTATAGTCCACTCAAAAGTTAGTGTTTTTTATTTAAATACTTTTTTAAATTTTATATTATTATCTTATCCATGATATAGATATTTTTATTACATATATACGACTGAGAAAAAAAAAAAAAAAAGAAGTTCAACCATGCTTTACGGAAAAAAGAAAAAAGAAATTCAAAGTTTTATTAAATGACTAAAGATGGTTAAATAATGTGTTTTATCCTAGCAGAAAGCAGGTAACACCACCAAAAAATGCAATATGCTCAACCGTAGATACATCCTACATTTTCATTTAACTTTGAACTCATAGTGGGGACATACATTTGCTTTATATAGTTTGATTCAAGGGACTTATTAGCTAGTTCAATCAGAACCGACCGTTTGAATCGTGGGTCAATAGTTTTGTTAAATTGTTAACCTAGCTTCGAATCAGAACCAATGTTAAAATTGAAAATTGACCATTTAATTTTTATTTTAGTATAGTCGGTTTTGAAAACTAGCGGTTTCAGAAACCATCGATTCTCAAATTGTCATTTTTTATTTGAATTGTTGGTTGCAGTTTTGATTGTGGTTCAAAACTGTCCATTTCAGTTCTGAACCGACGGTACCTGAATGGAAATATGAAAAAAAAAAACGAAAACTGAAAACCAAAACCGTAGAACCGATGATTTTAAAACTAAAACTAAAACCTATTATATGTCCGTGTGGTTCTAATTCCACCCATAATTTAAAATTAAAATTAAAATTGAAACTGACCGAACAATGCCACCTCTGAAGTCATCTATGCTCAAAATGATTGCTGAATTAATGTAGCTGAACTTATCAGAATAAGTATGATGTGAACGAGCAAGGTGTGAACTCCTGATTAAAAAAGGGGTGAAATTCAAAGAGAAAGATGGGTGAAAATCAGAAAATCTCATTAATGTCCACTTGTCTTCTGATAATCGGATAACATCAATATGTACATCCTTTGGAACTAGAGTTAAAGGGGGCATTTCTACTAAAAGAGCATAAAAGAAGCAAAAAAGGATTGGGAAAATTGTCCAATAATATTTTTAACTTATAACATTCTAAAAATTATATCGTAACTTTCAAAATTTTGATCGTCTTATTCTGTAATCAGTTATAATCGGCAATACAATCAATAAATATTAATGTGGTCACTTTATTTAGGGCACACATTAAAAATTTAATAATATTATCTATAAATTTTGGCAAACTATTAAATTTTGAAAATTAAAAATATATCAAGATCATTAAAAAGAAATTAGAAAAATGATAAAATAAATATAATTTTTTAAAGTCAAATAAACATTAAATTTTAACATTAGAGCCAACCAATCCAAGTATCTTTAATCAATTTTCAACCTCAGGGCAAGCCGCACTAAATACCTTTAATTTAATCCCCAAACTTCAGCTCTAGGTAACTAATTCCTGACATCAGGGTTAGCCAAACTCAACACCTTCTTCGGTTGAATGCTTCAATATATTTATTGTTTAGTTGCACCTGCCAAATGATGTAATAATAACGAGCATATCTCTTTCAAAAGTCTGAATTAAGATTATGTGTCTCTAAGCTATCGCTTAAGTCCAAGTAGAAATGAAAACCAAATTGTGTTAATATCCAAGGTCTTAGTTCACACAGGTTGAAAAAGAAAAATCAATTACATTTAATAAAAAAATTGTATTAGTTGCATATTTATTCAGTTGCCTTTTATACTTAAACTACCTAGAATAGATTAACTTGATTGCAAAAATCTCTTGTATAAAACTACATTTGCCGATTCAATAAAATCATTCTAAAATGACAAACATTATTTCCTTCTTTTACATGGTATCAGAGCAGGGAATGATACCCTAGCTCGCTGCCCTCCTTCTTTTTATCTTTATTGTTTTTATTTTTTTATTATGATGACGGAACAACAAGCTTTAAATGGAGGTAGACCTGATGCTGCAAATCCATATTTTTTTCACCATTTTGATAATCCAAGAATGGTGCTTGTTTTCATGCCCCTCAATGGGGATAATTATTCGATGTGGTGTAGAGCCATGACAATTTATTTTAAAGTCTAAATCCAAGTTAGATTTCATAGATGGGACCTCCGCAATGCCATCAGCCATTTATAAACTAGACAAATATGCTTCATGAAAAAAATGCAACGATATGATTTTCTCTTGGATTCTCAATTCACTCACACAAGACCTTGCAGATAGTGTCATTTTTTCAACCACTGCCCAAGAGGTATGGGAAGACCTTCGAATTGTTTTTCTCAAAGAAATGCCCCTCGTATTTTTCAGATTGAGAGGGACATTGCTTGTCTTACTCAAGATCAGATGATTGTTGCAATTTATTACACAAGGCTAAAGAAATTATGGGATGAAGTCGAATCTTATAATGACATCGTTCGCTCTTTTGGGGCAGACCATAAAAGATGCAAATTGATGCAATTTCTCATGGAACTTAATGAGTCCTACTATGCAATCCGAGGGCAGATTCTATTGATGAATCCACTACTTGATGTTGCCAAGGTTTACACTTCCATTGTGCAAGAAGAGAAGCAGCGGAGTCTGGGGGTTGCACGTGAGACAATAGAGAATTCAATCATGGTTGTTCGAAAGGCTGAACCGGTAGCTTTAGCTGTTAGACTTGGATAAGGTTCTTCTTCTTGTTCCAACTCATCTAATAAAAAACCTTTACATTGCTCTTATTGTGACGGTGACCATCCTGTGCGAGAAACATGTTGGAAGTTGAATGGGTACCCTCCAGAACACCATAAACATACATCAAACAAGTCTAATCAAAGAAGCAATCATTTTAAGCACAACAATAACCATCATTTTCTAGCCAACAATGTCACAGAAAACCCAATAATGCAAGAAGTGCAGTCAATGACAATGGACTCTCTAATTTGCAAATCAAGAAAATCTTATCTATCATGCAGGGTAAAGGTGCACACAATCCACAAGTCCTAAAGCTAATGTTGCTGCCTCAAGTTTATTACAAACATTACTGCGACTCCATCAATTAATTATTGATAGTGGTGCAACATACCATATTACTTCATCTCCAACTTTACTTTCTGATAACAATAAGAACACCTTTTTGCCACCAGTTACTATGCCCAGTGGAGAACAAGCCCCAATTACATCCATTGAGAATTTATCTTTGAATTCTGATTTTACTTTAAAACATGTGCTTGGTGTGCCATCGTTTAAGGTGGATTTAATGTCTGTAAGTCGACTTACCAAACACCTTAATTGTTCAGTAACCTTTTTCCCTCATTGGTTGCAGGACTTGATGATGAAGATGAGGTTCAGTTTGGGTAAAAAACGAGACATACTTTATTACTTGGCTTCGTTAGCATCACAAAAACCAAAACCTCAAGCTCTATCCATAGTTCGTTCACCGAGTTCCCAGGTCACCTTCTCCGCCGATTTGTGGCATAGCCATTTGGGGCATCTGTCTTCCTCTAGATTAAATTTTATGGCAATTTTTTTTAAACTTCCCTTTTAAGTCTAATAATGCTTTTGATGTTGGTGCTCTTGAAAAAAAAGACAAAAAAGTCGACTCCCATTTTCTATTAGTTCAATTTCGTCCTTTAGACCTTTTAAATTAACTCATTGTGACATTTGGGGACCCTATCAAATTGCCTATCCTTTTTCTGGTGCGAAATATTTTTTACTATTGTAGATGATTATTCTACTTTCATATGAGTAATTTTATGCATCACAAAAGTGAAACACAACATTTACATGTCAAATTTTTTTCATTTGTCCAAACACAATTCCATGGCGTATAGCTAATATACAAGTTGATAATGGTGAAAAATTCTTTTCTATGCGGGAATTTATAAACAAAAAGGGACCACTTACCAACATTCTTGTGTTTATACCCCGCAACAAAATGGGGTTGTAGAGCGCAAACATCACAACATTTTTGGGCAGAATGTGTTTCTACTGTTGTTCATATTATTAATCATCTACCCACACCACTCCTTTCTTGCCAAACTCCTTTTGAACGACTTTATGGAAAACTTCCTTGTTATTCTCATATGCGAGTTTTGGGTGTCTTGCCTATGCTACTGATGTACATGATCCCCATAATTTGCTCCTCTAGCCAAACAATGTATTTTTCTTGGTTATCTAGCTGGTCAAAAAGCTTACAAGCTCTATGAACTTGCCACCCATCAAATGTTCACTAGTGGAGATGTTGTCCATTTCATTCCCTTTCTCAAATTTAGATTATGTGATTCCTCTATCTGTATTTGATATTCCTCTACCAGTTTCAGAACTCTCACCATCAGAACCAATCCCTCCAATCCAATAACCCTCACCACCAAATCTAGTTTCTACTCATCCATCACCTACAACTTCTCATCCAGAACCTTATGCACGTTGTCGTTCCCAAAGACCTCATCAATCTCCCAAAACTTTACGTGATTACGTGTACAACCAAGTAACGACTCTCAACCTTTGCCGCCTTTGTCATCAGGTCCACAGTAAGGTATAAGGATTCCCCTTTGCAATTTTGTCTCTTATCATCATTACTCACTGGGACATTGCTCTTTTACTGCTACTATTAGTCACGATATTTAGCCTACATCTTATGCTGAAGCAGCTTCTCATCCCCATTGGCAAGAAGCCATGCAGTCTAAATTGACTATTTTAGAAGCCAACCACACTTGGTCCCTCACTACACTTTCTTATGGTAAGAAGCCTATTGGCTATCGATGGGTTTATAAGATCAAACAAAAATCAAATGGTATTACTGAGCATTTCAAAGATTGTTTGGTTGCAAAAAGTTACACACAACTAGAAGGTATAAATTACCATGGCACTTTTTATCCCACTGCTAAAATGATTATTGTTCGTTGTTTATTGGCTTTAGCAGCATCCTAGAATTGGTCCCTCCACCAACTTGATGTTAAGAATGCTTTTTTTCATGGAGATCTCCATGAAGAAATTTATATGTCTCCACCTTCTTGTCTTCGGTGATAGGGGGAGAATTTAGTGTCGCCTTCATAAATCATTATATGGTTTGCCAAGTTCTCTACAACTATCCAAGCTACTGGTTTTGTTTCATCCAAATCAGATTACTCTTTATTCACATATCGGAAAGGCAAATCTTTTACACCCTTGTTAATATATGCCAATGAGATCCTTATTACAGGTAATGATGTGAATGCTATAGTGGCTCTCAAGCAATTTTTACCTCGTCATTTTTGAATTAAAGATTTGGTTTATAAGAAGTATTTCCTAGGCATGGAAGTTTCTTGATCGAAGAAAGGTATTTTCATCTCTCAATGAAAGTAGACTTTGGAAATTTTAAAAGATGGTGGATTTTTGGGAGCTAAACCCATGAACTTTCCTATGGAACAAAACATAAAGCTTTCAGATTGAGATGAATTACTTAAAGATCCATCCTAGTATAGGCGAGTTGTTGGACGCCTAATATACTTGACTATTACCGGCCATATATCATCTATTCGATCCATGTGTTAAATAGATTCATGCGTGCACCATGTAGACCACACATGGAATCTGCATTACGCGTATTGCGTTCTTTGAAAAATAGTCTAGGGCAAGGTTTTTTTTTTCCCTTCTCAGAATGATTCCTTGCAAGCTTTTTCTGATTTGGATTGGGCTGGCAGTCCAATATCTCATAGGCCCAGTATAGGTTATTGTGTTTTTTTAGGATCTTATCTTATTTCATGGTGGATAAAGAGGCAGAAAATTGTATCTCTGTCCTCGGTAGAAGCTGAATATAGAGCCCTGACAGGTACATATTGTGAATTATCCTAGTTACGCTCATTATTGAAAGATTTGAGTATATTGCATCCGAAGACAACACTGTTATATTGTGATAACACACGGCCTTGCATATAGCTGCTAATCCCATTTTCC
The DNA here is from genome assembly GCA_028749325.2 of Caryopteris x clandonensis. Taxonomy (NCBI): domain Eukaryota; kingdom Viridiplantae; phylum Streptophyta; class Magnoliopsida; order Lamiales; family Lamiaceae; genus Caryopteris; species Caryopteris x clandonensis. The sequence continues at coordinate 6,485,834 of JAPYKT020000013.1, forward strand.
ACAAAAGAACCAGACTTATAGAGATACATTGTCATTTTATTCATGCCAAAATATAAGATGGCTCAGTTGTACTAAACACATGGCTTCAATGAATCAACTTGCAGATGTATTCACCAAGCTATTGGGATAGGGAGCTTTCTCAACTATGATACAAACGTTGGGAGTTCTTGACATTCACTCTCCAACATGAGGGGGAGTGCAGAAAAAGAAAAGTCAATGACATTTAATAAAAATATTGTATTAGTTGTATATTTATTTAGTTACCTTTTATACTTGGACTACCTAGAATAGATTAACTTGATTGTAGGAAATCTCTTGTATAAAGCTATGTTTGCTGATTCAATAAAATCATTCAAAAATGGCAAACGTTATTTCTGTCTTTTACAATAATAAGACCATAACTAACTTATACAATTAGCCTTGAACTCTCGCTCAGGTTTAGACTAAAGTGAGCATTGAAATATATTAACATTCAAGGTATTAGTTTAGACTATAGCAAAAACTATCCTTATACATTATCAAAGAAAGGCATATACTCATATTTTTTCCAAATGACTCCTATGCAAATAATTGACTTTTTTTAATGGCATCAAGAATGATTGCTGAAATAAATGGAGTTATCTAATGTTGACATAAGTTCACATGGTGTAGCCAACAATAATCATATAACAAATTAGAAGATATGTTTAGCCACTGAGTGTAACAAAGCGAAGTTCTATAAGTTTGTACAAGTCGTACAAGAGCACACACAAAGGAACATCAATAATTCATACGCTAGAGGTTGTAACCTCGTCATAGAGAATATATTGCATATGTGTGCAGGTCTCAACATTTAAGTAAATTACTCATTATCAAGCATTAACGCAAATTACACATTCACATCAGAGTTAATAGGTGGTATGGATGCGCAAACCTCTTTACTTAGCGAAAATTTGGGAAAATTTCATACTCTCAAACATTATTATGCAAACTTAAGTTTTACACAAAAACTTTGATTACTCCAAATTATTCAATGAATTACTCAGAGTATAAAGGATATGGATAAGGCATTAGCAATGGTATAGGTCATATGCCAATGTCTTCCAATTGAGCAATTTAATAAGTATGGAGTAAGGAAAGGTCTTCCTAAGCAAACATAACAAACATGATCTATAAAAATAGTCATGGAGGATTTCAGATTTGCCTCGAGAAGACATCCCCATGAGGTCCTCATTATATGAAATCAACTCTATCTTTATAATACTCAAATCTGGTATTCACTGGAGTTGGGAAGAGTAAAAGAGAATCAACTATGAATTTAAACAACTTTCATTCTAAGAGCCATTGTGACGTATATGGGGTTTTAAAGGTGGTTTGAGGTTTGAAATGACTAGATTGCCCTTTTGTTATTAGGTTAGTAGAAATATCCACCCCTTCATTTTGATATTTTTAAAAAAATAATCCAAGACATTAAGAAAATCAGTGATAAGTCGATCAATGAATATACTGCTATTGTACATGTAAATGTAATACCTGATTCATTTGGTGATGTTAAATCTGCTATTAAGTATGGTAGAGATCATGTTAATCTTGACACTATGATAATGGTCTTAAGAGTAAAGAAATTGATTTAAAAGAAAACTTGAGTATAAAGCATCAAAATCATACTGAGGCTATGTTTGTTAAGGGAAAAAAATATAAGAAAAAGAAAAAGAAAAAGAATCCTGAACACAGTACTGGCCAAGAGAAACGTAAGGACAAAAATGATAAAACGAATGATTCTTCAAATACAAACAAGAAATATTTTAATTGTGGAGAGCCAGATCATTTTGCTAATGTTTGTCTTTTGCTAATGTTTCTTGAAAAGAAATTCATGAGGATGTTTTTATGGTGACTAATTTTTGTGATACTTATGTGGCTAATTCTGTGCATTCTTCTTTCTTGTGTGAAAATTAATAGCTTATTGATTCTGGCTGCACTTTTCACTTAACACCAATTATGCTCATGTATGGGTGTTTTAAATGTATGGTTAGAAATTGATGCTTTGTATGTAATTAGTATGTTAGGTTCTCAGAATGTTAGTAATTGGAAGCTTCAAGGATTGTTAGCATCATTCAATCGGTTCAAGAAGAAGATGAATATACATGTTTCACATATTTTTTGAGAGGGAAATAGGGTAGCAGATTGTCTTGCAAGTAAAGCTATTAAGACACAATCAAGTTTACAATTCAATGCATACATTTTTGTAATAGATTTAGGGGTTTGTTATCCTTGGATTCTTGGGGATTACCTAACTTTAGGTTTCCCTAAGTATTGTTTGTACATTTTTCTTTATTAAAAAATCTTTTTTTTTTCTCTTTTAGAGAAGCAGTTGGAGGTTTTTTATCCATAGAAAATAATAAAAAGTATCCAATCTTAGATATATGTGATATTAACTTTTGTGTGAGTCTCGTTATGCTCTTAACTTGAAAAATTCTATATATGTGCCTGCTTTAAGTAGTAATCCCATATCTTGTGCTACATTAGAAGATGATGGCTATGAGGAAAAATGGGGAAAATGTATAATATCTTTCATGAAGGGATCTTTTGTGGTTCTACAAGCTGAAGAACGTAATAACCTTTATAAGTGCTTTACTAAACCTATTTTTCATGCAAATGTGGTTAAGGAAGATAAAACTACATTATGGCATTGTAGACTAGGACACATGAGTTGTGAGGGTCTTGAGTTGTTTCATAAAGTAGGATTATTTGGTAATGATAAACTTATTTGCATGCCTTTATGTGAATTTTGTGTTCAAGTGAAGCAACATAGGTTGAACTTTCCTACTTCCCCCACCCCTAATCTATCTAAAAGCACTGACATACTTGACTATTTGCATGCCAATGTGTGGGGATCTGGCACTACCCCTACACATGGCGGTAAAAATGGTTTTTGTCAATTATTGATTATTTTTCTCGTAAAGTTTGGGTTTTACTGTTAAAGGATAAATATGATGTTTATGAGACTTTTAAGAATTGGAAATTATTAATTGAATACCAAACTAGTAAGAAAATGAAGAAATTAAGAACTGACAATGGACTTGAGTTTTGTAGTAATTTGCTTAGTAATTTGTGTGATGATTATGAAATTCAGAGACACATAACTGTTCCTTATAACACCACAGTAAAATGGTGTGGAAGAAAGGATGAATAGAACATTGATTTGAGAAAGTAAGAAGCATGTTAGTTGCTTCTGGACTTCCCAAGAAGGTCTGGGGTGGAGCAGTTATTACTGGTGTCTATTTGATTAATAGGTCCCTATTTGTGCCTTTGAATGGAAAATACCCAGAATTTGAATGGTCTGGTAAAAGTGTAGACTTTTTAATATGAGAATCTTTGCTTGTGCTGCTTTTATGCATAAAAAACTTGACGAATTAGAACCAAAATCTAAAAAATGTGTTTTTCTTGATTATCCTGAAGGTGTAAAATGCTATAGATAATGGCTAAGAAGTGAATCGGTTTTAAAGTAACTATCAGTAGGGACGAAACTGAATTCCCTAGCTTGCTTGTTATTGTGCTTATTCTTGCTCCCGATACGATTCCAGGTGAGGTGGAGCGTACATGTAATTTGTCTGTTTTGTCTAATTCTAATTCTGAAAATATTGAAAATGATGACTATCAACTTGCTAGGGATAGACCTAGAAGAAATATTAGGCAGCCATCTAGACTTAATGATTATCATATTGATATGAATTCTTTGAATATATATGAATCCCCAACAGAATGTGAACTAAAGTCCTATAGGGAAGCTATAAGCTCTTGAAACATTGTTGATCAGTTTAAGGCTATGGATGATGAAATGAATTCTCTACATGTTAAGAAAACTTGGACTCTAGTACCGAAGCCAAATACTTGTTCAGTTATTGCATGCAAATGGCTTTATAAGGTAAAAGAGGAAAGTAACAACGTTAGGTTTAAAGCTAGACTTGTATCGAAAGGTTTTACTCAAAAAGAATCTTTGCTCCTGTAGTTAAGTTTGTCACTGTGGGCATAATGCTTGCATTAATTGCTCATTTTAACTGGGAATTAAAACAACTAGATGTTAAAACTGCATTCCTGTATGGTGAACTTGACAAACAGATTTACATGAGTCAACCTGATAGTTTTGTTGATCCTAAAACACCTAATCATGTATGATTGCTAAAGAAGTCCTTGTGTGGTATATAACAATCTCTTCGGCAATGGAACAAAAAAATGTACTCTTGCATGAAATATCTTAAGTTTAAAAGAAGTGTGCATGATCATTGTCTTTACTAAAAGAGTGATGCTTTTGTTCCTACTTTTCTACTGATATATGTTGATGATATGCTACTTATGAGTCCTTGCATGAAATCTAGCAAATATAGCAGAAACGCCTAAGTGAAAACTTTAATATGAAATATCAAGGAGATGCCAAGAAAATACTTGGCATGGATATTATTAGAGATAAGAAAAATCATATCTTGTATTTGAACCAGATTTCTTATGTGAATAAGGTTTCGAGTAAATTCTCTATGTCTAATGCTAAACCTACAAATGTTCCTCCTGCTGCTCATTTTATACTAAGTAAAGATCAGTCTCCTAAGATTGATTCTGAATTAATGAAATGTCTAAGGTACCATATGCTAATACTATAGGCTCGGTTATGTATCTTATGGTAAGCATCGGCCAGATATTGCATATTCGGTAAGTTGTTTAAGTAGCTACAGGTCTAACCCTGGTATGCCTCATTGGAATACATTAAAATGGCTATTAAGTTATTTAGAAGGATTTGTGAATACTTGCCTTAGATTTTCTAAATAGGCTCAAGGTATGAACTTTATTGGATATACCAATTCTAATTTTGCCAATGATAGAGATAATAAGAAGTCTTCTTCTTCATATGTGTTCACTCTATGTGGGTCGTGTATCAATTGAAATATCAACTTCAACATGTTGTTGCTTTCTCCACTACTGAATTTGAATACATTGCTATTACTGATGCTTTAAAGGCTTATAATATGAAATTGAAATTGAAATTGGATACTTAGAAGGTGATGTAGTGGTATATTCTGATAGTCAATCTGAAATTCAAGTATGTAAAAATCATGTCTTTCATGATCGAACTAATCATATGGACTTAGGTATCACTTTATTCGGATGTTGAAAAGGGTACTGTTAAACTTGAGAAAATACTTGCATATTTCAACCCTGCTGATATGGTTTCAAAATGCTTACCTGTTGAGAAAACTAAAAATTGCAAGAATACTTTGAACTTTGATTCCTTGAATTAAGTTGTATATTTCTTGCTTTTTGGTCTGTCGCTTTAGTTTGTCCCACTATTTGTTTTTTTGTATGTGTGTATGTGTGTGTGTGTGTGTTGTGGGCAATAATCAAATACTTATGTTCTGGACAACAAAAATAATCGAGTTTGTGTGGGTTGGTTCAATAAGCTAAATAATTAATAGGTGATGAATGTATGTTAGTACAGTAAGACTTTGTTATTATTATTATGATCTCCTATTGATTTGATAATGTTAAGTGATTGCAGAATGTGAGATTAGAGCTCATTTCTTTTATCTAATTAAGTATATGTTGACTTGAGGGGTAACTCAATTGCATATCCCATAAGACAATTGACCCAAATTGAAGATAGAATTGGACAAGTGCGGGAGAGTATTTAAGAGCTCTATTTACATGAAAAATACCAGTTTCAAATCACAGGTTATGGATAATACTGAAACGAATATGAAGAATTATTACAAGTCTCAATGAATATAAAAATTATTATACTGTTACAAATCTGGTTCAAAGTAAAAGTTTAGTTTTAATCATGTAGGATCATAATCACTTAATATTTGATAGTCTATATGATTTAAAAGATCATTTAATCAGGATTTTGAGATTTGTGATGATTCATATCTGAACCGTGAGTTAGTGTCGCAGTTCATCCTGTCCTAACAGCTTTGGGAACCAAGTAATTAGATCCTCCACTGCAAGACAAATAATATATGTTCCATATGGTAAGTGAAATGATACTGATTCTTTTTATTACTATTTCATTCTTGAAAAAGTAAAAGCAATAATAGTGTGATGATAACAAATTGACCTGGTCAAAGCTAATCCATAACGAAATGGAGATATGTGCTACCAAAATCTGTCCACACAGAAGCATAGAAAGGATTGTTACTAGGGCTATTAAACAGAGTGGAATACCAATTTGTGGCTTAGATTGGAATACCATTATTATATGCTTTGTGCGAATTTAAATATAAATTATTTAATTTTTTTTCTCTTAAGAATTATTACTAGATTGATACACTCATTTTGCGGATTTATCTAGTTAATTTGATTGGACATAAATATTATAAAACTTATGAATATATGCTAATGTATAAATTAATAAGTTCATAAAAAAAATAGTTGAAATTTACAATTTATTATATAGTATGTTGTAGATTTTTTGAATATACATACATAACTTTTTTATTTACAAAATTAACCTTGCACTTGATGAAATTATAATTTATTTTTCTAAAACAAGGTTGTGTGGCTGATTCTTGAATTCATATGATCTGACCCATTTTCTTATTTTTAATGAACTATATATGTATTAGTTTGAAGTTCACTTATTAGATCGTGTCAGAAATTATAAACTCTAGTAGTTTGAAGGTACAATTTAAAAAAAAAAATTATAAATTTACACTTATACGATATATTTTTATTTGTTGATTTGACTTATGTAATTATATATAATTTCTTTTTTAAATAAAAAAATTATTTTTTTACGATGACTAAAAATCGAAACCATGACATTTGAAATTTAAGATTTTTTTTTTGGGACAAAAACTATTTCTAAAACATAGCTCTTTTTTTTAATGGAATGAATACTTTTTACTATAAAAATATTACTTTATTCTTAAAAAATACACTACAAGAAAAATGCTAATAGACAAATCTATAATGACAACGATTTTTAGTAATTTGTATTTTCGTTTAATGTCTTACAACACATTTTCATAAAAGCGCTGTCTTTTTGCTTAATTATATGCACAACGACAACGGTTTATCCCTTAAAGACAACACTTTTATTTGTCTGTTGTCTGTATGCATTTTTTCGCACAACATCAACACTTTTTTTACAACAGTTATGTTTCATGCGTTGTCTATCAGCATGAGAAGCGCTAAAAGACAATACTTTTGGACAATGCTTTTTGATAGTATTGTCTTTCACTTTTTATGTAATGAAAAGACAACGATTTTTACAACACCTTTGTAAACCGTTGTTGTTTTTTAATAATTTTTTTATTAAGTTATATAATTTATTAAATATTATACATTTAATAATATTTTTATTTTAGTATTTTATAAACTTCAATTAAAACAAACTTACTTGATTAAGGAATTTTTCAATTATAATAAAATTAATAAATTAGCAAATATTTTCGGTAGCAAATTTTGTACTAAATTAATATATTTTTTTACATTATTATTTAAATTTAAATCTAACACCATCCACTTTAAGCTAGGGTTGGCATTTAATTTTCTAAAGAATTTTTGTTTAGAAAGGTGAATGGCACATCTCTGCTAGATTGGACAAAACAAATAAATTTGAACTTTATAACAAAAATATTAATTGAGTCCAAACTTGAGTATGAACATACGTTTAGATATTATATATTTTTAGGACAAATTATTACATTAAAAATATTTCCCACCTATTATTATTTCTTGAAAATCAGGGAAAAAAAAGGGTTAAAAGTAGCATAACTTCACAAATTTGAAGCCCAAAACATTTGAGGCCCAAAAACAATTGTTTAAAAACATTAAAAAATGCAGATGCGGGGTAATAAGCTAATATATTTGCTTTTATTGCTTTTAAAAATGTAGTTGCTTTTAAAAATGTAGTTGCTTTTATTGCTTTTAAAAAATGGAGATGCAGGGTAATAAGCTAAACATGAGTGATGTTAGCCTTTGTATCTATTGTATTTTGTAGGGTGAATTAGTCGCTTTAACATTGGAATCATGCACAAATGTTGCTGTATATGGTACAATTATAAAAGTCAGTGGAACCAATCAAATTGTTTGGGTAAACCACTACCAGAAAATTGCATTTGTGTCTCCATTAATCAAGTATTAGATCACGATGCCCCTTTGCCGATTCCTGGAGGGTGTGATAGTACCGATGCAGCAGTAGGGTCTCATGTCGCTTGGCCTAGGCACTTGATAAAGTTGAAAGATAAGGTGCTATTTATTTATTTTACTTTATGTTTGATAAGATAATTATTGTCAATATTATTCGAAAATTCTAAGTGATTTATTATTGATTGTAGATTTAAAAGATATTGTGGAGATATTCTTGGAAGAAAGTCAAAGTTGAATAAGAAGAGAAAAGGAAGGAAAGGCATGGCTAAAAATAAGGAGAATAAAGAGTAAATCTGAGAACAAATCTTGCAAAGATATGATGAAGATATAAGATATGCATAGATACAAAGATATGCATATCACAACCAAGATATGAGAAGATACCAGCAGATTTCGTGGAGAACATGAGAGACTATAAATACAACCTCAAGCTGTAGAGACTGCAACTCTCCAATACATTCAATTACCATTCATATGGGCAGAGAGACATAGAGAGGCTGATGAGTGTGCTGTTATATTCGTAAGAATACAACAGACTGGGAAGAACTCAAGGGCGAACTAAAGGCGAACCTCGCAGAGTCTGGATTACTTTGGAACTTCACCGCACGTTGATTTCGGGAGATCTCAACTCAATACAGACGGGAGTTTGTATTCAAATCCATCTAGGGGACTAGATGGTCAAGTAAGTGTTTTAGAAGAATTAGTTACACGGGTAGACAAGTATTTAGGGGGAGCCAAATACGTGTAAGTTCTACTGTAACATTTATGGGAACAAATATGTCTTCTAATAAAATTACTTGAGAGGAAGAAGGGATTTTTTCCTCGCTTAAAATCAAATCTTATTTTAAGCTTCCGCATGTTCATTTACAGTTCGAACTACTGTTGAATACATACACACGCGCACATATTCTGATCTAACAATGTTTATAAGATAAGGTTACTAATTTATCACTTTATGTTTTAGAAGCCAAAAGAGAAGAAAATTGGGAACAAAAAATGCCTACAATTGATCCATTAAGTGTGCCAAAGCCATTATATATGTTGTATTGCTATGTTTTATTTTCTTACATGATTGTCAACTTTTATGAATGAAGGGCCATAAAGCAACATGGGAAGTACTCAAAGAGGTATAAAATCTTGTGACTAATAAGTGTTCCAACTTTTTTCTATTAACAATTAATTTATATGTCTCCAATGTAGATCCCAATGCAACTTGCTTCCAAACAATGTGGTTTTTATGTAATGCGGTACATGAGACAATTACTTGATGAAGATGCAAATGCAGATATGATTTCGATCCGGCCAATTGTAATAATTTTCTATCTATTTACAGATTTGGATATTTCAAAATTAGTCATCAGTTTACTTATAATTAATATCTTTTGTCACACAGTTCGCACAAACGAAAATGTACTCTCTAATTGATATTGATGAAGTCCGTACGGAATGGGCAGAATGTGTTCAAGAACATATATATGAGTAGTTAAAGGTATCACTTTACATGGATCATTTGTTGTTATTTAGTAGTTTACTTATAATTAATATATGATTTGTTTTATACATTTGATAGGTTATGATGTGGTGGCAGCTCTATGGAGTAGTAGATCATAATTTATAGTGACATTTATTTTTAATTAGTTTGTGACTTTTAGAAATGAGTATTGTAACAGTTAATTGGATACTTTGTTTTTATTTTTTAGGATTATGTTGATATTTTTTGTTGATTAAGTACATTTTGTAGCGATGTTTATTAGTTTATAAATTTGGATATATTCGTTTTATTTTAAAATTTGGGATATATAATAATTATAATAAAAAAGATTCAAAATAAAAAAAAATTGTATAAAAAAAAATGCAAATAACAACAGTTTTGAAAGACAACAGTAAAAAAACTGTTGTTGTAACATTTTTGCATAAATCTGTAAAAGACAACAGTTATAAATTGTTGTGTTTTTAGTGTTTTCTTAATGGACATAAATTGTAAAAGACAACGGTTATGAACCATTGTCTTTTATACGAAAAGACAACGGAAAAAATCCGTTGTCTTTTAGCGCTACCTTTAACAACGGTGGATTCAACAACAGTCATAAGTTTTAAAAGACAACGGAAAAAATTCGTTGTTTATTAGTATTTTTGTTGTAGTGATATCATTTATATTTGCTAAAAGTACCTTAAAAGTAACATTTTTTATTTACTTTTAAATAGTGTTACTTTTGATGGAAAAATACCATAAAAATAAGATCAAAAATAACATTTTTAAGAGTAAATAAAAAAAAATGAGCACACAGATTAAAATAATAATTTATTTAATAAAAGTAGCATTATTTTCCTAAAAAAAATACTTATTTATTTATGATGAAAATATTCTAAATTTATTATGATTTAAAAAAGTAACACTCTCTTTAATACATCTCTTTTTAGGAAAAAAAATATATATTTGAGGTAAAAAGAATACATTAGAACATCACAACAAAATTTGATTATTTTTAATGTAAACATAAAAAGATTACTTTTGAGGGAAAATGTGTTACTTTTGAGAAAAAAAGATATTAGTTTTTAGAAATCACAACATATTTCCAATATTTTCATGTGAAACAAAAATGTTTTTAGGAGAAAAAAGAAAGTTACTCTTAAGATATAAAAAATATATTTTTGAAACTTCACCACATATTTTTTTATTATTAATTTTTTTAATGTGAAACTTTTGATTATAGTAGTACTCCCTTTGTCCAAAAAAGTAGTATGGTTCTCAATACTATAATTTTATTATTATTAATTAATTGATTAAGGTACAACTTTTAGAAATTATAAATTTAAATTTATACATTTTATTTTTATTAATTAATTTGGCTTATGCAATCATATATAACTTATTTCTAAAATAAATAAATAAATAAATATTTTTTATATTAATTTATAAAACAAGATTTTAACTTTTGAAATATGCATTTTTTGGAACAAGACATATTTTTAGTATGAATAATGTTTGTTTTCAAGAGAGAAAGTATTATTTTTCTAAAAAAAAGTGACACTTTCATTCAAAATAATTTTGAATTTTTTATGTAAATAATAAATTTCTCGATATTATCACACATATGAATATGCTCTCAGCAAAAATAATTTTCAATATATATATATATATATGCTCATTGTTTGTTTCTTCGTCTTATTTACTTTCTATTTTTATATAGTGATGTTATACACATAGTATACTATAAAATCTTTCAATTATCCATCAATATTTTGAAGATTTTATAAATTCTTCAATTATTAAAAATTAATTTTTAAAAATTCTTTTAATTACTAAAAACTATTTTTTTACGTGAAGAAGTTATTATATTGCATTATATTGTTAGAAATTTTTATAAGTCAAAATATTTTATATTTATATTTGTTTATATAATATTCCACACAAATTCATCTGCGGAAAAGAAAATAAAAAAGAAAAATTAAAATGAAGGAGCAATGATGGAGTAATACTAATTGATAAAAGTTGAATAATTCCCACATTAACTATATTTTTTTTGTAAAATTAGCACATTTTTTTCTTTGGTATTTTATTCTTAAAAATAATTAAATACAATAATAAAAAACAAGGTGGTCGGTGGTGGTGTAGCGCCTAACAAGGCCCTTGGTTATGCGTTCAAACACCTCATAGCCGTAACTTTTATTATCTTTCCTTCTTTGCTTTGGCAAAAAATTATTTGACCCGTCTATTCATTTAATAGAGATTAGTCGGATCCATTTCAAATATTTAATTTAAATATAATAATTAATTATAAAAAAGACGTGTATAAACAAATATAATTTCATATACAACATAGGATAAAGCTAGTGTTGAAAACAAAACCAAATAACACATAATCTTTTATTTGTTCACCCCATGAAGCAGTTTTTTGATGTGCTTAATTACTCAAGTGTTTTATTGTTTTATTTTCTTTTCACTTCTTGCTCGACCCTGATATAAGGTTTGAATCCACACCCTATGTGTCACCCTCATCTTTCACAATTCTTCTAAATTTATTTATTATTCGAGTTTAGCAGATTTTTCTTGAAATTGTGCATGAAGTCATGTCTTACAAGAAAAATATAGTTTGTTAACCACGACGTGATGGTTTGCAATTCGAATGTAATATTCAGGTCTTAATATTTTTAAAGTTGTCATTACAATGATATTATTTTTTCCTTTTTATCTATTTTTCTTTTGTTATAATTAGATTGAGAATGGTGTTATTAATTGACCAGAATTCTTTGTACTTACTAATTCTTTACCTTTTGAGTTGAGATAAATATTTCTATCTGGGGTGGCTCCATTTTTCTTCACATTATGTATTCCTTACATATACATCTACTTTATAAATCTAACTCAAACTTCAAACACCTTTTGGGACACTTTGTACTCCAAATGAATGTTATACATAAGCAAAGTGTAGTATCTAATTTGATATAATTGATATAGTGTAGTATCTAATTTGATTAAAGTTTTTCTATTTAAGCATCAATGAAGTGGCAGCACAGGTGAAATTCTGATTGCCACAAATGAATTGATTAAAAAATTAAATTGGTACCACTAATAAAACACAATCAAAATTTAATATTTATTTTGATACCAAATGGAAGAGCAATGGTTTGAGTTTTTCTTGGTGAAAATTATATTTTTAAAATACCAAAGCCCTTAAAAGTGAGCCCGCTGAGTCGGGTTCTCGTTCGATTTTTATTTTTTATTTTTTGTCATATTTAAACTTGGGAAAAAAATATTCATTTTGCGTCCCAATTTAAATAATACAAATTATAGGTACATTGATAGCATCATCAATATATATGGATAAAATATAGATTTAATTATTTTTAGATTTACAAAGTTTTACTCAATTAACAATTACAAAATGATCATTAAAAAACAACAAAGAATTGCACCATCTATATAAGTTTTTCAATTTAATGTGCATGAGTCAATTTTGGACTTCAATTTCTCACGTGAAATTCAAAATTTATATTTTAGGTCTTGCTATACATGTAACGTAAGTTGATTTGCTTTTAAATAAAACTTCATGAATTTTGGGTAAATTATCATTTGCAACATGTCTTTTAAAATTAACATAGAACTACACCACCACCTCTTTTTTTTCTTTTCCTTTTTTCATTTTGATGCATGTGGGCTAATTTATGCTCTAATTTCATACAAGAATCCACAGTTTTTTTTGGGTCCTCACTCTTACACACATTGAATAAATTGAATTTTATATTTATTTTAAAATTCATACAAACTAAAATGACATTTTAATAGAAAAATGGGTAAAATCTTGATTTCATGAGATAAGCAAGAAATGCATCAACCCTTGCAATTCATTTTTAATAGCCATAGGCCTTCTTAAAATATATTATATTAGATTGAAAATTAAATTACTATCAAAATATTAAAATAATACCATTTAATATATATATATATATATCAATTTAATAGCAATACAAAAATAATAATATAATATGATGCAAAAACAATTTTAAAAACAAATAAGGATTTTGCAGATGTCATTATCATAATTTTATCTATATTTAATATAAAAGAAATAAACCCTTAAAAATATACTAAAAGGACATATGTCACTTCAATAAATATTCTGCATTTTATACTTAAAAAATATATTTTAAAAAATTATATCTAGGAAAAACAATAGTTTTTTTCCGAAGTAAAATTTTATAATTCAAATAACTTTTTTGTTACAATTTGTTTTTGAGATATGATTTATTGTATTAATCGTCTTTTTACGATCTTTAATTTGATTCGAATGTTGTATGTATTAAAATAAAATATTATTAAATAAAATCTTTACAATTTTATTTGAAATATATGTTAGATTTGAATAAAAAATTGGATTAAATTCTTATATGAATTTGAGACAATATAAAAAAATATAAATATTTTTATTGAATAAAAATGATAATATTTTTATAAAATAAAATTATCATGCCATTGAAGTATATAATTAGTTGTTTCATTGTAATGTTTTTAACTGATTTTAAATATTTGTATTGGTTTTGAGAAATTATACTGGGTTGGATTGACTTTAAATTTTAAAATTCACTTCTTCGTGCAATTTATTATTTACTAGATAAAACTTTTGAAAGAATGACGCACTAGACATATGAAACTATACTTCAAATTGATTTGAGCGAAACTCTAAATTTTTTTATTTCTTATATCTATTGCATATTAAAAATATTATTTGATATTTGATTTTATAAGTACAAATATATATATATATATATATATATATATATAAAGAAAAGCAAACACACAAAATGTAATTAGAAAATGACAAATAATTGGTATGTGTCTTCTATACATTCTTTTCTCTCTATTCTATTTGTATTTTCACTAAAATAATAAATTAAAAAAATATGTTTTTTCTTTAATTCCATTTTTAACATATGACATATCAAATTAATTTTCATTTTGTAATCTTTAATTTAACATCAATATTGTATATATTGAAGTAAATAATTATATTTAAAGTATGAAGTATAATTTTTTATGAATTGAATATTATCTTATAAATTATATATATATGATGGATTTTAATAAATAGTATATCAAATCCTGAAAAACATTTAAACTAAATTTATATATATATATATGTATATATATATATATAAATTACTTTTTTTTTAAATAAAAATATTATGATATTAAATTTATATGATATTATAATTTATTGTTTAACCTTATTAGTTTTAGTACATTAAAATATTTATTTCCATTTACTTTATATAATATATATAGTTTGAATATTCAAACTAATAAATTGATCCATTTTTAAATTAAAAAATTTTAAATTTATATTTACAAATATATTGACTTATTAACGTTGTGAATATTTTTACAAATATATATGTTTTAAGTTAAGTTTCACTATATTTATTTATTTATTTGACTGTGAAGCTTTGAAATATCTATTTACTTACACTATATTTTAATTTATTATGGTCATAATTATTTTTTATCATTTTTGTATATTTTTTATTTTATATATTATTTTTTTATGAGTAACAAGCATACGCAAAAAAATTTAAATGCAATAAAATATTTTGTTGTTTTAAATTATAAATTTATTTTGAAGTTGGTATTCTCAGTTAAATTATTGAGAAACAATAATCCAAGTTTAAAATTATGTAACAAAATATGGTTAATTCTTACCAAACTTAGG
Organism: Caryopteris x clandonensis; assembly: GCA_028749325.2. NCBI lineage: Eukaryota > Viridiplantae > Streptophyta > Magnoliopsida > Lamiales > Lamiaceae > Caryopteris > Caryopteris x clandonensis. The sequence continues at coordinate 6,501,163 of JAPYKT020000013.1, forward strand.
CGTCATGTATTCGAGTAAAATATAATGACCAGAAGGTATAGGGTATTGAGATGTCGTTTATACCATCAGATCTAAAAATATCTTTCAATTTTCAGTACATGCACATTCCAGTTATAGTTAAAGTCAATCACTATCTAATGTTGATCTCTTTCTTTGTAAAACTATATTTAGTTACAAACAATTATATGTTGCATTAGAAAGAGTTACGAATTGACATGCTATGATGATTTTTATTTGTAACAAAGAATAAAAAGATAGTAATTTAACAATCAATATTGTAAATATGATGGTTTCTCATAATTTATAGTTTGTAATTTGTTAAAAAAATTAAGTTCTTAGTATCTTTTTACCTCATTTATTTATATCACGATCTATTTCTTTTTTATTGTTTTATTCTTATAATTTAAATATTTTTTAATCACATATCATTTAATATATGTATTTGTATAAATAATAATAATAATAATAATAATAATAATAATAATAATAATAATAATAATAATAATAATAATAATAATAATAATAATAATAATAATATATCATCCATTGTGATATTGAAGCTTAATATATTCTAAACATTCATCGTAGGGACGGATATCTACTATATAAAGAAAACATAGATCACATTGATTGATGATGGTGACTATTTCTTAAATAATATCAGGAAATGTGTAATGAATCGAATTTGCCCCGAAAAGCCCCATATATTGAAGAAGAGAATAGTACTGGAGGCCCAAAATATTATGGCTGTTGGAGCCCAAAATTATAACCGAAGAATGGATTATTATATAGGCCCATAAGCATCACAGGAAATACAACACACGAACTACCTGCGTCCCTAATAGTAATGCGTTTCTTTAGGTAGGTGCGTTAACTAATTATAAAATAGATCATAATTTTCAATCACAGAAATATAGTTAAACCCATTAAGAAGATAAGCCTAATAATTAAATCTCATTAACAGATTAATACAATAATATAATACAAACAATGAGCTAGTACTACCTACGATGACGATGATTTTTTGTTTTTTTTTTTTAATTTAATTAAGGATTACTTCATAATAGATGCCACATGGTTCAAGATTTTTCTTTGTCTTTTTAAAATTTTGATACTAGCAACATAGGAGTAAGTAGCGACTGGTATCATTTTCTATCAATTGAAATTAAAAAACAAAAAAAAAATTAGGAATATATATTTAAATATTTGGTATATTAGGATACACATATATGCTTTTTTTTTTTTTTTTTTTTTTTTGTATTGAAAGTAATATATATATATATATATATATATATATTTAAAGTAATAATATATTTTTCTTAAAATTGGGATTATACAGTAGATCCGCCAAAGCAACCAATTTTGCAATCTCTTATGTTATGATGGGTACGAAGAATGGGGTGTAAATGAAATGGTTATTTCTATGTTTATTTAAATTTCCATGATATGTATAATTTATATTGAAAATCGTCATTTTTAAAGGAATAAATATTTCCATATTTATGAGATTAGTCATTCTTTTAATGTTCCATGATATTATATATTCTGTATATTTTAGAATGAAACGATGGTGATAACATCAACAACAACATTAATTAATATTATTAATGTTATTCTGATTATAATAATTAATAATATATTAATTAAAAATAGTAATTATCATAATTGATATTATTAATTATTATATACAATTACTATGATTATTCCTAATTTATCATTATTAATTAATTATTATATTGGTTATTAAAATTAATTATAAACTAGTACTACTACTTCAACATACTACTATTAGTAGTATTATTATTATTGTTGTTGTTGTTATCATCATCATCATCATCATCATCATCATCATCATCATTATTATTATAGGACATAATGGGTATGTTTGAACTAGGTTGGGCACATATGTATTATATCCATAGGAACCGTCCAATATAAATTCACCTAATTATTCGTTTATATTATTCTACTTTATCTAAAGATTAAAAAAAATGATTGATGATTTAAAATGAAATAAATTAGAAGATATAAATTAATATAACAAATCAAAATCCAGTAACGAAAAGAGTTCAGAGGTTGAGTGGATTCTAGGGACATGCACTCCTATGATTCATATGAGCTCTTTTAATGTATCAAACCATATTTAATTCTTATATTCGTAAAAGAATCATTGATGTAATAAGACCATCTCTCTGGAGTTAGATCCAAAAGTATATTAGACTCCACCGATCATTTTCTAAATATCACAGTGTTATCTAACTCCCAATCGTTTATATGATTTATTATCATCATAATATTTGCCAGTCTCTTAATCTAGCAAGTTCATGTTATGCATTCCTAGTCCATTAATCGATTACTCCTTATCAGGTGATAATAGATTAACTACACAATTATTCGCCACATAATTTCACACGGCAATAAAATTAAGAAAGCATAAACGAACATAGAAAATGAATAATATCATCAAAGAAAAATATATGAATCCATAATTGTGTAAGCCCTAGAATCATTAACTGTTTAGCTACTCATTATCAATGTGTAATCCATAAGAAACAAACTGACAATCATAGCTAACATCTATGAAAAAGAGAAAAATAAATAAAACTACGACTAATGCCCAATGATCTTCGTTTTCTCTTCTCTCGGATGACCGATTGCTCGATTCTACTTTGTATACTCATTTCTAGCTCTAACAAATGATGATCTTCGTTGCTTCCACACTCCTCCCTTTATAGCAAATGACTCGGGTTTCAGAGCCATCGAAAATTGATTTTGGAACGAGAGGATAAACACGAAAATCATAACAAATTGCTACAACTAAGAGTTTATCTAGCAACGGCGCACGGTCCGTGCCATATGACCAAACATGGTCCATGCTTTTGAGTCTTAAAATTAGGTCATTCTATATTGGAGCACAAGTTATGCATGGCCATGAACGATCTATGCGTTTGGCCATGTGTCTGGTGTTCATGCTCGGTTTGCGTGGACAACTTATGTGACTCGTGTTGCAGTCTGTGCAACATTAAATGTTCATTTTTCTACAATAAATTCAACAAACCTGTGATGTAATGAACTATAACAAATTCACTATAAATTCGTCACTTATGTACATGCAATTTCCTAAAAACTATGCATAATAACCCAAAATTGTATGTAAATCCTATATTTATCAACCCCCAAACTTAACCTAGTTTCCATCTTCAAACATTAGTAACAAATCTTAATTTCAGTATGAAGGGGTGTTTTGACAGTAAACGATGATTCAAACACAACAACCATTATGATTAGATCAAAATCAAACATATTGCAAACCAACCAATTTCTTGTCCTGCAACTATTACTCGTTTCAAAACTGAAATCATCGATCCTCACCAGGTTTCAGTATCTCTCCCACTCAAGTGTATAGGCAATTATAGATGACACTCAAAGTTAAATAAATGTAGAATTAACCATATCATTGTCCATGATCTTATTCTCGCCTTTACATGTAATAACTGTGGATTAAGGATCAGAAAAGACTTTTAATTCGGTTGTAATGTAGGATCTTGGTCAAGGTATGGAATCTATAGCTAAGTGATTTAATCAAAATTGAAATTGTTGAATTGGTTGGTCATTACGACCTTCCACGTTCAGTTCATGGCCAATGAATACACTAGCTTCTTGTCTAGCTTTACACCTTTCTCTAAACCCTTTCAACATTAATCAACTCCAAATTTCAACCAATGGTTCTATTAACTATGGGGAGTCACTTCCAAATTTCTCAACTTATTTATTTATTTTGTTTTATAAGAAAGTGACTCGTATCCCAATTGATAACTATCCTTTTACAACTCTTTCGATTTATTCTTCATCTTCACCAAGGCCTTTCAACTTTTTAATGTTTTTTTCTATTCGACAAGTCCACTTTACTTATATCAATTTCATGCAACGAACAATATGATTTGGTTATCAAAGAAGGGCTTAAGGCTTAATAGGGCTTACTAGGATATTTTTGTAAATAAATGCCATAAATGGTAACAAGGCTACCAAGGATGGCCTAAAACCATTCCAAAATCCATATTATTCTATTAAACTTGAGCAAATCAAAGATAAGTTCTAAACATTCTAACACTTATTTATCTAAACATACTAGAAAAGAATGAATAGACTCAAAATCTCACATGTTGATCACGATTCAAGATATTTAAGTCATTCATTGCATACATAAATATCATTTTTTGACAACATGCTCAATACCACAATCATCAAAATAAAGAAATGAAATCGATCTTAGGCTTATATTACATATTTTACACTAGGAATTTAGAAAAAATAATAAAAAGAAAAGAAAATGAAAAAAAAGAAGAAAATATTGTTAGCGGGCAAAGTAAAGGATTTATGAGGTACATCTAAGACTAAATTTGGTGGAATAGATGGGATGTCCATAAATCATGAACTTTTCTCTCACTTAGGTGGTGGTAGTGGTGGAAAGTTTAGCCCACAACGGTACATCATCTTGATCATAGCTGCCATATTTTCATTCATGGATTTCATGTTGGAGTTTAAATTTTCCAACTCACTTCGGCTGCCTTGGAACTTCGAAGTCGTTTGGCCTTGAAATCTATGTAGATTGTTTTGGATTTCTTAGAATTCTGATGTCACGTAGCCTCAAAGTCCTTTAAAATTTGACTCCAAAGATGCCATTCTATCATTTAGATCCTCCATGTACTCTTCTTGGGATCACTATTTGGGACGACGTCGGCGGCCACCTTGCCTGCTAGATTCAGGCTACTCCGGCATCTCTTCTGGTGGGGCAGCCTCTTTAACATTTTCCTCTTTTGAGGCCTCACCAACTTCTTCAACTTAAGCAATTGCCTCAATGTCAATTACTCCACCAATATGGGCTGGGAATGGGAGCACGAGGGCATAGGCTTGCATCACTACTAGGTCTGCATGGGAGATTGTTGTCCAGTTGTCTCAGTGGGCGTAATAGGTGGATACCCTAATGAGGGTACGATTTGGTAAGGAAAAGTGGTCATCCAATCTTTGTTGGAAATAACATAGTCCCTCATTATCAACTCGGATAAAGCCCATATGGATTATGACTTCGAAGGATAGGCGCATGTTGCCCGGTAATGCCTCTCATTCTAAGTGGTCCACCTAACAATAGTTGGCAATAGTAATGATGAATCCTCCATACATCAAGGTGTCACTCTGTTTTAGGGATGGTCTATTCAAATGTTCAACTATCTCGATGCCCAAATCATATTATCGGTAAATGAGTGCACACCAAATATATAAGAGCTTTCTTAATCATTCCCTCCATCATGACGGGCAAGTATGGAGTTGGTGCTAGTCCTTTGAAAGAATTGAAATATAGGGCTCTAGAGGCCTGAAACTTTGGCTGTTCGGGGGGCAAAGTCAGTTGTGGGCTCCCCAAGAAAAAATGTAAGACTTCTCTAGGACTGATGAGACAGCCATTCCGTATGTTGACTAGATCAGTTCCCCCGAGCATTCACAAATAGTACATTCAATGCTTGGTGGGAGACTGTATAGGTCTCATTGTCTAATTGAAATGATATGTTCTCAATGCACGATGGCAATATCATCTTATTGATTGTTAGCGTGGTTAGGAATTCAAGTATCATCCTCTGGTAGGATGGCCATCTTCTTCCAAAAACATTTGACACACCAGCCCATGCAGAGAAGGCCCATAAATCCTCATGCAAACCTAAAGCCCGTAAATATCATTGTTGGGGTATCGAGATGGGGCGCACCCAAGGTGTACTAGTGTTGCCCATTAGTCACAGTGGGCTTACTTAGATAAAAATACTCCAAAAGTTTGTGGGTCAGCAAGGTCAGTTGGGTTGCCACCCCATCCCCCATGGCGTGCTCGACTACGGTTAGCCATTGCTAGTGAACAAATCAAAATAAAGAGCATCGATAACCTTTACGCTTAATTAAGACAATGTGTATAACCACATCATAATCTTCCTATGTTTGCAACATAGATAACATGTATAACAATGAACATTGCATATGTTGCACATAATTTACCCTCAAGACAATACATACATTGTATATTTATGCCTACCCCAAACATGATACTCATGCTTGCATCATACCTCGAGTATGGTAGTTATATATACATTCATTCTCAAACTTGATTCCATCCTCATCAAAACATATTAGGGATACATAATCTTCAATTATTTCAAAAACATCAATCAAGATATATCAATATTGCACCTCTTACAATACATATTTCTCCCGAAAGAGTATGCAAACCAAGTGTTTGATAATATGTCTCAATGAAATTGCTATTTGTAATGGTAAGAATGTAGTGAAATTAGGCAATCCATGAACCAAACATCTAATATTGGAGAAAAAATATGGATATCCCTCTGACTATTCAATTGTAATCTAATTCCAACATGATAGGTAATCACATTTCATGAAATCAACCAAACTACACGAAGATTCATCATTCATAACACAAATTTCACCCTAAACTAGCATGCACACCAAGTGTTTGATAAAATGCTTCAATGAGATGAACTCTCCAATGACAAAACCAAAGTGAAATCATGTTTACCCATCAAACATAACACCAATATCATCCAAGAATGAAAAAATGAAGGGAGAAATTACGTACCTTTGTTCTTGAATAGGATTTGTGCAAAAGATGATGATTTGAGGGTGGATGCCTTGAGATTCTTGTCAAATTTTGTCAATGATGTAATGATAAGTGATAATGAAGCGATATTTATGAAGAAACAAACCTTTTATCAGATGATTTTGGTCAACTTTGGAGTATGGTTTCGTATGGGGGAGAATGGGAAAGAAAGAGGTGAAGGAATGAGTAGAAAATGATGAAAAACATACCTTATATGTGTGTGTTAGCAGTGAATCACAGTCCGTTCAAGGCGTAGCATGAGCTGTGTTTCATGGCAGGGTTTTAGGACCTCCCTAGACGATTGGATGGGCTATGCACTAGGTAGCATGGGTCGTGCTCTTCGTGGTCGCACGGGTTGTGCAGTGCTTCACACAGGTCATGCCGCAGGGCTCGATTTAGGGGGCTCCCTGGACTGGAGTACGGGCCGTGCGAGGCCTAGAACGATCCGTGCATGCTCTAGCCTTATTATATTTTTTTTACTTCTAGGTTGCTTCCCAATCAGTGCTTGATTTAATGTCTCTAGCTCAACATATTTCGGTCTTTTATGGTTCCTTTAAAAAGATGGTTCAAACTTCAAATTTTTGCTCCAACGAAAAGTATTTCTTGGCACGATGACCATAACTCTGAAATTTTCCCTATTCTTTTCCACGAGTTTGACCATTCCATTTCGTTCATTGACATCATATATCTCATAAGGACCAGACCACCTTCATTTTAACTTTTTGGGAAACAATCTCAATCTCGAGTTGAAAAGGAGTACCAACTGTCATTTTTGCAAGTCCTTCTTGTTGAGTAGTATGTCGTAGAATTGTTAATGTCCAATCTTGGACATTCATAGAATTCATCATGAAATTCATCTAATTGGTTTAAATGCGTTTTATGAGTTTCTCCAGTTGCCTTCAAATCCATGTTTAACTTATTCACCGCGTAATATGATTTGTGTTCTAATTCAATAGATAGGTGGCAAGAGTTGTCAAACACAAATTGATATGAAAAGTAAAACAATGGTATTTTGTATGCAATTATGTATGCACATAATACATCATCTAACTTGAAGGCCCAATCTTTATGAGTCACCCTCAGTGTCTTCTCTAATACTAGCTTGACCTCACAATTAACCAATTTAGATTGGCCATTGGTTTGTGGATAGTAAGCAGTCATAACTCGATGCTTCACACCATATTTAGCTAGGAGAGAATTCATCCATTTGTTGCTTCCCTTCATCGCTAATCACTGCTCGGGGAGTTCTGATTCTTGTGAAAATATTCTTCCTCAAGAAATTTAACACCACTTTTGCATCATTTGTTTTGGTTGGTATAGCTTCGATCGATCATGATACATAATCAATTGCACCTCATATGTATAAGTACCTTGAGGATGAAGGGAAAGGGCCCATGAATTTAACCCCCCATACATCTAATAGTTCTACTTCCACTATGCTTGTCATCTCATTCCTTTTTGTATATATTCTCCGTTCCTAGGAATCTATCACTGCAAAACAAATAATTGAGAAGTTTTGAAAATAGAAGGCCAATAAAAACCAGATTGTAAAACCTTTGCATTAGTTCAATTTGTGACAAAATGACCCCAACTTGGAGATGAATGACACTATTGAATTATGGCTTTTCACTCTTCTTCAGGGATACATCCTCATATTACCACACCTCTGGAATAAGAATGGTTCATCCTAATAGTAAAATTTTACATCATATATAAATTTCTTCTTTTGATGTGAGTTAAAGGTCCTTTGGGATGAAACCTCCTAGTAAAAAGTTTACAACATCTGCATACCAAGGGATGTTAGCCCTAATGCTAACAATTATTCATCCAGGAATACTTCTTTGATGGGTGCTTGATTCTCAATTTGATTTTTATCAGTTTCTAATCGTGAAAGGTAGTCTCCGACCACGTTTTCACAGCCTCTTCGGTCTTGAATTTTATAATCAAATTCCTGCAAAGTAAAACCAAACAAATTAGTCTTGGTTTTGCATCATTCTTTTCAAAGTGATACCTTGTAGTTGCATAGTCAGTATATACAATAGTCTTAGTCCCTATTAATATGTTCAAAATGTATCAAAGGCGAAGACCACTGCTAGCTTCTCTTTCTACGTTGTGGTATAATTCTTTTGTGTTGCATCAAACAACTTGCTTGTGTAATATATAACTCTAAAGATTTTATCTCACTTTTGGCCAAGAGATATTCCTAAAGCATAGTCACTTGCATCACAGATTAATTCAAAGGGTTGTGTCCAATCTAAGGTTACCAAAATTGGGGTATTAATTAAGGAGAAATGAATCTTAAGGTTCCTAAATTATATAATTATTTGAAAAGATCACTCAACTATGCACAACTATTTAAAAAGGTCCCTCGGTTATTCATAAATGTGTAAAAGATCCTTGAATTAATAACTAAAATTTGAAAACTTTCCTTAACTATGAAAAAATGTTATGTTGCAAGTTCTTCCATAAAAAATATTTTTTAGTGTTAACAAACACTGAGGAACTTGCACATAACAATTATTCATAATTCAAGGACTTTTCAAACATTTTAATGATTCAATGACCTTTTCAAATATTCATTAATAGTTGAAGGACCTTAATATGCATTTTCCCCATTAATTAATGCTTCTCCAATATCTCAAACTTCTGCAGGCACAAATCATCAAAAACAAAATGAGTATTTTTTTCAAGCAACTAACACAGGGCTGGGTTATTTTAGAAAAACTACCAATAAAATCCAACATGTCCCAAGAAACTCCTTAATGTCTTTTCATTGGTAGGAGGTGGTAATTTTTCAATTGCCACAACCTTAGCTCTATTGATGTAATGTCCCCATTTTCTTGACTATTTTAGATATTATTATTTAAAATATAAACATGCTATTAATAGTGATTTTATTAATAATCATGAGTAAAAAATAAAATAAAAGAAAATAAGTCATTACTTATATCTAGTCTTATCCTAATCACATTAGAATAAAATAATAATTAATAAGTCACTTTATAAAATCATAAAAATATAAACTATACAACACTTTAAATTTCTTTAAATATAATTTTCATGCTTGAGAATTTTTTTCATAAATTGCAGCGGAATTATATAATTAAATTTGGAAAGATTACACATGATTAATTAAATTACATTAACCTATTATGCATCTAAGAGCTTCTCCAACAAGAAACTACTTTGGCATTTGGCATCAGTTTTTATCCTCCTCCAATACTCCATTCTCTGCACCAGTTTGAAGTTTTTGAATTTTTTGCACTACTTTTAGCCCAGATTTTTTATTGCGCTACTTTTTTTTCCTTTTCTTTTTTTATATGATTATATCTTTTTTTTAATATTTAATATTGTAAATTTTTTATCTCAATTATCCAAACTGAAATTAAATCAAGTTTTTTAAAATCATATGATGTGTACTTTAAATAATAATAATAATAATATAATTTAAATAAGTATATAAGATTTTAAATATTATATACAAATTTAAATAGAATTGCATAACATTACCTGACATTCAATTTTACATATATATTTTTTTGAATATGATAGTTTAAGAATATAAGTAAAATAAATATTATCTCAAAATTTAATGTTAAATAAACTTACATACATAATGTTTTTAACAAATATTTAGTAATAAAAATAAATATTAAAAATAAAGAAAATAAAGATTATTGTGTATTATTATTTTTTAGTGGAGAAAGTAGTGTAAACTGTTGGAGAGAGTATGTAAATTTTACGCTAAAGTAGTGCATAATTTGCACTAGAGTAATGAACAATGCTGCATGGACTAAGCAAGTAAAATACAATTAAGAATAAGATTTTGCAACTCCAATTTCATGTACGAAGAACATCACATAGGTAATTAGAGTTTTTAAACTAGTAATAAAATCCTAGAGGTTTAATAATTCAAAACACAAGTAGAATGAAATATATAGAGCATAAATAATCTTAATCTAACTACCAGTATCCAATACCAACATTTAATAATACGAAACTCTAATGATCCTAAAATGACATAAAGGTTAATATTAAATAATATTCATATCCTTCACGGCTCCGTCTCGGGCCCATTCACATATTTCAATTGAACCTGAAGGTTCAAATAAGGTGGGGTGAGCTTCATTTAGCTAATGAGAAATCATACATGTCAAAATTTATCACATAAATGAAGGCATAGCATAAATAATCAATTATAACTTGAACTTGTAAACTTGTATGTAGAACATGTACTTGTAAATGTTGATCAACAACTTGTAACTTGTAAACATAAAAGACATTATCTACACAATTCAAATAATGCAATAAAATTAACAAGTACAAAATCCCACCTTGATAAATGAAGCGTGAATGAAACTGTCCTATCACCAAGCTTTAATTCCTCATTGCCTACAATTATAGAGACCGTGTATTAAAAAAATTAAAAAAGAATATATATATATATGTATATACATAAAGAGGATATCATAAGTAAATTATAATTAAGGAATTGTGGCTCAGGTTTGGGTTTCGAATAGGTTGTAGTAGGTGGGACTGGTTTGAGAATTTCTTATTTCTTTTTTGATAAATAAGTTTAAGAAATAAAGGATTGAGAGTTAATCCTTTCTTCACTCTGTGAGGAGGAAGAGGGAGAGAAAGATTTATTTCTGGTCATTTTTGGGTATCAAGGAGGAAGAGGGAGAGAAAGATTTATTGTGATTTTGGGGTTCTTTAATTTTGGGGTTTATAGTCGGATGAAGAAGATGAAGAAATATATTTCTTTCTTTACGTTCTAAAATCTGGTTTCTACGTGTGTTCGGAATGGTTTTGGGTCTACCTTAATATAATGAGTTATTGCATTCAAAATTGGTTCAAGAGATTAAGTGGGAAATTGATCCCACCTTTCCAGGGTTCTATGGTTAACCACCAGCCATGATTCTCCCTAGAAAACACGTTCATGAAAAGCAGTTCTTTCTTAATATGGTTCAAGGTTTGGGGCTACATATAGCTACTAAGATTGGGCTTAAACTTATGGAATAAATAAGTATTTCGGCTTTAATAATTTGGTCTGTAGTAATTGGGCTAAAAATAAAAAATAAAATGAAAGATGAAAATATCATGAATAATGCATTTATGATGCATGATGGACTTGTATTAATATAATTTAAACTAGAAATTAATAATAATAATTAACATAAACTTGACCAAATTGGCCCACAGAATCATACAATGACTCTTGATCGAATTATTTAAATTGAGTGATCTCGTTCTTCAGCCTCAATGTCATACTTGGTAGATAATACTTATTGAGGAATTTCTTGTATAATTATAACCATGTTATGACTGAATCCTCATCCAACGATTGGTACCACTGCTTCACTTTATCCCTCAAAGAGAACGAGAACAATCGAAGCCTTATCGCATCTGCTATCACACTGTTCATCTTGATGGTGTCACTAATCTTCAAAATAGTGTCAGATGTGCATTGGGATCTTCTAGTGCACCACCACCAAATTGATTATGTTGCACCATAGATATCAATACCAGTTTGAGTTTAATATTATTGGCACTTACGGCTTACAGTCGTGCTCCTTCATAATTTCTAGCAAATAAAGGCTCTGATGCCTCTCAAATAGGTGGAAGACCCACTAGCGGGGCTGGAGGTTGTTGTTGTTATCTCATTAGTGCTCTCGACTCCTCCATCTCTCTATGCATAAGTTATATTTCATCTATCCTATTTTATGTCATCCTGTCTACTCAAGTTGTCGATGTGCTTCTGTGTCGGGCAATTGCTTCAATATCCAAATCAATTGGTATCAGATTCCCTATACATTTGGATGTGTGTTCATAAACTACCTACAAAAACACGACACGAATAAAACAGAGAAAATAGAACTATGAACTAAATTAATTATAATATACACATTAAATTAAAAGTCTAATAACTCAAATGAATATTAGCTGTAAATTACGCCAATCCCTAGCAATGGCGTCGTAAACTTGTTCACTATTTTATTTCAGTAATAAATGACTCGCTAGCACATGAGTCAGATTATAATAAAAATGTGGTCAGTGATAAACATAAGATTTACATGCAATTTGAGATTATTATGTATAGTTTTTAAGTAGTTGCATATATCTAAGTGACGAGTTTATCATGAGTTTGCTATATTTTGTTACGTTACATGTTTGTTGATGTTTTGACAGAAAAACAGATAATTAAGGGTGTATGGACCACGTTTCAAGTCACGCATATCGTGCTTATCCTCGTGATATGATCTTAACCATCGCGATTTAGTGTAACTCAGGTATATCTTCTTGATTGAGTGTGATTCGGGCATACCTTCTAGATTTGGTGTGATTCGGAGATATTTTCTCGTTCCAAAACAGAGATACGGCGGCTATCAAAACCCTAATAATTGTCTATAAAAGGGGCAACTACATCAGATTAGGGGACATCAGACAACACAATATATAACAAATTTTAGCGTTAAAAACAAGGATACAAAGGAGGATCAACCAACAAAGTCATCAGAGAGAGAGAAATAAACGAAGATCGTTTAGGCTTCAATAGTCTTCTTTTCTTTCAATCTTTTTATGTTAGCCAAGATTATCAATATGTTTCCCATGGATTATGTATTGAATATGTGTGGCTAAACATCTACTGATTTTAGGTAATGCATGATTATGAATTCATATATTTTTCTTTAATGATATTATTTTCCTTCGTATATTTATTTATGCTTCCTTGATTTGAATGTTGTATGAAATTATGTGGAGACTAATTGCATATGTGTAGTTAATCCATTACTACATGGGAGGAAATAATTGGTTAACGGATTAGGAATGCATAACATAACACTTACTAGATCGGGAGATTGGTAAGTATTGTGATGAGTATAGATCCTAGGCACGATTGGGAGTTAGATGACTCTGTGAGATCGGGAGATGATCAATTTTGTCTAATTTACATTTAGATCTAAATCGAAAAAGAAGATCTAAATATATTAGTGATTCTCCTACAAATATAGGAATTAAATATGGTTTCATATATTAAAGGAACTTATATGAACCGTAATAATGAATGTCCTTGGAATCCATATAATCTCTTAATATCTTTAGTTGTTTGAATTTGATTTGATATTTATTTCTACTTCTTTATTTTTTTATTTTGTTTAACCAAACCAATCCAAAATTGATTCTTTAAATAAATGATAGTATCATAAATGAATACTTAGTTGAATTTACTATATACAGTCCTTGTGGATATGATATTTGTTCTCACTATTTTTTACTATAATTTACCTCGTGCACTTGCGAGTCGTATTTTAAGTGAAATAAAATAGCAAACAGTGAGAACATGTATCGTATCCACATAGACTGTCCAATGTAAATTCAACTAAGTATCTGTCTATACTATTAAACTTTATCTAAAGATTTAAATAGTGATGATTGATGATTTAAAATGAAATAAAATAGAAGACATAAATTAATATCATAAATCATTATCAAATAACAAAAAGTTTTCAGAGGTTGAATGGATTCTAAGGACATACACTCTTATGGTTCATATGCGTTCTTTTAATGTATCAAACTATATTTAATTCCTCTATTTGTGAGAGAATCACTAATGTAATTAGACCCCCTCTCTTAAGTTAGATCCAAAAGTAGATTAAACTCCACTGATCATTTCTGAATATCACAGTGTTATCTAACTCCCAATCGTTTCTAGGATTTATTCTGATTAAAATGCTTACCAATCTCTCGATCTAGCAAGTTTATGTTATGCATCCTAGTCCATTATCGATTACTCTCTATCGAGTGATAATATATTAACTACACATGAAATTATTCGCCACATAATTTCATACAACAATAAAATCAAGGAAGGATATTTTGAATATAGAAAACGAATAATAGCATCAAAGAAAAGCATGTGAATGCATAATTGTGCAAGCCCTATAATCACTAAGTATTTAGCTACTCATTATCAATGTGTAATCTATAGGAAACAGATTGAAAATCATAGCTAACATCTATGAAAAAGAGAAAATAAACAAAACTACGATTGATGTCCAACGATCTTCGATCTCTCTTCGTTCTGATGACCAGTTGCTCGATTTTACTTTATATACTTGGTTTTAGCTCTAAGAAGTGATGATCTTCATTGTTCACACACTCCTCCTTTAATAGCAAATGATCAGGGTTTCAGAGCCGTCAAAAATCTATTTTGGAACGAGAGGATAAACACAAATATAGAAAATTAGTGTATCTCACAACGGCGCACAGTCTATGCAAGGAAAGCATGGTCCGTGAACATGACCAAGCACGGTCCGTGCTTCAAGAAGCACGCTCTATGCATTGGAGGCTCAAAATTGGGTTGTTCTATACTTGAGCACGGACTGTGCATGAACATGCACGGTCCGTATGTCTGGCCGTATGTCTGGTGTCCGTCCTCGATTTATCTTCATAGCGCGGTCTGTGCAACCTTAAATGTTTTTTTCTGTCAAGACTTCAGAAAACCCGTGACGTAATGAAACATAACAAAATCATTATAAACTTGTCACTAAGGTATATGCAATTTCTTAATAACTATGCATAATAACCCCAAATTATTTGTAAATCCTATGTTTATCACCTCACAACCCACAACCGGTTGTGTACGGAGGCCTCCAACCTTTTCGAGAAATAGCCAGTAGGATTCAAGATATGTTGTTTGTATGAAAACTTTATAATTAATAAGTTTACAGTTCTTATTAAATTTGTTAAATTATTGTGTCTATTATGAATGTCACAATGATTTGATTGTCCTATCACATGGAAAATCACCCTGGCACTTGAATAACGAGCATGATGAGACTAGTAATTCATTGCAACGAATGTGTATGATTGCTTTTGTAGTTAGAATAATACTGTACACTATTACCTATAGTCACCTTACCATGAGGTCAAGATGAGATCATATTTAATCGATTATGAAGTATATTCAAACTTCGTAAAGCTTATTGAAACCAAATGTGTGAATTATTAAAAAACTTTAAGAGACTAGCTTCTAAGTATTGTACAGGTCAATCGCTACACATGCGATTGGACTAAGATTCTTATGATGTTTAAGAGCGTGGCATACCTAAGATTAAATGGGAACTCCATCATAGCATGTATTCATACTACATGTGTTTTGTGATGACCCATGTAAGTTAAGTGATTGAATGAATCTCTACTTCATCACTGTGTGAGTCGTTACCATATTAGTATCCTATGTAACTCTAGATTTTGTCATGATGCATAAGTTTGATAACGCTTCTTTTAACATGTGTGAAACGGCCAATAATGAATTGATTTGTCGAAGCATGGCTAATAAAACTGTCAAGACCAAGTTGATTTGTATGATAGGAAGAGGAAAAATTAAATGATAACACATTTATGTTCTATGGCTCAAATGTCGGTTGACGAAGCCATAATTATGTTGGCATAGTTATGAGCGTAGCTACATATTTGAGGATCGAACATGCTCTATTGGTTGATGGGTCAAAGATGTTTGATTTGATGCGACCAAATAGTTTGGGTACATAGATAGTCTGTTTGAGTAGTAGATTTATATTAGTTAGGGATAAGTTAATATAACTCTTCTCATATGTTCATTTCTTGTTTGGCTGCACACCTTTTTCCCTTTATGAAAGAATAAATTTAGAATGAGAATTATGGAGATATGATAAGTTGGATCATATATATATATGAGTGGAGATATTAGTTACATCCACATCTGATTGATCCTAATTTGATTATACTTGGGACTGTAATGCAATAATTAGAATCTTTATCACATATGGTTTTTTGTGGATAAAGATATTTTGTATATGAGATAATTCTCTTTCACATAATACTTGTGTGTGAGTTGGTCATGTGATTCTCATTCTCATATTATTTTTTCTTGACGTTATAAGAGAGTCCCAAAATATTTCTCCTACGGTTTAAAGTGTGTAATATTTGTGGTACTTTAGTAGTCTAATGAAACGAGAAGAACCGATCATTCAATTTTTGACTGCATAGCAAAGTATTATAGACGAGTCTTTGATCCCAAGAGAAATTTTCTATTCACTACGTGAAAATATTAATCTCCTTATTACCACATTTAATTCCAGAACTTAAAAACTTTCCTAGCTGCGGCATGAATTAAACTAAATAGAAGCCTCCTGGAAAGTCTTTGCTGTTGAGAACCTTCGTTCCCTTCAAAATTTTGAAGACAAGAGAATTACTATGCATCATCCTTGTCCAAGTCCACATTAATAAGCACAACAAAGAAGGTAGTTGATACACAATTAATTCATCGGGTCCACAAACTTAGAATTCAAATTATTAGCAATGGTATTTTTGTAATAAACCTAAAGACTACATAGGCCGGCCTTAATACTGTGACAGTCTCAGGCCTTTTCTTTTAGGAAAGAGGAGCATAAGTGTGATGATTAAAAGAAAGGATTAGCATATTCCTAATCTTAAAGGCCTATAATAGAAACCTCAAAGTCATTATCACATTATTATTGATAATCATTGTAACAGAAAAAGTAGATTAGTGGGGATATGGTTTGTAGCTAAACGCATGTTTCTTCCTAATTCGTCTAATCTCCAAATGGAACTACTTTTTCTCTCTCATTGCTTTCACTAATAATTAGAAACCCCAACATTCGCCTTTTAATTACCCTCTCATCCTACTCTATTTCTTAAGAATGAGATATACATATACATACATATTATTCATATACACCCAAAATACTTTGATGATTATGACTACTCATTTTTTATTTAACTAAATTCTCTCTCTCTCTCTCTCTCTCTATATATATATATATATATATATAAAAGAAGAGAATCAAATTACTCGCTATTATAAAAAAAATCGAGTAGCCAATCAATTTTTAGTTCTTTCTCTAACCCAATTTTTAACAGTTTATATCTTTCTCATCTCAATTCCATTTTTCGGAATGATTTCATATCCATATTTCATATATAGATAATTCTTAAGTTTTATATAAATAATATATTTTCTTAAATTAAATGTGGTATATTTTTATATTTAAAATATTTTTATATAAAGTAAAATTATAATATATTTTTATTTAAACTAAAATATTATTAAATAATATATTTTATTTTAAAATATATACTATTGTTTTATAAAAACTGATATATTATTATAATTATTACAAATCATTCGTTAATAATATAAACAGTACATTTTACACCTATTGTTACAATCCTGTGAGCACTGATGACGTAATTATAATAATATACCATATAAAATTAAGTGTTACACGAGTAGATGGAAAATAATGTAACGTAGAATATACACACCTAAGGTTGAGACCCAATTTAGGATTGATTGAGAAGGGTCAGACTTTGTCTAATTAAAAAAAAAATAAAAAATATATATATATATATATATATATATATATATATATATATTGTGCCAAATCCAACGCTCATAGATCAGGCCTAGCCTAGATCGTCCCAGGAAGAAGGTAACGTACAGTAGGTTAGCCTATTAAAGTCCCTGTTTGTAAGGTTATTTATAAAATTTCATTGGACCAAAATGTCAATTGACTAGGAGTGGATTCTATAAGCTTAATTAGAGCTTTTTAAATTAAAAGTTTTCATGTAATTGAATATATATCTTATACGTGTACAAAATGATCATTAGTGTCATATTTTATTATATGTGGAATATATAATATAGTTGTACGTATAGCATATAATAAAATAAGTAAAAAGAATAATAAATTGGGTGCCGATTCATCTACCTAACACAGAGCTGTCCACCTTAGTGATAGGGCGTTGGAATTAAAATAGGGATTTATTGGTTAGAAATCATAGTCATCGTCTTTCTATTACAATATTAATGGCCAACATTTTGTTGGAATTCTTTTTTACCATTCTTTATTAGTGCCTATTCAGTCACCAACCGGCAATTGCACCCTGCTCAATGCATTCAAACCACTAGGGAATATAGTTTTACATTGTATTTTCTTTTATTTTCTATTATTCTCACTAATTATTTTGATTGTGGGGTTAGAAATATATGGGGAATGAAATTATAATTGGTTATTTTCTTAAAAAAATAATACATTAATTGAAATATTATACTTCAAAAGTTTGGAAAAAAATGTGTTTACATAATTAATCAATTATATTAAAAAATGCAACCATAATTGACTCAAACTACGTGTGGATTCTCCCAAAAATATAAGATAAATAAAAAATACAACCCAATTTCACTCAAAATATGTAATGTTTTCTATTTTTCAAAAAATATTAGTTTTCAACGGAAATTTTTCTTTTTACTAAAAAAAAAATGTTATTAACTACAATTTGTGGGCAAAAATAAAAGGTAATTCTTTCCTCAGAAAATGTAATACTTTTATGGTCAAGTATTATTTCTGTAGATAGCTCCAGAAGTATTAGTTTTTACAATAAAGTACTTTTTAAAAAAAAAAAAAAAAACAAGTGTTATGTTTACAAACATAAGTATTATGTACAATTTGTTGTGTTGTAATTATAAATACCAATATTTGTCATAAGGAAAGTAATTGTCCAATTGAACCCTCTTTATTTTCAAATCAAACAAAATAGTCCTTCATTTTCTAAAATTTGAACAAATTACCCCTCTGTTAAAGAAAAATTATTGATGTTAGTTTTAGGTTTGCTGTTAATTATATGAAAACCAAATCCAAAATCACTGATCCCTCATCAACAAAGGGCATGTTTTGTGCAGATCTTTCCCACCATTCCTCCCCTCGTTACCCCTGTGCCTAGCAGCTTGGCTGGAAAGCAGCAATTTTGTAAATAAATTTAAACCATCCTAGTTTTATATATATAGATGTAGATAATCTACCAATCAACAATCATAAATCTCATAGAAAAACTACCAATATAATAGTAATTGAGGCGAAAAATTAGAAAGAAAGTTGAATTGGTCACCAGTACTAGGTTCAATTATTCCACCAACCATCTAACAAATAAAATATTTTTAAAACATAATTTGTTCTAATTATACCATTTATGCAATATGTATTATTTTACATTTGAATTAAAAAATATTGATTAATGTACAAATATTAATAGCCCAAATATCATATTTGTTTAACAAGAAGTTCGCAACATAGTACATAAACTAAATACATAGTATTTTCCTCTTAAAATACAAATATAAAATGCACATATTATATATAGTATTAAAATTTTACTCCCACATTGAAAAAAAATCAAAGAAAATCAGGTCTAATGTAAAGTTTGGAGTTGTATTTAAATTGTGAGAAACTAAAGAAGAAATGCAGTTATCCACTGCATAGTGTCAGAGATGTAACTCATATTTACCATTATGAAACAAAAGGTACTTAAAGTTCATGTTTTTGTACGAGACTATTTTGATTGATTATGTATAACGTACAAATGAATATTATGATATTTTATCTCAATTATTCCAACTGTAATTAAATCAAATTATTTAAAATATGTGTAGTTTAAATAATAATAAAAATATAATTTAAACAAGTATATGAGAGTTAAAATATTATACACAAATTTAAATAGAATTACATAATATTACCGACATTTAATTTCACCTACATATTTTTTAAATATGATAGTTTTAAGAATATAAAGTGAAATAAATATTATATCAAAATTTTATGTTAAATAAGATTACACATATAATATTTTAACAAATATTTAGTAAGGAATATAAAGAATATTATAAAATATTTTTTTCTTAATGTAAAAATTAGTTCAAATTGCTGCAGGAGGAATGCATATTTTGGATTAAAATAATACAAATTATGCACTAGAGTTGTGAAAACAGTTGGGGATGGTCTTAAGTTTTTCGGATTCAACGATAAAAATTATTTTTTACCTTTAATTGAAATGGCCCAAACACTAGTTTGTGGTTGAACTAAGTGGTTCGATCTAGTTCAACAAACCCTACTTTCAATAAAAAAAAATTATACTTATTAAATTGTTCAAAAAAACTTACATTTTTACAATAAAAATATTACTTTTATTTAACTAATTATAAAAACAAGGAGTTAAATCATAAAAAATAAAAAAATATATAAAATATAAAATATAAAATAAAAAAAACTTAACAAAATGTCATACTATTTTATGAAAAGTTAGTATGTTTTTAACAATATAAAAAAAGAAAAATGATTTTTAACCAAGAAATTATCACATTTTTGCATCAAATTTAAAATAGAGGCACAGAAAAGTGCTGGAGCAAAGCAGGCACTCGATCCGAACGTTTCTTTTAGGTTTTTTAATTTTTTTGTGGAATCCGAAATGTTATATGTATGGATATATGCATATGGTGTATAGATTTTTTTTTTTTTTTCTTTTTGTCTGATAAAAAAATGGTACAACTTCTTATAAACAATTATTTTCTAGTTGTATTCCTTTGTTCATTTGGGCCATTAATTTGTTTTCAAATATATTGGACTCAAAAGTATTTTAATCAAAGTACTGTCGAGATATTAATAAATAATTAACATTAACTTTTCAAATACGAAATTTATTTTCTTTTCTGAAATATAGATAGTGAAATACTGTTTATAATGGAGGAATACAACTGTACAACACAAGTATTAATTAAGATGTAGTATTTAATTTTAAAAATAGCTAAAAGATACTTCACAACGACCACTAAATTATTAAGAATGTAAAGTTGGTCTCATTATTAAAATCTTAAATTCAAATTAACTCCCAACAAACATCACCTTAACCATTCCACTTGATGCCTAAATTTCTAAGTGAAAAGGCAAAGTAGTAGTTTTTACAAGGATATCAGTTCTGCTAAATCGTAAGCATTTTCCACCCATTTACTCTCTTTCTGTGCCACGCGTCCAACTCCAAATGGGCCGTTCAATATACAGCAGGGCCCCTACCCTCTTACTATCAAACCAAAACAAACCGTCCAATAACTCACCGTCACATTTGACATTGAACCAAACAAATCATTGCACAAAATGGTACGTTCCGGGTTTTTTATTCATCACAAAATATCACCTAAGGGAGTCTTTTGTTGTTCATGTCTAATTAATTTATAATATTATTTATTTAATTATAAAATATTTATATTTATAGAAAGATAAATATTTTTAAATAAAAATTATAAAAAATTTCTGCTTAAATTATTTTTTAATTATGGTATCTATTTTTATATGTAAATATATCAATATCTATCTATGTACTTAAGATATAATAAAATAATTTAGCTGATAGAGCAATGATTTTGATGTTGAAATTACACTTATTATTTTTTCAAGATATGTTGTATCATTATTATCTGTCAAAGTATGTTATTTGATTCTCTTTTTTGTTATCTTTTATTTTTCACTAAATTTTGTAAAAGTTTATAATATTTTTAATTTCATTATATATATATATATATATAATTAGTTCTATTTTCACAATCTTTAATTTGACATCTATACATAAATATTTAGCTATTAAATATAAAATATTTTTTCTTAAGTTCATTGTGATATATATAAAAGAAATACAATCTTAAATAGAAATGATCAAAATTTTCTTCTTAAACTTCTTTCTAATTATATATATATATATATTATTCTATATAAATTTATAGCAATATCTATCTATATATAAAATATAATAAGATAATTTGATTCATAAAGCAACAATTTTCAGTGTTAAAACAACATTTATCATTTTTCAAGCATTTAATTAATTTGATTCATAAGCTTTAATAATACGTTTTATTTTTTTGTGTTTGCTGATATCTTTTTTATGTTTTCGTCCTATTTTTTCCAAATTGATTTGAATTATGTTGCCATTCAATTGTTAATTGTTTTGGACTTGATTGAAACTGTACTATGTACAAACATATCATCTTTAAAATTGAAGTTAAAATATATGAGCATTTATTTGTGCACGGGATAAATTACATATATATATATATATAACATAGTCATATCATAATAAAATTAGAAATTCGAAAAACAAATAAGGTGAATAAATAGTGGCGGTTTATCTACAAATAAATCCACATGCATTCGAGATAATATTTGAATTTAACTCACTAAAAAACTACTTTCACATTTGGCATCCGTTTTCATCATGTTACTTCATTTTTTGCACCATTTTAAAAATTTTACACCACTTTTATAGTAGATTTTTTATTGCGCTACTTTTTTTTTTCTTTTCTTCTTTATATGATTATATATATTTTTTAATATTGAATATTGTCATTTTTTATCTCAATTATTCCAACTGAAATTAAACAAAGTTATTTAAAATCATATGATGTGTAATTTAAATAATAATAAAAATATAATTTAAATAAGTATATGAGAGTTTAAATATTATATACAAATTTAAATAGAATTACATAATATAAACTCGACATTCAATTTTATATATATATATATATATATTTGAATATGATAGTTTAAGAATATAAAGTAAAATAAATGTTATCTCAAATTTAATGTTAAATAAAATTACATATATAATATTTTTAACAAATATTTAGTAATAAAAATAAATATTAAAAATAAAGAAATTATAAAAATTATTGTGTAATATTATTTTTTTAATGGAGAAAGTAGTGCAAACTGTTGGAGATAGTATGTAAATTTTACGTTAAAGTGGTGCAGAATTTGCACTAGATTAATGCAAACTGTTGGAGATGATAATGAGTTTATTATCTATATATGTATATATAGAAGTAGACCTAGAAATCGTAAACTGTATTTTTTTGCCAAAATTAGTGGTTGCTAAAAAGTCTAAATAAAAAATTATTATATTATTATTTATTTTTATTTATTAAAAAGTCTAAATATATATTTTTTTATATAAATAATAATATATAAAATATTATAATTATACTTGAAAAATGATTCTAATTATTAATAAATATTCTTTAGTTTATAAAATATATACATATATTTTTATATATATTTATATATATAACATAAAAATTAAATTAATGATAATTATAATCAATAATATAATATATATATATATATATATAATAATTATGGAAAAAGATTCACCTTAAATTAGATAATTATTTTATTATCTTAAATAATAATATAATATTATATTTTTTCAAATTATATAATATAAAATATATTTCAATAAAATATATATACATAAATTTCTATATATATATATATATATATACATAACAAAAATAATATAAACCACACTTATATTTAATTTATTCAGAACATATAAGAAATAATATATATATATATATATTTATAATATATATATATATATTTATAATATATATTATATACATATTAAAAATTAAAAAAACATATATAGTTAAATATAAATTTCTATAAAATATATACATAAATTTCTATATATATATATATATTTACTTAACAAATTAAATATAAACGATACATTTAGAATATATATGAAATAATATATATATATATACATATTACAAAATAAAAAAATAAATTTTTTAAAGGAACGTCAGTGGGGCTCACGATTTTAAGTTTTTTTTCTTTTTTTAATTGTATATATTTATTTATGTATTATTACAATATATATATATATATATATATAGTATCTTTTTTTCCAAAAATTCAAATTATACATAATAATAATTAAAAAATATTCTTTAATTTAGATAAAAAAAATTATTATCTTAAATAACAGTATAATATTTTACGTTTTAAAATTATATAATTTAATAAAAATTTCTATAAAATATATACATAAATTGCTACATATATATATATATATATTTATTTACTTAACAAATAAAATATAAACGATACATTTAGAATATATATGAAATAATATATATATATTTATAATATATATTATATATACATATTACAAAAAAATAAATATTAAAGGAACGTCAGCGCCACTGACGTTTCTTTAAAACGTCAGTGGGGCTGACGATTTTTAGTTTTTTTTTCTTTTTTTTAAATTGTATATATATATTTATGTATTATTAAAATATATATATAGTATTTCTTTTCCAAAAATTAAAATTATACATAATAATAATGAAAAACTATTCTTTAATTTAGATAATTTTTTTATTATCTTAAATAACATTATAATATTTTACGTCTTAAAATTATAAAATTTAATATAAATTTCTCTAAAATATTTACATAAATGGCTATATATATATATATACACTTAACAAATAAAATATAAACAATACATTCAGAATATATATGAAATTATATATATATATATTTATAATATATATTGTATATACATATTACAAAATTAAAAAAAAAATCAACACTGACATTTCTTTTTTATTTTTTATTTGGATATTTAAAACGTTAGTGGGGCTCACGATTTTTTTCTTTTTTTGAATTGTATATATATAATATATATATTTATGTATTATTAATAAATATATATAAATAGTCTTTTTTTTCCAGAAATTCAAAATTATACATAATAATAATTAAAAAATATTCTTTAATTTAGATAATTTATTTATTATCTTAAATAATAGTATAATATTTTACTTCTTAAAATTATATAATTTAATATATATTTCTATAAAATATATATACATAAATTTCTATAGATATATATATTAATAATATTATATTTAGTTTCTGTTCAATAAATATAAAAAATGATTTCTAATAATATAAAGAATTATAATATAAATAACAAATATATATATATATATATATACATATATATCTTTATATGCATATATAAGTTCTTATATATATATGTGCTTTTATATATATATATATATATAGTGTTGGTGCGGTGTGTGTATATATATTTGTATAGATATGCATGTATGTATGTATATATAAATGGAGAGAAACATGTAATGTGCATATACATATAATTTGAAATTAAAAACGTCAGGAGGCCTGACGTTTTTAATTTCAAATTCAAAATGTGAGGCCCGGCAATGTTTTATCCAAAAAGTATCACCGGACCTGACGTTTTACCCTATTTTTAAAAATTGTTCCGAAACTAACCTATTTTATAATTGTTTTTTTTTTTTTTTTGCATTATTTTGGTCAAAAATAAAAACCCCAGTTTACAATATACTAATATTTCTCCCATGCACTATAATTTATAAAATAATAATATAATAAATTATTATACAAAAATATTAATGTATTTTTTAAATAAAATATATAATTAAAAAAATATTGTTTTAATAAAAATTATTTAAACTAAAAATATCTCATAATTTAAAAATATATTAAATATTAAAATATATCAAAATTAATTTATGAAAAAATATTTATTTTTAAAAATTAAGTTTTATTTTTTATATATGCAATATAGATATTAAATTTAAAGAAAGATAATTAATTTGATATACCTTTGAAAAAATCGTAGTTAAAATGAAAAAGTTATAAGCCTTAGAAAATTGAAGTGAAAACGCAAAAAAATAAAAAATATCTGACATAATAGAATACTTTTTAAAAATAGAAAGGTTACTTAAGCAAAAAAATGATTTTTTTTAAAGTTTTTTGAATTGTCCTACTTTTATATAGTTATAGGTTAGGTCATCAATATGCGAACTGATACAAAATTTAGAGGACATGAATTCTACTGTTTAACTAAAAATAAAATAATTACATGTTATTCTCTAATTTCTTATCATTATTTTTATAAAAAATTTAATTTAATGATATATATAAATAATAATCCATATTAATTGTGATCGTTTATGTTAACTAAGATTCTATAATTTTGAGTAGAGATTGATAATTAATAATTAATATATATTGCATGATAATGTAATTTATTAAAGTTGATATGGAAATAATAATTATTATATTGAAAATTACACAAATTAAAACGTATTATTATTATTATTATTTTAAAAGTAATTAGGGTAGATTATTTGTATTCAAATATGTTTTTCATTTGATAATCCTCCTTCATTAGTTGGTTTATTGTCATTATAAATAAGTTATTTTATGTAGTATCATAATCACACAATTGCATCATTCTTTTATATAATTTAACTTTGATAAGTTGGAAATTGTGTATGATTTTAATTGGTAACATTGTATTTTTAATACAATTTATTCTTATGCAGCCTATATTTCTTATTTATTTCATTTTTCGACAAGAACTACTCCTTTTGTATTTATGTGGTTATTTACAGCAAATTATGAATAGTTTCTAATTAAAAAGATATTACAAGAAATAATTGAATCTAAAACTAGTTGAGCTAGTGTCAAATCCAACACCCTGCGTAAGAGGGGTATTTTATGAGCTGAAAATTAAGAAAATACTTAATTAATAATTAAGCCCAGGTGAAATAGGATTAAAGAGAGAGAAAGGCATGGACAATGAGCATTATTCATGTTGGTGACATTGAGCGGGCGGAAGGCAAGGAGAGAGAGAAAAGGATTGGCAAACTCAAAACAATTTGGATAGAAAGGAATTGAAGTCATAAGAGAAGATGGCGCACAGATTCCATAGCAGAATCGGAAGACCTTTTAGATTTACTCTTTCTTTTCTGTTTTGATTTTTATGTATACTATTTTTATCATTTTGATTATTAGATACACAATTTGTGATTAA
Organism: Caryopteris x clandonensis; assembly: GCA_028749325.2. Taxonomy (NCBI): domain Eukaryota; kingdom Viridiplantae; phylum Streptophyta; class Magnoliopsida; order Lamiales; family Lamiaceae; genus Caryopteris; species Caryopteris x clandonensis. Next base: position 6,528,374 of record JAPYKT020000013.1, read on the forward strand.
ATTTTTGTATTCCGTTTTAGAGATATTTAAACTCTACATATATTGATTATGGTTTAATTATTGTTATGATAATTTCTTCGTTTTTATTCTAAATGATATTTATTTTAATTATCAAATTACGTAAGACTGTCTCATAGAGATTGATAACCTTTATTAGAATTTTGATACGTTCATCGCTAGGAAATATTTTTCAATCTGTAATTGTTGTTAATTATTTTCCATCGGTAGCATCTAATGATTTATTCATTAGAAATATCATAATTCAGGATTAATTGGATCGAGCTTGTGTATTCAATAGTATGTCTACCCTTTTGTCCTAATTTGAATGTGTTTAATGAATTAAATCCAAAGAGTTTATTTTGGGATGTTCAATTAAATAGGTTAATCTAAAAGCTTATTTAGATTAATTAAACTTAAGGAAAAATACAAATTAACAATAACTCAGGGGTAGAAATTCTAGAGTTTAGTTAGAGAGATTGTCACAATAATTCGAAAGGTAATCAACAGTAAGAAGATAACTGAGCTAAGAACTGAAACGTGTTTAATATTTGAAAAACTCGTCTTTTTTATTCTCTTTTTTTTTTTTTTTAGAATATTAGTTTCTATGATTAATTAAAATCAACTAACCCCACTCCATTTATTTTACTCATGAATTGATATAAAAAAAACACACACACACACACACAAATAATTCGACTGTTTTCTATAGGAACGATCCTTACTTTCCACTACTACAAAATATTAAAGGAAAGCGAGGTAAATTAATTAATTAATTTTAACAGGTAAATTAATTAATTAATTTTAACGTGTCGTAATAGCACGGTCAAACTTAGTATTATATCTAATTATAACTAAAAAATCTATAATTGGAGATATTCTTTCTTATGAATTAATATGTTATAATTTTATTATTATAGTATTAAATAATTTTACTTTATTACAATTTCTCTGAACATCTTTTGAATTTCACGGGTTATACACCAGTTTATACTAGAATGAACATCAATTTAATTTTAATGTGGGCTGGCACTCCTAAAAAAGTCCTCACATTCTCCACTTTTTTACACATAATGCCTTCATATATGACACACTATGTGCATTAATTTCTCACCCAATAAAATTTAATCTTAAAAATTCAATGCACAATGATTATTTACTCAAAAAAAATAAAAAGATTAATAACATAATAATATGTCATTTAGTTCTTTCATAATTAAATATTAAATTACTTCAGATTCGTTTAAAGCCGAGTTATCACCCACTTTATTAAAACTAATTTCTAACAATTCTTCACATGAGTGACAACTAATTTATACATGTATGCAGACACATAACCCAATCATCAAGAAACATTATTGAACCAAAAAAGATAATTTGTGGCGTTGAACCTTCTACAGTCAATATCATCAGGTATACCGACGGCTTAATGCATGTTATGTCTTGAACTACTCCATCGAAGTATGTAGCAAGTTAATATTATTAACACAATAAGATCTCAATGTCTTTTGTTCTCACATTTATGGTTGTTTTGGTTGTGGACAACCTTCTTCATTCACAAATATTTCTTCAAAGCATACTTCTCACTTGTACAAATAAAGATGTATCTTATTTGAGGCTCAAGAATCAATTAACTTGAATCCAAAATGATGCTTGTTTTTTAGGCGCCCAAAAATATTTTTAGCTTATACATTATAAATAATGTTTGATATTTCTATCAAAGTTGATTAGTAACTCAATGTAAGGTTCGAATCTCTTGTTTCCAAATAGTGTGGTTTCAAATCTAACTAATGCCATGTACATTCGATTTTTTGCTTTAGTGATGTCAGTTTACTTGCCCCCTTTCTCAAACAAAAACAAAATAATAATAATAAAAAAGGAGTTAATTTTATGTTTTACTTGTTATGATAGGCTTGTTGGATTTAACTTTCTAGGATTCTTTAAAATAATAATAATAATAATAATAATAATAATAATAATAATAATAATAATAATAATAAAAGCTAATAAAGAATGAAAATATAAATTATCTATTTGCAGAAGAGAAAAAAATTGACCTCTTTAATCAAAGACGCAGACTTAATTATTACTTTTACATCGAAAATATATTAAGTTGTCACGTAATTATTTACATAAAAAAAGTATATTGTTTATTTGCGAAAGAAAAAATTGACTTCCTTGATCAAAGAAGCACATTCGATTAATACTTTTACATTCATAAAATATTAGCTAAGTTGTATTTGTAGACACACTAATTTTAATGTCCAATTAAACTGTGCCATGTTAAATTATTTATATTGAAACTTAATTTAATATTTAATATTTAATTTTTGAAATTATCTAAATTTAATTCTTAAATTAAGTAGTCAATTTGTCAACCGAGGCACTTTATGTGTCAAGATCTTAAGATATAATCCATTCAAATTTTATAAAGATCACAAAGATGTTGCATAGATATCAAATTGTGGAGGACCAATCACATTGATATATTCTACTTCTACATGCATCAAGGCTCCTCGCTCTACAACTATTTAATTAGATGTCGATTTTCAACCATAATGGTCACGACAATAAAAGTTGAATAACTCCAGAGTAAAGGTGGAATCAAGAAGTTCTGTGAAGGGAGCCAAGGCGTTCATTGTGGAGGTCCACATAATACAATATTCAATATGAGGTCAAGCTGCTAAGTCCCTTACATTAGTGTTGTCAGAGTCAAATTTTGTTGGCATTCTTCAAGGCACTCAAAGGCGTTTCTTGTGGAGATCACTAGAAATAACATTCAATTCAAAATAAAGCTATCAAGCTTTCGAAGTAAAATTAAAGACGTTAAATCCATTCCAAGAGAAGAGAAGATCAAGTTATCAACTTCATCATCAGATACAAAAGAAGAATTAGAGAAAAAAATAGACATTGGAATCACATATATTCATATTTGATTAATTAAAATATTAACTTGTGCACTTTTTTGTGTTTTCACGAAATAAATTTTCCAAAAATAGGACACACATAGTCGGACAATCTCAATCACTCATTTCTTCTCTCAAGAAGTAAATGAAGCCCATGATAACCCTTGAAGAGAAAATCTCCAATCTAATAACAGCAGTCAAAGGGCTCACCGAACATGTTCAAGCACGTGAAACTTTGACCACAAAGTTAATGAATAAGCCAGACAATATTGATACAAATCACATGGTAAATGAACAAGTTGAGAATCATTACAAATTTGAGAATTTCACAAAGGAACAATCAAGTGAATATGAAAGTTGTCACTCAAAATGTTGCAGGTCTCATCAGATGGGGTAATTCCGACCAATCAACTGAAGGAGCTCATCTTTGACTTACACATATCCATGCACAACAAAGACAGACAATTGGAAAATGCCAATGACCACCAACCCCAAAGTTTTAGAAGTTTGATGGTAAAAGCAACACAAAGCAACATAAGACTCACTTAATAGAACTCTGCAATGATTTTGGAACATATGGAGATCACATGATAAAGTAATTCGTCCACTATTTGAAAGAAAATATTTTTGATTGATACACCAACTAGGAGGCTAATTTGATCGACAGTTGGGAGTACTTAAAACAAGAATTTTCAACCGCTTCTACAATATTAGACATATGGTCAACGTATTCAAATTCACAAATTCTCACCAGTAGGAAAATAAACATGATGTTGAATACATCAATCGTTAGAGAAATTTAAGTCTAAACTACAAAGATCGACTATCTAAGGCTTTAGCCATCATGATGGGTGTTCAAGGAATGCAGTGTGGCCTCCGCTATATCCTTCAAACAATTCTATCAAATTTCTTAGAAGAATTGGCCATTTGAACTCGTGATATTAACTTGAGCATGTATGCAAGTGAGTCAATAGTTCATCAATCCAAGAGCATCATGAAAAAGAAGTAGCTGAAATGAGGGGCAAAGCTGATGCCAATACTCCAAATGAAGAAAATCAAATTCCCAAATGCTTCTTGATACTAGCTTAAACTGTCTATGATGCTCCTTGGTGTAAGCAAAAACTATGTATGTCCCTTAAATCAAATCTAATCTAAAGTTCCTTAACAAGAGTTGAAATTGTCTACAATGTTCCCGGAACGAGTCAAAACTATCTAAAGTCCCAAATTCAAATCAAAACTCTTCACACGAGTTTGAAACATCTACAAAAATCAAATTAAAGTCAGGGTTTTTTTTAACACAAGTTAAAAATGTCTACAAGTCCAAATTCAAGAACTCATTGATAAGTCTAAACTATTTACAAATTAAAATTATAGAACTCCTTGATACAAGTATAAATTGTCTATCAAATTCAAACCCAAATTCAAATAAAAGCTCATTAATATGAGCATAAACTATCCATATGCTTCGAATAAGTGCCAGAAATTATTCGAGATTCATTCACTCCAAGATGCATCATCCGTGAACAAGTCTCCAGGAGACATTTTGTACATACAAATTTTGATATCCAATTAAATTGTGCTTGTTAAATTATATATTAAATATCAATTTTATATTTACTATTTTAATTTTGAAAATTATGTAAGTGTAATTCCTAAATTAAGTGTCAATTTAATGATATTTTAGTATATTGTAAAAGGTGGAGAATTCCCCTAACTTGCATTCAAGTTGTTCTTCATGAAAGTGCACATATTTAATATGAGATCAAGGTTATAAGCCCGTCATATTGGTGTTGTCAAAGTCAAATCTTGTTCTAGTTCTTTTGGGCACTCAAAGGCGTTCTTGTGAAGATCACTAGAAATAACATTCAATTCAAAATCAAGCAATCAAGCTTTCAAATTAATATTAAAGAAGTCATATTCAATCCAAGTGAGAACAAGATCAAGTTCTCAACTCCACCATCAAATCTAAAAATCAATCAAGAAGTCGATTTGAAAGGAAGAATCATAGAAAAATAGAGATTGTAATCACATATTTTCATATTTGATTCAATCCATGTTCTAAAATCTGCTAGGCGTCAGTCGGGCAGCACGGTAGCGCATTGCGCCTAGGGCACCCAGGCGGGCACATTAAAATCAATTAATTTACAGTATAAATTAGACAATTTGTAATAAATTACTGATACATCAAATTTGACCAATAATAATCTAAATTCCAAACCTTCTAAAACCAAAAAACATCATAACAAGATAATATGCAAAATTTCATAATATCATAATATAATTTAAAAGGTCAAAACATGTCACTTGCAGATTATAGGCACATTAGACGGAGGCTGAGAAGTGGCATTGATGGCTACAAACGGGGCCGACAAAGTGAGTCTGGACTTTGGAGTCGTGAGTAAGTCTCGACTCTTGCATAAACCTAGTGGCTAGGACTTGAAATTTTAAAAATACGGTTTGGGGGGAAAAATAGAACAGCAAATGTGTAGTGAATTGTTGTAACTTAATTTTGAAAAATAGAAGATTTATAAAAAAAAAAAAAGAAGGAAAAATCCTAGGCGGCTGTGCACCCTAGTCGGGCCCCTAGACAGATCCAGGTGGTGCCTAATTACCTGTTTGTATTTATTAGCTGATTTGGGGCTTTCAATTTGGCCTAGGAGCGCTTTTAAAAGGTTTTTTTTTCAAAATAATACAAAAAAAAAAAAAATTTACGAAATAGGCATGTTTTGGAACAGATTTTAAAAATAGGTAAAACATCACCGGCGGTGACGTTATTTCAAAAAAACGTCACCGGAGGTGACGATTTTAAATTAAAATGAAAGAACGTCACCTAAGGTGACGTTCTTGCTTTTATCATATAATTTCATATACACATACATGATATACATGCATATATATATATATATATATTATATATATATAGAGACTGACATATATATATATATATACATATATATACATATATATATAACCAGTATTATATATATATATATTTTTTTTAAATGTATATTCTTATTAATATATATATATAATATATTTTATTTATTCAGTAAATATATCAAAATAAATATTAAAATATAATTAATAAAATTAAAAAATTATAAATTTATTTAAGATAATAAAAAATATTTAAATTTATTTTTATAATATATATATTATATATATATGTATTTATAAAATTATTATTTATAAATAAGAATATATATTTTGAATATGTATATATATATATTTTTATTTATTAAGTAAATATAAAAAGAAATTATATATATAATAATAATAATATATGTAATAATAATAATATATAAAAATATTTATTAAATTAAATAATAATTTTTTATTATTAATTAATATCTTTAAATTAATAAAAAAATATATAATAATAATAATATATAAATTTATATATATATATTCGGATATTATATATATTATTATTTATAAATATATATTTTATAAATAAATATATATATGTGTATATATAACCTATAATATATATAACTAAAAACGTCACCTTAGGTGACGTTTATTGTTTTTTTTAATTTCGTATTATTATTATATGTATATAATTTATTTTGAATATATATATATTTTTATTTATTAAGTAAGAATATATATTAAATTATAAATTTTAAAAGTAAATTATTTATTAAGTAAAAATATATATTAAATCATAATTTCAATTAAGTTAACATTTTTTTAATTTTTTTTATTATATATAGATATATATTTATAAAATATATATATATATATTCTAAATATATTTATTGAATATTTATATTTATATATATATTTTATTTATTAAGTAAATAAAAGTAATTGAATAAACGTTAGATTTTGAGAAAACGGCAAGATGACATTTTTTTATTTGTTTTATATATTATATATAGATATATATAATTTTATTTATTAACTAAATATATAAAATATATATTAAGTAACATCATAATAATTTACTTTTGAAATTTATGATTTAAGATGAAAAAATTATAATTTAAAATAAAATATAATTGAATTGTCGTTATTTCTTTATTCCAATCAATCATTTTTTTTTTCAGTTTTCAGACTCTCATCAATTGTCAGTTTTTACAGAGTCATGTGAATTGAATTCAGCTTTTTAGCGTGCACGTCTTCTGAAATTATATTAAAATCTGTATTGCAGAGTCTCGTAATTGTGTCGATGACAAATTTCCAATAAAGATTTATTGTTTTGTTTTTTGTGTTTTTTTAGGATATATTTATTCGGTATAATAGTTTGTTGTTGTGTTATATATATGTTATATAATAATAATGAACTTTATTTATTAAATTATTTCATAATTTTTACAAACTTAAGATACCTATATATCACTCTATACAATAATTAATACAATAATACCATTACAATACTCATGAAAGTCCAACATTTGAAATAGCAATCATAGCTAAACCAATTCATTTTATTGCCTAGTCGAGGAAGATGGTCCACTGACGACATCATTATCTTCAAAATTGAAAAGCTTCTCAAGTTGGTCGAAGAATGGCTCATCATCCATTAGGTATGCAATTGTATTTGTCATTTTGGGATCACGATCCTATAAATGTAAGAATAAGTAATAGAAGCGTGAAATATATATTTACAATGAAGAAAATAAATGATTGCTTAAAGTATAGAGAAAATTACCCATAAACGCCAACAATAGTCTTTATGGTTTATATACCGTCTTTCACCAACCATACGAACTCCGGCCGTCATTATCATTTTTTTGAACGTGTAGTGACGCGATTGTAGCAAATCAACCCGCCTTTTCACATCAGCGTAAGAGAAGTTACGCTCCTTGAATTGGTTCTTCAACACATTTCTTACGTTCAAGAGTATCCACAAGCACGGTCTCCATTTCCTTTGTCCAGTTGGTGTTCGAGTAGAACTGAGCTTCACACATGTTATAGCATTTTGATTGTGGAGGAAGAGGAGAGAATTCTAGGGGATGATCCATATTTGTAGGTAAGTAAAATCACGCAGCACACACATATTTATAATGGTTTCTTCCTGGGTCCCTTAATTTTTTTTTTTTTTTTTTGCTTTTGGGCATAAAGTTACTAAAATTGTTGATGGGACGTTTGTATTCATTTCATATTAACATATAAAAAAAATGTAGAAATCATACATAAATGAAAGCAGGTAAATGATATTGACATATATATATATATATATATATATATATTTGATACTTCAATAATTTATATATATATATATATATTGGTTTCTTTTTGAGGTGACGTTAAAAAAAAATTCAAAATTAAATTACACATATATCAAACCATGAAACTCGACATATAACATGGTTTTTTCCCTTTAACATAATCACTTACATTACACAAATCTTCATAAGGTTTGTAGATGATATTAGAAATCTTCAGATGGTGAGCTTGCTTGTTGAGTTTCTTGTGTTTGCAATGTTTGAGAATGTCGAAGAGGTTGTTGACTGGTTCCTTCTCCTTGTGGATGAGCATGTCTTCTCCTAGCATGTTGTCTACTCGTGCTTGAGGCCAATCCATCTCATTCGGAATTCGCGACCTTCGATTTCTTCCTCGGCGATAAATATTTCTTAAAGTGGTGTTATGAAATAACTGAAAATCAGGCTCATCCCAATATTCCTCCCCTAAATAGGGTTGGAATGCAGCAGCATATGTTCGCTTGTAGTTTACCAAGCGATAATACGGTTGCACAAATGAAGTAGCATTAATTCGTAAATCAGCGCATACACTCATCACATACGAACATGGAATACTATATATAAGGTCCACTTGCCGCAAGAGCAGTCTCTAGTAGAAAGCCTAACAGCATGCATGTGGCCCCCTTTGCCTGGTCTTGGTTTCGTGACCACCATAGCAGATTGCTCATGGTAATCGATCTGGGTAACCACATGACCCACAGACATATGCGACCAATACTGATATTTTGAATGAGCAAAATCAGTATATGATTTGATTTCATTCATAACACTGTTATGCTTAATGATTTGGTGTTCAGATCCAGCACGCCAACACAGATCTTTCAATTGCACATCTTTAAAATGCGAATTGAAATTTGAACAAACATGTCTCAAACAAAAACGACTCACTCCATGTGGGGCATTAAATGTTGGTATTGACTCGATTGCACTTAAAAGACCTGCATTTCTATCTGAAATAATGCACATCTGAGCCCTCCCACGTATGACGTACTTGCAAATCAAATCCAAAAACCACTTCCAAGATTCAAAATTCTCCTCGTCTACAATAGCAAATGCTAGGGGAAATATCTGTTTGTTTCCGTCCACCGCAACGGCTATCAGCATTTTATGTTTGTATTTTGTGTATAGATGTGTCCCATCAACACTGATAATCGGTGGACAGTACTTGAACCCAGTATAACAAGGCTCGAACGCCCAAAAAACATATTTGATAATCTTTTTATGTGGGACGTTGGTGTCATGGTGTTTCCACTCTACAATGGTGCCCGAGTTCCACTTTTGCAATGCACCCAAAAACTTAGGCAGCTTTCTTACGGAGCTCTCCCATGTCCCGTAAGTGTTCTCAATCGCCCGTCTAATACCATGCCATGCCTTCTGATATGAAATCGAGTATCCGGTTGCGTTTTTAACGTCTGCTTGTGCCTCAGACACGCTGATTGCAGGATTGACCCGAACATTTTCCTTAATCAAGAAAGCTACGAAATTTTTGTCCAGGTTGCGATGATCAGAAGATATATCATTCATATAACATCTATGATCTCCACCATATTTGGTTATTTTGAACATCCCCAGTTTTTGCTTAAATGATGCCCTAACATACCAAGGACACTCTTGAGAAGGAGTACTGTGTTGACATTTGAGAACTAAAAGGAGGGGTTTACTTTCGACAACTCGAAACTGACGTCTGGCATGTCGTATAGAGAAATCCTTAATCGCTGCAACGAAAGCGTTCTTATCCCTGAATAACATGTCCTTCTCAATTATCCCCCGGCTAGGATCGTAAAACTTTCCCCACGAAGACGTAGGATTATGCATGGAGTCAGCTGCAACTTCGGGTCCACTCATTGTGTAAAATGGAATGTTGGAGTCGCAGTCGATATTGATTGTTGCTTCGACACCGTCGGAATTTACATTAGCTGCAGTAACATCTTCTTCGTCTACTACTGCTTCATTGTCATCCAAATTTTCATCTGAATTTTCAACTTCCGTTTCAGATGAGGAAATTGGACCTAAGGAGTCCGCACAAGGGTCCGTGTCTTCTGTATTGGCCGTATTACTAGGACCAATTATATCTTCAGGTTCATTCCTAGTATTACTAGGACCAATACTGATATTTTGGACACTACATTCTTCCCTTAATAAAGTGTTTGTGAAAGCAAGGTTCTCCAATCCCTGTGTGATTTCGGGCACGTAATCACAAGGGTTAGTTAAATCTTGGAATGATGTCGTGGGCACATCCTGTTCGGACAGCAACGACATATAATATCCCCACTCTTGGCTCATAAGCATACCTTCATGTTCGCTAAGATTTTCACATGGTTCTTTCTCAACGAATATGTCCATAGAGTTTATTCCATCATTAGGATCTAGGAAGAACCTAAGATTATCGTCAGTCTCAATCTGAACTACAGACTCTATAATATTATTGTGACCGTATATTTCCCCCCATTTAGTGAAAAGTTTCACATGAAACTGGTCTTTAGCCACACCAACATATTGATAAATTAGATCTTTCAATGCAGATAATTCTGTATTTCGATCAATTCGTGTGTAACCAATGGGCGCAGAACTATACAATACTTTTCCGCTTTCCTGTATAATTTCGCCTCCGCAATAAACTCTAATTGCAACTCTTCGTTGACTCGCCATTGATCGAAAGTGATATATATATGTACTTTTTCACTGTGGAATATATTAATTCAAAAGAAAAATGAAGAACAAATAAAATAAATATTACATTATTTAAACAAACAAACAACATATGTATGAAAAGCATGTTAAATAATGCATTAAATTTCACAACCAATATACATTTACAAGGAATATACATCACTCTGTGAATGATCATTTTCGGGTACATTTTCTACAACATTATTATCATCCACGAATTCTATATCAACATTTTCATTATCTACTGGATCCTGCCACATATTCAAGCCAGGGGTGACATCTATAAGATCTAATATGCGTGATCGCATCATATTTACGTGATTAAAGTTAGTCGTACTCTCTTGTTGGATAATATCATTTTGGTGTCTTTCATTATCCAATTGAGCACGTAACTCATTCACCTCATTTTGTAGGGCGTTTATATGCCCGTCTCTAGCCCCAAGCTGCTCTATTATATTATTTTTTTCCGTTGTCATGCTACTTATAGTACCACGTAGTAAGTTTATTTCATTCCCTAAGACTTCTTCTTGTTGCCGAGCACGACCTTGTAAAACAGAAATACGGTTAGATGACCACTCCAATTCAACTCGGGACATCTTTACACGTCGCCGTAATTTCTGTATTTCTTGGTCTTGCATGTTGGAAATCACTTTTGCAGCAACATCTTTTATCCTCAATTCCTCTATGTCTTCATTTACTTGTTGATTACATATTCTTAATTGCACCAAACTTGTTGATTTTTTAACGATAGACCTATAAACTTTGTATGTGATTTTCCTATTGGCTCGTGTGGAAGTTGATGCTGATGACCTTGATGTTGAAGCCATACCTATCAAACATAATTTGTAAGGGTTATTATAGTATTTAAATTTAATTTTTTGTTAATATCCTATAATAATATATTAAATATTTTAATAACGTGTACTTAGTCAACATAACCGTCCGTAAATCATAACAAGTTAAAACATACAGTACATGGAACAATAAAAACATATTCATTTTTAAATAAAACAACCTTGATAAATACAACAAAATAATTAACTTGGCGTGTAAATCAATACACAAATATTATTGAAAATTATGCACATATGAATGTATATACGAAAACAAATAAACATTCACTTATGATGTATATGTATACTAACCTTAGTAACGTCACCTTAGTTGACGGTTTTTTAAAACGTCACCTTAGATGACGTTTATTTATTTCTAATTTCTTTAATTTCGAATATATATATTTATATATTATTATATATATATTATTTCTTTTCAATATATGAATTAATAATTAGAAATGAATATTTAATTTTAAAAAAATTATTATCTTACATACAATTTTATAAATATTTTTATATATTATTATATATATATATATTTATAATTCTCGTAATACATGCATTAAAATTTTGGATGCATTATTTGCATGCATTATTTGAAGAAGACAATGTTACATCAACTTCTTTCTGCTTTTTTTCAAACATGCATTAAATTTGGCGTGACTTTTTCTTCGCAGAAATTTGTCGTGACTTCATTAATTTTGCAGCCTTTGCAGAAAAGACTTTTTGACTCCATTGCAGGAGCTGGTGTGCAGAATTGAATGATTGGAGATAACCACGCTTAGCCTTATCTTTTTCATGACCACACTTACTATTTCGACGTTGATTAATTTCTTAATTTTTTATTTATTTTCACATATATATATGTATATATTTATATATTATTCTTATTATTATTATATATATTAATACTTTATTTTAAAAATATGAATTAATAATAAAAATATTTTTTTAATTAACCTTAAATAAAATTAAATTATTTCACTTTTTAAAATTATAATTTAAAATATATTTTTATATATATACTTATTAAATAAAAATTAGTATACATATTCTAAATAAATAATATATATATGTAATAATAATACATAAATATATATATATATATATATATAAAAATTGAAATAACATCTCCTAAGGTGACGTTTTTACATATATGTATCTTATATCTATTATATATATATATATATTTATTTATAATACATACACATATATATTTATAAATAATAATATATGTAATATCCGAATATATATATATAAATATATAAATTCAAATATTTTTATTATATTAATATAGGTATTATTAATTTAAAAAATATGAATTAATAATAAAAAATTATTATTAAATTTAACAAATTTTTTTTAATTTATCTTAAATAAAATAAAATTATTTCACTTTTTAAAATTATAATTTAATATATAGTTTTATATATTTACATATTAAATAAAAATATGTATACATATTCTAAATAAATAATATATATATGTAATAGTAATACATAAATATACATGTGTAATAATAATACATAAATATATATATATATATATATATATATATCAAAATCAAATTGAAATAACGTCACCTAAGGTGACGTTTTTACATATATGTATATTATATCTATTATATATATATATATTTATTTATAATACATATATAAATATATATATTTATAAATAATTATATATGTAATATCCGAATATATATATATATATAAATATATAAATTCATATATTTTTATTATATTTATATATATATTATTAATTTAAAAAATATGAATTAATAATCAAAAATTATTATTAAATTTAATAAAAAAATTAATTTATCTTAAATAAGATTAACTTATTTCACTTTTTAAAATTATAATTTAATATATATTTTTATATATTTACTTATTAAATAAAAATATGTATACATATTCTACATAAATAATATATATATGTAATAATAATACATAAATATAAATATATATATATATATATATCAAAAAAATTTGAAATAACGTCACCTAAGGTGACGGTTTTAAATATATGTATATTATATCTATTATATATATATATATATATTTATTTACAATACATATATATATATATTTATTTATAAATAATAATATATGTAATATACGAATATATATAAATATATAAATTCATATATTTTTATTATATTTATATATATATTATTAATTTAAAAAATATGAATTAATAATAAAAAATTATTATTAAATTTAACAAATTTTTTTAATTTATCTTATATAAAATTAAATTATTTCACTTTTTAAAATTATAATGTAATATATATTTTTATATATTTACTTATTAAATAAAAATAAGTATACATATTCTAAATAAATAATATATATATATGTAATAATAATACATAAATATATATATATATATATATATATCAAAAAAAAAATTGAAATAACGTCACCTAAGGTGACGTTTTTACATATATGTATATTATATCTATTATATATATATATTTATTTATAATACATATATATATATATATATTTATTTATAAATAATATTATATGTAATATCCGAATATATAAATATAAATATATAAATTCAGATATTTTTATTATATTTATATATATTATTAATTTAAAAAATATGAATTAATAATAAAAAATTATTATTAAATTAAATTAATTTTTTTTCATTTATCTTAAATAAAATTAAATTATTTCACTTTTTAAAATTATAATTTCATATATATTTTTATATATTTACTTATTAAATAAAAATATGTATACATATTCTAAATAAATAATATATATATGTAATAATAATACATAAATATATATATATATATATATATATCAAAAAAAATTGAAATAATACATTTAGGTGACGTTTTTACATATATGTATATTATATCTATTATATATATATTTATTTATAATACATATATATATTTATAAATAATAATATATGTAATATCCGAATATATATATAAATATATAAATTCATATATTTTTATTATATTTATATATATATATATATATATTATTAATTTAAAAAATATGAATTAATAATCAAAAATTATTATTAAATTTAACAATTTTTTTTAATTTATCTTAATTAAAATTAAATTATTTCACTTTTTCAAATTATAATTTAATATATATTTTTATATATTTACTTATTAAATAAAAATATGTATACATATTCTAAAAAAATAATATATATTTGAAATAATAATACATAATTATATATGTATATCAAAAGAAATTGAAATAACGTCAGCTAAGGTGACGTTTTTACATATATGTATATTATATCTATTATATATACATATATTTATTTGTAATACATATATATATATTTCTAAATAATAATATATGTAATATCCGAATATATATATATATATAAATTCATATATTTTTATTATATTTAAATATATATTATTAATTTAATAAATATGAATTAAAAATAAAAAATTATTATTAACTTTAGCAAAATTGTTTTAATTTATCTTAAATAAAACTAAATTATTTCACTTTTTAAAATTATAATTTAATATATATTTACTTATTAAATAAAAATATGTATACATATTCTAAATAAATAATATATATATGTAATAATAATACATAAATATATATATATATATATATCAAAAAAAAATTGAAATAACGTCACCTAAGGTGACGTTTTTACATATATGTATATTATATCTATTATATATATATATTTATTTATAATACATATATATATATATATATATTTATAAATAATAATATATGTAATAGCCGAATATATATATATATATATATATATAAATTCATATATTTTTATTATATTTATATATATATATACTATTAATTTAAAAAATATGAATTAATAATCATAAATTATTATTAAATTTAACAAAAAAAAATTTAATTTATCTTAAATAAAATTATATTATTTCACTTTTTAAAATTATAATTTAATATAGATTTAGTTATTAAATAAAAATATGTATACATATTCTAAATAAATAATATATATGTAATAATAATACATAAATATATATATATATATATATCAAAAAAAATTGAAATAACGTCACCTAAGGTGACGCTTTTACATATATTTATATTATATCTATTATATATATATTTATTTATTATACGTATATATATATATATTTACAAATAATAATATATGTAATATCCGAATATATATATATATATATAAATATATAAATTCATATATTTTTACATATATATTTATATATATTTATAAATAATAATATATGTAATATCCGAATATATATATAAATATATAATTCATATATTTTTATATATTTACTTATTAAATAAAAATATGTATACATATTCTAAATAAATAATATATATATATGTAATAATAATACATAAATATATATATATATATCAAAAAAATTGAAATAACGTCACCTAAGGTGACGTTGTTACATATATGTATATTATATCTATTATATATATATTTATTTATAATACATATATATATATAAATAATAATATATGTAATATCCGAATATATATATATAAATATATAAATTCATATATTTTTCTTATATTTATATATATATTATTAATTTAAAAAATATGAATTAATAATAAAAAATTATTATTAAATTTAACAATTTTTTTTTTAATTTAACTTAAATAAAATTAAATTATTTCACTTTTTAAAATTATAATTTAATATATATTTTTATATATTTTCTTATTAAATAAAAATATGTATACATATTCTAAATAAATAATATATATATGTAATAATAATACATAAATATGTATATATATATCAAAAAAAATTGAAATAAGGTGACGTTTTTACATATATGTATATTATATCTATTATATATATATATATATTTATTTATAATACATATATATATATATATATTTATAAATAATAATTTATGTAATATCCGAATACATATCTATATATATATAAATATATAAATTCATATATTTTTATTATGTTTATATATATATTATTAATTTAAAAAATATGAATTAATAATCAAAATTATTATTAAATTTGACAATTTTTTTAATTTATCTTAAATAAAATTAAATTATTTCACTTTTAAAATTATAATTTAATATATATTTTTATATATTTACTTATTAAATAAAAATATGTATACATATTTTAAATAAATAATATATATGTAATAATAATACATAAATATATATATATATATATCAAAAAAAATTGAAATAACGTCACCTAAGGTGACGTTTTTAAAAAACGTCACATAAGGTGATGTTTTTACATATATGTATATTATATCTATTATATATATATATTTATTTATAATACATATATATATATATATTTATAAATAATAATATATGTAATATCCGAATATATATATATATAAATATATAAATTCATATATTTTTATTATATTTATATATATATATATTATTAATTTAAAAAATATGAATTAATAATCAAAAATTATTATTAAATTTAACAAATTATTTTTAATTTATCTTAAATAAAATAAAATTATTTCACTTTTTAAAATTATAATTTAATATATATTTTTATATATTTACTTATTAAATAAAAATATGTATACATATTCTAAATAAATAATATATATATATATATATATATCAAAAAAATTGAATTAACGTCACCTAAGGTGACGTTTTTACATATATGTATTATATATATATTTATTTATAATACATATATATATATTTATAAATAGTAATATATGTAATATCCGAATATATATATATATATATATAAAGTTAAATGTTATAATTTTATTTAAGATAATAAAAAATTATTATATTAAATAATAATTTTTAATTATTAATTCATATTGTTAAAATAAATAATATATATATAATATAAAAATATATATACACTAAAAAAATTAAATAAATATATACTGACACATGCATTTACAGATATAAATATCTACGGACACATCACATACATCAACTAAAGTCATTACTAAAGTCATTAAAGCATTTAAAAAAAGTTTGAAAAGTCATTGATGCATTTATAAAAAGTTTAAGTCATTACTAAAGTTATTAAAGCATTTAAAAAAAGTTTGAAAAGTCAATGATGCATTTATAAAAAGTTTGCAGAGATTTGGCGTGAAGTAATAAATGAAGCATGCATATATCAAATCAACTGTAACATTTTACACTTATATAATGACAACTTTATCTCCCTTCTCTTCACGTTTCATTGCATTTTCCTTCTTCAACTTTCTTCGTCCATTTTCCTCCTTCTTAATTCTCGTTCAACATTGATTGTGATCGCCTCATTTTTTGGAAGAATTTATTACTGCTACAATTGCGTCTTTATTTTTTTTGTATAAAAAGGTATGTTTTATGGAGCCAAGTATCACATACTTGAATATATTTTTGTTCTACTTGTAACTTAATCTTTTTTTATTTATTATCAATAGATATATGTTATTAATTTTTGTAATGTAAGTGGTTATGTAAAAGGGAAAAAAAACATGTTATATGTCAAGTTTCATGTATTGATATATGTTATATGTCTCTTACGATTTAATTATCCTATATTCATTAATGTTGTTCTTTCATTTGCAGTGATAATGGATATCAATTCACACAACCACTATGGCCCAAAGGAACCGACAGTTCTCACCCTTCAATCTCAGCACATTTCCGAGGGCCTCCTGAAGTCCGACGGTGATTTGAACTTTTTCTTTCGCTTTAGGCGGTGCGACAATGATTTTTGGAAATTATTTGAACATGAAAGGTCTGAGATCCACACACGCGTACTGGATTTGTTATTTCAAATGGGTCTCTACGGTGTGTATAGGTGCGGGAGGTTTTACCCGGACAACCACTTAATAACCGCTTTGGTGGAGAGGTGGCGGCCTGAAACCCATACATTTCACCTGCCTGTGGGTGAAGCAACGATGACTTTAATGGATGTCGCCTTAATATGGGGTTTGCCGATTGAAGGGGATCCGGTGTGTGGACTTGATCCTACAATGTCTCCAAATGAGTGGGTTAATTATTGTCACGCGATGTTAGGTTACATGCCAGACCTATCCCACATAAAAAGTGGAAAGATTAGAACCAGCTCTTTAGCAGCTCATATGCGATCGCATCCAGTGACGGATGATAGCACAATTGAACATGTCAAGTAATATGCACGGGCATGTGCTTTATTTTTTATATGCGGTGTGATGTGCCCTGATGTCAGTGAGAATTTGTTACCACTAGTATATTTACAATGTCTGCAAGACATAAAGAAAGTTATTGAATTCAGCTGGGGCAGTGCCGTACTATCTTCTCTATACCGTCACTTGTGCGATGGCGCCTTGGAGTATAAAGAAAACCTCGGTGGCCCAGTTCAACTGTTACAGATACGTATAAATTTTTTATGATATATTAATCAATCTACCATACGTAACCTGGGTAATTACTCTTTTTTTACGTTTTCATAATATTTGATAGATTTGGGCATGGTCGCGCATATCGTCCATTGTACCTGTATATAAGAGGAGTAGATTAAATATGCAAGAAATTGAAAGACCTGATCATTTGGGTGGTGGTACACTCCCTGTCCCCCCATTCGGTACCCGGTAATATTTACAATGCAAGCCATGTTGTTTTGGTTATTTTATCGTTATTGGTAATATTTACAGTGCACACCCAAATGTAATGCATCTACTGATTAACTAGTAAAATATATGTAACAGGTGGAATATTAATAGCAGTTTTGTGCACACTGGTAGGCGCCAGGTCAAGGTTTTCCGAGAAATATTAGATAAATTGACACATGACCAGGTTCGATTTATTACTTCATTTTAATAATTCTTATATGTATTAATTAAAAACACATGTATGTTTTTTGGTTTTTGGTTGTTGTGTGTCATCAGTTTACATGGGATCCATATGATTGGTCGCAACCGGAAGTACTCCATTTACCTTCGCGGTGCTTCTCGAACAATGTACGAGCTATATGTCCACTGATTTTCTTCTAATTTGTGGAGTTCCATCATCCAGAAAGAGTCTTACGTCAGTTCCGAATGTTGCAAGACATACCTAATCGGATTGACCCTCTTGATGACTGGAGGACGAACGTGCATCAGATTGATCGTAAAGGGCGAAAAAATGCCAACTAGATGGACATACACGCGAAGTATGTTCATCAGTGGAATCAAAGACATGAGTATCTCACGGGAACCCAATATGCAATGAACCCAACGACGACACCCGATTACTATGATTGGTATAACTCGATTACACATCGTTTTATATCCCCTGTAGATACGCATGAAATAATGGGAATAAAAACTGGAGATGCTTCACTGATGCACTACATGGTACGCAACATATATGTAATTCTACAATTAATTTTATATCTATTCAACATGATTGGTGTTTTAATGTGCATCTTTTATCTTATTTGTAGATTGAACAGTTGGAACCCATGAAGAGAAATATAAAGAATAGAAATAGGTTAGACATTGACCAACTTAATACTTTGTTAGATGAACAGCTCTCATTGTATGAAAATATAGAGCGAACAATTGAGAGACTGTCCCCCGGGCCTCCGCAAATGATGTATACCCAGCCTGTACATCAACAACAGACGCAAAGTCAATCAGAAAATCAGATGAGAATTAGAAGGCGTCGTACCCCTGAAGATCGGATGCCACCACCTGCGAACTTTGCATCAACAACTTCGCGACCCGAATACCAAACTGAAGGACATATATCGGATGTATATAGGCCTTCAATGAGTACACCACCGTATACTCCGACACCCTACCATCCATTAATGTCCACTCACTCGCCATTTCCTGGTATGAACGTTGACCTCAGAGCAGGAGACACGAGCAATATGCCAAACTATGACTATGTCCGTCCTACTCCGATTCAATTCCAGTATTCAGATGTGGCTACTTTCAGGGATGTAGAAGACCACTCTACGTCATCCTCCAGCAGAATGACAATTCATTTAACACCAACCTCGGAGGAAGATGACGTCGAAGAAGACATACAGCCACAACCACCCGTTGTTCACACAAGAGGTAGACGAGGTGGAACTCGAAGGAGACAACAAGAAACATCAGGAAATGTCGGGCAAGGTGAAGGAAGAGGTCGCCGAACTAGAAGAAATCGAGGTTGTGGTACAGGAGGTCATTTGTAATAGGTGTGAATATAGATTATAACAAACAAACAATTATTTTTATTTACTAATCTGGAAAAAAAAAAACCGTGATTTTATACCCATGACACCTTCATTACAATAAAATTATAGTTGCAATTTTCATAATTTTGCATATAATTTTGATATTCTTTTTCATATTTGTTTTAAAGTGAATTTGATTTTTCTTGATTTATGTATTATTTTCTATGTTTACTTATAATTTATAGTATATAAATAACAAAAAGAAATTTTCCGCGAAGATGTATTTTTTTGAATTTCAATATTTTATTTTAGCATTTCATTTTCGCTCCAAATTAATTAAGTGCATAATTGTGACACATTCTATACAAGTCGTCCATTAATAAAACAGAACACCACAATTAATTTAAAATCCAAACTATTTATTATTTTGTATCATTTACATCTATTAACCAAATTTTTTTAAAATTTAAATAAATTTGCATAATGAACATTCTAACCCAAAGTTTTGTGCCAGTTAATAATAATACATAAATATATATATATATGAAATTAAAAAAAATACAATAAAGCTGACGTTTTTAAAAAAACGTCACCTTAGATTTTTAGTTATATATATATATATTATATATTATATATGCACATATATATTTATTTATAAAATATATATTTATAAATAATAATATATATAATATCCGAATATATATATATAAATTTATATTTATTATTATTATTATTATACATATATTATTAATTTAAAAGATATGAATTAATAATAAAAAAATATTATTTAATTTAATAAATATTTTTGTATATTATTATTATTATTATATATTTTTTTTTATATATTCACTTAATAAATATATATATATATATATATATACATATTTCAAATATATATATATATATATAATACAGGTTATATATACATATTTATGTATATATATATGTCAGTGTCTATATATATATAATATATATATATATATATGCATGTATATGATATATATATGATGTATGTGTATATGTAATTATATGATAAAAGAAAGAACGTCACCTAAGGTGACGTTCTTTCATTTTAATTTAAAATCGTCACCTCCGGTGACGTTTTTTGAAAATAACGTCACCGGCGGTGATGTTTTACCTATTTTTAAAAACTGTTCCGAAACATACCTATTTCGTAATTTTTTTTTTTTTTGCATTATTTTGAAAAAAAACCCGCTTTTTAAACACTGAATTCAATAAAATATTTATTAGTGCACTTTGTCGTGTTTTCATGAATTTTGTTGTTACACTATTGAAGCAAGTATTTGAACTTGCTTATCTTTTTCTTGTAACAATAAATTGTGGAAATTATGAGAAATTTCAAATTTTTCATAATAAAATATGCTTTTTGCAATATTTTATGTTACTTTTACGGTTAATTAGCTAGTAAAATAACTAATTGTTTTCTTAGTGATCCACTCGCCTGTAAAAGTTAAATTATAAAGCTTGTGATTATTTTTTAATATTATTAATAGGACTAAAAATGAACAGAGGATTCCATGTTTCGAGTTCTATAAAAAATAATAAGTCTATAAAGTTCATTTCGAGAATACATTGCACAATCAAACAAAAGGTAAATAAGTTGTTTTATTACCTAAAAATAGTAAAATCAACAATAAAAATATTAAATTTAAAAAGTTGGGCAAAAAATTTTAACTTTTACAACATAGGGTAAAAGTTATAAAAGAAACTGGTGATCCATATAAATATCTGGAATGTTGAAAATGCTTCAACTTTTGTTTTTTTTTTTCTTCATTAAATTTGTACTTTAGAAAAAAAAATATAAATTAAGCACCTGTTTCAAAATTTTGTTTCAGGCCAAAATATTAGTGGGTCCAACTTTGTATAGAAGGGAGTCGGTACTTTCATTTCGAAAGGTATCACCGACGCTAATGGCAAATGCCAGTACAATATGTGGGCCCTGTTGCTGTTTTGTTTTTTCTTTTCTTTTTTCTTCTTATTTTATTTATATATATTTTTATTTTTTTTTGGTAAATTCTGTATTTTTCTGTATTTCACCATGTAATTTTACTCTTTCTTATGTTATGCCATTTCTTTATGTTTCTATTTGTGTAGACTTTCTTTGTATCTTGTATTTTTTAGAATTAAAAATAGGCGAAAGTTATATTCCAAATTAGTGCCCATTAAACTTGGATGCAACATTATTATAATGAATTGAACAATTTGAAGAATGGGTATCGATGTCGAGATTTTTGTCCCACTTAGGTTGTGATTTTTCTTGTTATTGATTAGTAATATAATGTGTTATAATTCAAACCACACTCAAAATCCAATAATTTACTATCACTTTCTTACACACACAAGTGTATTCCAACCGTCGAATGTAAGAAAATAAAGAATAGAAAAGATAATAAAATATTATTCTAATTTTTCATATATGGAGACACGTGAATATTATTACATATATAGAGATATATAAATTGATCTAAAGTTGTCATGAATTTGAGCTGCTTAGAAAAATATATTATTGAACTACACCATAGACGAATATTCATGCCCCTCCACTAAAATAGGCTAGAATGCTTGTATGCCCAATTTATCCATAGTGTGTGCTCTATTATGAGATAGGCCCATCTAAAATAACAAATAAATTTATTTCATAATTTTAAAATATAAATAATACATCAAACATCATATTCCACCAAATATAATTATAATTGATGTAACATTTCATCATTTCATATTTCCATTTGAATGTGACATGCGTACCCTAATTCTAAAAGTCATATAACATGTCATTTGGTGGACAATTAGTAGTTTCCGACAACTGTGGGATGAAAGGCGAGCACATTTTCGAAGTACAGAACTAAATTGGATAGGAAAGAAAAAGGTGATTTTTGTGATTTGAAGACGCTGGTTGATAAAAACCTTGAAAAAAAAGTGAGAGTGGCAAGATTGTAATTTTGCAGTTAGTGGGGGGTGATTGGAATATGGGAAAGAATATAATATGGGAGCATGGAAAATGATTGGTCACAATCTCCAAGATTTGTGAGGCGAAGAAGTCTAACAATGCGGCTGCTTTTAATTAAAGAATTAGGTTAGGTTAATAATGGTTCCCTCAATCTAAATCTGGACAATCACTAATTACTAGTACATTTCGTACCTTAGGAATATTAGTACTGAATAGTTTTTCTTATATATCATGTGCAATACACAATTTGCAACATATACATACATATAATTTCCTCTAATTTTCTTATTTCATCTAATTTTCTATAATAGTCTTGCACCTATGGAAAATCGAGATTAATAAATATAAAATATATTATAATCAATCCTTGTAAGAAAGTTGTAGATTTCAAATCTTAAATTTGAACAATAAATCTATGAAGCATGAATCTAAATCATAAACTATGAATCTACTTACTCAACAAAAAATTGTTAAAAAAATTTAATAACTCAATTAAAATAATACATAGAAAATTAAATTTTCTAATTTTTTCTGAGGTCATTCATAATATGTGTAAGAAAAATGGAGAATAAATTTTAGAAGAAGGAAATTAAATATATGTGTCACTTGTAAGGTAGTTAGGATATTAGTTAGACGGTTATGCCACTTGCGTGTTAGTTACAACTTGTTTCATAAGTTAGGAAATTAGTTAGGAATGTGTTAGATGGTTATGCTACTTGCATCGTAGTTACAAATTGTTTCATAAATTAGTTTTGAGCCTCCAATCTCTTGTATAAATACGTGACAACCGTTATAGTTGAACTTTGATGAATTCAACATATTTTTATTTTATAATTTGGTTTTAATATGGTATCTTGAGCCAGTATCATCCTCTCCTGCATATCTCATGGCACAAATTATTTTTCCTGCGTTTCATACGTTAACGGTTCGGCTAGACCCTACCAATTTTGTGTATTGGAGGTCTCAAGTTCTATCCCCTGTGCATCCTCATGGTTACGAGGATTTTCTTTTTTGCAACTCAAAGAGCGTTCCATCTCAGTTTAGCTCTGCAAATGATGGCGATAATGTTGTGGTTCCTAATCCTGAATATGTTATCTGGATTAGAAAAGATCAGTTCTTATTGAGCTGGCTTTTGAATTCAATAAGTGAAATAATGCTTGGTCATGTTACCAGATGCGTTTATTCTGTTGAAGTTTGGGAGATCTTTGAGAGTTTATTTCGGTCTCAGTCTAAAGCCAAAGTTATGAATCTTCGGTTTCAACTACAGACATTGAAGAAAGGTGATCTATCTATAGAGGTCCTTAAGATGCAAGGAATAACTGAAAATATTCGAGCAGCTAATCAAGTTATGACAGATGATGATTTAGTTTTGTACATCCTAAGTGGTTTAGGATCCGAGTATAAAAGTATTGTGGTAAATCTCACTACTAGAGTAGATCAAGTTCCCTTATCCGAGTTACAGTTTATTCTACAGACACGTAAAATACGGTTCGCTAAAATACATACCAGTTCTACAGTTCCTAGTCTCAACAATATTCAAAATCCTTTTCTTCATCTCACTAAGAAGAAATATTTTACAAATTTTCGGTCACATAGAGGTGGACATTTTGGTCGAAATAGAGGAAGAGGTCGATTTTATCAAGGCTCTCGAATGGTTTGTCAAATTTGTTGCTGGAATAATCATGTGGCGATCAAGAGTTATAAAAGGTTTCATGTGAACTATCAAGGTCTTGAGAATTCAGGTTCAGGACAAGGCTATTATTCTTCTCCATGAGCAAATATGGTTTCTGCTCAATAAGGCGTTGCTTCTCAGCCTACGGCTCCTTTTACACATCAACAAGAAATTTTTTATCCTAATGGAAGTCAGACTTCCACACCCGTTACACCTTCTGGTCAGTCCGAATTTGACATGTATGGCTACGGCTCCTCTTTCTCCCCTTCTAGGTATGGATCAGTCTCTAATTGGATTGTTGACAGTGAGGCAACTCACCACATAACCTCAAGTCTTCAAAATCTCCATGTGCAGACTCCATATCATGGTAAGAAACGGCTTGTTGTCGGTAATGGAAGTTCAATTCCTATTTCTCATGTTGGTTCCTCTACTTTACCTAGCCTACATTCTTCAGTTTTATTTGATCTTAATCACGTTCTTCGTGTTCCGCACATTACTAAAATCCTTCTTAGCATTTCTCAATTCTTATAAGACAATTTAGTATATGTTGAATTTCATGTTGACTGCTGTTTTGTCAAGGATCTGAAAACACACAAAATTTTCTTGAGAGGACTACTTAAGGACGGGCTATACCAACTTGACCTCTCTCATATGCGAAAACACTTCAATCCTTCTGTCTCACACTCTACCACAATTTCTCCAAGCATTCATACAACCTTTGTTCATCATTTCACAGATTCTAAAGTAACAACTACAGCAACTCTTTGGCATAAATGTTTGGGTCATTGTTGTTGTAGAACTCTAAATAAAGTACTTCAACATTTGAAGATATCATGTACTCATTCAAAATTTTCTTTTTGTGAAGCATGTAAACTTGGAAAATTTCATCAAATGCATTTTCCTTTCATCATTCATACGACTACTTCTCCTCTTGAAATAATACATAGTGATGTTTGGGGACTTGCATCCACCTTATCTACAGATGGTTATAGATAATATGTTATCTTTGTTGATGATTTCACTCGTTTTACATGAATTTATCATTTAGTTCAAAAATCTGATATTGCAAAAGTTTTTCCTATCTTCCTTGCCATGGTTGAAAGACGATTTTCAAATCATTTAAAAATAGTTCAATGTGATATGGGGGTGAATTTCAATCCTTATCAATATCCTCAAAACTAAAGGTATTATTTCTAGATACTCTTGTCCTTACACACACCCTCAAAATAGCTTAGTTGAAAGGAAACATCAACACATTAATGAGGTTGGCTTATCTTTACTTGCTCAACTTTCATGCCTCCTAAATTTTGGTGGGATTCTTTTTTTACTGCAGTAAATACTATTAATAGACTCCCTATCCCTGTTCTTCACAATTCTTCTCTGTTTCAGGTTCTTTTTAAAAGGAGTCCTGATTACACATTCCTCAAGACATTTGGGTGCGCTTGCTTTCCATTTCTTAGACCCTATAATTCTTCAAAATTACAGTTCAGAAGTACCAAATGCATTTTTCTTGGTTAAGTGCTTCACATAAAGGTTATAAGTGTTTGAGTTCAATAAGTAGGATATATGTTGCTAGAACTGTGGAATTTAATGAGCTTGATTTCCATATCAATCACTTTTTCCTAAAATCATTCATTTTTCCTCACCCACACACACCAACTCTATACTTCCCATTCTTCCGATTCTCACACCTATTCCACCTACCAATCAAGATGTTCCACCTCCATCGCCTCAACACTTACCTACTTCTAGTTCATCCACTTCCTCTCAGCCATCTGTCTCTCCTTTACCACAGCCTCATACTTCTAGTCATAGTATGGTGACTAGATCCAAAAATGGGAAATTCAAACCCAAAGAATACAATATGGCCTTATCTCTCTCAAATGTTAAACCTGTTACTGTGCAGAAAGTTTTATCTTCTCCTGAGTGGAAATCTGCTGTGGATTTTGAATACTCGGTTCTTATGAAGAATAATACGTGGACTCTTGTTCCTGCTCATCCTCACATGAATCTTATCACTAACAAGTGGATTTTCATAATTAAGAGAAAGTCTGATCACACTATTGATAAATACAAGACCAGATTGGTTGCTAGGGATTTTCAGCAAAATGCCAGAGTGGATTACTGTGATACTTTAGTTCGGTTGTTAAACTGGTTACAATCAGACTTATTTTCACCATGGCTGTCACTAAGGGTTGGAAAATACAACAAGTCGATGTGAACAATGCTTTCTTAAATGGAGACTTAAGAGATTTTGTTTTCATGAAGCAGCCTGAAGGATATGAAGATCCCTCCAAAAAAGTATGACAAGCTCAAAGGTTTCTTACTTTCTAAATGTCTCAAAATATCTATCTCTGATCATTCTCTTTTTCATATCCATGTCAATGGTAAAATGCTAATTGTACTTGTGTATGTTGGTGATATTTTGGTCATTGGTGATGATCCCTCTTAGATTCAATAGCTTATATCTGATCTCAACAAGAAATTTTCCTTATAACACTTAGAGGAAGTGATTTATTTTCTTGATCTGGAAGCTGATAGAACTATTCAAGGCATTCATCTTACTCAGTCAAAGTACATTCGGGATCTTCTACATCAACATGATATGGAAAAATGTAAGCCTCTACCTACTCGTTGTTGTTCTGGGATTAAATTACATTTGTCAGACAATCATCCTTTTGATCAACTGTCCAAATATTGAAGTCTTGTTGGTGCATTGCAATATCTTGTTATGACTAGACCAGATATTTCTTATATTGTGAATAAACTGAGCCAATTTCTTCATGCTCCCACTGTCAATCATTGGAAAGCTGGAAAACGGGTATTGCAGTTTTTACAAGGCATTATTTCCACTGGTTTGTGCTTTAAACCTGTTTCTAGAATGGTGCTTGAAGGTTTTGCAGATGCCGATTTTGCAAGTTGTATTGATGATAGGAGGAGCACTGGTGGTTTTTGCATATTTCTAGGAACTAATTCATCTTCTAGGAAGCAGCATGCTATGGCAACAAGCAGCACTGAAGCTGAGTATCGGGCTCTTGCCATGGGTACCACTGAAATGGTTTAGATTCGTAGTCTTTTTGCTGAACTTGGTCTTCCCATTGTTAAACCTTCAGTTTTGTGGTGTGATAACTTAGGAGCAGTTAAATTGGCCTTTAATCCGGCTTTCCATGCTCGAACTCAATATATTGACGTTGATGTTCATTTTCTTAGAGAGAAGGTGCAAAGCAAGGACCTGGATATCAGATTTGTTCCGTCTGAAGATCAAACAGCAGACATACTAACCAAAGCCTTGTCCTGTACTCGATTTCAGTTCCTAAGTTCGAAGCTATCTATCTATTCTGAACCCGGTTGAGCTTACAAGGGAGCATATTAAATATATGTGCTACTTGCACGGTAGTTAGGAAATTAGTTAGACGGTTATGCCACTTGCGCGGTAGTTAGAACTTGTTTCATAAGTTAGGAATTTAGTTAGGAATGTGTTAGATGGTTATGCTACTTGCATGGTAGTTACAACTTATTTCATATTTTGAGCCTCCAATCTCTTGTATAAATACGTGACGACTGTTATATTTGAACACTGATGACTTCAACATATTTTCATATTATAATTTGGTTTTTATAAAGGAAATAGTCTCCAGGAATAATTGAATAATATATATACAGAAATTAATCCACACTCATATGTGTGAGAAAGAAAATTAGTAATAATATTATCAATATGTATTGTAGATGAAATTAAGTGGTAAGAAACAACATTACTAGAAAAA
Organism: Caryopteris x clandonensis; assembly: GCA_028749325.2. Lineage (NCBI taxonomy): Eukaryota > Viridiplantae > Streptophyta > Magnoliopsida > Lamiales > Lamiaceae > Caryopteris > Caryopteris x clandonensis. Next base: position 6,557,532 of record JAPYKT020000013.1, read on the forward strand.
AAATTAAATATGGTTGATCTCAATTTGAATTAAAATTCATCCAAATTTAAATAAGTTTTAATTACACCGCAAATCACCAAGGAAAAAAAAAAGTTCAATCAATCCGGACAACCGTTTCCATATTAATTATTATCACCAAGCAAAAGAAAAAAAAAACACACACACACACATATGTTTGTGATTTATAACAACTTAAATAAATAGACTTCCTCAAATAATAATAATAATTAATTAATAAAAATTGGGCAGGTGAATAACAATATTTTACCCAAATAATATAACAATTTTTATTTTGAGGTTAAAAGCAGTGCAGGCTGCAGCACTCCAGTCTTGGATAACAGCAGTTTTGACAAAATGCAGTCTTTTTCAAAAAAATATAATGAAATATTGATTTTTTGAAAGTTGTAATAAAATAGGCACAGTAGGCGACAATTGAATTTAAATGTCAATTTTAATTTTTTTTAAAGTCGCCCATAGTATGGGCGACACCTTTTTTATTTTGTTAACCCACGAAAAAGAAAGAAAAAGGCGTCACTCGGACGTCTCACTCGGTCGAGTGATCACTCGGATGGCCGAGTAATATTTGTGACTCGGCTTAATCACTCGGCTTGGCCATCACTCGGCTAACCGAGTTCTGATGTCCACTCGACCGATCCACTCGATCGGCACTCCACCCGGTGGCCGAGTGAGCTAAACTTTCTAGAATTCTTTCAAACATCTCCACTCAGCCAGTCCACTCGGTCAAAATCCACTCGGTTGGCCGAGTGGAGTTTCTTTTTTCTTCATCTTCTCAGTTTTTCGCTCGTTCTCCCATTTTTTTCCTTCTCTTGTTTGACCGGTTTGATTCATGAGTTTGTTTATACCACACAACTCTTTCTTCTTTTAATTTTTTTCTCGTGTGCTAGTCCAAGTTTTTGGTAAAAAGGTAATGAGTTGACGAATTGCTTAATTTATTGAGCTCCAACAAATAACAAGAATTACAGTTAAAATAGCCATAACCAAGTTTCACACTACTCGAAATCAATAATAAGCAACTAAACTCAAATAATTCATCCATACTTTCCACAAACATTCACTTCTTTCAAATCACAACAATTTCTTCTTAACAAGTAGTCCATTTCTCATACTCCTAGTTCATGCACTATCCTAATTTAATTTTTTTTTCATATCCTCTAACCCACACAAATCAACATGATACTCAAAACGGATTGGGACGTGCTCACAGATGCCTCACTAAGGTGGTCGATACGGTGTGTTGGATGGGTTGCATGGTTGATAAGTTGGGTATTCACGTTCCTCAAAATGGCCTTGCTGTACATGCCACTTATATTGTTGCATTTGCATGTCAAATGCAATTTGAGAATTGTATGATTGACGATGCATATACTCTTCTAGATTGACGACACGTGCATCCAAGGCGTTTCTCCAATCTGACCAATCATTCCACCCCCTTGAAATTTAGGTGGATTAGTGTGGTTGCTGTGAAGTTCCAGCTTCAGATTGGGGAAACTCTGTCTTTATTCATCCTTGAGCGTATGCCAACAGTTGGGCTTCCCCCATCATTTCATCCTCATGTTGTTCTTCAGTATCAACCTCCCGTACCTCTCCTCATTTTTCTTCTTTCCTCCGCATTCTTCAATTCGGTTTCACTCTCCTCGATGGTTTCCATATGGACCAAGCCATTTAATAGAATTTTTGGAACCTTCCCCCCAGCAACATTTGTGAGGCGAGAATTAAGCAGTGCAAACCTCTTTTTATCTGCTAAAATCAAATACAACTTTTTGGTGCCGGGATGTAACAGACACATCTTCATGTTGCAAAGCAGTTCGAGGTTTATGGTGGTCTCGCCTGACATCTATCCCTTCCAAATTCACCCCAAAGTGTCGAGCAATTGGAGTGATCAACCCTCCAATATGATTAGCTACTTGGTGTTTTGTTCGCACAAATTGCCTTAAGAGCATTGACGCTACATTGAACTTATGTCCTTAATCAAGCACCATAGTATGAATAATTCATCCAACTTAATCACCTCAGGCTCAAGTTTAGCCAAAATTGTACTGGAGAGGAACCTCTGGAAATATCTCATAGATGCCCATCTCTTTCATGCATTTTACATCAGCAAAATGAGTGGCTCGTCTTTTCTTCCTTTAGACTTCAAACCATCTTTCACTTTCATTCTCCCAATTTTGAAATTATATTCCATAGGCATCTGGCATGGTAATAGAATTTTCTCGTACTCTTCTTGCTGTTCTTCGATTGAGTGTTGACCCCATTCAAAGTTAGTATTGACTACATCCATTGTATGGATTTGAGTTCCCGATAGATATGGATACATAGTTTTAATGGTACCTAGATGACATGGAGTTATTAATCTACTCATATCAACAAGTTCAAAAGTCATAACTTTACTCTTCAATTTATTTTTCATTATTTTATATCATTGCAACAACATTTTCAATTCCAACCTAAAATTCAAAACCACATCTCATTTCACGTATTCTCAATTTCCTCTTTTTATCTACGAATTTCATTTCTCAAGTAATTTTATCATTCAACATTAAAATTCATGAGGTATTAACAACATTTGATCATTGTTCTAGACAAAATCATGCCACATTCTCAATTTATATGATGCATACCAAGTGTTTGATAAAAGACTTCAATGAAAAATTGCAAGAAAACATAACATGCTTCATGCCATAAAACTCCAAATTAACCACTTATCAACATATTCAATCAACAAGAAAAATGGTAAATGAAAACATACCTTAGTAGTGGAAAATATGATGCACACCAAGTGTTCGATAAAAGACTTCAATGAAAAATTGCAAGAAAACATAACATGCTTCATGCCATAATACTCCAAATCAGCCTTTCATCAACATATTCAATCAATAAGAGAAATGGTAAATGAAAACATACCTTAGTAGAGGAAAAATTGAAAATTGGTGTTCTTGCTTCAATCCTTCAAATCTTGACAACTTTTGTGAAAAAATGGAAAGATTTGTCGTTCAATGTGATTTCTTGGATGATTTGAATGAAAAAGTTTGTTGTATGATTTTGATCTTTCAATTTTTATGAAAAAGATAGGAGAAATTGAAGAGAGTAGGGTTTTTAGAATAAGAGGAATGAGATAAAAAGGGGAGAAAAAACGTAAAAAAACAAACCTGGAGCCTCACTCGATCGCGCCACTCGGGCAGCCGAGTGATGTGTCTTACTCGGTCATGTGAGGTTTTTTCACTCAGTCAGCCACTTCACTCAGCTGGCCGAGTGCGAAAAACTTTCGGGAATTTAACCACTCGGCTAGCTCTTTATCCACTCGGTCTCGCACTTCACTCGACTAGCCGAGTGGGCTTCAGTATTTTTTTAGTTTTTTTATCTTACCTTCTAAACAAACTGAACTGCGGTCGATAACTTCCATAAATGCATGATACGGGAGGCGGAGATGTATACTGCCCGGACTCTAAAAAGAAAGTGAGCGACTGACCATATGCCGTAAAATCCCAATTAGGAGTGGTGAAATTTTGTTGAATTTCTTGTGGAGGCACATAGGAGTCAGTCTGCATGTCCATACCATGACGTCCTAAAAATTTGGATGTCGATGGACCTATCGTATCAGATACAGTAGAGACAAATGGTTATGGGCTATTGTGCGATGTATGTTGTGGTTTAGGATCATGTTGTGATTGATGGTGATGGAATGATAGTCGACGATCATGGAAGTGAGCTCTAGCTTAGGCGTATATGTCTTCTATGGATCGTTTAAAGGGCTCCCCGAGATACGGCTGTTCGTCAATGACGAATTGATTCAAATTTTCCTATAATCCTTCATGCAGTTAATTGACAATATAAATCATATGATTAAATAAATAAATGCATAATAGAAACGTAAATAATGAAATATAGACACATACCAAAATTTCTATAGATGCATTTGCTTGCGGTTGATGCGCCACATGCATACTTAACCCTGGAGTTATTGGACGTCGTGTTATTCTTTCATACCAGCTCATCCATGGTCGACGTCTGACTCATTCCAACCAATAACATGAGCTGAAACAATATGGCCATCTCTGTTGAGCCACAATTCTACAAATAAAGCATGAGTTTCAGCCCAATTTGTACCGATGCACCCTCTACGGTATATATTCTGCAATGTATCATGCACATCAGGAATCGCCTGTGGAATTCATTGTCTCAATACATATCTGGGTAATATAACTCAACAATTGAATAATGAATGATAGGGCATTTTGACATCCACATTTTGGTGACTGTGATAATTTCAAGGTCAAGATATGCGCTCACAACAATTGGGTATGGGTGATAAGGTTGCCAATTAAACTGCATAAATAATAAGTTAATTAAAATTTAAGAAAAATAACAAAATTTTAAAGATTAGTTATCATACCTCTTGTGGAGTTTGTCTGTCTAAACTCTCTCGTATAGTCCTTAGGTTGTTTGTCAAACTATTTGTAAAGTTGTGGTATTGTAACCACTCAGCACCATATGGTGCAATAGGAAGAACTCCATCCACACCAACAATTGCCGCTATATTAAGGCGTCTACCTCCTGACATTTGTGGCATAAGAAAAGTAATTCTCGACCAAGCCTATATCTATTATGGAAAAAATAATATAAGAGATGTTTCTCATTTTTAATATAACATATTAAGATTATGCAATAAAGAGACAAATTTACCTGCAATAGTTACATTGGCCCGCTAATTTGCGTACGACCTCTATGTGTTGCATTGCACAACTGATAGTACAAATAACCTAGTACTGTTGAACCCAACTGAATTTATACCGTTCATCAATATCATCTAGCTGATTCAAATATAATAATGACCCCATATTCCCAAAAGTATATGGGCACATTATGGATCCTAACAAAATCAAGGCACATCCACGTGCATATTGCACAACATGTTGTTGTGGGGTGTTATCTGTAATAGCGTGCATGCTTAGATGTCTACCTAATGCTAAAAGTAAAAATCTTGACCCTTTTAAGTCTTCGGCATTATCCCATCTGAGAAGCACCTGACAAAGTGTAGTCCAATATGACCTTCCAGTTGAATTATTTGAACTTATGACTGGCTCACCATCAATTGGTAGGCCTCAAATAAATACGACATCTTGTAATGTCACGGTCGCATCTCCAACTCTAAAATGAAATATATGAGTCTCGGGCCGCCATCTCTCAACCAGTGCAGTAATTAATGATTTATTAAGTGTAAAATCACCACATCTGTAAACACCATTGAATGTCATACAATATATCAAGGATATGACTTGGTAATGGAACCTCTATGTACGTCTGAGTAGTTCCCTGCCATCCTCGTCATGGTCTTCCTCATGAGGATCAAGGTCATCAAGTCTCCAAAAGATACCACTTCCGTGTCTGCACTTTAATTTTGCGTCAACTTGTCCTGCAACTACATCCTCAGATCAGTGTAGATGTTGTTCTGTTAAGATCTCACCACTAATAGGTCTATACTCTCCAAAATACTCCATACTGCAATAAGATTAAAGACATGAAATAAAATCACAAATATATTAAATTCAATATATAATGAAAAAAATAATAAGTGATAATTAATAATTGAATTCATTATAATATCTAAGTATATGTTCAACCTGAATAAAAAAAAAAAGTCATAATTAATAATTGAATACACATTATATTTAAAAAATCAAAAATTGATTACAACTAAACCAAAACAACATTACCACAATCTATATTGAATGGGTGATACAAAAAAAAACTTATATATGGTCAGTTGAAGTTCCTATCTGGGTAGCAGCTTGATCTTGTGCACGATATTGTTGCCTAGCACGTGTTTGTACCCAATCCATTTCATTTTCAATTCTCGTGGTTTTGCCTCTTCCTTTATGCCACTTATCGCGAAATGTTGGATTATGACACAATTGAAAGGAAGCATCATCCCAATAATATTCATCTGGCAATGGCTCGAACTTACCACTATAACTGTCCACATAAGTACTTGTATTGTAAAATGAGTTCATGTAAACCATCGGGTTTACTCCAAAATATCAACAAGTTTGTATTGCATGTGAACATGGTATGCCATTTTGCTTCCATTCTCCACAACTACACTCTCTGAGCATCAATTTTACAATGTGTGTGTAGCATCTTGTTGTTCCTGGCACAAACATTTTCACGGAAGTTGTTTGATCAGTAAAATCAACCTTATATACTTGATGTTCCATTACCTTCCATTGCCGCTGATCCTACTTCTTGTACACCTCATCAGGCCATGGTTGGTTCCTTTGTTGCATTTCACGGGCCATTGTCAATCATTTAAGAAAATATTTGATAGATCGATAAGATGTAGCATGCACAATCGCACAAATTGGGAGCCGTCGTGCACCTTTCAACACTCCATCCATGCATTCAGACAAATTTGTTGTCAATATTCCATTTCTCCATCCTCCGTCATGTGCAAGAGTCTATTGATCTTTTTTTATTTTCGCTAGGTAATCATAAGCCCTCTCATTTAACACCTTTATTTGTTCCATAACATTTTCAAACTCTCTTATTGTTATAGCTGATCCAGCTTGCCAACACATGTGTTTTAACTTAGCATTCTTCACCTTGCTATTGAAATTCAAACAAACATGCCTCAAACAGAAATGATGGACCTCAAGAGGGGGCTGAAAATTTGGAATTCTTTCTGCTGCTTTCAAAAGACCAGCGTGTCTATCTGAAATCAGACACATTCCTTCTCTACCGCGAACAACATGTTTCGATATCATACGAAGAACCATGTCCAAGAAGCAAAACTTTCTTCATCCACAAGTGCATAAGCCAAATGTAAAAGATGTTGATTTGCATCCACGGAAACAACAATTAACATCTTGTGCTTGTATCTAGTGTAAAGATGGGTTCCATCAACACTAATAATTTTACGACAATGCTGGAATCCATCTATACATGGCTTGAATGCCCAAAACACATATTTCAATATTTTTATACCATTCGTCTCTTCGGGCAAGTGACGCCACTCTACAACTGTGCTTGGATTCCATTTTTGTATAGCTCCCAAAAATTTGGGTAGTTTTGAAACTGAATTCTCCTATGTACCATACACATTTTCTCTTGCTCGTTTCAAACCATGTCATACCTTATAATATGAGATTGTATATTGAAACTTATCCTAAATTTGTTGTTGGACACAATTAATCTCATACCCGGAATCTGTCTGAACCATTCTAGTTAGCAACGCAGCAATCATGTTTTTGCACAAGTTTTGATGGTCAACAGACACCGCATTCATTAGGCACATGTTAGGGCCTCCAAACTTTGTGATTTCCCACATATCAATCTTCTGCTTATATCCTGCACGCAACCACCAGTTGCAATGTGTAGTCTCACAACTATTTTTGCATTTGATTTCCCATATTCGAGGTGTGTTTTCCTCTACTCGATAATCACGCCTTGCTATACGAATTGAAAAGTCTTTCACCGCGGACTGCAAATTCTTCTTATCTTTAAAAACCATCCCTTTTATGAGTACTCCTTCAGTAGCATCACAAAATCTGAATCTTTTCGATATATGAAATGAGTCCACAAGCATTTCATGAGGCGATGCATTGAAGAACGGGATATTTAAATGCATGGAATATCTCTGAGTATTTGATGGAAGTGGTGGTTGTTGATTGGATGGTGACCTCTCTTGATTTGGGCAATATATAGTTTGAATATCACCAATATTTACCCCATCTACATCTGATTCACTAGACAACTCGTCTACGTCAGGTTCAGAATCTTCTAGTTCATTGACACCAAAATTGTCAATCAATGGATCATGTGGGTGATCCTCTGTGTAAGCATTTTCTCTTTCAGTTGGAACATTGTCATTATTGGACCTTGACGTTCCAGCAGTTTTTGTAAGGTCTTGCATGTCATCACCTCTTAAATAAGAAGCATATAGATAATACTCATTGCTTGGGAGAATATCTGGGAGAGCATTATCTTGCAATTTTTCCTGATCAATATGAAATTCTACGTATTTGATTATCCGCATCCGGTGCAAGGAAAAACCATAGATTATCATCGTTGTTGATTGGTATACGATGATATCTGTTCTTTTCATATAGTGAGGCAGATATGTTTAATTTATATTCACTGATATCGATCCCTGTCAGTTCAAAGAATTTTGATATCAACCCAGAATATCCGATATCGCAAGATACTCTTATTGTACAAACTGGTGGACCATCGCTACTATCCCCAACATAAACAACAATACCGACATTGTTTGAAGTCTCCATATCTTTTAAATAATAAAGATATATTAATGAACTTAATATATGGAGTTAACTAATTTTTTGCATGCAAGGTATTATTAAACAATACAATTAGAAAGTATAATGAAATTAAATTCAACTAATAAATTAGTAAAATTCAAACCTGATATTGAAATGAAGCAATATCCAAATGCAAGGGCAACAATTTGATGGTCACGATAAATGCACGACAACAACGGCAATTCCCAGAGCTCCTACTTGAAATAATGAGAAAATAAAATTATTAACGACAAATCTATAACAATTTATATATATATATATATAGCAGAAAAATCAACAAAAATATATTACAAATTAAACAAGTTAAATCGGCCGGCATACACACCAGAATACACACACACAGCACACACACATGCACATCACACAAACACACACACACATCAACACACACAAGCACACAACCTACCCAAGCACAACACACACACCAGCACACACACACAGCACACAAACCCACCTACGCACAACACACACCAGCACACACACACACACAACACACAAACCCACCCACGCACAACACACACACCAGCACACACGGCAACACACACCCAAAACAGCACAACACACCCACACAAGGCACAAAAAGAACCATGGAAAGAGAATTACCTGAAAAGAGAAGAGAGAACTGTAATAAGAGAAATATGGAAGAAGAGTAGTGAGAGAAATGAGGAAGTGGTGAGAGAAACAAGGAAGAGTAATGAGAGAAATTGTGGAAGAGATTAGGAAGAGTAATGGTATGCATGCAGATGTACAGAGCAGTCTTTGACCCTCAGAAAAAAGAGTCGCCCATGCTATGGGCGACACTAAAAAAAAAATTTACAGTCGAGCAGTTAAAGGATTCCAGAAAGTTTAGCAGACTCGGCCGGCCGAGTTAAGTAGCCGACTGAGTGAGTCAACTGAGTGAACATTATTTACTCGGTCGCCCAAGTGATGGCCAGGCCGAGTGATACAGCCGAGTCACAGATACCACTCGGCCATGCGAGTGATCACTCGATCGAGTAAGACGTTCGAGTAACACCTTTTTCTCTGTTTTTTAAAAAATGTTCCAACCAAGCAGTTAAACTTCAAAGGATTCCAGAAAGTTTGGCTCACTCGGCCGGCCCGAGTTAAGTGGCCGACCGAGTGAGTCAACTAAGTGAAAATTTCTTACTCGGTTGGCCGAATAATGATCAGGCCGAGTGATTCAGCCAAGTCACAGATATCACTCGATCATTCAAGTGAGACGTCCGAGTGGTGCCTTTTTCTCTTTTTCTAATGGATTAAAATAAATTATAAGAAAACAAATGTCGCCCATAACATGAACGACTTTAAAAAAAAAATTATTTAATCGCCCCTAGCTGGGGCGACATTAAAAATAGTGAAAGCTAATTTTTAAAAAAAATTCTAAAGATTCGTATTTGTTTAAAAACTTTTGAAAAAAAACTAATTTTATCAAAACTGCCAACATTTTTTTTTCCTTAACGATGCTGAGAGGGTTTTTCTAATTTTTTTTCTTTATTTTCTGGAAAAAGATGAGTGTATAGAGAGCAGAATCAAGTGGGAAGGATTGTGTTGTAAGCTGAGGAGCAACACGCACGTGTGTCTCCTTTAAGCGGTCTGGACCACGTGACACTGTGCTGTTTTGCACATGGGATAACGGTTGAGCCGTTGAGGATATAAATTTGGGTTCAAATATAAGGGACAGCTGTACAAAAGGTAAGGTGCGATTTCCCAAATCCGGCTTTTCTCTTTGTCTTTTCCCATCACGTGATTTCCGTTTTTGCTGTTGCCCTTCCGGGTTTGTTCACTTCGATATCTTTGAATACAAAATATCTGCATAATATTTATAAGGTCTAGCTCGCACCCGCAACTTCTTTAAATATACTTTTTTTTTAATTTTATTTTTATTTTTTATTAAATATTTTATTTTGAAAAATTATATTTTTTAATTAAAAATAAAAAAAAATTATTTGAATATCTTATAGTATGCGACTTCTTTTTTTAAGCTTTAAAATCCTAATTTTCAGTTTTTATTGTATGCATCGTCATTTATACCCATATGAATTATTAAATATATCATCATAGTTTATACATCTACAGTTTTTTTCCAGTGGTTTAGGTAAATTTAATTTATCACTGTGGTTGCAATGATTATGATTCTCTAATTTCAAAGACAAAATTTGATTTGGACTCAAACTATGTCCTGTAGCATTTCAATCAGGGACTTTAAAATTTAAGTTCTCAATATACACAAGCGTGGAGAAAGTTTCTTTTTCTTATTTTCCTATTCCCCATGTAATCGTGAAAGTGTGCCAAAAGAAAACTTTAAGGTGGATGAAAGAGAACACATATTTAGAAAAACTTATTTGGTGAGTGCAATAAAAGACAGAAAATTTAGGGGAGAAAATAAAAAAGCATGGTCAAAAGTATGTAATTGAGAGCGAATGAGCCACAAAACGTACTTATGTTTGCAGTGATTTCCATTTTGTTTGCGGATTTGGAGACGGGAAACTGAATTGTTGCCATTTTTTTATTCTTCTAAAAATTACAATTCGCAATTGAATTTGTACCGAAATATCAAAGTAGGGTATGAGAAGGAGGAAGATAAAAAATTATTGGGAATGACAAAGTCGTTGCGCTTCATCTTTACTATGAAACTTCTTCTACGGCAGCACGAGATTAAAACCATGGAAATGAGAGTGAAGGAAGGTAGAAATTTAATTTTTTTTTATAATTAAAAAGGTATAATTGTCCAAAATAATGTATTTAATAAAAGATAATAAAAATTAATTTTATGTGGAATATATTTAAAGGATTCAGGGGTGTAAATAGTCGTATCCTGTTTATAATTGAAAATTATTTTATTTTTCATATATATTTATATTTTTCACAAGTATTTTTATTTTATAATGATACAATTAGTACACATATAATACTTTATGAATAATACTCTTTTGAAGTAAAATATTTTTAAGTTTAAATACATGACATAAAATAAATTAAAAAATATTACCTCAATTGTAAAAATAAAAAAATAATATTTTACATATCCATCCACATATTATGTAATATTGGAAACTAGATTTCATATTAATTTAAAATTTATATTGTATTAAATAGAAACGGTATTGATAGAAAATAAATGTTTGAATAACTAAAGGTTACTTCATATAGTCAAATGATTTTTTTTATATTTTTTGATAAAAATTATATTATTATGTTTTTTAAAAATTAAAAAATATATCAAACTTTAAATCAAAAATCAATTTTGTAATACTATATAAAAATATGACTAATATATGTCATAGTTTTTTATTAATATATTTTCTATACCAAATCAGTATAATATTTTGTCTCAATAATTTTGATCGATATTTTGATCGTAACTTTGTCAAAAGGTTCAAAATATATCCATATATGTGTGTGCATATATATCTTATGCAATATATCCTATCTATAATATTGTCAAATATTTTATGTATATTTTCTTTAATTCAAAATAAAGTTATTTATAAACTAAAAAGTGCTGTAAAATATGAATTTTATTTCAATAACTAGTTTATTGACTGAAACTAAATTTCAATTTTAAAACGAAGAGTTTTAAAATTATGTTACAGACATATTTATCAAACATATTTTTATTCTGCAAACATAGGAAAGGGTTTCCAGAAACTAAACATGAATGTTAACACTTTACCCCATAAGCTACTTTTCTAACTCGAACAATCACAAAACTTGGCACGTGTCTAGAAGTCTAGACATTTATCGAAAGGTAAGGTTCAAGGTCAAATAGTTTGGTGGTTAAGTTTCAATTACTACCACAAACTGTAGTGACACATTTTCCTATTTTACCAGTAACTATAGCAAACTCATTGTTTATATTGAAAATCATTAGTAATTAAAATATATAGTGTACTAAAAATAATAAAAATATAAAATAAAATACGAAAAAACATACAGATGATCTAAACCCATTTTATCAAACATAACAAATAGAATTATATTTGATAGAAAAATTTCCTCTAACATAGAAGAATGAGGAATTCAAAGAGGAAATTATTACCCATTAATATCCAAGTCAAGAGAGAGATTAAAGTTGAGACAAGCCTGTTGTTGAGAATATAAATTCAACCGACATAAACTCATTGATGGGATTTCAATAAGAATCTTCTGATGTTCAAGTCAGTGGGGTGTATCTTTTTAGAATTTTTTTGTGTGAATTGTAAATAATAAATAGAGTAAGTAAGTGTGTTATCTAAAATATACCTCCTTAAATATCTTTTATATATCAAGAGGGTGAGAAGTATTTTTAACAAAAAGTACCTAATTTATATTAGGAGTATTGGGAGCATATATGTGTATTTGTATTTATTTTTGTTCCACATTGTTTATGTTTGAGATATTAGGAGTATTGGGAGCATATATATTTGTATTTATTCTTATCCCACATTGTTTACGTTTGAGAGTCTCCTACACTCTCCCCTTGTATTTATACACCTTGTATAATTTTCAATAAACATCTTGGAAATATTCTCATTATGGTAACCAGAGCCTAATTTGGCATCCGCCATAATTCCTTGATCCTTTTTTTTTTTCGGTTCTAGTCTTGGTTCCCACGAACCTACTGCAACGCCGCTGCTCCTCTGGTTCATACCTCCCACCCGCCTCACGCAATCCCTCGTGTAACCGCCTCATGCTGCGGCATCTTCCGACCCCATGCGACTATCTTCTCTCTCCGTTGTTACTGCCGACGGCACGCCGCTGCCCCTCGTCTCCATCAACACCGCGGCCCCGGCGCCGCTAAAGCTTACCTCTACCAATTATGTCGCATGGAGTTTTCAGTTCCGGACTCTCCTCTTCGGCTACGATCTCTACCGTTATGTTGATGGTACGTACCCTTGTCCATCATCTACTGTTCTTGTTGGCACAAAGTCTGAGTCAAATTCACTTTATGAGCAATGGGTTCGACAAGACCAATTGATACTCTTCAGCCATAATTGGGTCCATCTCGCCCACTCTTATTCCCTTCATTGCTGCCACCACTTCCTCTCGTGGGGCATGGGAGACTCTCGCCTCCATCTACGACAAATCGTCAAGGGGGCACATTCTTGCGCTCAAGAATCGAATTCACAATCCGGTGAAAGGTATACGTTCGGTTTCTGATTTTATGCTTGATATTATGGGAGTTGTTGATGAACTCTCGCTTCTCGGTGTGGTCACGGATCCGGAGGACTTGGTCCTTAAGGTGCTCAACGGCCTTGATGACTCGTATAAGGAGATTAGCAATGCTATACAGGCCAGGGATACACCCGTTTCTTTTGACGAACTTCTGGACAAGTTGCTTAGTACGGAGGCCCAACAAGCGGCCCGGGTGGCAGCCATGTCGAACCACCCTGCCACTGCCTTCCCTGTGTCTGCCTCCTCTCGACGTCCCCCTGCTGCACCAGGCCGCTCCCCGTCCCAGCATCCTCAGCGAGGCCAGGCCTCGTCCCACCGGTCTACGGGTGGCTCTCAGTTCCAGCCGGCCCCTGCCTCGTCTGCCCATCAGTCGGGCCGTGGCTACCAGGGCCTATGCCAGCTATGTGGCACCCATGGCCACTCGGCACACCGCTGCCTAGAAATTCAGGCCTATGCAGCCCCGTCTCCTCCGTCGGGTCAGCCACCTTCCCTGGCCTACTCCTATCCTTCTGCTCACACTGCTACGTCCGTGTCATCGCCTTCTGATTGGATTCTCGACTCTGGGGCTTCTCACCACATCACCACTGATTTGGCAAACCTGTCCTTGCATGCTCCGTATGGTGGCGTTGATGATGTGATAGTAGGGGACGGTAACAAACTGCACATTTCCCATATTGGGCAACTTGTTTTTCCCGCTTTCTCTTGTCTTAATTTTCAAGATGTTTTGCTTGTTCCCTCTATGGCAAGGAATCTTCTCTCCGTCTCTAAACTTTGTCAGCAGAATGATGTTGTTGTTCTCTTTTCTGCTTCTGATTTTCAGGTGAAGGACAATCGTACGGGGGACGTGATGCTTCAGGGTCCGCGCGTTAATGGCTTGTATGTGTGGTCGGTTGGTGCTTCGTCTCCACCTCGTCTCTCAGCTCTATCCTCAGTTAGACAGTCATCCTCTCTCTGGCATTCTCGCCTAGGCCACCCATCCACAAAAATTTTACATTCCTCTCTATCTAATCATGATATACCAACAAATAAGTCCGATGTTTTTAGTTGTGAGTCTTGTAAATGCATTAAGAGTCACAAACTGCCATTTACTGAATCCTCTCTAAATTCTGTTTTCCCGCTTCAATTAATTTATTATGATGTTTGGACTTCTCCTGTCTTATCATGTGATGGTTATAAATATTATGTCGTTTTTATTGATCACTTTACGAAGTATGTCTGGTTGTACCCGCTTAAGCGAAAATCTGATGTTCTGTCTACATTTATTGCTTTCAAAGTGTTAGTTGAAAACTTTCTTAATACAAAAATAAAGACTCTGTACTCTGATAATGAGGGAGAATACCTAGTTCTTCGTCCTTTCCTTACGTCTCACAGTAATACTCACCTCACCACCCCGCCCCATACACCCGAACACAATGGTGCTGCAGAGCGACGCCATCGTCACATTGTTGACACTGGTCTTGCCCTGCTTCATCACTCTTCCATGCCTCTTCAGTACTGGCCTTACGCCATATCCACGGCTGTTTATCTTATTAATCGTCTTCCCAAGGTTGATCTTGATATGGTTTCTTCCTTTGAGAAACTTTTTCATCACCCACCAAATCTCTCCAAACTCCGTGTCTTTGGATGCCAGTGATTTCCCTGGCTGCATCCATACTCCTCTCACAAATTAGACACCCGATCTCATCCTTATGTCTTTGTTGGATACTCACCCACCCAGAGCGCCTATCTCTGTCTTGATTGCTCGTCCTCCAGAATTTATGCCTCTCGTCATGTGGAATTTGTGGAACATATCTTCCCCTTTTTCGTCGCTTCTCCTCTTCCTTTCTCACACTCTGACTCTCTTCCTTCTACTTCTATCCCTGTCCCTCCATCTGTGCTGGTTCCCGCTCCTGTGGTTGATGCTGAGCCGCCTACGCCCACACATACACCCCTGCCACCGCCTTCTCCTGGGTCTTCTCCTCCTAGCCCTGTGCCTTCACCGGTGCTCTCCTTGGATCCTCCGTCGCACCATCCGATGATTACTCGGTCTCGCAACAACATTGTTAAACCAAATCCAAGGTATGAACTTACATCTGCTTTGTCTCTTGATGTTGAGCCTTCTACAATGACCCAGGCTCTTGCTGACTCTCGCTGGCGTGAGGCTATGTCTCGGGAATTCACTGCCTTGCAAGAGAATGGTACTTGGGATCTTGTTCCTCCGGTCTCCTCCCAAAATGTTGTTGGCTGCAAATGGGTCTTTCGCATCAAACGAAAGCCTGATGGTTCTATTGATAAATATAAGGCTCGCCTCGTTGCTAAAGGTTTTCATCAACGCCCTGGAGTTGACTACTTTGAGACCTTCAGCCTTGTTGTCAAGCCCGCTACTATTCGCATTATTCTGAGTATTGCCACTACCTGTAATTGGCCTCTTCGACAGTTCGATGTTAACAATGCTTTCCTTCATGGCTCGCTTTCGGATGAGGTCTATATGTCTCAGCCTCCTGGCTTCACTGATCCGAATCATTCTACCTTCGTCTGCAAACTCCGTAAGTCTATTTTCAAGCAAGCTCCTCGGATGTGGTATCATGCTCTTCGATCATTTTTGGTCTTGGTTGGTTTTTCCTGCACTAAATCTGATGAGTCCCTTTTTGTCTATCACGCCCAGGGAATTACTGCCTACTTCTTGGTGCATGTGGATGATCTTATCCTTACAGGCAGTGATGATCGCTTTCTCACTCGTGTGGTGTATGGTTTGGCTTCTCAGTTCTCTATTAAGGACCTTGGTCCTTTGTCCTACTTTTTTGGTGTGGAGGTTTTTCGTACCTCGTCTTCGTGTTACTTGTCCCAACAGAAATACACCACTGATCTTCTATCTCAACATAATATGCTCAATGCTAAACCGATTCACACTCCGCTTGCTCTCAATGTCACATTATCTCTCAATGATGGTAGCAAGCCTACTGATACTTCCTTATATCATCGTGTTCTGGGCAGTTTTCAGTATCTTCTTCTTACTAGGCTAGATATTGCCTTTGCGGTCAACAAGTTATCTCAGTTCATGCATGCTCCCACTGAGATCCACTGGGGGGCAGTGAAACGTCTCCTTTGCTATCTCAATGACACTCAATATCTTGCTCTTCATCTACGCCGTGACTCTCCTCTGTCTCTTCATTGCTTCACAGATGCTGATTGGGCTAGTAATTGTGACGACCGCACATCCACTGGTGCCTTTATTATCTATCTCGGCGCCAATCCCAACTCGTGGAGCTCTCGTAAGCAGCGGACCGTGGCTCGATCTTCGACGCAGGCAGAATATCGAGCAAT
Organism: Caryopteris x clandonensis; assembly: GCA_028749325.2. Lineage (NCBI taxonomy): Eukaryota > Viridiplantae > Streptophyta > Magnoliopsida > Lamiales > Lamiaceae > Caryopteris > Caryopteris x clandonensis. The sequence continues at coordinate 6,574,322 of JAPYKT020000013.1, forward strand.
TGCTACTGCTGCTGCGGAACTCCAATGGACTCGGTCACTCCTTTCTGAGTTAGCCGTTTCTCTATCCACTGCTACTCCAGTTCTTTATTGTGACAACATTGGGGCTACGTATCTGTGTGCAAATCCGGTATTTCACTCTCGGATGAAGCACATTGCTATTGACTATCACTTTGTTCGGGAGTTAGTTCAATCCGCTCAGCTTCGTGTCTCGCATGTCTCCTCTGCTGGTCAACTTGCCGATGCACTCACCAAGCCGCTATCTAGGACTCGCCTTTGTCTCTTATTGGACAAGATTGGTGTCGTTAATCGCCCACCATCTTGAGGGGGTGTATTAGGAGTATTGAGAGCATATATGTGTATTTGTATTTATTCTTGTCCCACATTATTTACGTTTGAGATATTAGGAGTATTGAGATCATATATATTTGTACTTATTCTTGTCCCACATTGTTTACGTTTGAGAGTCTCCTACACTCTCCCCTTGCATTTATACACCTTGTATATTTCTGAATAAACATCTTGGAAATATTCTCATCAATTCAAACGCACTGGTACCTTTCTTTTGGGAACTTTGGGATTGATCCCCCTTGTTAGAGAACATTTAATATGCTCGACTCGTCTTGATATATTAAACGTCATTACCTATATTTTATTCAGGTACAATGATAGTTCCTTGTTAGAATTTCGGGCAAGACCTATGAAGTGAGATACAAAACAGGAGATAAATTATTTCGGTCTGTTCAAATATGCCCTAGTAATATGTTCATATCTAAAATTCATTTTTAAATAAGTATCGTCTGACCTAAAATAATAAGACATATTATATTCTAAACTTAGTTTTGAATAAGTATGATATCATATGAAATAATCAATCATGTAATAGTTGAATTCATTTGCAGAGCTTGATAATGAGTTCTCCCATTCACTAGATGATATCCGACTATATGTGAACCAGTTCAGATACGTGGTTTAGTCCACATCAATATCTAATCAAGTGACGTGTGAAATTTTTTCTTCTGAGTATGATTCTAGAAGTTTGTAGTCCCATGCAGTCGAAAGAGTGTTTTTTTTTTTTTAATAAAGAAAAATCAACCATAGTACTTGATTATAACCAAATAGCTAGCACTGTTTGACATCGGAAAATTGAAAGGGGAAGTTTCCCTTCCATTAAAGTAAGAAATGTGCAAAAAACAGTAAGAAGAGTTTTAGTAATGAAATAAATCTTTTTCTGTGGTCGTACAATATTTGTTGCACACACCCTAGAGAGTAAAATACTTGTATATGCTTCTTGGTAAAATAGGTCGTTTCTAGTGTAATATGGAGAGATTAATATATGTAGTCATTAAAGAAATTTCGACTAAAGTGTTAAGCCAAATTCGTGCCCGTAGGTCAATTAAGAAGGGATACCTATTGAGAAACAAGTATATAAGTAGTTAGATCTAAAAGTGAGTTGCTAGATTTTAGTTAATAATAATAATAATAATTAACGGTTGTTTACTAATAGGAGACACAAATGTATATGTAAGTTATGTGAATCAAAATTTGTGTAACACAAAAATTGAAAAATTATGTGTAGTACGTTTGAAGGGGTTTTTCCTTTTGGTTTTAAGATGGGGTTTGGAAGAAATAGTATATTTTTTATTTTTATTTATCATGTAAAAAACTAATAATTATTTAGGAAGATTTCTATTTAACTAAATGTTTGTATTTTTATTGTAAATTTAAAAATAATTTTAGGGAGAGCTCATTTCATATTTAGAGGAATTTGCATGCTCAATACCATCTAAAAGTCACATGGTGAAAGAGTTTGTTAAAAGAATGTCAACCTAAAGTTGTTTCAACCGAAAAACAAAAAAAAGTACGTCAATGTAAATCATTCACAAGTTTATAAATGTTGTTATGGTCACAAAACTATTTGAAAATGTGAATTAAAAAAATCAATAGAAAAAAACACTCACAAAATATTAATTCAAAGAACCGTAACATTTAAATTTATAATTAAACACAATTGAGATAAAAACTAACAAACATACAATCTTAAATTCTCTCAAAGTAATCTAACATAGTATACAAAATATATGAAAAATGTTTTGACGAATGTGTTTACATCAATTTTAGACATATTGAATATAGTCCGACATCTCATTCCTCTGTTGGAATTCTTCATTTTCAAGTTATAACCTTTGTAGATTTTATAGTAGTTCGAATCCTTGCAGATCACTTTTCACATCTACATTTGCCACTTGGTCAGATCATATAGATGGTTCGAGAAAATCAATTCTAAAAATTGGATTTTGTAATTGATTTTACTTGAAAACTAAGTTATCCTCTTAACTCATTTTCCAGCTAACTCTTCTTCATTGAGACACCATCCCGAGCTCGTCCACCTTTAAGTATAATTAAGGTTAGTTTCTTATGCATGATAAGATCACGATAGATAAATTATCCCATGCATTTTTATGTTTGTTTTGAATGATAAGATATCCATTCAACTCTGTAAAAAAGAGGGTCATTTATGCATAATCTCTAGAATATATGATAGTAGATCCCATCTATGGGGTGGGATATATTATCCTACCCTTTTTTTATTAGGATTAGAACAAAAATTACTCATATACCCTTCTTCCACTCCAGGTTAACCCACGTATTTCTTCATTCTTTCATCTTCAAAGACTGTTTTCTGTATACCAGAGACTAAGGAAGTAAAGATATAAAAGAAAGCAAAGACAAATCTAGAAGTAATAGGTATATTTTATTTCAAATTTTTGTGAATTTCTATTAATCATTATCCATAATTGATTGTTCTCTCTTGCATATAACAACTCATTTATCTACATCAAACATTGAAATTGTTCTCCATATACTAGAGGCTAAGGTAGTAAAGAGGGGAAATAATAACAGGTATATTTATCTTAAATTTTTATGTATTTATATTAATTGTAAAACCTGGATCCTGCCCAATTTGAACTGGTTAAGATTTTTTCTTTTGGAAGGGGCGGTATGCACATTTTAGTTGAATGTTAAACAGTGAATTGGAATTATTAACAATTTAACAACAGATAAAGTGTCAAATGGTTCCAAACATTAGTTTAGGAGTTTATTTGTACTTAAGTATATAATTGAGGTGTCTATGTGTACCTTATATATATATATATATATATATATATATATATATATAAGTCTCATATTTTTGAGATGGAATTGCTTTTTATTTTTGTGCCCTTATTACGTGACCAAGTATATATTAAATTGATTGGCATTATTTGTGGAATGTAATTCCATCGGCATAAATCTCTCTCTCTCTCTCTAAATTATAGTTCTTATTGAATTTTTTCTATGATTCGAGCAATATCAAAGAAACATGTAGAAACTTTCTTAGTTATAAAAGAAATTATGCATCAAGCAATTGTTGTTGTTTTTCTATTACTTGTTCTACTTGAAACAAGACAACAAAGGAAGGTACAATATTATAGATTGACTCCCTGAGAATGTACTAAAAAAGTTTACCAATATGTGTTATGAGAATATACTAAAAAGTTATATTAAAATTAATGGATTCACAAATTTTTAGGAATATTTTAATATTATATTTAATTTTATTATGCTTAACAAATATGAACTTAAATTTGTTAATACTTATTCACTACCCTAACTTACCATTATACTATTCAATTATACATTTTAAGACATGAATTACGAATGGACAATTGTTCAACTGAAATTATGTCACAAGTTTATATGAATTCCTAAATATTTTGTAATTGAATCAATATGAAAGAAATTATAGAATCTGAAAAAATAAATATATCAGCAAAATAATTCTAAATATTTTATAATTGGATCAATTTGAAAAATTATAGAATCTGAAAAAAATTATTAGCAAAATAATGGAAAAAAATTTGGGAAATTTTTGTCATTAAAAAAAAAGAGAAAGATTAAGATATAATTGTAAATAACTTAAAATTATTGAGGGTGTTAAAGTTATTATACACATTATCCCAATTTTAATATATTTATAACAAATATTATATTATATATCAATAAGGAATAATATCTATTGTAATACTGCATTACAAATATGAGATTCATAAATAATACTGGATTATATATCCTAGTATTATTATCTTATCTAATAAAGCAAACAAACTCTTATGTGAGAACTGAATGGACTGGACTCATTCAAAATTTATTAGTGTTATCCAATTAACTATAGATACAAAATGTGTGGAAAGACATAATATAAAATGAGTTTAGATTTCTTTAACAATATTGGTATTTCTTCATGTTCTTATATTATGCATGAACTCTCGCAGTGGACACTCAAATATAATCTTCTTATCATCTATATTCTTAGTACTTGTAAGAATACCTGATAATGCACACTTTGTTATATAATTATGATAATTTCAATTAGTTTTTATTGAAAATATATTATGTTGAAAAAAATGTGGGAACAGGATGGTATCTGCGGATTTCTTATTTAATTTGAATTAGGCAGAAATCTGTAAACACAAAAGGGGGGGAACGTGTTGAAGACATTAAATACTATGCGAGGGAATAAAATGTGAGTAGGATGATGGTACAAGGAAAGTGGCATTGGTCGCGTGAGGTTGCCCATATCCGTACAATGAACCTTTTATGGGGAAGGACGGTTCCGCCCCGTTTCGTTGAAAACTTTAGGGTAACCGACTCACCGGCTAATCCCCAGTAACCAATAATATTAAAATTAGAGTTTGGTTAGAAAAGTTATACAGCCTGGATTGCAGAGGAATCGCCCTCCCATCCCGCGACAAATCTTGTCGTTTTGTGCCACCTTACTTGCTTGTGCGGCCGTTTTTTTCCCCAGTCCGACTCTGGACAAGGGAAAATATCACTATTATCACTCTAATACCAAAACAAAATGCTATCCAGCCTGTCCGCTTCTCCCGCTCTCTAGTCAAACCTGATATGCGCTCTCTCTCTCTCTCTCTCTCTCTCTCTCTCTCTCTATTTCAACTTGCTGCGGCTACTTTAATTATTTGTATTAGCCTTTTCTGGCTACTTTCATTATAAATTTTGCAATGTCTAGGACATGGTTGGCCAATGTTTAAGTAGACTCGAAATGAATTTCATAATTTGCAAATCATATTTTCCTTTGAAAGATGCAAAATATAAATTTTATTCCTTTGAAATAATTATATTTATCAGTTCAAATAATCAATTATTTATGAGTAATCAAATATACCACCCAACATAAAATAAGAGCTCATTAGTTTTACTGTTAGAGATATAGAGACACACAGTTATGATAATTAGAAGTATATATATATTGTAATTATAGTGTATATTTTTTATATATTTAAACAAAATATGATCATTAATAGTTTTTTAATTATATCATGCAATTTATTGAATGAAATTTTTAATCATCATCTCATGAACTGTGTATCTATTCCTACTAATCAATAAAATAAAAGAATTCAAACCATTCAGAGATTTAATAGTCATTATATAATTAAATAAATATAATTTAAATAATAGTTATCAAATGTTAGCTATTACATAATAAAAACCGTCCCTATTTTATTTCAAATTGTGAGAAAATAGTGATTATGTTAGAAATGTATGATGTGTATGAAACTATTTGACAATCTGTATTATAAAAAAAAAAAATGATATCGATTATTTTTAATACATATTTTTAGATATTGCAACATCAGTATTTGTAGTTATTGACAAACATGTAACATTTTAATTTCTTTAAAATTTTGTAATGCTAAATCAATCAATAATTTAAAATGCAACTACGAACAAACTTAAAATATTAAAATTTTAACAATTATCTAGTAATTTGAAAATGGTAAAAGGCAATTGAAGATGAAACCAAACGTCAGCTACAACTAGCAGAAGCCAGAAGGAGGAGGATCAAAACCGACCCTGAGTTGTTAATTCTTATATTGATGGTTACACGTAGATATAAAATATTTGTGGGACCTACACAAAATAGACCTAACGCACTTGTTCAAGTCCATACATTTACTATGTCTTATGTTTGTTAAGATGTATATTTAGTTGTATTAATCATTAAAGTTTTTGTTTACAAGGTCAAATTTGCACAAGATTTTTTGTCTCTTCATTCACAACACACTCATTTCTCATCTTAATTCTGTCTACCCAATACTATTCTTGTTCTTGATAAACTCAGATTCGATATTTTATTGCTCAATTTCATTGGATTATAAGATTATCTCTCTCTCTCTCTCTCTCTCTCTCTCTCTCTCTCTCTCTCTCTCTCTCTCTCTCTCATTATGTGGTTCCAAAAGCTATATATATACAATATGTATTCAGTGTAAATTAAATAAATACTAAATTGGAATTTGTATTTGTTAAATACTCTGGCTCAATAATTTTTAAGTTACATGTGTTCGCCAACTCAAGAAAGTTCAATTACAAAATATTTTTTTTTCAATCTAGAAATTGAATCGTTTTATAATGCATATTTAATCCTATGAAATAAAGAATTCAGCTGGATTAATTAATCATATAAATTCTTTATGGTTCATATTAGATGGATCTTAAACTGTAATTACTTAGTAAAATTAATAATATTCTTATATTATTTTCTGAAAAACTCGATTCATTAAAAACACACAAAATACATACTGAGATTCTTTAGTTATTTGTAAATATTTAAAAGATCAATTAATTATGCAAATATTTAAGTTTAAAAAAAAACTTCAAGACTTAAAAATATAGAGATAAAGATGCTTGTACATGCCAAATGGAATGACGTACCCATGAATATTAAGATAATAAAGAAGGATAGAGACAAAGAATATAAAATTCCATACCTCAAACCTTCGAAATGTATTTATTTTCTTAATTCTATTAAATATGCATTTCTGTTTTTGAAATACAAGATGATAAATCATTATTTTTAATATTTTTCGTACTTTTTAAAATTAAAATTTTTAATTTCTAATTTTATAAAAATGAAATTCCTAATCGACCTTCAATCACTTACTTGAGCTAAATATTTTTTAAAATATATTTTGCAGTAATAACTATTATATAAGAGAAAATTAAATATAAATTATAAGGATCACAAAACTGAAAATACAATAAAACAGTGTTACTAAAATTGGAAGTTTAAAGTGAAATTAGAAAGTGAATATAATTGCTCAAAAAAAAAAAAAAAATTTGGCAAAGAAAGAAAAGTGGTGAAAAAGAGGGAAAAGTAGGGGAGTGTGAAGGTTACGGCAGTAAAAAGAGGGCGTAGCGTAGTGTGTCGATGTAATAATGTGCATATGTGTAAATCAGTGCGGGGTTCCCATGTAACGCGTGTCCCTTTGCCAGCTGTACCCCTCTTCCAACCGCTGCAAATAACGCTCCCCCCTTTTTACTGCCAACTCTTTTTTTATTTATTTATTTTCGATTTCTGTAACAGTTTTTTAAATTCTTTACAAATGTTGATTTCTTTAACGGCTATTAAGGATATATTAGATATTTTTATATTTCTTATATCTTAACTAAAATTCTAAAACCACATTTCACTACAAATACAGAAAATAACAATTAGTAGTCCACTTGTGAACTCATTTTCATGCATCTTTTTTCTTTTCTTTTTGGCTTTGATACTCTTTTTCATTAATTGAAAATTTGAAAAATAAAAAATATATATCTATGATCATTAAAAATTATTTGATACAAGTTAGGAGCAAGTCTTTTACGTTAAAGATTAGAAATAGACTTTTATATTTTTTTCATGATCTTTTAATAAAATTTGAAGAAAGAGTGATGTATGATCCTTGATTTATATTAGTTATTTATTCTTTTATTGTATTATTCTCTCTTCAAATTTTACTTTAAAGTTGATACGGTTAGGATTCGGAGGCGTGGATATATTTCTTAATCTTTTTAGCAGTAATGAGAACGTATTTACCGTTTCCTGTGATAGTTATGATAATTTAAAAATAATAAACAAAATTAGAACAAAACCTCAGATGCCTCCAACATGTCTATATATATATATATAGGCCTCTGTCGTGAAAACCCTGTAAAATCATCTCCCCTCTCTCTTCACCAAGTAAAGGAAAGAAAGAAACGGAAAAACCCATCTGAAAAAAAAAAAAAGATCGATCTTGATTTGTTTCATGTTTCTCTGAAAATCAAGAAATGGCAGGAAATATGGATCGCATAAGGGGCCCATGGAGTCCCGAAGAAGACGAGCTTCTACAGCGATTGGTTCAGAGACACGGGCCGCGCAATTGGTCACTCATCAGCAAATCCGTTCCGGGCCGGTCCGGAAAAAGCTGCCGGCTGCGGTGGTGCAACCAACTCTCCCCCCAGGTGGAGCACCGGGCTTTTACACCCGAAGAGGACGACGAAATAATCCGGGCCCACGCAAAGTTCGGCAATAAATGGGCCACCATTGCCCGACTCCTCTGCGGCCGAACCGACAACGCCATCAAGAACCACTGGAACTCTACCCTCAAGCGCAAATGCGCTTCCCTCAGTTCCGACGATGCTGATTTCAGTGACAAGGATAGGAACGAGTTTGCCAGTCAATTGCACCGGCCTTTCAAGAGATCTGTCAGCACCGGTTCGGGCTCCGATGTCAGTGATTCAAGTTTGCCCGCGATGTCAGTTTCGCCTCTTTTCAAACCGGTTGCCGTAGCTGGCGGCGTTTCGCCGCTGCAGCTTGAGACGGCCGCAAATGATCCCCCAACTGGTCTAAGCCTTTCCCTTCCCGGCGTTGAGTCAACTCAGCCGAAAATTAATCCCATCCAGTTACTCCCGGTCCTGCCCTCTCCGTCGCCGACATCTGTGACCCCTGCTCGAGCGGCGAAGGTGCAGCAAGATAAAGTTTGGATGCCTGAGGGGGCGGAGTTGATGGCCGTGATGCGAGAAATGATAAGGGTGGAGGTGAGGAATTATATGATGGGCGTAGAACAGAAACAGTATCATCAGCAGAAGCTGGGGATATGCATTCAACAAGCTAATGCGAATGAGGGATTCAGGAATACAGCCATGAATCGCATCGGAATTACAAGGATTGATTAACCCAATATGGGAAAGAAACAATCTTTGTTTCTTGATTAGGGCGACATATTTTTCGAAATTAAGATCAATGTCCAAAGCAATAATTTTGGTACTGTACAGACAGAAAATAGAATGGTTGGAAGAGTTGAGACTTGAAGTGAGAAGGAGCTCACAGATTGCAAATCTTTGTTCTCTTTTTAATTTTGTCCATCTCCGAGCATATTTTTTTATTAAATGAATAATAAATTGCAACGAAAATGGAGAAAAAGGAAACCGCTGATTAAATTTCGACCCAGAATTTCACTCGTTCTTCTGATGTTCCTCTTCTCATTCCCATTAATTCTTGATTGCGTGAGCAAATTTGTGGCTCCTGCTTCATAAGAGAAGCTGAATTCTGAGAGCTCTATTTTGTTTGAAACACTAAGTTGGTTTTATGTTATATCCGGAATATTGTGTATTGAATAATTTTCGCATATAACAATACAAAACTGAAAGAATTAATTCTATAAGCTTGAGGTTGATTCAACCAAAAATATTGTAACTGAAGTACTATTTTTTTTATTCGTAAAAAGTCCACAGTACCTACTGCAGGGTTCAATGTCATGTTGAACACCAAATAGGAATTAATAATCCAATACAATCAGCACTTTTGGCCCTAGTGTAAATATTTGTTTTTGGTCTACCGGGCGGTTTTATCAAAAAAAAAAAAAAGGCTGATTTTTAATAATTCGGATCGAAAATGGATCAAATCAAAGGACATGAACATAAAATGGGTCAGGTCACGTCAGGTCAACTTAATAACCCTTATAATTATTATTTCAAAAAATTAATGTTAACAATCTATGATAGGTAATATATATATATATATATATATATAATATAGGATTTTTTTCAAAATAATACAAAAAAATTTACAAAATAGGTATAATTTAAAAATAAAATTTAAAAATAGGTAAAACGTCACTTCGGGTGACATTTTTTGGATAAAACGTCAGCTGGGATGACGAACTGATGTTTTTTATTTCCAATATATATATATATATATATATATATATGCATCTTCCATCATTTTACATGCATGCATATACACACATACACCACATGCATTCATATATATATATATATATATATATATATATACAGCACAATAACTATTTATATATAAATATAATATGTAAGCATTTATATATATAATATATATGTATGTATATATTTGTTTTTACATTATAATTATTTATATTATTATTAATTTTTTATATTTACCAAAGTTATAATATTATTAATATATATATAAATGTAGGAATTTATGTACATATATTTTACAAAAATAAATAAAATAAATATTTTAAAATATAAAGTATTATAATGGCATTTAAGATAATAAAAAAATACATAGATTTAAGAAATAATTTTTAATTATTATTATTATTTATATACATAATATATTATATATATATATATTATAAATATACATTCTGAATAATACATAAATATATATATATATAAATAATTAAAAAATGGAAAAAAATTAATAAACTTCAGCCGCGTTGACGTTTTAAAAAAACGTCACTTGCGGTGACGTTTTAAAAAAACGTCACTTGCGGTGATGTTTTTTATTTTTTTCCTTTTTATAATATATATATTATAAATATGTATGTATATTTATAAAATATATATAATAAATATATATATTTATAATATATATATATATTTTGAATATGTATATATATTTTTTTATTAGTTAAGTAAATATACAAAAATATATATTAAATTATAATTTTAAAAAGTAAAATATTATAATTTTATTTAAGATAATAAAAAAATTTATTTAAATTAAAGAATGATTTTAATTATTAATATGTATAATTTTATTTTCTGAAAAAATAATATATATATATATATATTTTAATAATACATATATATATACACAAATAACTGAAAAAAAAGAAAAATAATAATAAACGTCAGCCGCAATGACGTTTTAAGAAAACGTCAATTGCGGTGATGTTTTTAATTTTTTTATATTTATATAATATATATATTATAAATATATATATATATATATATATTTATATATATTATATATATATTCTAAATATATATTCTGAATATGTATATATATATTTTTATTAGTTAAGTAAATATATAAAAATATATATTCAATTTTAATTTTAAAAGTAAAATATTACAATTTTATTTAAGATAATAAAAAAATTATTTAAATTAAAGAAGAATTTTTAATTATTAATATGCATAATTTCATTTTCTGAAAAAAAAAATATATATATATATATTTTGAACTAAGTAAATATATAAAAAAAATATATTAAATTATAATTTTAAAAAGTAAAATATTATAATTTTATTTTAGATAATAAAAAAAATTATTTAAATTAAAGAATAATTTTTAATTATTAATATGTATAATTTTATTTCCAGAAAAAAAATATTAATAATACATAAATATATATATACACACAGACATGGATAATAAAAAAACTTTAAAAAATTGTTTAGATATTATTTTGAAACTTAATTTTAATTATCATTTCAATAATCTTTTACAAATATATATGTAATAATTCATGATATATTTTTTTTATTAAATTAATTATAAATACTAAAATTTATTATATACATAATACCAAAACAAAATTTTAAATTAAAATAATTTTAAAAACAAGCTAATTAAAATTATGAAATTATCATATGTATGTGTGTATATATATATATATTTATAAAAACATATTATCACTTTATATAATTTTACAATACCATAACATCATATTATATTTTTTTATAATAAATATATGACATATTAAATATTTTTACATTGTATTTATAAAAATGTATGTAGTTTGGAGCCAAATATTGCTGTTAGTTCCTTTATATTTCCTTTCACATGCTTTAATTTGTTTTTGTTCTACTTGTGACCCAATCTTTTTTTATTTATCACCAATTAACCTTATATCTTCTTAATTTTTGGCATGATATGAGATGATTTTTTTCTTAAACACTAACCGTCAATTTTTTTTATTTTTTATGCTATATTGTGTAGATTGTGTTGAAGAAGACAAACTTCAACTTCCACAGACATTTCCGTAAACTAAACCAAGGTTAGTATACATATACATCATTTATTTTTAACATAATATATTGTTGTAAGTGAATGTTTATTTGGTTTCGTATATACATTCATATGATAAGATTTCTAATTTTTAATAATATGTGTGTATTGTTTTATGTGTCATTTAATTATTTTGTTGTATTTATTAATGTGATGTTATTTAAAATTTATTTGTTTATTATGATGAATATATTTTTATTGTTGCATGTATTGTATGTTTAACTTGTTTTGATTTACGTTATATTATGTTGACTAAATAAATCTTGTTTATTATAATTAATATATTATTATAGGATATTTAAAAAAAATTAAATTTAATAACTATAATAACCCTTATAAATTATATTTGATAGGTATGGCTTCAACATCAAAGTCATTAGCATCAACTTCTACACGAGCCAATAAATATAACACATACAAAGTTTATCGGTCTATCGTAAAAAAGTCAACAAGTTTGGTGCAATTAACAATACGTAATCAACAACTAAAAGAAGAAATAGAGGGATTGAGGAGAAAAGATGTTGCTGCAAATGTGATTTCCAACATGCAAGACGAAGAAATACGGAAATTACGGCGGCGTGTAAAGTTGTGCCAAGTGGAATTGGAGTGGTCATCTAACCGTGTCTCTGTTTTAGAAGGTTGCATTCGGCAACAAGAAGACGTCTTAGGGAATGAAATAAACTTCCTACGTAGTACTATAAGTACCATCGCAACGGAAAAAAATAATATAATAGAGCAGCTTGGGGTTAGAGACGAGCATATAAACCCCCTAGAAAACGAGGTGAATGAGTTACGTGCTCAATTGAATAACGAGAGAAACCAAAATAAAATTATCCAACAAGGGAGTACGACTAAATTTCATCACGTGAATATAATGCGATCACGCATACTAGATCTTATAGATGTCACCCCTGGCTTAAATATGTGGCAGGATCTAGTAGATAACGAAAATGTTGATATAGAAATCGTGGATGAAATAATGTTGTAGAAAATTTACCCGATAATGATCATTCACAGAGTGATGTATATTCCTTGTAAATTATCTTGGTTGTGAAATGTAATGTATTATTTATCATGCTTTTCATACGTATCTTGTTTGTGAAATGTAATGCATTATTTCATAATGATGTTTTTCATACGTATAATGTGGTCCACACTTACTAATTATAATTTATTTGTTCTTTATGTTTGTAATGAATTTATATATTTCATAGTGAAAAAAAAAATATATATATATATATATATCACTTTCAATCAATGACGAGTCACCGACGAGTTGCAATTAGAGTTTATAGCGGAGGCGAAATTATACAGGAAAACGAAAAAGTATTGTATAGTTCTGCGCCCAATGGCTACACACGAATTGATCGAAATACAGACTTATCTGCATTGAAAGATCTAATTTATCAATTTCTTGGTGTGGCTAAAGACTAGTTTCATCTGAAACTTTTCACAAAATGGGGGGAAGTTTACGGTCAGAATAATATTATAGAGTCTGTAGTTCAGATTGAAACTCACGATAATCTTAGGTTTTTCCTAAATCCTAATGATGGATTAAACTCTATGGACATTTTTGTTGAGAAAAAACCATGCAAAAATCTTAGCGAACATGAAGGTATGCTTATGAGCCAAGAGTGGGATATTATATGTCGTTTTTGTTCCAACAAGATGTGCTCACGACATCATTCCAAGATTTAAGTAACCCTTGTGATTATGTGCCCGAAATCACTCAGGGATTGGAGAACCTTGCTTTCACAAACGCTTTATTAAGTGGAGAATGTAGTGTCCAAAATATAATTGGTCCCAGTAATACTAGGAATGAACCTGAAGATGTAATTGGTCATAGTAATACGGACAATACAGAAGACACAAACCCATGTGCAGATTCTTTAGGTCCAATTTCCTCATCTGAAACAGAAATTGAAAATTTGGATGACAATGAAGCAATAGTAGACGAAGAAGATGTTGATGCGGCTAATGTAAATTTCGACGGTGTCGAAGCAACAATCAATATCGACTCGGACACAAACATCCCGTTTTACACAATGAGTGGCTCCAAAGTTGTTGCTGACTAGATGCATAATCCTTCGTTTTCGTAGGGAAAGGTTTACGATCCTAGCTGAGGGATAATTGAGAAAGACATGTTATTCAGGGATAAGAACGCTTTCATTGCATGATTAAGGATTTCTTGATACAACATACAAGACGTCAGTTTCGAGTTGTCGAAAGTAAACCCCTCCTTTTGGTTCTCAAATGTGAACATAGTACTCCTTCTCAAGAGTGTCCTTAGTATGTTAAGGCAACATTTAAGCGAAAATTGGGGATGTTCAAAATAACAAAATATGGTGGAGATCATAGATGTTATATGAATGATATATCCTCCGATCATCGAAATCTGGACAAAAATTTGGTAGCTTTCTTGATTAAGGAAAATGCTCGGGTCAATCCTGCAATCAGCGACTTTGAGGCACAACCAGATGTTAAAAACACAACTGGATACTCGATTTCATATCATAAGGCATGGCATGGAATTAGACGGGCGATTGAGAACACTTACGGGACATGGGAGAGCTCCGTAAGAAAGCTGCCTAAGTTTTTGGGTGCATTACAAAAGTGGAACTCGGGCACCATTGTTGAATGGAAACACCATGACACAAACATCCCACATAAAAAGATTATCAAATATGTTTTTTGGGTGTTCGAGCCTTGTTACACTGGGTTCAAGTACTGTCCACCGATTATCAGTGTTAATGGGACACTTCTTTACACAAAATACAAACAGAACATGCTGATAGCCGTTGCAGTGGACGAAAACAAACAGATACTTCCCCTAGCATTTGCTATTGTAGACGAGGAGAATTTTGAATCTTGGAAGTGGTTTTTGGATTTGATTTTCAAGTACGTCATAGGTGGGAGGGTTCAGATGTGCATTATTTCTGATAGAAATGCAGGTCTTTTAAGTGTAACTCAGACAATATCAACATTTAATGCCCCACATGGAGTGAGTCGTTTTTGTTTGAGACATGTTTGTTCAAATTTCAATTTTCATTTTAAAGATGTGCAATTGAAAGATCAGTGTTGGTGGGTTGGATCTGAACACCAAATCATTAAGCATTTTTTTTCACCAGTTTACGTGGGATCCATATAATTGGTTGCAACCGGAAGTACTCCATTTACCTTCCCGCTGCTTCTCGAACAATGTACGAGCTCAAAGTCCTCTCATTTTTTTCTCATTTGTGGAGTTTCATCATCCATAGAGAGTTTTACGTCAGTTCTGAATGTTGCAAGACATACTTAATTGGTTCGACCCTCTTGATGACTGGAAGACGAATGTACATCATATTGATCGTAAAGGGCATAAAAATGCCAACTGGATGGACATACACGCAAAATATGTTCATCAATGGAATCAAAGACATGAATATCTCAGGGGAACCCAATTTGTTATGAACACAACGACGACTCCAGATTACTATGGTTGGTATAACTCAATTACACATTATTTTACATCCCCTGTAGATACGTATGAAGTAATGGGAATCAAAACTGGAGATGCGTTGTTGATGCACTACATGGTATGCAACATAAATCTAATTCTACAATAATTTTTCTGTCTATTCAACATAGTTGGTGTTTTAATGTGTATATATTAAATTATTTGTAGATTGAACAGTTGGAACCCATGAAGAGAAACATAAAGAATAGAAACAGGTTGGACATTGAGCAACTGAATTCTTTATTAGATGAACAACTCTCCTTGTACGAAAATATAGAGCGAACAATTAAGAGACTGTTCCCGGAACCACCGTATATGACGTATACCCAGCCTGCACATCAACATGAGTCGCAAAGTCAATCATATACAATTTTGAGAAGTAGAACGCGTCATAGGGGTGCTGATGAAAGTAGCCCTGAAGATCGGATGCCACCACCTGGGAACTTTGCATCAACATCTTCACGACCAGGATGCCAAACTGAAGAAAATATGTCGGATGTATATAGGCCTTCAATGAGTACACCGACTTATACTCCGACATCATACCATCCATCTATGTCCACTCCCTCGCTATTTCATTATATGAACGTTGACCTCGGAGCAGGAGAAACGACGAATGTGCCAAACAACGACTATTCCCGTCCTACTCCTATTCAATTCCAGTACTCAGATGTGGCTACTTTCAGGGATGTAGCCGACCTGTCAACGTCATCCTCCAGCAGTATGACAATTCCTACGACCCCAGCTTCAGAGGAAGATGACGTCGAAGAAAACATACAGCCACAAGCACCCGCTGTTCACACAAGAGGTAGAAGATGTGGGAATCGAAGAAGACAACAAGAAACGTTAGGACATAACGGAAAAGATCAAGGAAGAGGTCGGTGAACTAGAAGAATTAGAGGTTGTGGTACAGGAGGTCATTTGTAATGTGGGTTTAATATGCATGAATATTGTGTTGGATCCAAGCAATTTGTGTGTTTGATATTGATTTTGTTTTTATCGTATTATTTATCATTTGTATACTTCAATTTCAACCATAAAAGTAAAATCAAGTATCATGGAAAATAATTAATAATTGGAAGAAAACAAAACATTACACGAATTGAAATGCCAGCAAAAAAAAAAAATTATTTGCCTTTCAACTCGGTCAGCCGAGTTGACTCACCGACCGAGTTAAGGCCCGAGTTAACACATAACCCAGGATAATGTGCTAATTCCAGATACTTTTCTTAACTCAGCCACACGAGTTGGGGTCCAGAGCAAGTTGAGAGACCGAGTTGGAAGGCCAACTCGGTCAGTCGAGTCACGTGCTGGACCGAGTTGAAGATCCGAGTTGAGGGTGCACCCACCTCCTTGTGCAAATTCCCAAAAAAATTTCAAACCCGACCAACCGAGTTTGAGGCCAGACCGAGTTGCAGACCAAGTTGGACAAAAAACTCGGTCAGCCGAGTCACGTGCTAGACCGAGTTTAGGGATCGAGTTGAGTGTGCACCCAACTCCTACCAAAAATTCCATAAACATTTTCAAACTCGAACGATCGAGTTTGGGGCTAGACCGAGTTTGAAGACCGAGTTGGATGGAAAACTCGGCTAGTTGAGTCACGTGCTGGACTGAGTTGGGGGACTGAGTTGAGTATGCATCAATTCATAATATGAAGTACAAAAACTTTTGAGAACTCAGCCGACCGAGTGGGTGTGCAGACTGAGTGACCAGACCGAGGTTGGGACTGAACTCGATCGACCGAGTCAGGTGTTGGACCGAGTTAGCCAGTCGAGTCGGACTGAAATTCATCCCTATAACTTGAAATGTTACTCTCTCTTTCCTCATTTTCTCAAACTTCAAAACCCTACTCTCACCCATCTCTCCTAAATCCTCTCAAAGCTCTTCTACTTTGAACTACAATTGTGGACAAAGATATAACAACATATTATATCTTTCAATTCATCAAAAAAATTGCATTCACGGATACATTTGTCAAGATTTGAAGGTTGGCCATCTCCCAGATCGAGTGATAATATTTTTCCAGTAAGGTATGTTTTCAATGACCATCTATACTCTTGGAGTGATATGTTGGTGATCCTACAAGATTTGGAGTATTGTGTACTAATTGGGGTTATGTTATGTTGGTTATATTCATTGGAGAATTTCATCGAACACTTTGTGTGCATCATAGTAATTAGGGATTTAGCTATATTGACATAGAATATTGATATTGTATTGTTATTTGGAGTTAAGGGCTTGGTGATACGTATCATTTGGAGTATTGTGGCATCAATCGGTTTATGAAAATATGTTTACATTCTTTGGCGTATTTCATCGAATACTTGGTGTGCATCATAGTAATTGTGTTGAAAATTATGTATCGTTTATGAATGTTGATAATGTGTTGTTATTTTCCATAAATTAGCATATGGTTACTATTATTTCATGTTTTTTATGAATGAAATACATGTATTAGACAATGAATTGAAACACACTAGTATTCATAGGAGTGTAGTTGCATATGAATATAATGTTTACCATGAAACAAATGAATTTATTACAATAATATTATAGATGTGCAAGCTTGAAATAATGTGAATAATACAATCGTGCATATATACATTGATGTTCTTGTAGGAACCCTTGAGAAAATGTATCCTTATTCGTTCGGTGCTCGTGGTTGGACCGCTGATGATATGGGTCAACAAATCGAGGATAGACGACAATTTAAAGAGGAAGAAAGACGTAGAACTCAAATTCATTCTATGGAAGTTGTTAGTATTGATTTCGATTGGAATCAACACTCTGTGGAAGAACAACAAGAAGAGTATGAAAGAACTCTAGCAACTATGCCGGATGCATACGACATAGGATTTCCTGTTTGGATATAATGAGTGACCGATGGTTCAAGGTGTACAATAAGAAAAGACGGGCCACCTATTTTGTAGATGTAGAATGCATGAAAGAGCTGGGAATTTATGATGATTTAAAAAATGTACAAAAATATGGGATGGTCTAAGTTCTTCGCCTTACGGGAGAAGACATATGAGCGGTTGGTCCTTGAATTCTTTTCGACAGTGCACGTGGGATACGATGATACCGTGCCGGGAGCCTTAAACTTCCATTTGGGTAATGAGATTCATACGCTTGAGCCGGAAACGTTGAATGAAATTTATGGATTTTTGAGAAACAAATTATCCAATCTACCGGATACAAAGATACACTTCCCTGAATTCAATCCAATCCAATTTCGGAAGGAAATAATGGGGGCTCCCCAGACAAAGCATCCGTTTACAACCCAAGCCAATCAAAAATATCAAGTATAAGAAGCCTGGTGATTTGATATTTCCAACGCTTCCTCTCAAGTACAATTTTGGCAAAACCTGAACCGGGGGTTGTTACATTGGACGAGTTGTTCATTTTATTGTGTTTATTGAATGGGAAAAAATTCAATGTAGCACCAATGGTTTTACGGCAGTTCGTTCGAACAAAACAGTAAGTAGCCAACCATATTGGAGGGTTGATTACTCTAATTGCTCGTTATCTCGGGACTAATTTGGAAGGGTTGGAAGAAACTCCAGGCGAAACAACCATCAACCTCGAACTTCTAACCAACATGAAGATGTGTAAGTTGCACCCCAGCACGAGAAAATTGTATCTCATTTTATCTGATAAGAAAAGACTTGCTCTGCCCAACTCTCGTCTGACAAATGTCTCCAGTGGAAAAGTGCCGAATATTCTGCTTAATGGCTCAATCCACACTGAAGCCATCGAGGAGACCGAGAGAAAACTGAGTAATGAAGAGACTAGAAGGAAGAGGAGGAGAAGAAGTACAGATACAAGAACAGAACCTATGGAGGTCGATAATGAAGAACAAAATAAAGATGACATAATGGGAGAGGCCGGAACTTTCCAGGAGCCCCACCCTCCACATACATATCATACAGGTTGGAACGATTTGGTCAGAATGAAGTAATGCCTTAGACACACGGGTTGCCAACATTGAAGAATATATGCATCGTCAGACATATAATTCTCAAGTTGCACTTGATATGCAGAGACGATAGTACAAATGGCATGTGCAGCAGGGGTATTTTGAAGAGCATGAATATCCTGCCTACCAACCTTTCAACCCATCAAACACTCCGTATCGACCATGAATTTATTTTATCTAGAAGTAGGTGGTCAAACTGTTCGTCTTGTTTAGCTTATAAAATCATATTCATTACTCTTGTTAAAATATGGATAAATGTTCTTGACTATGTTTATTTAGTTTTAATAATTATCTACTTTTATTTAGCCATGCTATACAAATATTTTTTTTAATATGTCAATATCATATGAATTGAAACATCCCAACAACTCCCATTTTACTTACATACAAAGATGGATCAACTGCTCAAATTCTCACCTCTTGATCCACAATCAAAATGCTATAACTTGTTTGAAGCTCAGTTCGATTATTACAAGCTCAGTTCGATTATTACACATAAACGTATATATTTGTAAAAGTTTATTAAAATGATAATATTTTAGATTTTAAAATATTAATTTTATTTATTATTTTAAAATATATATACATAAATTCCTACATATATATATTAATAATATTATAACTTTTGTAAATATAAAATTTTTTAATAATAATATAAATAAATATAATGTAAAAACAAATATATATATACACATATATATATATTATATATAAATGCTTACATATAATATATATATATATATATAAATAGTTATTTGCCCAGCTGACGTTTTTTATTTCAAACTTAAATCGTCACCCCAGCTGACGTTTTATCCAAAAAAAGTTACCCGGGGTTACGTTTTACTATTTTTAAAAACTGTTTTAAATTATACCCATTTTGTAATTTTATTTTTTTGCATTATTTTGAAAAAAACCCATATAATATATATATATATATAATATATTTCTATTATATTTTTCTGGATATATATATATATATCTACATATATATTTATATCTTATAGATAAAATATATATATGTTATAATTCTTATAATTTTATAATTAATATATATATATATATATAATTATGTTAAAATATACAAAAATTTGAAAAAAGTGAACTAATAATTTTATTTATTTTTCAATAATTTTTTGATATTTGCTGTTGTACATAATATATATATTTCTTATATATTTATATATTATTATATACATATATAATTCTATTAATTTAAATATTATAAATAGAATTAAAAAATATTAAAAGAACTATCAAAATATTATAACTTAATTTAAGAAATAATAGGATATTTATTAATAATTATGTATTCTATTTGTAGACTTAGAATAATTAAAATATATAAATATATCTGCAAAATAAAAAAATATATATATATATCATTAGACCCATTGACCTTTTTTTATATTATAATTAACATATATATATATATATTATAATTATTTTATTCTTTATAATTAATATATATATATATATATATAATTCTATTAAAATATGCATAAAAATGAAAAAAAGTTGAATGTTTTTTTATTATATTTTCAATAATTCTTTTTATATTGCATGTTGTACATAATACATTTTTTGCTTATACATTTAGACATACTTTCATACAAGTCAAATACATATTTAGACATACTTTCATACAAGTCAAATCAATTATGAATTTACATATGCTTTCACTTTTAAAATTATTAGTTTTTCCATATTATATTTTGATCGTATGGAAATCCATATAATGTTCTTATCATATTTTGATTTTAGTTATTTTTTAATAATTTTAAAATAAAAATAATTTCAAAATTCTTCATAATTTCTTCTCCCAAAATACATACAAATTTTGTTCACTTCAGTCAACTTCTAGTCAAATAAATTGTTCATCAATAAGAGTATCTTTCCACATAGTATGTTTCATTTTTCACTAGACTTTTTCGTTGCTATTTTATGGTGAACCATTAGATTTGTTATTTGCTAACCTTTGTTCACGAAGATGATAAAATATATAAAATATTTGACATACCATTATAAAAATAGGAAAAAAAAATCAATCAATCAATAAGTGTTTGTAAATATTTAAAAACTCACTTAATTAATATCCTTTTTAAATTAATTAATGTGTTAGTACAAATTATATATAATGATCTTGATTTATTTAGATATTTACTAAATCAATTAATCATAATCAAAAAAATATGTATAATGAATATATATATATATATATATCAAGATTATCTTATCACTAACAATTGTTTAAGGAATACCCAAAATGTAATGTAACGTTTGAATTTATTCACGTAATACATATTTTTTTTATGACAAGTCTAGCCCAAGCAAAACATTGTTAGAATTATCTAACAAATTACTGCAATTCAATTCAAAATCAATATCTATAGTTGTCTTATGCTGGCCTAATTAAAATGATCATCTAAGACTGAAATTAATGTAACTTAATGAATATTAATAATCAGGAGTTTTTATTTGTAAATAATGATCCCTATTAATAACTCAATATCAAGCTCTTTATTTACACTTCTGTTCTGATCGTATGGTCTTCCATACGAGTCTTCATACAAAACAAATATAGATTTAGGCATACATCTATACAAATCAAAATGAATTTGTTATTTATTAATAATAATAAAATTGTTTAATAATTAAAAGGATATTATATATTGTTTTAAAAAAAAAAAGCATATCCAAATTTTGAAACTATTTTAATTTGACACTTCTCTTTATATATATATATATATATATATATGTGTGTGTGTGTGTGTGTGTGTGTGTGTGTGTATTGGTACATGTCTTTTTTATATATTATATAATAAAAAATAAAAAAGCATATACAAATTTAAAAAACTATTTTAACTGCTATATATATATATATATATATATATGTAAGATAAAATAATTTCAATCAAAATATTCTTCATATATTAGATTATTTTGTTTATTGAACAAAACTAAATAACAAAATTTTTATATATTAGATTATTAAAGAGTGCATACATTGAGAAATATTCCAAATTAACATACAATAATAATCACCACAAAATAAAAATTACTCAATTATTAATATATATCCAGAATTTATGAATGCTGATATTTTTTTTATACATTCAAGAGACGATAAATTATATAAAATATTTTACATACCATAATAAAAATAGAAAAAAATTTAATAAATTATTAAGCTTCGTAAATCTTATTATGTTTAATCTTCTTTATATATAGTCGTATTACTAGCTCATAGATGAAGATGATATATTTTGTGAAATATATAACATTCCATATAATTAAAAAAAAGGGTAACATAAATAAATTAATGTTTTAGTATGAATTACATATTATAATCTTGATTTATTTAGATCTTTACTAAATCAATTAATAATTATCTAAAAATTATGTATGATGAATATATATATATATATATCAAGATTATTTGTTCAGATTGTTTAAAGAATATCCAAAAGGTGATAGTAAAGTTTGAGTTTATTCAAGTTATACACATTTTTCTGATAACATGCATTGCATTAAGTAGATGGTTGTTGAAATTATCAAATAAATTGGGTAAAACCAAGTCAAATTGAATGTGTACAGTTGTCTTTTATGATAGTCTAATTAAAATACTTCTTAAGATTTAACTTAATGAAACTTAATGATTATTAAAAATCATGATTTTATGTGTAAATACCGTATGAAATTTTCAATTTGTTTAGAGATCAAATTGAAAAATAGGAAACTTATTACTATAAGTTGGGTTCAGTTCCAGGCTCTATAACTTCGAAAGATGGTATGAGACTTCATACAAAACAAATATATATTTAGACACACATTCATAAAAATCAAATCATTCTAATCATATGAATGACCATACAAGTTTTCATATAAAACAAATATTTATTTAAGCATACTCTCATACAAATCAAATCAATTATGAATTTACAAAAATATATATTTAACCAAAGCTTCATACAAATCAATAATTCTTATCGTATAAAAAACCATACGAGTCTTCATACAAAACAAATACATATTTAGACATACTTTCATACAAGTCAAATCAATTTTGAATTTACATATGCTTTCGTTTTTAAATTATTAGTTTTTTCATATTATATTTTGATCGTATGGAAATTCATATCATGTTCTTATCATATTTTTATTTTAATTATTTTTTAATAATTTTAAAATACAAATAATTTCAAAATTCTTCATAATTTCTTCTCCCAAAATATAGACAGATTTTGTTTGCATCAGTCAACTTCTAATTAAATGAATAGTTCATCAACAAGAGTATTTTTCCACACAGCTCAAAGATCTCCACTTGCATATGCGTTGTATGTCTAGTCTTTCGAGCATTTCTACTTCATATAGTATGTTTCATTTTTTAATAGACTTTTTGGTTGCTATCTTATGGTGAACCATTAGATTTTTTATTTTCTAACCTTTGTTGATGAAGATGATAAAATATATAAAATATTTGACATACCATTATAAAAATAGAAAATAAATCAATCAATTAATAAGTGTTTGTAAATATTTAAAAACTCACTCAATTAATAAGCCTTCGTAAATTAATTAATATTTTAGTACGAATTATATATAATGATCTTTATTTATTTAGTTCTTTGCTAAATCAATTATTAATAATCTAAAAATTATGTATAATGAATATATATATATATATATCAAGATTATCTTATCACTAACAATTGTTTAAGGAATACCCAAAATGTGATGTAAAGTTTAAGATTATTCACGTAATACATATTTTTTTATGACGCGCCTATTCTAAGTAAAACATTGTTGGAATTATCTATCAAATTACTTTGATTCAATTCAAATTCAATAAGTATAGTTGTCTTATGCTGGCCTAATTAAAATAATCATCTAAGATTGAAATTATTGTAACTTAATGAATAATAATAATCATGAGTTTTTATTTATAAATAATGATCCCTGTTCATAACTCAATATCAAGCTCTTTATTTACACTTCCATGTTCTGATCGTATGGTCTTCCATACGAGTGTTCATACAAAACAAATATAGATTTAGGCATAAATCTATACATATCAAATCATTATGATGAATTAGTTATTTCTAATAATAATAATGTTTAAATATTAAAAGGATATTATATATTATTTAAAAAAAAAAAAAACATGTCCAATTTTAGAAATCTATTTTAACTTGACACTTCTCTTTGTTTATGTATATATATATATATATATATATATATATATATTAGTACATGTCTTTTTCATATATTATTTAATAAAAAAACAAAAAAGCCTATACAAATTAAAAAAGCTATTTTAACTTATACTTTTACTAGTGTGAGACCTGTGTGTTGTACAGAAGATATTTTTTAATTATATTTTGTAATATGAGTATATACTCAAGTTATATGATATATTGTAGAATTTGGTGTGAGTGAGTGGTAACAAAAAATATCCCGTTGGAGAGTGACGGCACCACATAGTGGTGGTCTATTATGAAAGCCAAGAAAGAAGATTGGATTTAAAAAAATAATAATAATGAGAGAGAGAGAGAGAGAGAGAGAGGAGTTTATTAGAGAAGGACAAATAGTGATACTTTATGTTCCAATATTTGTAGAATTTGAAGATTGAAAAAATAAAGTTTAATTGTTTCAAAGTTTTTAAACTTACCAAATCTTATTCAAATACCAACTTTTATTCAAATTGCAATTTTATTGGCCAAAATCAACCAAATTCTAATTTTATTTGATAAAATTAAGTGCTCAACATTTATAGGCTTGTTTCATTATTTTTAATTTCAAAAATTGATTTAAAAAATCATACTTTATTAGTAATATATAATTATATTTTAAGAAAGTACATTTGAGTGGGAAAATATTATTGTAAATAGTCATTTTACTTTAATATATATATAGATAATAATAATAATAATAATAATAATAATAATAATAATAATAATAATAATAATAATAATAATAATAATAATAATAATAATATATCTAAAAATAAAATAAATTTAAAAGTAATATTTTGAAAAGTGTAGGCTTTGGTGACAACTGAAATATAATACATATGAAAGAAATAACACGCAAAAGACTTCAAGAGGAGGGAGGACAAAAAACAGAGATCTTAAAACATTTAGTATAATCTTGATAAAATATATAGAAAGAAGAGAGAGACAAAAATGAGAAATGATTTTGAATTATGGTAAGATCAGTGAAAATTTAATTTCATATTTAACAAAATCAGATTATATCAACGAGATTGGGTGATTTTAAATAATTGATAGCTTAATATAGAAAAATTGTTATATATAAGATGAAATAATTGCAATCAAAATATTCTTCATATATTAGATTATTTTGTTTATTGAACAAAAGCAAATAACAATTTTTTTATATATTAGATTATTAAAGAGTGCATATATTGAGAAATATTCCAAATTAACATACAATAATAATCACCACAAAATAAAAATTACTCAATTTATTAATATACATCCAAAATTTATGAATGATGATATTTTTTTATACATTCAAGAGACAATAAATTATATAAAATATTTGACATACCATAATAAAAATAGAAAAAAACTCAATCAATTAATAAACTTCGTAAATCTTTATTATGTTTAATCTTCTTTATATATATCCGTATTACTAGCTCATAGATGAAGATAATATATTTTGTAACATATATAACATTCCATATAATTAAAAGAAAGGATAAAGTAAATAAATTATTGTTTTAGTATGAATTACATATCATAATCTTGATTTATTTAGATCTATACTAAATCAATTAATAATTATCTAAAAACTATATACGATGAATACATATATATATATATATATATATCAAGACTATCTGTTCAGATTGTTTAAAGAATATCCTAAGGGTGATAGTAAAGTTTGAGTTTATTCAAGTTATACACATTTTTCTGATAACATGCATATAATTAAATAGATGGTTGTTGAAATTATCAAATAAATTGGGTAAAATCATGTCAAATTAAATGTGTGCAGTTGTCTTTTATGATAGTCTAATTAAAATACCTCTTAAGATTTAACTTAATGAAACTTAATGATTATTAATAATCATGATTTTATCTGTAAATACCGTATGAAATTTTCAATTTGTTTAGCGATCAAATTGAAAAATAGAAAACTTATTACTATAAGTTGGGTTCACTCCTAAGCTCTATAACTTCGAAAGATGGTATGAGAATTCATACAAAACAAATATATATTTAGACACACATTCATACAAATCAAATCATTCTAATCGTAAGAAATACCATACAAGTCTTCATATAAAACAAATATTTATTTCGGCATACTTTCATACAAATCAAATCAATTATGAATTTACAAAAAAATATATATTTAACCAAAGCTTTATACAAATTAATCATTTTTATCGTATAAAAAAACATACAAGTCTTCATACAAAACAAATACATATTTAGACATACTTTCATACAAGTCAAATCAATTATGAATTTACATATGCTTTCGCTTTTAAAGTTATTACTTTTCCTTATTATATTTTGATCATATGGAAATACAGAACATGTTCTTATCATATTTTGATTTTAATTATTTTTTTAATAATTTTAAAATATAAATAATTTCAAAATTCTTCATATTACTTCTCCTAAAATACAGGCAAAACTTTGTTTGCTTCAGTCAACTTCGAGTCAAATAAATATTTTATCAACAAGAGTGTCATTCTCCACAGCTTAAAGATATCCACTTTCATATGCGTTGTATGTCTAGTCTTTGGGGCATTTCTACTTCTTATAGTATTTTCATTTTTCAAAAGACTTTTTCGCTGCTATCTTATGGTGAACTATTATATTTGTTATTTGCTAACTTTTGTTGATGTTGTTATTTGCTAACCTTTGTTGACGAAGATGATAAAATATATAAAATATTTGACCTACCATTATAAAATTAGAAAACAAAATCAATCAATTAATAAGTGTTTGTAAATATTTAAAAACTTACTCAATTAATAAACCTTCGTAAATTAATTAATGTTTTGGTACAAATTATATATAATGATCTTGATTTATCTAGATCTTTACTAAATCAATTAATAAAAATCTTAAAATTATGTATAATGAATATATATATGTATATACATATATATATATCAAGATTTTCTTATCACTAACAATTGTTTAAGGAATACCCAAAATGTGATGTAAAGTTTGAGCTATTCATGTAATACATTTTTTTTATGACACACCTAGTCAAGTAAACATTGTTGAAATTATCATACAAATTACTATAATTTAATTCAAATTCAATATGTATAGTTGTCTTATATTGGCCAAATTAAAATGATCATCTAAGATTGAAATTAATGTAACTTAATGAATATTAATAATCATGAGCTTTTATTTGTAAATAATGATCCCTACGTCATAACTCAATCTGTAGCTCTTTATTTACACTTCCATGTTCTGATCGTATGGTCTTCCATACAAGTCTTCATACAAAACAAATATATATATTTTGGCATACATATATACAAATCAAATCATTATGGATGAATTAGTTATTTACTAATAATAATAATATTGTTTAATAATTAAAAATATATTATCTATTGTTTAAAAAAAAAAGAAAAAGCATATCCAAATTTAGAAATTTATTTTAACAGGACACTTCTCATTATATATATATATATATATATATTGGTAAATGTCTTTTTTTATATATTATAAAATAAAAAAATAAAAAAAGCATATGCAAATTTAAAAAACTATTTTAACTGATACTTATATATATATATATATATATATATATATATATATAAGATAAAATAGATTGCAATCAAAATATTCTTCATATATTAGATTATTGGTTTATTGAACAAAAACAAATAACAAAATTTTTATATATTAGATTATTAAAAAATGCATATAAAATATTCCAAATTAACATACAATAATAATAACCACAAAAATAAAAATTACTCAATTAATTAATATATTTTCAAAATTTATGAATGATGATATTTATTTATATATTCAAGAGACGATAAATTAAATAAAATATTTGACATACCATAATAAAAATAGAAAAAAAAAACACAATCAATTAATAAGCTTCATAAATCTTTATTATGTTTAATCTTCTTTATATATAGTCATATTACTAGCTCAAAGATGAAGATGATATATTTTGTGAAATATATAACATTCCATATAAGTAAAAAAAAAAGGATAAAGTAAATAAATTAATGTTTTAGTATGAATTACATATCATAATCTTGATTTATTTAGATCTTTACTAAATCAATTATTAATTATCTAAAAATTATGTATGATGAATATATATATATATATATATCAAGACTATATGTTCAAATTGTTTAAAGAATATCTAAAATGTGATAGTAAAGTTTGAGTTTATTCAAGTTATACACATTTTTCTGATAACATGCATAGCATTAAGTAGATGGTTGTTGAAATTATCAAATAAATTGGGTAAAACCAAGTCAAATTAAATGTCTCTTAAGATTTAACTTAATGAAACTTAATGATTATTAATAATCATGATTTTATGTGTAAATACCGTATAGAATATTCAATTTGTTTAGAGATCAAATTGAAAATAGGAAACTTATTACTATAAGTTGGGTTCGGTACGAGGCTCTATAACTTTGAAAGACGGTATGACACTTCATACACAATAAATATAAATTTAGACACACATTCATACAAATCAAATCATTCTAATCGTATGAAAGACCATACAAGTCTTCATATAAACCAAATATTTGTTTAGGCATACTTTCATACAAATCAAATCAATTATGAATTTACAAAAAATATATATTTAAGCAAAGCTTCATACAAATCAATCATTCTTATCATATAAAAAAACATACGAGTTTTCATACAAAACAAATACATATTTAGACATACTTTCATAGTCAAATCAATTATGAATTTACACATGCTTTCGCTTTTAAAATTTGTAGTTTTTCCATATTATATTTTGATCATATGGAAATCCATATCATGTTCTTATCATATTTTGATTTTAGTTATTTTTTAATAATCTTAAAATACAAATAATTTCAAAATTCTTCCTAATTTCTTCTCCCAAAATACAAACAAATTTTATTTGCTTCAGTCAACTTCTAGTCAAATAAATAGTTCATCAACAAGAGTATCTTTCCACACAAATCAAAGATCTCCACTTGTATATGCGTTGTATGTCTAGTCTTTCGGGCATTGCTACTTCATATAATATGTTTCATTTTTCAATAGACTTTTTCGGTGCCATCTTATGGTGAACCATTAGATTTGTTATTTGCTAACCATTGTTGACGAAGATGATAAAATATATAAAATATTTGACATACCATTATAAAAATAAAAATAAAATCAATGAATTATTAATTGCATGTAAATATTTAAAAACTCACTCAATTAATAAGCTTTCGTAAATTAATTAATGTTTTAGTACAAATTATATATACTGATCTTGATTTATTTAGATCTTTACTAAATGAATTAATAATAATATAAAAATTATCTATAATGAATATATATATATATATATATAAAGATTATCTTATCACTAACAATTGTTTGAGGAATACCCAAAATGTGATTTTAAGTTTGAGCTTATTCACGTAATACATATTTTTTTATGGCACGGCTAGCCCAAGTTAAACATTGTTGGAATTATCTAACAAATTACTCTAATTCAATTCAAATTCAAGATGTATAGTTTTCTTATACTGGCCTAATTAAAATGATCATCTAAGATTGAAATTAATGTAACTTAATGAATATTAATAATCATGAGTTTTTATTTGTAAATAATGATCCCTACGTCATAACTCAATCTCAATCTCTTTATTTACAGTTTCATGTTCTGATCGTATGGTCTTTCATACGAGTCTTCATACAAAACAAATATAGATTTAGGCATACATCTATACTAATCAAATAATTATGGATGAATTAGTTATTTACTAATAATAATAATATTTTTTAATAATTAAAAGGATATTATATATTGTTTAAAAAAAAAAGCATATCCAAATTTAGAAATTTATTTTAACTTGACAATTCTCTTTATATATATATATATATATATATATATATATATATATATATTGGGAGATGTCTTTTTTATATATTATATAATAAAAAATGAAAAAAGCATATACAAATTTAAAAAACTATTTTAACTGATATATATATATATATATAAATTATCTGTTCAGATTGTTTAAACAATATCCAAAAGGTGATTCTAAAGTTTGAGTTTATTCAAGTTATAAATATTTTTCTGATAACATGCATAGCATTAAGTAGATGGTTGTTGCAATTATCCAATAAATTAGGTAAAAACAAGTCAAATTAAATGTGTACAGTTTTCTTTTATGATAGTCTAATCAAAATATCTTTTAAGATTTAACTTAATGAAACTTAATGATTATTAATAATCATGATTTTATGTGTAAATAACGTATGGATTTTTCAATTTGTTTAGAGATCAAATTGAATAATAGAAAACTTATTACTATAAGTTGGGTTCAGTCCTAGGCTCTATAACTTCGAAAGACGGTATGAAACTTTATACACAACAAATATATATTTAGACATACATTCATACAAATCAAATCATTCTAATCGTATGAAATATTAGACCTATAGGTTCAATTAGATTAATCAAATTATGATAGCATAATTTACCTATTCTAATGTTACAATTCTTCACTAATTTACACTACTAGGATTATAAATTCTTAAATAGCTATAGGAGAATAAATAATAATTTGATTTGTCAGTTCAAATTAATATAAATCTCCATTAAAAATCATTTAAAAATACAAGTCCTTGAATATAAAACAAATAAATCAATACATATCACAAAGGCCTCACAATACGAAACCCTTAAATCAAAACTTGAAATTAGCCACTCATGTTATAAAAAATCCTAGACATAATCATCATCATTCAATACAAGAAATAAAAAATAAAAAAATAAAAAAAGAGAGAAAATAAAATAAAAACTTACTACAAAAGGAAAGAAGAGTCTTCTTTATCCTCCAATAAGTGTCTCTCTACAATTGCTCCCAAAAGAAAAAAAAGAAGAAAAGATATGGATATTCTCTCTCCTCTCCTTTGTGATTTTCGACTGATTCCTCCAAAGAATGGGGAGTAATGTTTTTTTCCCTACTTTCTAGACTTTTGGGCCCAAAACTTTTGGGCTTTAAACAATTGATTTAGAAATAATAACAAAAGCTCAATAAACAAAAATTCTAAGTGCATAAAAAAATATTGGCTTAGCTCTTTATCTTCGGATGTCTTCACACTGGCCAATTTCTTTCGCTAATTGACTTTCTTTCTCAATTTTTCTCCAGTTGCAATTAATTATTTTCCTAAAATAAAGAATGATTAATTAGATCAATTAATTACATTTTGGAAAAAAAAGAAGGATATGAATATAAAATATATCAAATCCCCCAAACATAAATCATGCTAGTC
Organism: Caryopteris x clandonensis; assembly: GCA_028749325.2. Lineage (NCBI taxonomy): Eukaryota > Viridiplantae > Streptophyta > Magnoliopsida > Lamiales > Lamiaceae > Caryopteris > Caryopteris x clandonensis. The sequence goes on from JAPYKT020000013.1 coordinate 6,606,463, forward strand.
CTCAAGCATGTATAAGAAGTAGCACAAGGTGATAAACAAGAGAAACATTCTCAATTTTCTTTCTCTCAAGGCAAAACTTTCTTACAATGTTCTCAAATTGTTATACAATGAAGAAATTAAGATGGCAATTCTACAAGAGTAAGTGATCATGATTCCACGTAAATTCAAGAAAAACTCATGTCTCATCAATTCTTAATAATTTCAATATGCCCCAATGTGACAAATTCAACACCTCACTAATGGAATCACTCAATTCGCTCTTTTGTGTATGAATGGAATTTGCATATTCTGACACTCAATTTCAAAGCATAACACATCATTACCGTAAGCTTGCTTATCTATCGAATCTCCACCACTCATGTCATGTATTCATGCAAAAAATCAAAGGAGATAAAATGAAGGGAATATAAGCTAAACAAGTCAAGAAGATATGAAAATTTTTACACAAAGTACAAGATGACAAATAATCCACCTCTATTCCACTCTTCTGTAAAATCTCTTTCTCCCATTCTCACTTGATGTCCTCTCATTTCATCAAGCTCAATCATGTAGTGTATTACCCTATTTACAACTCTTAATCACTAAAACATTACCTCATTATGCACTATTAGTGAGTGTAACAAAATCCAAATCACTTTCTCAATTTTTCCTACCCTTCTTCATCATGGCAAATATATATTTTTTTTTCATTTTTTTGGATTTCCACAGTGATATTTTTTTAATTATTTTTTTTAGTGCCCAACTCCTTTCTAAACTCCAACTCTCTAAAAACTATTTTAATCTTGCCTGCATTTCATTCATGCACTTCTTCACAAGAAGGGTTCAATCAAGGTGGATAGATGAACAAAAATGGTTAAAAGGCTCATCATATACTTGTTAGAACAAGAAATTGGCTAAAGGCACAAATGAGCAAACTAGAGGTAATTGTATAGACATGGATTCTGAGGAAAGGCCATCAAATGGTTAAGTCTAAGTGGCCTTATCATTTCAATGCATGAACACATTATGTGGTCTCAAAATGCATATTAAAAGCAAGTTCTAGAATGAATATGTTATGCTTGATCACACACAAAACAAAGAAATAAGGCTCAAAAGCTCGCAAAAAAGAGGTTATTGTGTGTTGAATTGTGCACATTTTCGTTCTATGCATTGTAGAAAAATAATAAGACACATTATTTTGAAGCATAGACAAGAACTAATCAATATCACGCATCTCTTGTAGATATTATCACTCTTATTCCAACAAAGCATGGCAATTTGTAGATATTATCACTCTCATTCCAACAAAGTATGGCAATTTGTGGATATTATCACTCTCATTCCAACAAAGCATGGCAATTTGACAACGAAAATTAGCATTATGCACCATGTATCCCCCAATTCATACCAAATTTGCTAAAAATTCTGATTACTCCAGCATAAAAAACACAAGAAAATCCCCCCACACCTATACTCTACTTTGCCCTCAATGTACACTACCAAGGCTCACCATTCAGAAGACAAAAGAAATAAGAAGATAACAAAAATAAAAATAAAAGAAAGAGACAAAGAAAGAACTTCCCTAAAAGACGGGCTACTGTGGGGTGTATTCGAAGTGTTCGATTGTTTTCTCCAATTCATTAAAGCAATGTGTGTCCTCGGTTGGGGTGTTGAGAATCTCTACTTCTTCTTCCTCACCATCATCAATATCACCAATCAACACCCGTAATCAATCTCCACCATAAATCACCACAATAACAATTCAAGAATACAACTAACACACGACACTAATTCAAACACTATATCAAACATTACAAATATTATAACAAAACAACTAAAATAAAAAAATAAAGACAAAGAAAAAGAACCGGCAAACAGTGGGTGCGACTAGATGGAGGCTATCAAAGATGGAGAACTGACAGCGATGAAGGTTGGCAGCAGAAAAGAGACAACTCAAGAAAGGAAAGGAGAACTGAAGGACTGATTCTAGCAAGTTATCTATTGTCTCGTAAATCTGTAGGTATATGCAGAGCTAATTGAAATCAAACGGTATTCTGGAATATTATTAGCCAATGACTTACCGACGGGTTTCGGTGGTGGAAGGCAGAAAATGGGTGGTGCTGCTGTCGGAGATGGGTGGTGACAGAAAGTGTCATGATCAGATTCCACATGTCTTACACCTAGGGTAGATTTGTCTTTTCATAATTCACGTTTGTTATTAGTTATGTTTGTTATTAGTTGGTTAGGATTTGTTACAGGGAGCTTGGGTTTGTTATTAGTTGGTTAGGACCTGTTACAGAATGGCTTGCTGCTTATACAACCATGATTTTTTAATTATTTGGAACTTTTGGCCAGTTTTGTACTTTCTTCTTCTTCAATTGGATATCCATCCTTCTCATTCCCCAAATTCTTCTCATTTCTTATCTGGATCCTATCATTTAGCCTCAGATCCAGCTCGTTCTCACATAACTGCTCTGATCGATGATGGTTGGACGTAACAATATGCAACGAATCGAGGCGTTAGAGCAGTAGCATGCTAAATTACTCATTAAGCGCACGGAGTGGATAAATTCCATGACTGCAGTACAAATGGAGCTAAAGTAGGCTATGCAGGATCTTACATGGAAGCTGGAAGTTATTCTAGCAGCTCACAGTAAGGATCACATTAATCCAAACCTCGGTACTTCTAATTCGGCCGAAAAAAGCATGTACATCGGGCGATGGCATATTTGGTTCTGGACTCAGTTTGCATATGAATGACGAATTGAATATGCAAAATTCTGGAATTCAGGTAACTATGCAGGGGGTCAAATTAGTTTTTTGGTGGCCTAGTATCAATAAATTGGTGGAAATAATGTTTAAGCACTGCCTACCATCCACCAAGTGATGGGCAAACTGAGCGGGTAAACTAGTGCTTGGAGACGTAATTATGGTATATGTGTGGTTCAAATCCCAAAGAATGGTTATCTTGGTTACCACTTGCAGAGTACTGGTACAATACATGTTACCATTCTTCAGCAACTCTCACGCCATTTGAGGTTTTGTATGGATATAAACCAATACCCTTACCTATGAATTTGTTGTCCTTGTTACTGTGGTGGGAATTGAGCAATCTTTAAAAGCTCATCAAGAAATTCAGGAGCATCTTAGGCAGCAATTACAAAAGGCACAAGATAGGATGAATTTTTTTGCTGATAAAAATAAAGGGAGAAAACGTTTGAGGTGGGAGATTGGGTCTACTTGAAGCTGAAACCTTACATACAGTCTAGTTTACATCATCATAGAATCTAGAAGTTGTCTCCTAAATATGCTGGTCCCTTTCTGGTTATAGCTAAGGTTGGGAGTGTTGCTTACAAATTGCAGTTGCCTGCTACAACCAGAATACATGATGTTTCTCATGTATCCCTATTGAAAAAAAAGGTGGGTAGGAGTTCAGATGTCTTTTCTATTATCTCTACTACTATGCCACAATTTGATGATGATGATCAGGTTAATTTATATCCGACAACCATTTTGGCTTGCTGGCTAGTTAAGAAGAATGAAAGGCCGATGCCAAAAATATTGGTGTGCTGGGCTCATCTTTCTGACGAAGAGGCTACTTGGGAGAACTACGATTCCTTTGTGGTTAAATTTCCCCATTTGCAAGATTACAGTCCAGGCTTGGGGACAAGCTTGTTATAAGAGGGGGGCATTGTCATGATCAGATTCCACATGTGTTACACCTGGGGTAGATTTCTCTTTTCATAATTCATGTTTGTTATTAGTTATGTTTGTTATTAGTTGGTTAGGATTTGTTACAAGGAGGTTGGATTTGTTATTAGTTGGTTAGGATCTGTTACAGGGAGGCTTGCTGCTAATAAAACCATGATTTTCCAATTATTTGGTACTTTTGGCCAATTTTGTACTCTCTTCTTCTTCAATTGGATATTCATCCTTCTCATTCCCCAAATCCTCCTCATTTCCTATCTGAATCCTATCAGAAAGCAATAGAGAAGTAACAGCAGCGGCGGTGAGGAAAGGAGTAAAGAAACAGCAGTGGTGGTGACGAGAGGAGCGAAGAAGCAGCGACGGCGGCAATGAGGAGAGGAGTGAAGAAGTTGCGGCAGCAGTGGGAAAATATTAGAGATGACGGGAGAAGTAGTAGGGAGATAGAGAAGTAGCAGCGACGGTATAGGTAGGAGCAGCGACAGCGACGGGAAGCAACGTGGAGATGGGATGATAGTTTTGGTGGCGACGGATGGATGAGTAGCGACATGGCAAAGAGGAGCAACGATGGACAAGGCATGAAGATAGTGGTGGTGGAAAGGTAGCAGCAGCGCCGAAGATATGGTGGAGAAGTAGTAGCAGCATTGGGGGTATGGTGGAGAAGTAGTAGCAGTGGCGGAGAGAAGAAATAGAGGTAGAGAGGAAACCCTACCCAACTGATGCTTCTCTTTTTCTTTTTCTCAATTTTTTTTTATTTTTCTTATATATATATATATATATTTATATAAATAGGGGCAAAAATTCAAAAAAGTCAAAAAACTATGTGTTGTTAGGCGTGATCACGCCTAACACTAGACATTGAGCGTGATCACGCCCACTTCAACCTAGTCTTCGAAAATTTTAATAAAAATTAGTCTAACTTAAACGTGATCACGCCCAAATCGAACTAGTCTCTTGTACCATTCCTAAACTTTTGACTTCAAGAATTTTCATAAGGTGTGATATCTCTTCCAAAATTTATGCCCAAATCTATCAATACAAATGAAACAAAATTCAACGAGAATTAGAATATGAAAAACTAAATTAACCAAATACAAAAAATAAAACAAAAATAAAATAAAAAATTTGGGTTGTCTCCCAATAGCGCATTTTTTAATGTCGTTATGCTTGCCAAATATATAATAGAACACACATAATGAGTTTTTGAAGGATATTTCATAGCAACGAATATGTTGAATTTAACAATCTCTCCGTCAAATTCAACGAAGAGTGTACCCTCATCCACATCGATCTTCGTTCTTATAGTCTTCATAAATGGTCTACCCAACAGGATAGGGGTAGAATTAGTGATGGTGTCTTCTTCCATTTTCAAGATGTAGAAATCTACTGGAAAAATCAACTCGTTAACCTGCACCAAAATATATTCAACAACCCCTTCTGGGTAAGCATTAGAATGATCTGCTAACTATTTGACAACTCGAATATCTTTCAAATAACCCAAATTCAAAGCACAATGAGATTAATAGATACACCTAAATCTAACATGGCATGCTCAATCTTTGTATTTCCAATAACACATGGTATAGTAAACATACCTGGATCCTTACATTTATTTGGGAATGTATTTTTTTATCAAAGCAGACACATTCTCCTCCACACTAACTTTCCCATTATTTTTCAATCTCCTTTTGTTAGTGCACCACTCTTTTATAAATTTAGCATACTTCGGGATTTGCTTAATGGCATCCAACAAGGGTATATTTATATCCATCTTTCAAAAAGTTTCCAATACTTCTCTCTCATGATCATCCATCTTGTATTTGGCTAACTTGCTAGGAAATGGAAGAACAAGCACATTAGAAGTACTAGGCGATGAGTGTGAGGAATTTACCTTTTTGTGGTCCTTGGACTTTTCCTTAATGACTTCTTCCACTTCTTTATCTTTTTCTCCTTTATTGGTATCTTCAAGCGAAGAAGGTCCCGATTGTATTTCCTTTCCACTTCTCAACATCATAGCACTTACATTTTCTCTTGGATTTACCTTCGGTTGAGATGGAAGTCTACCTAAATTTTGAGCTTCCAATCTACTAACAGATGTTGCCAATTGGCAAAGCTAATTCCCAAGACTTTGAATGCTAGTTCATGTCTCTTAAATGCTAGCTCTCGTCTCCTATTGAAACTTTTGAGTGTTTACTACTAGAGCTTTCATGATATCTTCCAAAGACATTTTGGATTCTGAAGGTTGAGCTTGTGGTGGTGGTGGTCTTGTATACCCTTGGTGAGGAAAACTTTGTTGGCCTCCTTGATTCTTGTAGCTAAAGTTCGGGTGGTCTCTCCACCCTGGATTATAGCTATTTAAATAAGGATTATATTTCCATTGAGGTTGTCTCGGAAATCCTCCCATGGCATTGACTTGTTGAACACCTTCTAGCAATGAGGGACACCTATTCGAACCATGTCCAACAACCGAGAAATTCCCACACACTTGAGCTTATGGCATTTGTCCCACTACAAATTTTTCCATCAAAGATGTTAGTGCTTCCAACTTTTGATTGAATGAGATCATGTTCACTACATTGACTTGATGTGGAACACTATCTTGTCGAGTTTCAAATTGTTGTGCATTAGCAGCCATGCTCGAGATAAGATTCCTAGCAGTTTCTAGTGTCAAACTAACCAATGTTCTTCCACTCACAGCATCAATCATGTTTCTTTCAAAAGTCAAGAGCCCTTCATAGAAGTATTGAACGAGTAATTGCTCCAGAATTTGATGTTGAGGACAACTAGCACATAATTGCTTGAATTTCTCCCAGTACTCATATAAAGTTTCACCACGTTGCTGTCTAATTCCACATATATCTTTTCTAATATTAGCTGCACATGAAGCTGGAACGAATTTTTCAAGAAACTACTTTTTCATCTCGTTCCAAGTGGTAGTAGATCCGAAAGGTAGATATTAGAGCTAACCCTTAGCTTTGTCAGCTAAAGAGAATGGAAAGACCCGTAGAGAAATTTGGTCTTTTGTAACAGTTCGAGGCTTCATTGCTTGTGAGGGTCTTCATCTGCAAGTCAACGAAAGGTAGGTAATAAGTGAATAAGACCAGATTTCAACTCAAAAGTAGCATCGGTAGGAATTTGAATACATAATGGCTATTTATTAACACCTGGGTTAGCTAGCTCCTTTAAATTCCATTGAGATGGAGCTTCTATGTCTTCTTTCTTTATCTTACTTCCTTCAGATTTAGTATCTACTTCAGTTCAGACTCAAGCAAATCTAAAGTGAAATTCAATCTAGGGGATGATGAACATGATTGTTGAGCTCGTAGTCTAGCTCTTTCCTTAAGGCCTTTACAGTTTTCTCAATTTCTGGATCAAATATCAATTCACATGTATGAGAAGAACGAGGCATAAACCAAAAAAAGGAAAAAACCAAACTCAAAAGAAATTAATTCAACACCGTTCCCTGGCAACGGTGCTAAAATTTGATAGGTTGTCAATCCACCAAATATAATTTACCTACTTTTCAAATACGAGTATAGTGGCGAGCAGGGTCGAATCCACAGGGAACGGGAATTAAATTCTTTTGAACAAAATTAAAAAAATACGGGGGGTTTTGAGATATGTTTATCTAATCAACTAAATACTAAATTAATTAATCAAACAACCATAAGCTTACGACAAACCAATACACATGAAATAATATGACAAGAAAGACGATTAAAATAAAAAATAATAATAAGAGAAAGATTTGATTCAAGGGTTCGACATTCAAAAAATAATAATAGGCCGATAAATAAATTCTTGTAATACAAACAATTAACCTTAGATTCATTAGGATGGCCGTATAAATCTTTCATTTTCCTAATTAATTGACCAAACTTAGCATCCGGTCAAATCTTATCATTAATCGACTAGGTACAATAGCGTTCCATGTCAATTAACAATATCATTAATTTCAAGTGAAACCAAGTTAATATTAATATCAATACTTGGGATAGTCCTAACTATCAATATTAGCCCTGTAGATTCAATTAGATTAAGCAAATTATGATAACATAATTTACCTATTCTAATGCTACAATTCTTCACTAATTTACACTATTAGGAGTATAAATTCATGAATAGCTATAAGAGAATAAATAATAATTTGATTTGTCAATTCAAATTAATATAAAACTCCATCAAAAATCATTTAAACCTACTAGTGCTTGAATATAAAACAAGGAAATCAATACATATCACAAAGGCCCCACAATAATAAAATCAAAACACAAAATCCTTAAATTAAAATGTGCAATTAGCCACTCATGTTATAACAAATCCAAAACATAATCATCACCATTCAATACAAGAAATAAAAAATAAAGAAAAAGAGAAAATAAAATAAAATAAAAACTTACTACAAAGGGAAAGAAGAAAATGTGTCTTCTTTTTCCTCCAAAAAGTGTTTCTCTACAATTGCTCCCAAAATTAAGAACAAAAGAAAAGATATGGATATTCTCTCTCCAAAGAATGGGGAGGAATGTTTTTGTTTCCCTACTTTCTAGACTTTTGGGCCCAAAACGTTTGGGCTTTACATGATTAATTTGGAAATAATATCAAAAGCCTAATAAACAAAAATCCTAAGCCCATAAGAAAAATATGGGTTTAGCTCTTCATCTTCAGATGTCTTCACATCGGCCCATTTCTTTAGCTAATTGCCTTTCTTTCTCAATTTTTCTCCAATTGTAATTAATTATTTTCCTGAAATTAAAAATGATTAATTAGATCAATTAATTGCATTTTGGAAACAAAAATAAGGAGGATATGAATATAAAATATAGAATATTATAAACATATCAATTAGATAACACTCATCATTCTCAAGATATGATCTAACTCCCAATTGTGCCTATGATCTATTCTCATCATAATACTTACCAAAGAATAGAAATAAATAACAAATCAGATTCAAAGCTAAGGATATTCAGAGATTATATGGATTCGAGGGACATGCATTCATATGGTCCCTACGAATTACTTTAATGTATCAAACCATATTTAATTCTTATATTTGTATGAGAATCACCAAGATATCTAGATCCTCTCTCGAGTTAGATCTAAATGTAGATTAGATAACACTGATCATTCTCAAGATATTTTCTAACTCCCAATTGTGCATAGGATCTATTTTCATAATAATACTTATCAATCCCTCGATCTAGTAAGTGTATGTTATGCATCCCTAATCTATTAACTAATTACTCCCTCTAAGGCAAATAATGGATTAACTACACATATCCAATTAGTTATCACTTAATTCATACGACATTCAAATCAAGGAAGTAGAAACAAATATAGAAAGAGAAATAATATCATTAAAGAAAAACAGATGAATCCATTCGAATGCAAGCCCTAAAATCATTAGATGTTTAGCCACACATATGCAATACATAATGCATGAGAAATATATTGATAATTATGGCTAACATAAAAAAGAAAAAAAGGAAAGAAAACTATTTGAAGCCAAACGATCTTCGTTTATCTCTCTCTCTCTCTGATGACTTGGTTGGTTGATCCTCCTTTGTATGCTTGTTTCTAACCCTAAAATCTATTATATATTATATTGTCTAGTACATTTCCTTTAATGTGATGTAACTCCTCCATTTATAGACAATTACTAGAGTTTTGATAGCCGCCATATCTCTCTTTTGGAAAAAGAAGATATGCCCAAATCACACCAAATCGAGAAGATATGCCCGAATCACACCAAATTACGATGTTTAAGATCATATCATAAGGATAAGCATGGTCTATGTGACTTTAGACGTGGTCTATATACCCTTAATTATCTGGTTTTCTGTCAAAACTTCAACAAACGTGTGATATAACAAAATTTAACAAAATCATGATGAACTCGTCACTTAACATTGCAATTGTCTAAAAAACTATACATAATAACCCCAAATTGCACATAAATCCTATGTTTATCAGTGTGCCTAAATGAAAATTAATAATCTACTGAATTTGGAGACAATTTACAATGGCTCATGAATTGGATCGTATATGAAATGGCTCACGGTAACTCCAAGTCTAGGAGCATGCTAGCAAATGTATGGTTATATTTTATGCTATGCTTGCATGTTGATTATGTTATTTTATCTATGTTTACATTAGTGGTGCTCTAAGGCCCATGTAGAGAGTTTAGGGGATCATATAAATAGAGTCGAAGTGAGAACAAGGATGATACACGATCGATGAAGAAGATAAGATGCCATTCCTTCTTCTTCATCGCAATCTCTCTCTCTCTCTCTCTCTCTCTCTCTCTCCTGTCATGTGTTGAAATCTCGATGATATTTTAGTTCTAGATTATACTTCTTATTCTATACATGTATACGAGAATCAAACTACACTGTGTATCTACGCATCAAGACTGGGCATGGATAAACTTGGAGAGGAGGTCTTGAACATCCTTGATTAATGTGTTATCCGATCATAAAAAAGATTCTTGCTAAGAATGCAAGTTGTTTGGTATAATTACTAAACTTGCTTTTAATTTCGTATTTGGGGCTATGCAAATATAAGCATAGATCGTAGAAATATTTTCCATTGTTTACTCTTACTTCATATTTCGTATGATCTACGACCTATATATTCTAACAAATATGTTATGTAACTTATTTCTTGCCTCATTCGATGGGAAGTCAGATATTAGTATCTCGTAGAAGAAAATTAAATGACTTCTTATACAGACATTATATAAAAGCGTGACTATAGCATATTTTTAAACAAAAAAGAGGAGAAAAATGGATATGGATGAACAAGCATATTTGTTGATTATCTTTAATTTGTCTGATTTGACCATTAGGAAAGTGGGAAAGTTAGCTTCTAGCAAAGAAGTGTGTAAGAAGTTGCAAGAATATTTATCGACATGACATTAGTGTGTAAATTATTCCTCCTAGAGAAATTCTTCTACTTCGAACTTTATTTTAATAAAGACATGGATGAAAATTCATATATTTTCACAAAATGAATTCACGATATAAAATAAACGAAGCATAAAAACATTGACGATTATTCACCGTTTGTACTATTAAATGATATCCTTGATACTTATGGAGGCGACATCAAGTCTACCATTAAGTATGACAGGAATGAAATGTCACTTGATCGTAAAACTGATGTTAAAGGAGATGAATTTCAAGTGAAATTCCAGTGTAAAAAATGAGTTAATGATGGTTGTTAGAAGAAGGCACATGAAGATGAATGTTCCCAACAACCAAACTCATGACAAAATTTCTAATATGGGTGGGAGTGACAGTAAAACTCCTAAAGCAAAAAATGGTATATTGCAATGAAATTAGTCACTTTGCTAAAGATTGTCCCCAAAAAATAATAATAATAATATCAATAAATAAAGTGCTAGTAACCAAATTAATTAAGTTTCAAATAACCATGAAGAAAGTTGTTGTGGCATTAGATATTTGTGATAATATGCATGTGAATTATGTGCTTTCTAATGAAAATGAATGGTTCATAGATTCGGGATGCTCATTTCATATGTCTCCATCTAAAATCTTGTTTCATCTTAAAAAGACTTTAGGTATCTTCCTTTGCATGGTTAATAAAAATAAATGCCCTATAGTTTTTTTTGGTGATGTATCTTTACAATGTAAATTTGAAAATGTGCTTAAACTGTCTAATGTAGAGATATTCCTATTAGTTATAATTTGATGTCATGTTCCACTTTACAGGATGATGGTCCAAACAAGGGTGGGAGAAGGGTGTTATGAAAATTATGAAGAGAAATTGCATGATATTCGAAGCTATAAAGAAAAATAACTTGTATGTATATGTTGCCAAATCCAAGTCTTTCAGTAATGTTATTAAAAAAGATAAAATTGATTTATAACATAAAAGATTAGGCATATGTGTAAAAGAGGTTGTAAATATTGCAAAAGGAGAGTTCATTTGGGGATGACAAACTATATTGCATGCCTTTTTGTGACTCTTGTGTGCTTGGTAAATAACATAAAATTAGTTTTTCTACTTTCCCTTACCTTAAGATATCTATATCCACTAATATTCGTTAGTATTTGCATGTTGATGTGTGTGGCCCTGCTAGTGAACCCACTCATGGTGGATGTACATATTTTTTGTCCATGATAAATGATTCCTGGAGAAAAGTATTGGTGTTTCTAATGTTTAAACAGACTTGGTTTGATAAGTTTAAAGATTGAGAAACACTTATGTGAATTAACATGCTAAAAAGATTAAATATCTGAGCAATCATAAAGATGAAGTCTTCAATAATTTTATGGATAGATTGTGTGCAAACTCAGGTACAATAGGCCTTAGTTTGTCCTTACACATATCAACATAATGTTGTGGCTAAAAGGATAAATCACACATTAATAGAAAAGGTGAGGAGCATGCTTGGATGCTCAAGTTAGTATTGTTGCATATTTGGTTAATAGATCCTCTTTTGTGCCTTCTAATGGTGATTATCCTGAAAAAAAATATTTCCTCGTAAAAGTGTTAGTTGTTTTGTGTTGTAATAAATTAGATCATATTAATAAAAAAATGTAGTTTCTTAGAGTATCCTGAAGGGGTTTAGGGCTATAGATTGTGGGTTTGGGGTGAATTGGGTTACAAGGTAGTAATGAGTCAAGACATCATTTTTAATGGTTCCCCAATCCATAGGTACTTAAGATATTGATTCATTCATATACAAAAAACATACTCGATGGACACATACACAAAAGATGAATTCAGTGTGTGAACGTTTCATCTATAGTTACCCTGCAGATAGCATTACCTAGGCTGTCTAATTAATTTCTAGGGCTTTGTCATTTTATATGGATCCATGATTGACATTAATAACTATAATGATCCTCACATACTCTATCGATCTATTCATTCATAACAAAATCTCATATTTTATATTTTGGTCGGTGCCTTGTACAAGGTCTTCATTGGATACAACGAATATATTACATATAAAGAAACAATCCCAATAGAGATTACTCTACAGGCCAACAAAATATATTTTACCACGATACTGATCCTAAATATAGTTCCACCATAACCAACATTCCCTCGTTTGCCTCTCTAGAGAGGTTTAAGCAATGATTCAAATATATAACTTTCCCATTGCAGGAACACTTGCATATATATAGTCAAAGGTCTAATTTAAACACGTACAAAAATCAAAATGTTAATTTTCCTGTTACCACTATTGGTACCAAATGGTTTGAGTTCTAATGGGAACCGATTCAATCAGATTGTTTAGGACGACATCATATCCACTAGCTAACATGGTTTCGTTGTGCATGGAACTAGATACCCACCCCTCGACTTACATACAACTCGGTCCAAGCCTATCTGAATTCCATGATATCCCTTCTCATATATATTTGGCTGGAACATTTATGAATCACCACGACTAATTTCATGAACATCAACCCATGCATGGCCAAGTCTCCTAGTTATCAAGATCATAGAATTTCAACATCACATAAAAAATAACACAATGAATACGATAAAGAAAAAATGCCTTTAAACTTTTATTTAAATTCATTAAGATCATATTTAAAATATATCTCTTGGGCTAGCCTAACAATAGGCTGCTATGGCACATATTCCTACAATGACTTCCTTTGAGATGGAGCATACCCTATGTAATGAACCTAATAATGTACAAATTGAAACTAAAATTTACCTTAAAATGTTTAAAATGATAATGTGAAAAATGAATCTAAGATTGAAATATTAGATGATTATGAGTTGGCTTGGGATAAGGCCGAAAGAGAAACTAGGATTGTGTCTAAACTGAATGATTTCAACATTGATACTTTTGAGTGTGATGAAAATGAATCTAAGTATAAAGAAGCCTTAAAAGCATAGAATCAGTAGAAGTGTTAAATTATATGAAAGAAGAAATGAAGTATGTGTATGTTATCCAACGTTGGACGTTTGCATGTTCCTTAGTGGACTACAGGTGGCTATTCAAGGTTAAGAATGAAACTGATAGTATTAAGTATAAGGCTAGATTAGTTGTTAGATGTTTTACTTAAAAAATGGGGATATATTATACCAAAATCTTTGCTCTTGATGTCAAATTTACCAATGTACGTAATATGATTGCTCCAATTGTACATCATAATTGGGAACTAAAATAATTTAATGTGAAAAATGACTTTTTTGCAAGGTAATATTAGATTTAAAAAAATTAAATTTGTCAACCTACTGGTTTTGTGGATCATAAAAAATCCAACTATGTGTGCTAGTTGAAGAAGCCTTTGCACGGCCTAAGCAATCATCTAGGTAAATGAATATAAAATTTTGTCAAAGCATGTCATCATTGAAATTTGTAAAAAGTTTGCATGATGGATGTCGGTATTTCAAAAGGAATGCATATGCTTCTATTTTCTTGGTCTTATATTTGGATGATATGTTATTGATAAGTTCATATTTGGAGTCTATTAAGCATGTGAAAAAATGTATTTGTGATAATTTTGACATGAAAAAATTAAGAAATGCTAAAATAATCTTAGGCATGAACATAGTCAGAGATAAGAAAATTCATGTTTTTGTTATTAAATCATATTTCGTATGTGGATAAAGTTTTGAATAAATTTTCAATGTCCTCTACTAAATCTGCTAATGTGCCCTTAATTGTCCACTTCATGCTAAGTAAGATCAATCTCCCAAGACTAAATTTGAAATTGATGATATGAAAAAAGTACTATATACAAACATGATTAGTTCCGTCATGTACCTTAAGATAATCACATGGTTGAATATTACATATTCGGTTAGTTGCTTAAGTAGATACATGTCAAATTTGGGTTTACGCCATGGGCAAACTTTGAGATGGTTACTTACATATTTGAAGGGTTCCAAAAATGTGTGCTTAAGATTTTCAAAATTTTCTTAACGGTGAAATTAATTGACAATGTGGATTCAAAGTATGAAATGATAGGGGTTATACAAAGTCTATCGCTCTTATGCATTTATCTTGTGTGGTTAGTGCATAAGTGTGCAATTCTAATTTCAATTGTAGCTCTCTTGACTATTGAGTTGGAGTATGTTGTTGCAACTTAGGCCTTAAAGGAGATTATTTGGTTAAGGAGATCATTTCTACAATTAATTTTCATGAATGAAATTTGATTTTGTAGTTAGATAGTGAATCATGCATATAAGTGTATTAGAACCCAGTATTACATGATAAAACTAAGCATATAGATATTAGGTTCCATTTCAAATATGTGATTATTGATAAAGGCATTAATCATTTGTTTGCATTTTTATTTCACTTAAAAAAATGACTCACAAGTATACGAGGCTAATTATAGTAAAATTCTAGTGAGAAAATGAATCATATCCACCGGAACTATCTAAATATAATCCTAAAGACTCGAGTTGTGATGATTGATGATTTAAAAATAAATAAAACACAAGATATAAATTAATAACACAAATCAGGTTCAAGCACCAATAAGACTTCAGATGTATAATGGATACCAGGGACATGCACTCATATAACTGCTATGAATTATTTTAATGTATGAGACCATATTTAATTCCTATATTTGTAGGAGAATCACTAATGTAATTAGTTTCTCTCTCTTGAGTTAGATCCAAATGCATATTAGACTTCAATTATCATCTCTCGATATCACAATATTATCTAACTTCCAATTGTTCCCATGATTTATTCTCCTCACAATACTTACCAATCTCTCGATCTAGCAAGTTCATGTTATGAATTCTTAATATGTCAATCAATTGATCCCTCTACATAATCTTGTTCACTCTTTCATTTCACTTAAAATGAGTCGCAAGTATACGAGGTTAATTATAGTAAACTTTTGGTGCGAACATGTATCGTATCCACAAGGACTGTCTAAATATTATCCCAACTAATTACTTGTTTATATTATCCTACTTTATCTAAAGACTCAGAATGTGATGATTGATGATTTAAAAACAAATAAAGCACAAGATAGAAATTAATAACACAAATCAAGTTCAAACACCGATATGACTTCAGAGGTTTAATGGATTCTAGTGACATGCACTCTTGTGGCTCATATGCCTTCTTTTAATGTATCAGATCATTTTTAATTTCTATAATAGTAGGAAAATCACTAATGTAATTAGACCCTCTCTCTTGAGATAGATCCAAATGAATATTAGACTTCCATGATCATCTCTGGATATCAAAATGTTATCTAACTTCCAATTGTGCCTAAGATTTATTCTCCTCACAATACTTACCAATCTCTTGATGTAGCAAGTTCATGTTATGCATTCTTAATCCGTCAATCAATTAACCTCTCTTAGGTGATGATGGATTAACTAATATGCAATTATTTGTCATATAATTTCATACGACGATCAAATCAAGCAAGCATAAACGAATAAAGGAAAGGAATAATATCATAAAATAAAATTATATGAATCTGTAACTGTACACACCCTAGAATCACTAATTGTTTAGCTACTCATTATCAACTCATAATCCCTAGAAAACGAGTTCACAATTAGAGCTAACATCTATATAAAAGAGAAAATAATAAAAACTATGACTTATGTCCAATGATCTTCGTTTCTCTTTTCTCTAATGACTTGGTTGTCTGGTTTTCTCTTTGTATACTCATTTTCTAGCTCTAAAAACTGATGCCCTACTTTGTTCCCATGTTACTCCTTTTATAAAGGTCAATTACGGTTTTAGTTCCCCAAAAATCTCCAACAAAATGAAAGGATAAGTATGAATATTGATACGGTGCACGGTCCATGCTTATTGAGTAAGCACTGCAGAATGATGCATGGTCCATGCTTCAACAACCTGAAAAAGGGTCGTTCTGAATCGCGCATGAGTCGTGCTCCTATGTGCACATTATGTGCATCTTTAGCATGTTCCTCGATTTACGTGTATGATTCGTGCTTCTTGTGGCATGGTCCATGTAGCCTCAAATGTCGATTTTTCTGTTATAACTTCAACAAACTCGTGACATAACAAAATATAGAAAAATCATTATAAACTTGTCACTTAAGTACATGCAATTTCCTAAAAACTTTGATAATAATCCTGAATTGCACGTACACCCTAATGTTTATCAACCCCAAACTTAACCTATTGTTCACCCTCATAAAATAATAGAAAATCTTCATTCCAGCATGAAGGGGTGTTTTGACAGTCAACGATGCTTCATAAATCAAAATCAAGCATATTGTAAGAAAAATAATTTTGTGTCATGCAACTATTACTTGTTTAATATCTTGAATCAATGATACTCACTAGGGTTGTGTATCTCTTGCACTCAAGTTTATAGGCAAATATGAATAGCACTCAAAGTTCAATAAATGTGGAATTAATCATATGCTTGCCCATGATTCATCTCGCCTTTACATGGAATAAATGTGGAAAGGACTTTAAATTCGATTGTAATGTAGACTTTTGGTCAAGATGGGGAATATATGGCTAAGTGACTCAATCAAAATCAGACTCATTGAATTGTTCAGTCCTTCGACCTTTATTCACTTTCACATTATGGTCAAAGGGTATAACTAGATTTTTGTCTACTTTTATTCCTCATTTCTCAAAACCCTTTCAACACTTGGTCAATGGCTGACTTAGCTAAGGGAAGTCACTTCTTAGTTTCAATTCATTATTATTATATTTTTTAAAGGGAAGTGACTTTTATTTTACAATTTGTATCTTAATATATAACCATACTTTTACAACTCTTTCGATTTCTTTGCCTCTTCTTCACTAAGGCCTTTCAACATTCAATATTCTTTTCTATTCGACAAGTCCACCTTACTTATATCAATTTCATACATCGGGCAGTGTGACTTGGTTATCAAAGAAAGGCTCAAAGCTAACGAGGGCTTACTAGGATATTTTTAGGTACCAAAGATGGCCTAAAATTATTTTTCGAAATCCACATTATTATGTTAAACTTGAGGAAATCATAGTCAAGTTCTAAACATTATAACAATCATTTAACTACACATACTAGAAGAGAATCAATAGGCTCAAAATCTCACATTTTAATCATGATTCAAGACATTTACGCCATTCGTTGCGTACACAATTATCTTGTTTCACATCATTCTCAATTTATCAATAATCATTATATAAAAATAAAGCAGCATCATCATTAGCATCAGTCAATACCCACAATTATGAAAATAATGAAACGAATTCGCTCTTAGGCTTATATTACATAGTTTGCACTAGGACCTTGGAAAAAATAATGTAAAGAAACAGAAAAATAGAAAATACCGCTTTCAGACAAAGTGATTTATGGGGCACTTTCACCCACCCTCAAACTTATTCTTGGAGAAGACTAAGTTTGATAAGAGAGATGGGGTGTTCCCAAATCTCTAACTTTGCCTTCACTGAAGTAGTAGTTGCGGCAGGTAATTCAGCCCCCATTGTTGCATCATTTGGAGCATGGCCTCCATATTTGTATTCATATTGTTCACATTGGAGTTCAAATGCGTGAAATCTCTTCTTAGCCCTGGGAACTCCAAAGTCATGTGGCCTCTAAGTCCTTGCAGCTCAGACTTCACAGATGTTATCTGATCCTCTAGATCCTCCATGTATTCTTCTTGGGATCAACATTTGTTAGGTGGCCTCTCTGCCTGCTAGACTCAGGTTGCTTATGCATCTCTTCGTGTGGAAAAACCTCCTCCATATGCTCGTCTTCTTGGGATTCTTCTTCTCGAGCCTCCCCAACTTCTTCTTCTTGAGTGATTGTCTTAGTATCAATCACTACTCCAATTCATGCTCGAAACAGGAGCATTGGGTCATAAGCTTGCATCACCGCCAGGTGTGCTGGGGAGACCATCCTCCAATTGTCTCAGTGAGCATTAAAGGTGGAGACCATGATGAGGGTGTTGTTGGTAAAAGGAAAGTGGCCGCCCACAGTTCGTTTTGAAGGAGCACAGTTTTGTAAATTAGTTTTTCTTAGAAATGTATCCAGGATAGATATACATGAACAGAATCATTCAGCCATTTTCAAATGTAAAACCAATCATATACAAACTCAAAAAGTATAATATTTTTGTTATTATTTCTGTTATCATTTATTGCTAACTTCTACACAAATGAGTTATTTTATGTAAGTACAAAGTCAGAATTAACTCCACCAAGAAAACTCTATGGATCCCATGATATCAGTACTCTACCTGCCACATGGGCATGCACATTATTCATTTAACTTCACTCTAAAAATTTATGTTGCATGATTTGCTCGTCACCTCACCTTCCCATGTTGTTAACTCGGATGAAGTCCATATGGATGAGGACTGCGAATGACAGGCTCATGTTGTCTGCTAGCAGCTTCTATTCAGCAAAATCCACCTCTAGGTGGCAATAGTTATGATGATGCCTTCACATATAAGAGTGCCATTTCTCTTTTGGGTCGTTCGTTTCAGGTGTTCGACTATCTTTAATCCCAAGTCAAATGGTATCCGGTTGAGCAAATACCACATATAATCGAGCTCCCTAAGTTATACATTTTCGCCATCGTAATGGGCAAATTAACAAGGAATTGTCATTGCCCGTTGGAAGAATCAGGGGATGGGGTTCCGAAGACATGACGTTTTGGCTGTTAAGGAGGCAAAACCAGTGGTGGACTCCCCCAAAAAAGATGTGAGGTTCCGCCATAAATCGTTGGAAGGCCGTGCATTATGCCATACTTGGTTCCCCGCAGCGTTCCCAAATATGGACATTCAACTCTTGAAAGGAGACCGTACGAGTTTCGTTGTCTAGCTGGAAGGAGATTTTCTCGATAAATGGTGACATCCTCATTTTATTGACCGTCAATGTGCTCAGAAATTCAATCAGCATCCTTTGATATGATGACCATCTTTCTCCAAAAACATTTGCCACACCACCTCACGAGCAGAAAGCCCAAAAATCATTGTGTAATCCCAAGGCCCGTAATACTCGGCTATCTGGGTATCGAGAAGAGGCACACCTAAGTTGGACTAAAGTGGTCCAATGGTCACAGTGGGCTTGCTCGGTTAAAATCACCCCAAAGTTGCGTGGGTTGGCAAGGTCTATAAGGTTGCCACCTCGTCCCGCACAACGTGCACTATTACGATTGGCCATAATGTCTATAATATGTGCATGTGAACAAATCAAAATAAAAAGTATCAACAACTCTTAAGTCTAATCATTAATAAAAAAAAATATATGTTTAAATTTTGTTGTGATATTTTAAAAATTATCATTTTTCCTTAAAATAGCATATTTTCTATCAAAAATACAACATTTTCTTACTACGTAGAAAATGTTCAAATTTATTGGGATGATTTTCAATAATATTAGTTTATTTCTTGAAAATATTATTTTCAACCTTAGAAGTACCATCATGTATGTTTTGCAAGAAATATTAAAAAAAAATTAGTGATATTTTAAGAGTATCATTTTTTCCATTAAAAAATCACTTTCTCTATAATATAAAAAATATTCAAAATGTATTTTGATTTTTCCAAATTAGTTCCCTTATAATATTATTTTTTTCATAAAAAATAACCCACAAACTAATACATAAAATTCACACGAAAGCTCCACCCTTTTATATACATTCATAAGAACTAAAATCTATAAAAATGAGAAACTATTTGAATGAGATTACGACTACAGTGAATATTGTAGAATCTTTTCAAATCTATAATCAAATTACGAAAATTCTAACAAATTTAAATAAAATAAAAATCTCTGAAATATTGTAACTATAGAGGAGAGCTTTACCTTACATTCCATTTTTCATCTTCATAATCATTTGTCTTCTTCTATACCTCGACAAATCCCCAACCTTAAGAAGAAACGCTTTTCACTAGGCCAATAAACTCAGCCACACACCCCTGCTATTGCCATAATCGAAACAAGAAAAAATTATAAATACAAACGTATAAAACTTTCCCTTTAATTATGACAACAAAAATGAAGTAAATTGCTTCATTTAATTATTGCTTCAATACATTTGTGAGTGAATATAAAGCCTTTCACAACTATTAACTACAATTCTTCGTCTTATAATTTATACTCCTAATTACCTTTTGTTGAAATGAGGACATTAAGTATATAAGTGAAAGGTAAAAACTACCATGTGTATATATCTTTACAAGAAAAACATATTGTCTAAAAATCATAATCAATTTAAAAAGATTTGGGATAATTTTCTGCATAATTTACAATAATATCGCTGTATAGAACTTACTAAAATTAATGTATTTCAAAAGATACATAGAAATATAGTGTAATTGGCATGTAAAGAAAATGAAAGTTAAATACTAAAATCACTTCGTCTATTCTTTAACCTAAGTTTTGCAATTGGAAGAGCAACTCTACACAAATACTAAAAAGACTCCTAAAATTTCTCCACAATTTCGATCACACACGCCAACAAACTCAACAAAATATCAAACGCCGCTACACAACTCAAAACCTAATTATCGTTATCATAGGTAATAATTATAGGTTGCGAGATAACGATTTGATCAAATAAAATAAAATAATAATAAATTAGGGATTCAAAAGTACCTTAATTGACACCAGAGGTGCAACGTCAAATTAGAAAATTCAAAGAGGAATAGGCCTTTAATTGGTGGTCCCATATGACTATCTTAGCAGAAATCGAGAAGAGGAGAGTGGAGAGCGAAGAGAGTGAGCTTTTTACTCCTATTGCCTTGGACAATAGTTAGTTACCGTGTTTCTATCGTCTTCGACCTCATAATTCAAAATTTATTTATTCTTTTATAAGGATAAAGTGTGTAGAACTATCAGAATAGGGCAGGCAACATTGGGTCCAAACCCACCATTTGGCCGAACAAAGCGTGGCAGGCTATGAAACAGCTGAAACTTCAACCACGTCCGACCAACCAATGGGTCATGAGTTGGACAGGTGACCCCAATTGTTATTATTATTATGGGCCAAATTTTTTTTACCAATTTAAAATAGGAAAAACTCTCTTTGCCTAAAATATAATAAATTATATTTTATACCTAAGATACCAATTTTGCCTTGAGGTGAGAAAGGGAAGAGAGATGAGAGAGAAGAATTTATTCATTCCTCCATAAACCATAAATATGGGTACAAAAGTTAAATTTTTAAATTTTGGACCAGAAGAGTTTTTACTCTTCTCTTATTTTAAGTGGATAAGTTTCCACTGTCATTATTATTAGAAAACATGGGTCATAGTTGATTATTGATTATGTGCGATATAAAAAACAAAAACAGTAAAAAAAATTAAAAAGCATAAGCGAGACTCGATGCCAAAGTTGCCTCCTACTTCCAGTGTTACACTGCACGTTGCATGTTGTGTTTATGATGTCCATTGAGACTGGCGTCCTTACCTAGGTGAAGTTGCAAAGGAAAACAGACCACTTCAAAATGATCGCTAGCCTTCTTAAACGTCAGCACAAAATAGACCCGGCAGTGCCTCATAGTCCATCAAGATTTCTAGCATTCAATATAGAAAAAGAACCACATATTTGTTCCACAAATAGGTGATCGCACCACAATGTCGTACATTTATAATACATTTTCTTTTCTCGAAAAACTACGAGCAAATGCATAACTGTAAATTATTGACAGAAAAAGACGTCAATAGCAAATGTTGTAAATTGTAGGAAGTATCTTACAATGGGAAGTCAGCTGTGTGCCTGATGCTCTTTAACTTTGTAATATCCATATATGAGGGGCACAATTTATGCTTCTTCTAGAAAAGAGATATTGTTACAACAATGAGTTGATGTTTGTTAAGGAGCCTATGGACAACAACATGCTTGATGGTACGTACAGCAACTATATGATGTTTCTGTCAGGCGTAGTACCAAAGCTAGAATTACAACTTGCATGTGATTTGGGCTGTTGGCTCAATTATCCTTGCCCTTCCCGCCTCCTTCGGTAGCTTTAGGGCCATCATATGCAGCGAGGAAGAAAGTGCTCTCATTATTTTGCAGAAACCTACATAAAAAAACAACCGCATGTAATAGCATACTGCACTGGGAAATTCAAATATTACTCAAATTTGGAATGGAAAGGATGAAGACAAGTGAATGCCAAAGAAACCTGTTTCCAGCTCAAAGAAAGTGAACTGGAACTGAGTGAGAAGATTGACGGGGAAAAGGAATTTAGTTGAAACAGCTATTGAAATTGAAATGCATACTATTCGACATATTGCTTTCTATTTAATTATCCCAAACAAACTATTTTTTATTTTCGAAAAGCCACAGACATACAGAATGTATGCGCACATTACACATGTGGCTATTTGAGAGTACGGGAGCGAGCAAAGGCCAAGGAAAGCAGGCCCAAAACTACCAACAAAAAAGGAGCACCTTTAAAGTTCAACCCCCCCACCCCCCAACAGAGAGAGAGAGAGAGAGAGAGAGAGAACTGTCAGGAGTTCAAATGTTATTCTCAAGAAGACCAGAGTCAAAGTATTGTGCTATTTTCTAGAACAGTTCGCCATCAAACAGAATAATCAGAGCAATAGATGATAAGCAATAAAACAAGAAGACCAATAGAGCACATACTTGAGAAACTCAAGCAATTTCTGTTGTAACCGAACTAAGGTCTCCTCGTCGATTTTCACAAACGCCAATAACTCCGGCAACTTTACTGCAAATAGTAAAAGTTCAAATAAACATGATTTTCAGTTCCAATAATACCTTCAAAGCAAGATAGAATCTGTTTCAGAAAGGATAAACTTCCACAAGTAGCAGAATTTCTCTGTACAGTATGCATTCTCATATATCCATAACAGCTACATGTAGTTAAAAGAGAACAGATAAAAAAGTCAACAGCCATGAATAACAGGATTTGCTCAAATAATAAACCAAAAGTTAAGCCTACCAAAGAGACGCAAAAAATGCTCAGCTCCATATATACTTGATGGAGATATACTATCTGAAATTGCCTCTCGATACTGCTGGCGTTCCTTTTTGTACAAAAGAATAGCTGGCAACGCTTTATCAAAATAACATCTTAAGCCATTTAAAATTTCTCCAACTACATCAGTCATCCTGTACTCAAGAAAACACATTATCTAGGATCATTAACCAAGCAAAAACCAAATAATACAAAGACTCTCGAAGTTTCTATGTAATGTATTGCTACTACGTGATATCAAAGTAGACTCAAGTACCAAATAATATTGATTTATTCCCTTATTAAACATGCAAACACAAATTTATACACACTTCTCACAATCAGAGAACTACTTGTGAATCCAATTTCAACCAGGAGCAATGGCAACAAAAACAATCAAATAACTGCAATGCATAGGGGATAGGATAAACCAATAGACTTAAATTTGACATCTTTTAGGAGAAGAGATTTAAAACATTAACACCCATATCAAAATACACTGGGTTCACTGCACTTTCCAGAATTATTTCTCAACAAGAAAATAAAGCAAACCAAATTTTAAAGTGGCCCTGGAATGTGTCTTTAATGCATCCCCTCGAGGTTGAATGTTAATGGATAGCATGTACCATCTTCCATCATGACAGAGTCATCTTTATCAATATCTAACCCCAATCAAATATACGAAGAATACAATCAACAAATAAAGTACTAAAGATCTTAGTCAATATGATGATTTTTGATCAACTAATTGAAATTAGACCCTGAAACAGTTCATGCATATTTCAAAGACCGGGAGGAATATGGCAGAAAGTTGTTTGATCCATGGGAAAGTTGCAGATAAGAAAAGAAACTCACATGCCATCCTTCTTGGACCTGTGTTCTAGGTACTTTGTCAATATATCATCAACAGTTGGGGATCTGGGGAGTTTCACAAGCTGCACAAAAAGGGTCCTTCAAATGTGTCATTCTGCTTGCACTGTAATACAGATGCTACAAATATAGCAAGAACAAGAAACACAAGGAAACTAAGCAGCCATCACCCTCTAAAGCATCTCTCAACAAACACAGAACCATACACCTAAGACATGAAAGACTGACAGAAATTAAATGGCGCCATCACAGAGCTCCAGAAGCAAAGTCATCAGCACTCCATATGCTCATGATGCCAAAGGCTGTTATGTGAAATAGACTGAAGTAAAATATATGTTCTACAATATGAGTTCATATTGCCAGTGTGTAAAATTGAAACATATAAAGAAAAGACAGTTTATTATAACATGATAGCTAATGCAATTCATATGTCAAGAGAGTCAGATGAACAAAGTCAGCATACACAAAAATGAAAGTTGCATGCCAAAGTCTTATTATAGGACAAAAATGAATTATGGTCCAAAATTATGATTCCATGGAGATTTTTTGAGAAACTTTTACATATTTTCCTGCAGCATTTCTATCGTTTCTTCTAGGACTGGGCAAGAAAAAAGGGTTTCTCTGTATGGACTTTTGTTATGGAAAAGATTCTCTCACATACTATTTGATTACTCATAGCATGGCAAATGTGAAATATGTATTCAAATGAAACACATCTTTTCTTCGTTTCTTTTTTTTAGTGGGGGTGGGGGTGGATGATGGAGGATCCTCTAGCTAACAAATACAATTACCTTGTTCTGCTGTGTAATAAACTCCCAATCATCAACTAATCGCTTCTTCAAACTTGGTGGAATTTGGATCTTGATGAGTTTTTCTGTTGCAGGGTTGTCCTAACAATGTAAAGACAAAAAGTTGGCCATCAATATTAGAAAATCCAGGAAAGTTGTGAATTTCACAGCATCTCTAATTTAGAAGTTTCTGTTGAAGAGCCAAAAGAAAATAATAGTGAAATCAACAAATCATATTTTGTGAAATGGCTGTTCAAGAGTAGCAAACCATGTGAAGATGATAACCCTGGAGAGAGGGAAAAGGTATCATTTCAAATATTGAACAATATAATATTACTTGGGTAAAATCTTTGTGCACAAAACTTTCTCAAAGTCGTGGGTGGGGAGTGCCATTCTAGAATATGAAAGCAACAAATAACAGACCAGCTGAAGCTAGAAAAATCAAAAATTAGCCAAATAGACATTTGGACTGAAAGCAATGCATCGGGTGCATCTATGTATAAATTGACCTTGAAACAGAACTTGTAAGGCATCAACTAGAAGACAGAACAAACCTCTATGCCTGAATCAGGCTTCCGCTTTTTCCCCTTTGCAACTACAAAAATTATGATGAGTAATAGATAAGTTTTCCTGGAGTGTTGTTAGAAAATAAAATGCTTACTGCTAAAATTTATTCAATTAAGAGAGTGACTACACCAATACTAATGAATGACGTATACTCAACAACACACCAATATGAACCTTACTTTATTTCATGTTAAGATGACATCAAATCCCACATAATCAATTTCCTTGAATTTACAAGATTATAGGTCCAGAAATTGAATGCCTAGAAGAGCCCAATCACATAGAAGTAGAATTTACTTGGGTTGGGGGGGGGGGGGGGGGAAGCAAATAAGAACCATGACTGCTTGTATCAAAAGAATCAGCATTTCTAAGAGAATATGAAAGACGGAATGGCATGTGGAGATACGGACAATGTAGAAAACTGAAAGATACCTGTGGTCTTTGCTTCCTCTTTATCCACTTTAGCATCTGGAAAATCCACAAGAGTAAGTTAATCAAGAAATGCCAGTTGTTGGCCATTTACAGAATCATCTCAAAGAGACACACCAGCGTCAAGAATCCTTGGAAATTATTTGATCAAAGACAAACAGGCATACCGGCTGACCCTTTTGGTTTTGTTTGAGCAGAACGCCCAGATTTAGTATTCTTGTCCACACCAGCTTTCTTATCGAGGGCCTGCTGCTTCATAATATTCTCTTCAGTATATTTCATCAGACGATCCATGCCCACCCATTCATCCCAACTAATTGGCAAGGTATTTAAGGTTTTAGTTAGTGATTTAATGATATGAGACTTACTAAAATAACCACCATTTTATTCTTTACCAAAGAACTCTACCATTATAGGTATGAAATGAAGAAATCCAAAAACTACTACTATCAACATAAAAACTATTGCCAGAATCTTGATTTGACTTTCCCCTCTGGCCAGAGTCTATCTTTAATAGGAGAGCAGAGGTTTGTTTCCTAAATTCTGAAACCTAATATGTATGGTAAAACTATTATACAGAGTGGAGCCATGTGAGTTCAAGAATTCCTACCATAGACTTGAAATCATTAAGAAGTAAATAACTGGCTCTCCATTTGGATGTCTTCTGACTTCAGTCTGACAAATTTATAACATACCATCTTTACATGAATATCTGGAAATAAATGATCTAGCATCAAATTGTTCTTGAATATGTTTGGAGAGTCTGAAACTTAAATTTGATTTCTTCTCCTAGACAAAAGGAAACAGCATAGAAATCCATGCATAAACCTTGTATCATTTATATATGCTCAAAATGAAGTATATAACGCTATTTAGCCAGGTTAGTTATGCTCATTAGATCAGGAACATATATATAAGAAAAAGAGACTGAAATAGGACCTTGAGGTCTGATAAACAAAAAAAGGAACTGAATGGAGGGGGAAGGGGGCACTATTGCTTCTAGTTTTTCATCCAGTTCAGACAGAATCATTTCATATGTGGCACCAGTATACTCACTTTTTATTCCAACCCTGCAGAAGAAAAATCATCGATTAATGTTGCAGATGCAGTAAGCCATTTTACAAATACATATAGGAAAGCCTGATCTTGATGGGCCAAAAACAAGATTAAAAGCATCATTAAGAAAATTATAAACACGTGACAGAAGGTATGGGCAATACAAATCAAATAGTCCAGATCTAAAAAAGAAAAAGAAATAAAAACAAAATCTGGATATTAAACTTACAAGGTAATGGAGAAAATATCTCCATTCATTCTTCCGGAACTCTGCTTTTTGAACCTTACAAACACCAAAGAGAAACTAATGAAGAAAATAGTGTTTTGGATAGAAAAATATTAAGTGAATAGATCATATACATATATGTAATAGCAAAATAGTTTATAAACACATGATAGCCTGAACGAAGTCTCAATCCTCAACAACAACACCATTAAGGCAAGCTTCATAATTAACAGAAGCAACAATATAGAGAGTCAGATTTCAAGTTAAAGCCAATTCAAAGATCAGAGGATGCACACAGTCCTAGCAGAAGCACGAGTGCGAACTTAAAAAAATTTCATGAATTTGAACTTTAGGTTTAGCTTCCACAGTTGTTCTTCTCCAAATTTTTAACACATGAGCATAATAGGAAGCATGAATGATGATTTTCATGAACCCTGATATTTTATGTCCAGAATGAATACCCCCAACTAGAAGCAGATGAAATGAATTCTGAGTTTCAAATCAGCAAATTTCATGCTTGGAATATTCTTCCTAGCTCAGATTCCCCAGGATCTGACAGTGGTGAACTTCTAAACAGGCCCCATTATTGGGACTTGATTAGTTAGGGAATGCCCAAAAAGGATGATCTTATCAATGGGTTAATATTTCAGGCATGTGAACAGTAAACTTTTAAGGGGTCAGAGTTTATGGATCACATTTCAAAATTAAGACCCTCAGAGAGTGAGGCAGCAATGGTTGGAAAGGAACATAGCATAATGACATCAAACCAAAAAAATAAAAATAAAAACAGAAAATGAAAGTAACACCACCACAAACAAATAAAACAATATCTATCTTACTGACACAACATCCATTAACGCATACAGGATTTGGAAATGATACATTCCAGGAATAGTATAAATGTACAATACCCAAAGCAAGTGCTCAGACGCAAAATGCACATTCAGACAGAAGCATATCAAGATGACGGATTCCTTACATTTACATACACATGCCTCATTTTTCTTTCCTCAATAGTGATCCATAACCTATGCATATTGAAAGAAAAATATGCATATGCAGCATTGATATCATATACAGACCTAGAACAAAGAATCCTAAAAAGAAGTAACACATCTATTGTACACTCATCAGTCATAATATTGGTGCTAATTACAGAAGCAATTCACAATTCACAATCCACTTATGTGATTTGAAAATAGATTGCCGCAGAACATAAGAACAAATAACTAATACCAAAGACAATGCCCGCGGACAAATGCAGATGAACCTGCATACATAAACATAAATCTATATATCAAGGATTCACTAAATTTACATATGCATCCTCCCAGACACAAGAACACAATATTTTAGTCAGATACGGGTAACTTGTTCATTTTTTCTCAGAACATGTGATCTATACCTTCAAGCGCTCAGACAAACTAACCAGCCAAACCACGGGAAACATATCCAATAACAAAAACCAAGAAACAAGCTTCTTAAAAACAAAATTCAAATATATATTCTAAACTGATAACTAGCAAATGTTATATTATCAAACAGAAAATCAATTCACATTTGAGATTTTAGTACACCGCTCAACAACAAAAAAATGAGTAAATCGAGTAGAACCAGAAATTCCTAATAATGGTCAAATCACTTAAATAAACAAATGAAATGACATTTTGAGCTTAGTAAAAATAAAGATAAAGTAATTATTTTCAAAAAAAAAAAATAATAATAAATAAAGATGAAGTAATTCAAATATAAACGAAGAAGTATTTCACTTAAATGAAACGAAAACCCTAAGGAGAAATGGATTTTAGTGCATACCTTGGCCTCGTAGATTCGGGGGCCGTGAAAGGCAAGAACCTTCTCGCCTTCGGAGAAAAGGCTCTTAGATTCGGACTCCGGCGCGTCGCCGGAGGAATTCTCGCCGTCACTCGCGGACTCTCCCTTAGAACTGCTCACCATTCTCTTCACAGGGATTTTCTTCGTCTTCTTCAATGATTCTATTCGATAAATTATTTCGGTTTCGTGAGCACAGACAGGAAGAACGACAGAAATTCAACGAATACTGCGGAATACTTGGGCAAAATTGCAATGCTGCCGCATGTCGTTAACGAAGATATGTTTCCCACTTCTTTGCCGGTTTCAAATCTGGAAAACGGGCGGATCCGATTTCGACTAGCGGTAGGTGCGCCCAAACCCACATATCCAGAGTCGTAACTTGAGAATGGGAAAAATGCAAAATTTGCCATGTTAAAAGGGTATCTTGCAATTTTGTCTTGATTAAAAAAATATAACAATAATTATAATAAATAAATAAATAAAATTATATCACATTTTAAATTTAAATTTTCGGAATTCATACTTTCTAAATCTATACGCTATATAAAAGATTTTAAAATAAATAAATAATATCAAAATTTTATTTTAATAAATAAAAAATAACATTATAAAATATATAAATTATTTCAAAACAATAGAGTCCAGAAAATATTTATATAGCAAATTTTTCAAATCCAATCTAAATAAGAAAATATTATTTAAATAGTTAATAACAGTAAACATAAAATGCCATTATTCATTTAATTGATATGAAATAACCTATTAAAATCTAAAACTCATTTTCAACAATAAAAAAATTATTTTAGGAATCTGAAAATTCAAAAAATAAATTTATGAATTATTTATGTAAATACATTTTTTCTGAAAATTTTATATCAAATCCAAAATTATAAGTTTTTTTTCTTATTTGTTACCAACAATTTTCAACTATCTTAAAGAAATTTAGGTTTTTTTTTTTTTTTGGTTATTACAATTTTCATATAATTTAGTTTTTATTAAGTCAAATAATGAATCACTCATTTCAGCGCCTGTCATGTCATCCGCATCGATGGACTTTCCTGATATCATATCTAACTGGTATTTATTAGGTGGGATACACGATTTATATTATAATAATATAATTATAAAAATAGTACTATAATTTTTAAAATAAAATATATAATTATATAAAATATATTATGATAAAAATTATTTAAAATAAAAATATCAGACAACATAAAAATATATAAAATATTAAAATATATCACCATTAATGTATGAAAATAGTATTTTATATTTAAAAATTAATATTTTATTATTATATATGCAATATGGATATCAAACTGTAGATGATGAAAAAATGAATATTGAATATATTTTTCACAAAAAACGGAATTAAAATGAAAAAGTTACAAGCCTTTAAAAAACAAATAAATAAAAAATCTGATTGGTTAAATCTAAGTTTTACTAGGTATTAACTCTCAAATTTATTTTTAATATGACTAAATTGCAAAATACCTCTTTTAAATAGACCAACTTTGCATTATTCCGATATTTCTTTTTTTTTTTTTAATTCTAACATGACACTTAAATAATTGATAATTAAATGACAACTTAGCATACTTCCCAGAGCAACTTATGATATCATACACAAAAGTTTAGAAAATAAAAGCATCCAGACATTTTTTGGAGCATAATACACAGATCCATTTTAAAATAAAAAATTTAAAATACACAGTACATTATGTTACGCAATGTATAAAATCAGGGTGTTACACATATAACCTAATTTGAAAATTAAAATGTGTATTTGGATCGATTGGTTTTCAGGTTATTTGAATTAATGGGATGTCGCGGAAGGGCATCTGATCAATTCACTTGAATTAATATGTATAACAAACACCTCTAGCTAGTTGGGTCTAGTGTGGTCGTATTAAGCTATTTCCATTTTATAATTAGCAGTAATTTTGTGTATTCATATAAATTGTGGTATGTGTATTTATATTATATTTTGGAAAAACAATAATTTATATGATTCTTGTATTGTCTGTATAGGTTTAATAATTTATACAACTTTTTTTATTTGTTAATTTGATTTATTTAATATATATTATTTATTTATGAAATAAAATCTTTTAATTTTTAATTTTAACTAATAAAACAAAATATTAACTTTTGAAAAAATTCTTTTATTGGGATAAATATGTTTTTTGAAATGGATTTTTCTTTATTTTTTTTAAACGAAAGGAGTCGGATTATTAGATTAGTAGTTTGGGGATCAAAATTTTAATCAACTTTATTTTATGAGAAGATGTTTGCTAGACTGTCAAAGTTTGAGATCCTATTCGGCTAAAAAAAAAAAGATTTTACTATCCTAAATTTGACTATATTTAGAATTGAACATATTTCGGAATTCATATGTCTGCAATATCAGATCAATGGAATTCGTACTCTGTTCATTATCCACATGGAAGATCCACGTACATTCAAATATGTGAATGTAAATTAAAGATTGATTTTTTTTATTTTTTAAATTTATATACAAAGTGTATTTGAATATCCCTTCACTGCTGCTAATAATGATCACAATGTACGGCCATATTTCATACAACTCTTACAAAAAAAAAATTATAATAATAAAAACAAAATATTCTATGTCCCACAGGCCGCAAACCTCCATATCTATGGTTAAGAAGACAATTTCCAAGCTATGTATACATATATTTACATAATGTATATCTAGTGTCCATCCCCAGGGCTTGGACCCTCGTGCATAGTTTTAGCATCTGCATGGGCATGGCCATCACCAGGGCTAGGTCCAGACTCGTGTATCTCGGCATTTATAATATGATGACCAACGCCTGGACTTGGCACTGATTTTTCTGGATAAAATACATCATCTGGAGGCGCGGAATTGAGCCGACTGGTGTTAGCCGCGCAGAAAACCGAGCTCAACAACAGAAACAGGATCAACAAATCTATGGTTTTCATTTTGGAACCAAGGATTAATTATAGGGGCTGCGTACGTATTTATAGTAGATTGTTATTTACTAGGAATGGAAGCAATATTATGCACCATTCAAAGCACCGTACAGAAATGGATGCATTATATTGTTTTGGGGGAATCTTCATGAAGAGAAAATATTGGAAGTCTAATTTTGTTTAGGGCAGCTGCTGCATGTTTAATGGCAATTCTATTTTTAGGATCACATTAACGAGTGGGGCTGAGATGTTTAAATCACTTTTACGAGTTTTCAACTCATAATAATGAGCTTTAAGATTAATAAATTCAATTATATACAGTTAAATAAAATGCAAAAATTACGTAATAATCTGAAATTTTATTTGAAAACATCTGTAATTTTTAACGAATTTTCCGATTTAAAAATTTCAGGAATTCGAATCAAAACTTTGATTCTCAAGTTTTAATATATTGTTTATTGATTTTCAGATTTTTTATTTTTTTCACTTTCTTTATATATTATTTATTAATTTTTAGATTTTCAAAGTAATATGTATAATTTTAAAAAAAAAATGATTTTCATATGTTTAGGTTTTTAATATATTATTTATTGATTTTGAGATTTTTCAATTAGTTGTGAGTATTTCTATATTATATCTTTTAGCTTTTTAAAATAACTTTTCAAAATTTTAAAATAATCTTTAGATTTTTCCAAATAGTGTTCCGATTATTTGATAATTTTGGATTGTTTTAAATATATTTTATTTTATTTCACAAGTTTTATTATTCTTCAACCCCTCAGTTAAGTTAACTGATAACCACTTGTTCCATATTGTTAGTTGTTAGGGTTAAATATGCTACTTGGTAAATTAATACCCGCCATTTTTTTATTTTTTTTGGAAGATTAGAAATTTTTTATTCGAAAGGTTTGTGTACAAAATTTGTAAATTATTAAACAATCCCGACTTTTTTGAAATAATAATAAATCTTATTATTTTGGAATAATAGTAATAATTGACTGTTTATTTTATGATCATTATGTTAAATGTATAATGAATATAGATAACAAACTTAGATAATATACATTGCTATATTAATTTTATTATGCAAACGAAATTCAATATCTAAATATTAATTATTATGCACATTGAGGTTAAGAAAATAAAAGATTCAGAATTGTTACGGTTTTATGTTAAATGTATAATAAATATCGATAATATATTTTGATATATTAATTTTATATTATGCAAACGCAATTCAAAAGATAAACATTAATTAGTATGCACATTGAGGTTAAAAAGATAAAAATAAAATCAAAATCGTTATGGTTTATTATATAATAATGTTGTTATAACTTTGAAAAGTCAAAACATTTTAAATTAGTATCCATATGTAAGTTAATCCATCGTAATGTTTTGGAAGATTTGACATCCTTTTTATTGAAATGTTTGTTTTATATTTTAATATTAAATAATTCCTAATTTTTCAGAATACATTATACATGTTTTTTTTATTTTTTATGTAATATTAATAATAATATTATAATTGATTATATGTTTTCTAGCTAATATGTTAACTATATAATAAATTTAGGTAACCATATTTTACTGCAAATGAGTTTTAATGGACAACGTAAATCAATATCAGCAACAAAATCTATTATCAATTGAAATCAAAATTGTCAAAAGTGAAAAGGTATTAAATTAGTATCAATATTTAATTTAGAATGAGGACAAAATTATAAGGCAATAAATATGAAACCTTAATCTGTCCAAAAAGTTGTCAATTTCAAAAATAAACCCTAATTAGGGTTGGTATATATAGTTCTTATATGGATATAAAAATATTCAATCATATCATCATAATTCTCACAAATTTTCATAATCTTTTTATTTAAATCATCCTCTGTTCCACAGACACCATCGTCATACGAAGCTAGTCTTTTATTTGAATTTATTTTTATATTTCTATTTACTTTAAGTTCTTGATCGTGCTTAATGTGTTCATATAATCCATTTACATATAATGATTCCTTCATCTAAACCTTTATGTTAAACTTGACTCACCATTTTGAACTCATTTTTATGATTCATTCATCTAAATCTTTATGTTAAACTTGACTCACCATTTTGAACTCATTTTTATATGTCGATTGAGTACCAAGATATAATTAGTTAATATTTTAATTCAAATTCAAATTGTTAATTTGTTATTTTTTCGATAAACAGTAGTTAGATCATAATCATTATATGGTGAATTATTATTCTATTACTAACTATTGATACGTGTACGTCTTTTGGTGTGTAGTTACACTATTCAAAGTTGAAAATTAATTTGAACATATAAATATATCTTTATGAATCCTCCAATCATCAATTACCTCATTGTATATGGATATATGATCTCCTTCATTCCTTCACATTTTCACAATATTTCATCAAGGTAACTTTTGATTTATAAATTGATTATTTCAATTAAATTTCATCATACAGATATATATATATATATATTTGTATTTTGCATTCATGATGATGAATTTAATTGTGATGATTTATTTGTTTTGATAGAATGTGCAACAAACGAATATTTATGTGTTTAATGTCAACATGCCTTCAAATTTCTTTGTCATGAAGAACGTTGATCACAAGAAAACTCAATGGACAATAAAGTTACACCGTGTATGAATATATGAGACACCTACAAACACTATAAGAAAAATGCTAATAGACAACGGATTTTTTTCGTTGTCTTTTTAAACTTATGATTGTTGTTGAACTACTGTTGTTAAAGGTGGCGCTAAAAGACAATGGATTTTTTGCGTTATCTTTTTATATAAAAGACAACAGTTTATAACCATTGTCTTTGACGTTGTCTCTTTTACAATTTATGCCCATGAAGACAACACTTTAAGCATAACAGTTTGTAACTATTGTCTTTTATCGATTTATGCAAAATGTTACAGCAGTTTTTTACCATTGTCTTTCAGCTTTTACAAATATTTCTTTTATTTTTTTCATTTTGGAGCTTTTTTTAATTATATTTATTATATAACCAAAATTTTAAAATAAAACAAATATATCCAAATTTATAAAGTAGTAAACATCGATACGAAATGTACTTAGTCCACAAAATCATCAACATAATTCTAAAAATAAAAAAATAAAGTAGTATTTGACATACCAATTAATGGTTACAATAGTCATTTCTAAAAGTCACAAACTAATTAAAGATAAATGTCATTGCAAATTGTCAAATGTACAAAACAAATCATATATTAATTATAAGTAAAATACTAAATAACAACAAATGATCCATGTAAAGTGATACATTTAACTACTCATATATATATATATATATATATGTTTTTTAACACATTCCTCAGTTTCGTACGGATTTCATCAATATCAATTAGAGAGTACCTCTTAATATGTGTGAACTATAAGACAAAAACATATTAACTATAAGTAAACTAATGAATAATTCTGAAATATTCAAATTTGTAAATAGATAGAAAATTATTACAATTGGCTGGAGCGAAGTCATATCTGCATTTGCATCTTCATCATGTATTGTCTCATGTATCGCATTACATAAAAAACCACATTGTTTGGAATCATGTTGCATTGGAATCTACATTGGAGACATAGAAATTAATGGTTAATAGAAAAAAGTTGGAACATTTATTAGTCACAAGTTTTTATACCTCTTTGAGTACTTCTAATGTTGGTTGTTTCATTCTTTTCTTTTGAATTTCAGTATTGAACATTTTTATGGTCCTTCATTCATAAAAGTTGATAATCATGTAAGAAAATAAAAAAATTTAAAACAAAAAAATTAAACTTACAAATCCACAACTTTTTTCCAAGTTTGATCATGCAAGCGACGATAAAAAGGGGATTCAACAAATAGAAAATCTGTTTTTGGGGGTTAATAATTGTAAGAATCCAATGACACTACAAAAACATTAAGTAATTAGAGCATACAAATTAAGTCAACAAAATATGCAATTTAAAAAGGACATCAACTTATCCTATATTACATGGTGTAAACACTAATTGATTAGTCAATATTACATGGTGTAATGCAGGCTTCCTCCGTTCTACTTCATTGTCTAGAAAGTTTGCATATTCTTTTGTTGATGGAAAATGTCCTATGTCATATGGATTCTCAAATCTGAAATTTTCATGCTTGTTTTCTCTCTTTAACCTTTTGTAGAGGTACCTAACCACAATTTAAAATAATATTCAATCTCCATGTCATTTGCCAAAACATGGCGATGCGCTTGTATCCACTCATCATGACTAGTAGTGTGTACATGTGCAATTGATAAATGTCTAGTATGATCTACTTGTAGATGCCTTAATGGGATTCCAATTGTGTACACACCAATCAGGTAGTCTGAACAAAAATTTCTATTTATATTAGATCCAATTTTGAGACATCTATCACTTTAATATATATCACATTAAAAAACAAAGACAAACCAAGTGACTGTATACCTGATATTATTAGGTAAAACACCATGTATAACCACTAGAAGCAATTGTTGCATTAAAATATGACAATCATGTGACTTGAGGCCAACAAGTTTCAACTCCTTCATTGACACCAAATTTTTAACATTGGATAAGTAAGTTGTAGGGACCTTCATTCCCATCAAAGAGCTACAAACTTTTATTTTCTCTTCTTTACTTAGTGTATAACAAGATGGTGGCCAAAATATTTTTTGGTCTCTCATTTGTGGTTCTAGTTCAGTCCTAAGGTTCATCTCCACAAATTCAAATCTTGCTACTATTCCATCTTTTGTTTTTCCTCGAATGTTTAGTAGTGTACAAATGAGGCTTTCACACACATTTTTCTCAATTTGCATTACATCAAGAACATGTCGTACATGTAGATGTTCCCAATATCCAAGTTCAAAGAATATTAATTTCTTTTCCAATATGTTTTATCTTCATTGAGCTTTGACCGATTAGTACGACTCATTTTCCCCCAATTACATTGAATTCTAGCTACTCTTCTTAGAACATCATGGCCACTTAACGGTTTTTTTGTAGGGACGAACTCTTGATTCCCATCAAACACCTTCTTTTGCTTTCAATAAGGATTACTTGCATGAAGGAACCTTCTATTGCCCATATAAGACATTTTTTGGCCGTGTTTCAACCTTTTGGCATATGTTTTCTCACCATAATTTGAACACACATTATATCCTTTTGTTGTGCAACCTGATAGGTTTCCATAGGCCGAAAAGTCATTGATGGTCCAAAGCAGTACAACTTTAAGTAGGAAACTTTCATCTCGATAACTATCATATGTTTCAATGCCTACTTCCCATAAGAATTTTAAGTTCTCAATCAAGGGTGACAAGTAAACATCAATATCATTCCCCGGTTGCTTGGGATCGAAAATTAACATAGTGAGCATCATAAATTTTCTTTTCATACACAACCATAGAGGAAGATTATAGGTGATCAATAACACTGCCAACAACTATATTTAGAAGTCATCCTACTATGAGGGTTGATCCCATCTGCTGATAAGGCCAATCTAAGATTTTGTAACTCAGAAGCAAAATCTAGCCACTATGGTCCACTAGTTTCCAAGAATGTGCATCAGTTGGGTGACGCAAGTAACCATCACAAACTCTATTCTCATTATGCCAAGTTAACTCATTAGACACCTCTTTATTTCGAAACATTCATTGGAACATTGGGATAGGTGGAAAGTACCAAAGGATAACTAGTAAGCTCTCTGTACTCCTTTCGATAGAGAACACAATCATTAGGGCAAACATGAATTTTCTCATAATTCATTCGCAACACTACTAAGGTTTTCTTTGCATCATACAGAAGAAGGCTATTCATTATGAGGAGGAAGCATTTGTCCAACCAAATCAAGTAGCTCATTAAAATTTTTTTATCACTCCAACCATATTTTGCCTTCAAGTTATAGAATTTCACAACAACAGATAACTTAGTGAAATCAGTACATCCAGGATATAAACGTTTCTCTGCATCCTCAAGTAATTTACTAAATTCATTTTGATTTTGATTGTGATCAGTGTACTCATATGCACCATGTACCATGTCTATTTGTTCTTGTACAAAAAAATTATGTTCACCTTTCCCGACCTGATCACTGACATTCATTGAGTTAACAAACTTAGATATTTCTCCATGACATATCCACATATGATATGTTCTATCAAACCTTTTAGATTACAAATGCAACCTAACAATAATAGATTTCCATTTTTTAAGATTACCAAAATGTGAACATGGACAGGACATTGAATTGATATCATTTGCATTTTGCATTTCAAAATACTTGAAAGACTCTACTCCAGCCTTATATTCATATGATAGTCTATCCTTTAACATCCACTGTTTGTCCATTACATAATTTTCTAGGAAATTATAACTACAATAATTAAAAGTAGCCCAAAAATTTCAAATATTGGGTTATTGTACAATAACTATATTCAGTCAGACTTCTTTTTACTTAAGGACCAAATTTGTGTTTTAACATAAAAATTAGCATCCCAACTAAATTCTTAATTACCATATCAAATGTGATAATACATAATACGTAAAACTATATTTGATTTATTGAACATCCAAAACTCCCCAACATCAAATATCTATCACACCACCACAAAATTAAGCTTAACACATTAAACTTTTGAAAAATTAACTAGTTTGATTATATCCCATAAAATAATAAAGAAAGAAAAGGTGGAAAGCAAACCTAATTGATAGTGCTACAAAACCGAGAATTGTCGAAAGGCTTATCTTTCACAGATTGATACTGTACAATTGAAGAAATAAAAAAAGAAGTCAATTGAAATTTAATTTAAAAAGGAAAGTATATATTTGAGGGAACGAGAAATCCTATATCCCAGCAGCTCCAGTATCCAACAGTTCAATATAAAGTGATACTATTGCAATCTTAAAAAGAGATAGGGGCTGAAAACCAAAATCACATAAAATATATCAGAACTTTTAGTTCACCTCATAAGGAATGTAGTGGCAACACCAACAACTGTTGTAGCAACTGCAACAGAGGCTGTTGTTTCCATGACCGTGCTGTCGGGACACGTTAAAATTAATTATTTTTATTTTTTCTCGTTTTTCTCTACTATTTTGTAATAATGAAAAAGTAAAAGTCTATCCCATAAAAAACGGTTGAATTATTTGTGTATTTCGTTTATGTGAATTCATGAGTGTAAATAAGAAAGGAGGGTCGATTGATTTGTTTACTAAACTAATAAAATTCTATCTACTCTAATAAATAAAAATCAAACAAGCAAACAAATAACAAATAATAATATATAATGAGCAATTTCGGTTTGCGATTTAGTTTTTCTCCTATTCTAAATTATATGATTATGTGACACTTTATCAACTTTTGTGGAATTCATACCCCTAAACCAACAACAAGCTCTATTGATTCGTGTTATCCCTTAAATGTAATTAATTAGAATAAACTCCCTACTTAACCTCTTTAATCGAACAATCTAAAATACGCTCCTTGAATTTAATTCGTTAAACGTCTTATCAATTGGGATAATAGGATAGGCAAGTTATCGAATTCATACGTTTGATTCAATTAATCCTGAATTGCGTTGATTCTAATAATAAATATTATTAGTCGCTACAAATGGGTTCAACATCACAACAATTACGGATTGCAATTTAAACCATAGCACTAAATATATGAATTACCAATTGAGTTGATCAATCACAATTAAAAAAATATATATATATATATACATATATATATATATATATATATATATATCATAAATCCATTCAAACAATCAACATAATAAATTCACACTTATTAAATCAAATACGGTTTCACAAAAATTTAAATTACATAATATCAAAATAGGGTTCAAACATCCTCTAAATCGGAATATGAAATTTCGAACTAAAATTCATAATCATTAATTAATAAAAACATAAAAGAGAAATTGTATCAAATGACCGAGATGACGGCGACAACTCTCTCTCTCTTTCTTCCCAACAACCGCATGGTCTCCTTTCCCTGCATGAATGAATGGGTGGGCTCTTGCCAATTCCCTTCCAATTGATTCTCTCTCCAGTGTTGGCTGCCAATCATCTTTCTGCCGTTGTGTGTGACTCTCCTTTTCTGTCCTAATTCTCTTCTCATTATTATGAGCTTAATTAATTAATTAATTAACTAAGTTTTTAGCCCAAAAACTCCTCAATAGTCTTTCTTGTTCGGGTGGGCCAACTATTTATGTGGATTATTGTACGAAATTGTCCATAAAATACTGTAAATAACCAAAAAAAAAAAAATTCTCATCAAAAGATTAAATAAGTAGAAATAGAGAATACACAAGAATTAATTATATTAAAAATACGCACAATATCCCAGTAGTGTTGATACTATCCTTATACTTTCTCTACATCTTTTTGTTGCCTTAAATTATATTTGGGGATCCAATGCTAACCCTGGACTTGAATTTGTAGCTGCTGCATGACTAGCAAATAAAAGGTCAGTTTTTTTTATATCTCTTCATAATAAATGAAAATGTGAAAAACAATAAGTGACGGAGCTTTATATCACTTAAGCTATGCCTCTAGACCATCTTTCCCCAACTTGTAAATAAAAAGCTATGCCTCTAGACCATCTTTCCCCAACTTGTAAATAAAAAGCTATGCCTCTAGACCATCTTTCCCCAACTTGTAAATAAAAGTGTTCACACAACACAATAACAGCCCACAAATTATAAAATGCAACAACCGTGTTTCTCTCTCGTCTGCTCGACTCACTGATTTCGTCCGCATTGCCATAAAAGTTAATGATCACCACTCAGATGTTTGCACCGTAACTATTAAAAAAAGATTAGGAAAGATATGTTCTTTCAATCCCCAAACCCAGGTTTCTCTGTAACGATAAACACTCACTGTACATATATATATATATATATACCCAGCACATTGCACAGAGCTTCAATGGACTTCTACTAGCATCAGTTTGACATCCATTTCTTCCCACTTTAAAGCAACCTTTCCTTAGAAAAAACACGAAGGAACTGATTCCTTTTCATTTTATGGTCTTCTAGATTAACACAATCACACAACTAGTGTTGTTCAAACAGGAAAACTTTACATGTTGCTCTCATATATATTTTCTGCTTATTTGATATAAAGGCTTCTAGAACAATCACATATTGTTTCTTTTTCTCTTTTGATACATCCAAATCTACCATAGATGTTCATCGACAAAAAACTGTAAAATATTAATCTATAAGGAATAACAGATATCTTCAAATTATATACAGATGCACCACCCCCATCTGCAGACATAACTTTCATTGTACCACTAGTTAGTTCTTTTCTTTTTCCCCTCTTCTTCTTCCCTAGCTTTTACCACTTTAAGTTTGTGTTGAGTCTTCAGAGTTGACAGTTGCATACAATCGGACCAATATGCTTTTTCCATAATTTGAGTAAGAAAGTATTAAATTAGATTTCAGAAATTTCAGTACGTACCGACGTGGCTAGGCTGCACCTTCAGCCAAGTCCAGATTACTTAATCTTATCTTTTAATTAACTTCTTTATACTTCAATTTCTTAATATATATATATATATAGTTTTGATTATTGATTTGAGATGGTTCAGTATGATTTGATATTGTATTCTAGAATAATTACTATAATCTGTAAAATTATACGACAAGATAAAATGTTTTGGGAGAATGTACCTGAAGAGAAGCACGCCTACGTTCCACTTGCATGAGATTCCTGGGCTTTCGCTTATTGACAAAGAAGATGAGACGAAAATCATAGGAGAGAGATGCAGCGACAATCTGGAGTTGCAGCGACAACTTTGGAGTTGCAGCGACGGCTTCGGAGGTGCATCGACGGTTTTGGAGGTGCAGCGATGAGGATGTGTGGCAGCGATTGTGAAATTCAGATTTTGGGTTGGTTTTGGATTTGAAGATGATGAAATCATATTTTGGGGGTTGAAGATTTTGGAGAGAAGATGAAATCAACAATGGAGAAGGTGAGTAGGAGACAAAATTAAGATAAAATATTTATATGTATAAATATTATGTTGATCTATGTTAAATCTGGTGACTTACAACAAATGACTAAGTCATGCATTTGACTAGTAGGCATTGCAAATTCGAATCCTGAGCTAAGCAAAAAAAAAAAAAAGAAAAAAAAAGTGAAAATTGTTGTCTTTTTTTATTACATAAAAAGTGAAAGACAACACTACCAAAAAGTATTGTCCAAAAGTGTAGTCTTTTAGCACTTCTTATGCTGATATACAACACATGAAATATATCCGTTGTAACAAAAGTATTGTCGTTGTGTAAAAAATGCATAAAGACAACAGTAAAAAAAATGTTGTCTTTAAGGGATAAACCGTTGTCGTTGTGCATATACTTAAGCAAAAAGACAATAATTTTATGAAAGAGTGTTGTAAAACATTAAACGACATCACAAATTACTAAAATCATTGTTTTTATAGCGTTGTCTATTAACATTTTTCTTGTAGTACAACAATAACAGACCCTAGAACTTTGAATGTTTATTTCACGATTCTTTATTATTTTTTTCTAATATGAAGATTATTATGGTTGTAGAATAATAATAATAATAATAATAATAATAATAATAATAATAATAATAATAATAATAATAATAATAATAATAATAATAATAATAATAATAATAATTTACAAATACAAATAAAACACAGTTACATTAATAGTGTTGACGCCCAAACATTGAAGAAACATATTACACAATAATCAAATAAATTAAATAATTTGAATCACTACTAATTATTTAGAAAAATATAAATTACATACATAATTTTGAATAATTCATTTTGTGATAAACCACCAAAATTTTCATGAAATAAATCTCATTAAAATTCTATAATTAAATATAATGACCAATAAAACAAAGCCACATGACACACCAAAATTAGTAAGAATTTTAGTCTGGAAAATGTGGGAGTTTCTAAAAATGTTCTACTTCTGTTATTATATATACTAGTGTGAGACATGTGCGATGCACATGAGATAT
Source organism: Caryopteris x clandonensis (assembly GCA_028749325.2). NCBI lineage: Eukaryota > Viridiplantae > Streptophyta > Magnoliopsida > Lamiales > Lamiaceae > Caryopteris > Caryopteris x clandonensis. The sequence goes on from JAPYKT020000013.1 coordinate 6,649,809, forward strand.
TTTTCTCTTATATTTTGTAATATAATCATAAATTCAAGTTATATAGTATATTATAGAAGGTGTAGATTTGTAATCAGTGATTATTTTTGTGTATAATGAGTAGAAATTTGTTGTAATTTTATGTTTCGTCTTTTCTTCTATTAAAATTAGCCTCGTTTACAAATTGATAAGCATGATATCCACGATTTATAGAAGATTAAATCAAATTAAAATTAAAAAAATAGTCATATCAGCAGATTAAAGAAAATAAAGATTTATACAGATCTCGTAAAATTTGCCAATTACATAGTCAAATTAAGGACAAAAATATTTTGCAAATTGCTAATTAAATGTAATAATATTTAAAAAAACGCACAGTGCTTATACGTCGAAATAATTAGCAGATCTCAACATAAAATCACAAGAATAATCAAACAAAACATGAAAGAGATAGACCAACTTTTTGTTTAAAAATAAGAAAGAAAAATAGTTAAGAAAATTAAATATGTTTATGATAAATTGAAAGCAATAGGTGAATAGATTTTTTTAAATATAAAATAAACATAAAAATAATATTTTGAAGAGTGTAGGCTTTTGTGGCAATTGAAATATGACACATATTATTGTACATGTCTTACCATTTATTTTCTCAAAACAGAAAACGCAAAACACTTCAAGAGGAGGGAGAACAAAAAAGAGAGACATTAAAATATTTAGTAATAATCTTGATAAAATATATAGAAAGAAGAGAGAGACAAAATGAGAAATGATTTTGTATTATAGTAAGATTGTTGAAAATTTAATTTCATATTTGACAAAATTATATTTTATCCACGTGATTGGGTGATTTTAAATAATTGATAGTTTAATTATAGGAAATTGTTAATGATTTCCCATAATATAATGAAACTACAATGATTTCACGTTCCTAACAAATTTATTTCTTATTTTGAATATATTATGAGTTAACAAAAATTCTTTAAAATTTGAATTTATTTATGTTGAACAACAGAAACTAAGCAAATCCTAAAGATTGTTGATATTAATGTCTTCATAATAATGTATCTTAAAATAGTTGCATAAATATATACAATTTTACATTTATATGGTTGAAATTTAGGCTCAAAAAAATTAAAAAAAGTAAATTTACTTATATATATATATATTTTGATAAAATGAATCGAGAAAATTGAGTCATATATTTGTTAGATTTCATTTTTTTTTTAATTTCATAATTCAGTGATTTGATTAATATTCGATAAAATATATAGATTTCGAATCATGTATTAAATATTGCAGTATGTTCATCTTGATATCATCTAATTTTGAAACACCTAAATTTGTGGAATAATTTAGATTTTGAAATCGAATCAAAATTTCTAGAATAAAAACGTCTAATTTTAATTTAATAATAATATAATTATTCTAAATAAGTAATGAAGTTTAGGTGGAAAAACGGAATTGGAAAAAGTTATTTTGTTTATATATATATATATTACTATTTGTATTGAAAGGTTATTGTTTAACTAAAAAAATGGGGAAATGTATTATTTATTAAGTGTAATTTCCATTAAACCTGTACTAATTTTCTGCAAATTAAGTGGCAAAATTTGAGTAACTTGCTTCCAAATTAGAGAATATTCCTTTTCATTGATATATCATGTCCAGATTATATGGTTGGCAGTGCAAAAGTGAAGACACACAAAACACATTAAACTAAAGAAACAACATGAATAAATTCAACTCCACAACTACTGCTAAAAATTGACACGATAGCGTCTTGCTATTCGATAGAAGGCAATAACACACTGTTAGATCACTAATGGCAATCTAAAACTCCATTAATAATGCTTCTTGAAACCTACTAAACAACATAAATCACTGTGCTCCAAAATTGGTCTATATTGATAATTTCGAACACTTTGCCCATCACAAAAGTTAAAGTCAGAGAAAGAGAGCGAGAGAGCGGGAGAGCGGGAGAGGTGGAGAATGGTCTAAATTGATAATTTCCAATACTTTGTCCATCTAAATTATATACTTTTTAGGGAAAAGTTACAGATAAGTAACTAACTTCGTATTTTGCATTTAAATTAAATTCTAAATTAGCATTTTAATATAAATAGGACTCTTAACTTTTAAAGGGGTTTAAATCAGTTCCAACTTCTTATTATCAAATGAATAGAACATTTTGAAAAATTAAAATATCTAAATAAATCTATACAAAATTAATAAATTAAAAATATATTTAAATAAATCAAGAAGGTGTGAAGATAAAATTTCAAAATTATTTAGTAATTTAGAAATAAAAAAATAAAACCTAAAAAATATTAAATAAATCTAAAAAAATCTCAAGAGACATTAAATTATTAAAATATAATTAAAATTATAATTTCTGAAAAACATAACAGATCCTCAAATCTCTACCACATTTTTATATTTGATTTATTAAATAATTTTAAAATTTTAATTTGTTAAAATTTATTGATTTATTAAATATATTTAGTTATTTTAATATTATGAGGGTTCAACATGTCTTATATTTTTAGAAGCTCAAGGTCTTATTTGGTCTAATTTAAAAATTCAAGGGCCCAATTGAACAAAAAAGAGTTTTGGGTTTAATTTGAGCTAATGATATTAGTTATAATGGGCCACCATTTTTCAAAGAGAAATATGATGTCAATATCAACTTTTTTTTTACGATCTCTTAACCTCATTCAATATGTGTAAGTTCTTTAGGGACGTGACTGTTGATGGTGGTAATGATGGTCCACCCATTTATGATTGAGATGGTTGATGATACTTTTCTGAAGGTTATCTTTAGTGGTTACAATGGATAAACAACTTTTGACGAGGGATCAATTTTGATGAAAAAATGATGATACTTTTTTTACAGTTGTAAATAAAGATTATAATGGTTTCGTCATTTCTTGATTCGGAGTATGATGATCATGATGTTTCGTTACTTCTTGATTTGGATTGTGGTAATCAAATTTTAGAATTTTTTATGAGGTGTTTTTCTTTAAAACTGAAATGTCTTATATTCATTCTATGATTGTCACCGTTATTACTAGTGTTCAATGAACAAATTTTTAGATGTTATTGCTTTTAATTAAATATTATTACATATTTTTTATTTATTATATTTCATCTATTAGGATTTTTTTTATTTGTTACTTTTCAATTATTAGGTAGAATTAAAGTGTCATTAGATTCTAAATTTATTTTATTAGTATAAATAAGTGTATTATTATTATTATTATAATTATTATTATTTTAGATGGTTGTTAATTTTTATAAAATAAAAAACTAATATTATTCACGTGTTTCTTTTCGAGATTCTTAAAATTTAACACATTTTGAGCTCTCACAATATAAATATATATATATATATATATATATATATATATATATTTTGGAGGCTTGGGGCTGCATCAGATTAGTATAAGAGTGAGTATAGAAAGAGTGAACAGCAAAATTGTTTGAGTGGAGATACAAAGCATGCACGCATCATCAACCATTGAGAGCAAGGCTCCTTCTGGGTGTTGGTATCAACATCGCTGTCTTTGGAAAGACAAAAGGATTGGAGGGTGTCTGGGTTCGCCCCGATTCAAACATACAAGACAATTGACAGTGAACAGGAAGTCACACAAGACTTATCTTCCCCAATAAGCACCGAACCCTTCCCCGGTAACACTTCTCTCCCAACTCCTTACCCACTCAAGAATCAACAACCCTATACACTGTATATCTCACGAAAGAGATTAAACACTTAGTATAGACGAAGAAGGAAGTGGAAGGAAATGTCAGAGTGAAACGTGCGACTGCAATACCCCATAGTAGAATGAACAAGATCGTTCTTAACCATGGGCGTACTATGCTTTTGGGGTTCTATTTTGTTATTCAGTTTGGGCTTGTATAATATTAATCAATTTTTGGGCATGTGAATATTGGTGTGGTTATGGTGAATACTTTTACATCTATTGTGGATTGTGCTTGGGTGTGAATGCGCCGTTGTTTGGGAGATAAATTATACCCCGTAAATATGTTACAGGTGAATGAAAAAAAAAATCATATAGGTTTAACCGGGTTAAATGTAACCTATGTTGTGGGTTATAAGGGTGGATTGTCACAGTTATAGTCCCTGAAGCTTACAAGCAAAAGGTCGAAGCATGATTACAAAGGAAGTATGCATATCTTATTCCAATCAGCTCATCTACTGAAAGAGGAGTACTTAATTTATTCACTGGCCTTCTTCTTGCTGCTTGGCAGCTTTCTCCAATACCAGCTCTGAAAGTTGAGGTCTCTGTACCGGTCGCTATTTAGGGTCTCACCTATCAGGTGGTAGAGAATTGAAGAGAGACAACCAGACGTGCGGCGTGCTCCTCGTCGTTGTTCACCTGCTCCCCTGTCATTTCCCTCGCCCAACACACCACCGTCAACACATGTCACAAGTCGGGGTTCCCCCACCCGCCTCTTAAGGCGTAAAGAAAGAGCTACAGAGCAACTAGGGCAGAAAATGAGAGCTAAATGGGTCGTCGGGAGTGATGGCATTTGGCGATCAGTACCGGCTTACGAGACTGATGCCGATGGTTGGTTTGTTGTGGTTACCGCTTGAAGCCTTAGCTAATTGTTTGCTACCTACGCTAATTGTTCTGGAAGTGCTTTTCTAGTGAGAAAGTGTGAGCACTTGACTGTTTGTGAAAGACATGCTGTGGTGTAGGGGCACGAGAATCCAGATCTCCAAAAGCAATGACGAGAAAGAAATCAGTGGCTGCACGAAGGGTGAAGTGCTAAGCTTGACTTGGGATGCTTTCTACGAATGCCGCATGTTAAGCATATGCCTAGACTTTCGGACGAATAGTCAAATCATGCCAATAAGCCGGATTATAGCCACATAAATGGAGCTATTTTCTGGAACGTATATTATACGCAATTACTGAAAAAACAGCTCTTCCTAATTCGATCTTCTTAGTGATTCATTTTTAAAAAAGATGAGGAATAGGAAATCCAAAATACGCCAAAAGCTTCCAAATCGAACATGCACGAGAGGCAAACAACTGAAATCAAGACTAACACTTTAAGATGAAGATAAGATTCATTACTAGTATCCTTGTTTCAATCTTCTACTCCTTTAGCCTTTCCATCTTCCTTTTCCTTATTTTTTCTTGAACTTGCTCTTTAGTCAAGACTTTCCCTTTGCCAGCTTCTTTCTTTGATTCGATCCAGACTAGCTAAGCTAACTCCTTAAGCTAAGTCAAGGACTGAATATCGTCCAATCTCTTTCAGAAATAAGGAAAGGTAGTAGTACTTTTTGAGTGAAATCCAATCTTGTCTTTATACCCTTTTCGTCTTGTCTATCTCATAAGAATAAAAGAAAGAGAAGAATATCATAGGAAATGTGCTAGGTTCTTCTACATGCTTCAATAAAGTAGACTTCTGAACCCAATCTTCCCACTTCTCCTTCACTGAAGCTTTGTGATCTAGTAGCAGTTTAGGACATGTTTTTTTTGGAGTTCTTTCTCCAATTGAAGCGGAAAAGAACCATTTTCCTTCTTTTGAAGGCCGGGTCAATTAGATATCTTTCTCGGGCATCTTTCTCTTCTTTTTCTTGGTTGGCTAGCCCTATGAACGAATCAGGCTTATGTCAGTATCCACGATTGGGCAGGCTAGTACCAAACAATTCCACTGGTAGTTTAGTCAATCTGAAATCTTGATCTTCTTAAGTGAAATTCACCTCATCTAACACATCTTCCTATCGCTGACTTTTGTTCTTTATTTGGATCTTCACTCCTAACTTCTGAAGTGAGGAGAAATTAGCTATTCGTCTACTTCATAGGAATAGATGCGATAAGAAAACTGGTTTACTTAAATGGGAAAGACCAGCAAAAGATCAGTCGAAACAACTTATCCGATTCTTGTAAGAGGTTCGCTAAAGGTTTGATTAGTGCGATTCGTGCTTACGCCTCCTCTATTAGCCGCTCACTTCCCGTCAGCTAAACGGATGACTTCGATCGATGTCCGCTTTTCCTTAAGCTTTTTTCTTTAGTCAATTCACTCTCTAGTTTCTTGATCTTTACGGTCTATATCTTCATATTTCTGTTGAATCTAGCTGGTTAGTATACGAGACTACTTCTCCTTCCTATACAACTCATCCCGTTAGCAAAAAGAGCGTAATATGGCGATAGCTCCTCCTGAAGGTTCAGACTCTTTTCTCTTAGTTGCTCTAGAGACTCTCGATGGGCTATTTACCTTCTTTCTCTTTCTGAAAGAGCCTCAAGTCTAGCATTCCAAGTCTGGTCATCAACAAAGATAAAGGACTTACTAATTGGATCCCACATTTGATGTAGTTGCTGGGTAGGAGCTCTTTCCTTATCCGACTGATGTACTTCTTCCTGGGGACTTGGCTTATTATTAGCTCGGGGACTTTGGTCTTTGTTAGCTTGCTCTCGCTCCTTCTTGAACTCCAAGATTCGTACTAAAACTCTGCCTTATGACTTAATAGATTAATTCTAGCTGAACTAAAGGGATACTTAACCATTGGAATCTTTCTTGACTTTCCTTAATAATATGAAAGCAACTTAAGGAAGAAGAAATTCCTTTTGAATCTTGGATTGTACAAGACAAGCACTAAATGGAATTGATAGAGGTGCATAGCAAGGTATCCCATTCTAGTTGATTGATGTACTTGCGCTACTTTTACTTGAATCTAAATTTGGTCGGTGTGAAAAAAGGCAAAGAACTTCACTGCAAATAGTGTAAGAGAAAGAGAGGCTCAATCTGATGCATCTTTTGGCCAGTCGATGCGCCTTTCGAAGCTTAAACATAGACATAGAATATAGTGGCAACGAGCTTTTCCTTACGAGTCCACTAAGAAGAAAAGAAGAATTCCAAAATTGTCTATTATTTTATTACCGAATTGGCTTTTTGATGACCCTTAGGCGAGTTCAGTCACGCAGTTTAGCTTTACCCGATGGATAAGCAGTGATTCCTCTCTTAACATCTTACCCACCTGACTCAAAGCATAGTGCATTTTTCCTGCTAATGAATCAACTTGTATTTTACTTCTTTCAAGGGGAAAAATGGGAGATTACTCAATACTAACTAAGCCTAAAGGCTATCCAGCTTAAGGATGAAATTCTTTAGAAGGCGTCAGTAGCAAAGGCAGAAGGAAAATGCTTAATCACCAGTTTCATACGAACTCACGAAGAAGTAAGGATGGATAAAATCCATTCCGGCTCGACCTTCCTAAAAGGAGATCTTTGTCGATGCTCCTAGCTCATATGCTCATAGCACATAGAAGGCAAATATAGGGTATGCCACAAATCCTTACTTCTCTCGTCTTAGTGTAGTGAAACTAATCGAGTGAAGGAAACTCAATAGTAAGAGGGGGTCCACTCACTGATTTTCCTAGGGTGGGGTTAGGGGAGGAAAGTCCAGTACAACATACTTTCATAAAGGCAAGGCGATCTTGAAATGAAGACTTTTGGCAGTCCCACTACGCGTAACTAGATGGGAATAACTCATGCCCGGAAATAAATTTCTCTTTGATAACATGGATCCATTTAATGCTATTCAATCTTGCTATTGAGTGCTCTACTGATAGATAGTGTAGTACCATCAGGAAAAAGATTTGCAAGATCAGATCTGATCTTGATTTACAGCTTTGACAAATGACTTGTTGTAACACCATCGTGGGGACGATCTCGCAGCTCTCTTGCTGACCTGACCGACTACTGCATTTCATGAAGAACTTGACTCAAAGGTATACTTAACTAGATATTCAGTAGGCTTGACTTGATTAAATTTATTTATTTTTCTTTCTAGTTCCACTCCGCTTTGACCTTTGATTTGATAGGAATTTCTCTGCACTTCGCCCTGCCTAGATTCTGCTAACTTCACTCCGCCTTCTTCTTTGATGCGGTTTTCTTCTTTTATTTCTTCTTCCGCCTGTCAAGCAAGCTTACCTATTCATCTAGAGCAGAGATCTAGCAACGCATTCTAGACATAGATCATTGGTATTGGATGCATCGTTAGGTTGTACCAAGTCAAATCTGCTCCATTTTTTTCCGTTACGAAGGCTGCGGGTATGATGGATCCTCTGACTCCCAGTCCGGTTGCCTTCCCAGGTCTTGCCGGTGTTGCCTGTAGGTCGTGATGTGCCTTAAGATAGCCGTCTCCTGTCCCCCTGCCAGTAGGGAATCCGCTCCCAAGTCGTCGCTCTGGTGCATCTGGCCCGTCCTTTAGGCACATTTGGAGGGCAGGGAGTGTGACAACGTACACGCTTCCTTTCAATCCATAGGGCTTTTTCATCAGCTGCAGGGTTTGGTGGCCTGAAATGGACTTTGCTTTGCCAAAAGGCCTCATCTCTAAAAGCCCAGCTCGCGAGGCGTCCCTCCGGTTCCAAACCTCGCCTCACTCTTATGACATGCTATGTTTTACCTCTCTATTCCCAAGTAAAGGGTAAGTCCCATGCTTTGTGGATCGCGGTCTCACTCACTAATCCCTACAGTTGCCCGTAATAGGCCGGCCGCCCTACCTAAACCAATTATCATATCGGTCCCTAGGCCCCATTGCTGGAAAGGCTCAGCTTCAAAATCGTACGTGGAGCTTCCACCTCATACAACTCTTCTAGGGGTGAAGGTAGGCCCAGCCTAGGCTTGTGCGGTTAAAGTTGTTGTACACGAATGATCTTCAGATTGAAAATGAAACCGCGGATATCGAGCCCAAAACTCTAGTTAAAATAAAACCAATGCACAAATTTGGATTCACGAATCGGGTTTCGGCAAGACTTCACCCAGATAGATTCCTCAATGGATAGGAAAAAGCTTTGTCTCTGCATTTGTATATACAATTGCGGTTGTGGCTATAGCAGCAACTTCCGCCAAAGAATTAATAGAAAATAAGGCCCAAAATGGCACGTTCATCGCCCAATAATGGTGGGCAGATGGTCCTAAAAGGGCGCTTAAAGTGACAAATTCACCAATATCTTGCCAGCTTATTACAAGTCTAGCTATCTATCTCTTTTATCGCTCTCTTCTCTGTTTACCGCTCCGTTCCCCATAGGCTTTCTTTCATGATATTCTTATTGTCCTATAAATCTATCTAGCCCCTTGACCTCATTTGGTGTAGACGCATGATGCCTATCTTTGCATCATAAGAAAGCCAAAATGGTGAAATCACAGGTCCAAAATAGGAAACATGAGATCGCTCGTCATGGGAACAGGCATCAAGCTCTCGGGCAGATAGAAAAAAGGAGGGTTTTGGCTCTGATCAAATCCCTGGCACAGATAAAAAGTCTTCCCCCCTGGTTAACACAGAAAGAGCGGATTGCAATTTCCCAGTAGGTAGGAGAAGTGTTAGCACACCCCCAAATAGTCAAACATTTCTACCCGACTACTCGGCCTGTCAAAGGGCTTCTAACAAGAAAGAAAGAGCCAACGCAAAACTTGCCCTTCCTCGATTTGATTGATGGTGTGTTGTACTAGGGATTTATGAATATGCGCGCGCCAAGGGTCATGGTTTATGAGATCATCTTCTACCATTATAGAATGGAAGAATCATCTCCCACCATAAAGAAGTAGGCTAGGTCAGTAACATAGAAGAAGAGGGAGGAACCTAGCACATTTCTTCACTTATGCTATTTCTTTGCTATTTATGAATTACCGTCTAATTGGGGAAAAGATCAAGCTAGAATCGGGATCAGGTAGGGCTTACCACCCTAATTCCAGGAAAGATTCCACTTCTATTGATATATAAGTATATGAAATAATATGAAAAGAAAGAATCCAAACGACCCGATACTCAATAAGTGAGTTTTGAAATCCCTAGATCAATTGGCATAAATAGACCTCCTTTTCCGAAGGGACTAGTTATGAATGAAATGAGTCCCCGGCTCCACCTATCTATGAAGCAGTCACCCAGTCTTCTGAATATTCATTTGGTTCCACGAGGTTGAAGTATAGCCATAAGCGCATCGTTCTTAGCCCCTTGATGATTGCTAATGTAATGTGGTGCATTTCTTTTCTCATTCTTAGGGGAATGCATATAGACTATAGATGCAGTCGATAAAGGATGAAGTCAAATCTATTCTTGGTTAGTGGGGAATGTGTCATCATCGCCTTTTCGATCATTGGCCTTTCAGCCACCTATCCCCATGGGCTTAGGTGATCTGTGATATCTAACTAATATCTGACTTCTCAATCTGTATCCACGAAAGAAAAAGCCTCCTTGTAATAGCATAATTAATAGTGTAATAGCGTAATTAATAGTGTAATAGCTAAAAGAAAGCAACGGAACGCCTAGAAGCAAGAAGAGAAGAATCATAGGCAAAATCAAAAGACTAGAATGTATGTATGTCACCCGCTTACTGATAAGAGCTAGTGCAGGAGCTTGCCAGGTGAATGCTACAAGGGACGAGTCTTAGAGATGCGACTGCTAAATGTCCGACTACAGGGCAGGGCTTTAAAGCGCTAATAAACACCGGAATGGAATTAAATAATGAGGAAAATGCTCAGCTGAAGAATTCCCTTGAATTGGCTAAATTGGCTCGATCAAGAGAACTTACATACTTTATGACCTGTTTCATACCTTAGTCGCTTGGAAGGCCAGACAGACTAACAGATAGATGGAAGATGGACCTAGTATCGTAAATACCACTGAGGATTACCTCTCTCACTGTCTCTAGTGGTCAATTATGAGCTATCATGTCAAAGACCTTGTGTATCCCATCCGGGTCCACATTCAGCTTTATCGCCAAAACCATAACCATAGATTATCTTGAATCTGGTTCGCTATTTTTTTCACTTAAATATGACTCGCAAATGCACAAGGTAAATTATAATAAAATATGGTAAGAACATGTATCGTATCCACATGGACTGTATATAGTAAAATCAACTGAGTATTTATTTATGATATTTTTCTTTATTTAAAGAATTCAATAATTGGAATGAGTTTAATAAAATTAACTAAAACAAACAAAGAGAATAAATAAATAACAAATGAAATCAAACAACTAAGGATATTCAAAGATTATATGGATTTCAGGGACATGCATTCATATGGTTCATATGAGTTCCTTTTGATGTATCAAACCATATTTAATTCATATATATGTAGGAGGATCACTAGTATAATTGGATCTTTTCTCTCGAGCAAGATCCAAAAGTAGATTAGACCCCACTGATTATCTCTCGATATCACAGTATTATCTAACTTCCAATCGTGCCTAGGATCTATTCTCATCACAATACTTACCAATCTCTAGCAAGTTTGTGTTATGCATCCTAATTCGTTAACCAATTACTCACTCTTGGATAATAATGGATTAACTACACATATAGAATTAGTCACCACATAATTTCATACGATATTTAATTCAAGGAAGTATAAACAATTATAGGAACGGAAGTAAGATCATTAAAGAAAAACATATGAATCCATACTCATGCACTCCCTAGAATCACTAAATGTTTAGCTAGTATATTCAATACATAATCCATGGGAAACTTATTGATAATCATAGCTAACATAAAAAGAACAAAAGAAAAGAAAACTATTTGAAACCAAACGATATTCGTTTCTCTCTCTAATGACTTGGTTGATTGATCGTCCTTTATATCCTTGTTTCTAACCCTGAAATTTGTTCTCCCTTTTATAGATAATTACTATGGTTTTGATAACCATCATATCTCTATTTTGGAATGAGAAGATATGTTCAAATCACACCAAATTGTGACGGTTAAGATTGTATCGCGAAGATAAGCACGGTCTGTGCAAGGTCACATACGGCCCGTGCTTCATGAAGCTCGAATATGGGTCAGTCTGATCTGCAGCGTGGGCCATGCAAGGACTTACACGGTCTGTACTCTTGGTCGTGCCTTCGAGGTCCGTCCTCGATTTACATGCATGGTTTGTGTGACATGAGACGTGATCTATATACCCTTAATTGCCTGTTTTTCTATCAAAACTTCAACAAACACGTGATGTAACAAAATATAACAAAGTTATTATGAACTCGCCACTTATGTACATGAAATTGCCTAAAAAGTATACATAATAACCCCAAATTTCACATAAATATTATGTTTTTCAAATCTCATTATTGAATATTTGTTGTGACAGATTGTAAACTTGGTGTACTCCTATATTTGATTATAGTGGAGATTTTGGGTGGACTCTGGTCCCGTGGTTTTTACTTCTCACATTAGGGAGTTTTGCCCGTTAAAATTGATCTTACTTATTGTTTTATTGATGATTGATTTTAGTTGTTATTTTGATTGTACATCATTGGTATTGGTTATCCTGTTCGATATTGCTTCCTAATAGATTCACACAAAAGAGGGATAAATATTGTTTCTGCTGTGTAGTCAAGTAATTATCATTTGAATTAGTTGAGTGTGTTTATCCTAACACAATTTAACTATACAATTCAAAACAATCACAAACAATTTAATTGTAGAATTCAAAACAATCACAAACAACTTGTTTGGCTACCTGATGCCACATAAAGAGCAAAGAAAACAATCCCATGTAGAGGAGAAAGGAAACCCATTAACTATAATGTCAGACAAATAACAAAAGAAGAGAAAGATGAAGGGGCAGTTCTCATCCAGAGCAGCAAAACAAAAGAAGAAGCAAGACAAAATGGTTGATAACAGAATGGAAATTTTGTTAGAATAGAAGAAGATAATACCTGCTGCTTCACCAAAAATATGCACATATACATGTTTATCTAATATTAAAAAATGTGAAGCCTAATAGTTTGTTAGACGTTCTCTACCGGATCCATGAGCTTCGCTATCTTATTCTTGTCTTTGAATTATATGCTCAAAGTGAACAATAGGAGTCTAGCCTTCACAAAATATAGCCTTCAAAACTTTAACACATTTTTAGCTTAAAATCCTTCTTACTTAGTTTCGTTTAAAGGCAAGCAAATGTAGAGATGCTCAACTCATGTTCTTGCGAGGCAGTCACATCTTTATATTTGGATTGGTATTTCCGATCTCATTTGTAATCTATCTTTAGTTGATATAAATTAATGCAATTCACTTTAAGATAAAATAAAAATAAAAAACAATGAAATTTATTGATTGGTTCATAGGATTCAACGTCATACAATTTATATGACCAATTTTTCAATTTTCCTTTCATGAACCAAGTTGTTTGGGTCATGAATTTTTTAGAGTCAACTTCTTGTGCGACAGTTGCATGAATTTAAATTTGTGTAAGTGAGATGACTTGAATTGAATACACACAAAAATGCACTATCCACCTTAAATTTGTGCACCTCGAGAAGGGGCCCTGCACATCCAAGACATAATAATTTTTTCCCAGTTAAAATAATAATTTTTCATTAAAAAAAAAACATTTTTTTAAAATAATTTTAAAAAGTATTTTTTTTACTATATATTATGTTTTGATGAAAATATTCATTTTATTCGACTAATTAAAAGAAAATGTATTGAAATATATAAAAAATCGATGAAAAGTAATATCTTTTTAAAAAAAAAAATTTATGTTTAAACTAAGCAAGTGCCTATTAAACCCTAGATCTACATCTTTTGGCCGGATCTGAATTGGATCGAGTATACTGATAGATTGACATATATTAATTATGTATATAATTTTACATTATTTCATTATAGTATGTGAATATCATTGTATAGAAAATCACCTAAACAGTAGCCCAAATTGTAGCAAACTAATTGTATATATTGGACCATGAATGAGAAAGCAAATCAAGGGATTATTGCCTACATTGTACAGAACAATTTTTTTTCCTAAATAATAACCGTGCCCTAGCTCTCCACCTATCCCTTCCTTCTTACTATCTTCATCTTCCTCCTTCACTCACCACTGCTCCATGGCTGAACCAAAGTTCCATCCAGCCCTTGTTGTCACATCAAGAACACTATTCTAGTTGTTCTCGAGATGGAAAAAGGGCAGACAATATTCCTCTTGGGCAAATTTTTAGAAATCCATTGCCGAGTGCATCAAGTGCTTGATCATATTATTTTACCATCCACACCCACTGAAACAAAGAAAGAAAAAGACCATGAAATTGATAAAGATCTTTGGTCACGGTTGGATGCCACAGTACTTCAATGGATGTACGACACAATATCGAATGATCTTCTCCACACCATTATCAAACCTGACTCTATGGCACAATGCACTTGGGAAAGCTTAAGGAACATCTTCCAAGACAATAAAAATTCTTGTGTCGTGTACTTTGAGAACCAATTCTCTCACATCCATATGGACAACTTTCCTAATGTATCAGCCTATTGCCAAGAATTGAAGATGCTTATTGATCAACTATCGAACGTTGGTGCTCCAGTCTCAAATTCTAGGTTAGTTCTATAGCTAGTTGCGGGTCTCAATGAGAACTATGATGGTGTTGCTGCTTTCATTCAATAGAGTTCCCTCTCCCACCTATCTATGAGGCACAACGGCTTGTCTTAGAAGAAACTCGCAAATCCAAACAAGCCATCATCGCCTCCATAGCTACTGGTGCAGCACTTATCTCCACCACCCCAAATTCCAACGACATATCTACTGGAAATTTAGCATATCATAATGTTGAGGGCAATGGTGAAAATCATAAAAACAACAATAAATCAAGTTGCGGTCTAAATTGTGGAAATCAGGGTAGAGGCAGTGGAACTTGAGGTCAATGATGCGGTGGAAACAATCGCGGTAGGGACAAACAGCAACGGAAATAAGCACCACATAGGTAGCCGACCCCATCACAGCAATCGCACCCCTAGCAGTATGGTCCTTGGGGCGTTTGGCAGTAGCCTGGGCTATTCCCCTATGCCTATATCTCATGATGCAATGGCCATGTCAAATGGGTCCTCATCAGCTTGACATTCTAAGCTCTCATCCTCAGCAGGCATACAACGTCAAGCAATGTCTTCTTCTAGCTATGTACCAACTGACATTGAGGCTGCCATGCACATAATGACTCTAAATCAATCGGATGGTAATTGGTACATGGACACATGCGCGACATCTCACATGACCACAAATCAAGGTACCCTCTCGTCTTATTTTAATAGGAGCAGCAATCGCAATATAATTGTTGGTAATGGTCAAGAAATTTCAATTCATGGATATGGTCCAACATCTCTTTTCCCACCTTATCCACCCTTACATTTAAATAATGTTCTACATGCTCCTAAACTCATCAATAACTTAATATTTGTTCAACGATTGACCATTGATAATAATGTTTCTGTTGAGTTTGATCCATTTGGTTTTTCTGTGTAGGACATTCAGACCGGGATACCAATTATGAGATATAATAGTACGGAAAATCTATATCCTATCACCTCCGTCTTCACCAAAAATTAACCCACATCTAAGTCAACCTTTGCTGCTTTATCTCCCATTTTATGGCATAATCGATTGGGTCATCCTGGAGCTCCTATTTTAAACTCTCTTAGGAATAATAAGCTTATTTGATTGTAATAAGACCTCGAGTTCTTTAGTTTGTCAATATTACATATTTGGAAAACATGTCAAATTTCCATTTTATAATTTTATTTC
The DNA here is from genome assembly GCA_028749325.2 of Caryopteris x clandonensis. NCBI lineage: Eukaryota > Viridiplantae > Streptophyta > Magnoliopsida > Lamiales > Lamiaceae > Caryopteris > Caryopteris x clandonensis. The sequence goes on from JAPYKT020000013.1 coordinate 6,665,340, forward strand.
TCATACTCGCTTGCCATTTGACATTGTCCACAATGATCTTTGGACATCTCCTATCTTAAGTTCCTCAGGTCACAAGTATTACATCTTGTTTTCGAATGATTTCAATAATTTTTTATGGACTTTTCCATTGGACGCCAAATCCTAAGTTTACTCCAAACTTTCATCATTTAGTGTATTCATCCGAACACAGTTTGATAGAAACATTAAATATTTTCAATGTGATAATGGGAAGAAGTTTGACAATGTTTCTTTCAAATTATTTTGTGCAAATAATGGGATGGTGTTTCATTTTTCTTGCCCTCATACTTCATCACAAAATGGCAAGGTCGAGCATAAAATTAGGGCAATAAACAATTTAATTTGAATCCTTCTTGCACAATCTTTCATACCTCCCTCTTTTTGGCACCATGCTCTTCACATGACAACATATTTACTTAATATTCTTCCCATCAAGATTCTCTCTTACAAATCCCCTACTCAAATTCTTTATTACAAAGACCCATCTTATTTTAATTTATGAGTCTTTGGGTGCTTATGTTATCCTCTTTTCCCACCTACACAAATCAATAAGCTCCAAACACATTCCACCCATATGTTTTCTTGGGATACCCACCCAACCATAGGGGTTACTATGATCTATCAAGTGGCAAAATAATCATGTCCCGACATGTCGTGTTTGATTAATCTCAATTTCCCTTCTCTAAATTGAACACTCCCTTATCAAATACGTATGATTTCTTAGATGATGATCTATCTCCTATACTTTCCCATCATTTCAAATTCATCGATGCTCCTTCCCAACACACAAAACCTAGCCCAACACTTTTCTTTCTTCTACTCAAACTGTACAACACACACCACCTATAGCAAGCCCAAGCTCACAACTGTAGCCCAACCCCACACCTAACTTAACAGAAAATAACTTGACTCACCATAGCCCCAAATCGGAGAGCCCCCCTCCCCAAGCTCAATCCATCTCCTTTGCAGTCTTCCCCCTCTAACCCGGCCTCGTCAGCCTCTACAACCCACGCCAAAAAGCAACCTCAGCCCACTACAATCCCTTCTCATACCATGACAACTCGCAGCAAACATGGGATTTTTCAACCCAAACGTCAATTTAGTTTAACGACCTTGGTCACACCTTCTCATATACCTTGTAACCTGAAAGATGCTTTGTTTGACCACATTGGAAAGAGGTCATACTCGATGAATATAATGATTTTATTAAAAATAAGACGTGGGATTTGGTGCCCTGTCACCATGATGTTAATATTATTCGTTCTACGTGGATTTTTCATCATAAACATCATTTTGATGGTTCTTTTGAGAGGCACAAAGCCCATCTTGTTGGTGATGACATGTCTCGACAGGTTGGTGTAGATTGCGATGAAATGTTTAGTCCCATGGTCAAACCGGCCGCAATTCGTTTAGTGCTCAACATTGCCTTATGTAAATTATAGTCCCTTCATCAGTTAGATGTCAGAATGCATTTTTGCATGGGGATCTAATTGATGCAATCTATATGCATCAACCCATGGGATTTCGAGACTTCACCCATCCAGAATATGTATGTTTGTTGAAGAAATCTCTCTATGATCTCAAACAGGCTCCTCGTGCTTTGTACCAAAGGTTTGCCGATTATGTTTTTACTATTGGTTTCTCTCACAGAAAGTGTGATCATGGCAATAATACAACATATATTCTACTTTATGTCGATGACATTATTCTCACAACCTCTATTGATGCTTTGCGCAAGTGCATCATGTCTAGGTTCTTTGAGTTATTTTTTGGGAATTGATGTCACTCATAATGTAGGAGTGCTATTTCTTTCTCAAAAAATATATGCAGAGGAGATTATAGAAAGAGCAGGTATGTTATCTTGTGTATCCTCTCCAATGCCTATTGACATTAAGTCTAAATTGGGCACCTCATCTGGATCTCCCTATAATGATTCATCTCATTATCGCAACCTAGCACGTGAACTACAATATCTTACATTCACCAGACCAAACATATCTTATGCCGTGCAAAAAAATATGTATACATATGCATGATCCGAAAGATGAACATATGTGTGCTCTCAAACACATTATCAGATATATTCAGGGTACTCCTCATTTGGCTTGCATCTGTATAAGTCCTCGATCTTTAGTCTCATATCATACACTAATGTCGATTGTGGGATGCCCAGACACAAGATGTTCAACCTCAGGTTATTGTATTTTTCTTGGTGACAATCTATCTCATGGTCATCTAAACGTCAACCCACTTTGTCTCAGTCTAGTGCTGTAGCCGAATACAGGGGGTGGCGAATGTGGTCTCCGAATCATGCTGGATTCGAAATTTACTCTTGGAGCTACATAATCCTATTTAGAAAGCCAATTTGGTCTATTGTGATAACATTAATGTGATATATCTCTCAGGCAATCCTGTTCAACATCAACACACTAAACATATCGAAATGGATATTCATTTTGTACGCGAGATAGCTGCTCGTGAACAGGTTTGTCTTCTACGTGTGTCGTCCTGATATTAGATTGCAGATATTTTCACAAAAAAGGCTTCCGTGCATTCTTTTTGATGATTTCAAAAACAATCTCAGCGTACAAAAATCTCTCATTTCGACTGTGCGGGTATGATAGATTAATAGATATTAGTTATGTAAATAATTTTATATTATCTCATTATAGTATGTGAATATCCTTGTATAACTAATCACCTAAATAATAGCCCAAATTGTAGCAAACTGATTGTATATATTGGACCATGAATGAGAAAGCACATCAAGGGATTATTTCCAACATATACTGCATATTTTAATATTTGTATGAATTTATAAATTTAGTGTTTTTTAAGGCATTATTAAGGAATTCTTTGGGAAATTTGTTTTGAAAATGCCCATGCATGACGTCAGTGTGAATATATACTTTGTTACAGTCCTTTTGATCATCTGAGAAATTCTTAAAATTTCAAGCACAAATATAAAATTCCAAACACATTAAATTTGAGTTAAAGAAATATTTCACAAATAAATCAAATGAGAGCTATAGTGTATGCCGTGAGCTGTTAGCTAAGGTGTAAATGAAACAAGTGGAGTTAAAAAGATAATATTATTTAACTATTAGGTTAAGTTTTGATGGGACATGAAAATATTTTGTATTGTCTTTTAGTTGTCTATTGATTAATCTCAAAATTTTTTATTTTATTTTTTATTTCAAAATAATTACTATATAATATATATTGTATTTAAATATTTAGAATAGAAAATAAAATACTAAATGAAATAAATGATCCAAACTTCTATTAATTTAAGTTGAATGAGTTTAAATAAAGTAGAGAACTAGTTTTTCTTCTTAAATTTATTAAATTTATATTTTTCTTCTTTATTTTCCAAAGAAACATGAACTTACTTTCAATTTTTTAAATATAGAGACATAATATAATTTTGTATTATAGTTATCATAAAATCAATGATCAAAGCCAAATTAAATATCTAACAATTAAATTGAATTTATTATAAGCCCTTGTTGAGACATTAACGCCAAGTAACATTGGCCGGACCTACCAAAGTCTATCCAAACGAGGGATAACATCGTCCTTTCCTAAAAAAGGTCATCGACTAAATCCCAAAACTGAGGCCAGGGCTTTTTCGTAAAATTCATGAGTAGGTAGTATCGTCATAATCGTGATAGGCTAACGTCATCGTATTTTATACCTTTCAGCTCCCAAGGAACGGCATCGTTTGCGTCTCCTTCATCTTCCCCGCTGTTGCAAGTCTACAACGTCAACGAACGCGGCAAGTGATAAAATTCCTTCCTTCGCCGACCACGGAAACACCCAGACACCTCTTTCGACTTCTCTCTGTTGGAAACTAGTGGCTGTGCCAAAACAACCGAGGGTAAAACCGACTTATCAACTGTCCGATCTCCGTTCCCCATCAGTCACCTTTCCGGTAACCACCCCTCGCCGCCGTAGACCGGCCCCAGAAATGCGCGTGAGCTGAGTACGGCTGTATTTGTGTTACTGTCTTGCAATACATTAGGTGAAATGGATCAGACAGCGATGACAGTGGGTCCGTGTATGGATATGCCGATCATGCATGATAGTGATCGATACGACTTCGTTCAAGATATCGGGTTCGGTAACTTCGGTGTGGCCCGATCGATGAGGGATAAGCAGACGAAAGAGCTTGTTGCTGTTAAGTATATTAAGCGAGGCGACAAGGTAAGTTTCAAACGTCTTTTTTGTCTTCCTTGGCTTATCTAAAATCGGTTGTTGAGTTGACTAATGGAGATGCTTTAGTTTAGCAATTTAACTTATTCGTGTTTGTGCCAAGTAGCAGTTGTTAAGTGAACTTATTCATGTTTATGACAATTGTTAAAATCGTAGTTGGCAAGTCGAGATACTATGAAAAGTTATACTGCAAACTGATTTTTGGAAACCTCTAAACCAATTACAGTAGGATAGTAATGTTTATGGAAAGCAATTGCTGCTCTCAGCTACATGCCTTATGAAAAAGCAATAAATCAATTTCTTGTGCTTATTCTGATCCATGTAGATAACACCCAAAATTAGTTATGCCTTGTTTCCTGTTAAAACAAAGTATTGATCATCTGCCTGTTCATAGTTAATGAGTAAACCAAATGAAAACTCCGACAATGGCATCATGATATATGACGACTGAAGCTCGCGTCTATAAATAACTGCATTAAAGTAAAGTTATTCATGGTTATGGATTTGATATCTGAGTGTAGAATAATTGAAAAGCATCAAATAATGAATAAAGTAATAAGAAACTTATATATTTCTTGCGCTTCCAGTTTTATATAACTGTCAGAGTAAAGAAAGTGATAAGTAACTTATATAATTATTGCACTTCCAATTCTATATAACTGTCAAAGTAATTGGATGTGATTTTATGTAACTGTCAAACTTACTCCACTGAGGATATTAGTCTCAGCAATAAGATTGCAGCATGTGACATGAGTGGTTAATACTTCAATTAAGGCTATCTTTTCAATTATTGACTTCTGAATAAATTAATGACAGCAGAGCTTTAACTGAAAAGTAACTGGGTCTGAATGAAATTACAAATATATAAATTCCCCGGGTATTGATTAGGTTAATTGGACATTAATATAGACTCTACTGGCTATGATGTTCTCTGAGAAGTTATCGTCATTCCTGAATGACATGTTTATTGCTATGTAGGACTCAGCATGTATACTCTGCCAAAATGATGGAAGCTAATAAATTTGACCAAAACATTGCATATGGAAGCAAAACATTCAAGTTGTTAGAACGAACGCAGAATTTGATGGACCATCCCAAAAAACAAAGTAAATGGAATAAAGCATTTCAATATAAAAAATGGGGGAAAAAGTAAGAATTTGACTTGCATTGACTACCTTTTCACCCAGACTACTTCACAGTATTTCCTAACATCTTCTTGGCCCCAGTTTCATATTTTGTGATTTTTAGTAGTTTCACGATCCTTTGAAATGTGGAAAAATCTCTTCTTGGCAGCTGTTATGAGAGGCTGTGTGGAATAAAATAGCTATTTCAGAAAATGGATATGGGTGGTTAATTGAGCATTGGTGAATTACCCTTGTGGCATTACCTCTTTAGGTGGTTAGAATTAGTGCAGGGATCCTATTTGTGTACTGAATATATGGAGTTGTAGTGTTTCTCCTGTCACACTACTGGTGTTTGTGAGTGAAAATGCCATTCATTCTTTAAATAGGAAAATGTGAATGTTTTATGTTGGGAATTTTTCTGATTTATGTCTCTTTTGTAGATTTACAGAAACATAATTTTTGACTTTTCTAGGTAATGGCAAAGGCTAATGTAAGACCATTAAAGTATTTTTGTCAACTTAAGAGCCACTAAAGCTTGGTTATGACTGATAAATCAGGTGAATAATTGAGATTTTAGAATCAATTTAAGCTTTTCTGTCAATTAAAGGAGACCGGAATGCATGGAGACAAATGTAGAAAAATATCTTGCACTTGAGATTTCCATTAAGTTGAACTGTCATGGGCATGATGAATGTGGTTAAGTTGATAAGATCTACATGGTCATGTGATTACAGCTTGAGAGAACATGTTTATGCTGTGCCATCTTTCCATGATCCTTCAGAAATGGTATATTGGCCTCTCAGCTCTTTTTTGCAGCTTATGATTGGCTTCTGGGTTGACTACCTAGCCATGTCTGCTTTACACTGAGCTCAGGAGACATTGAACCCAGCTTGATTAGACATGCTAATTTTCTGCTCTAAGTTGTCAGCATGATTTATTCATTATCTTGGCATTTTATGAGCCAAGCTACATGAGATGAAATACAGTAGCATCTATAATCATCGTTTACGCATCACTTAATTCAAACAGTTGACCAACATATCTACATGTAAAAGTAGTCCTTGAATTACGAAGTACTTTGTACATTTCTAATAGAACTTACATCAGTAACAGTTGCAAATTTTATGTGGATGCATAAAAAGCAATAATAATTGTTTCTATCAATGTCTCATGCTATTGAACAACATGATCCAAGCGATTTGTGAGATTAGCGTGAATTGAAGACGATATTATGTGTGTCGCAGAGGTTTTTTCAGACTCCATGACAATTTGCCTATGCAAAAGTTCCACACCAATAGGATGTAAATACCAGAAAATGTTGGAAGAGTGTAAAGTTCTAATGATTATCTTCTGTATGCATCAACTAGTCTGTCTTTAGTTCCTGAAAGTTATGAATTCATTGAGGGCCTATATCGTACTTTGAAAAAGATGATACCTACTTGATGAAACAAACATTAGGAATTGTTCCATCTCATTTCCAATCACGTGTGTTACTAGTATAAAAGCAAAGATTGTAAAGAAAACTGCAGGCCATTGAATGGAAGATTGAAAAAGAAATGAAAGATTCTCCTCAATGAAATGAGACTATGGTATACACATTAATCAGTTACCGGTGAGGGAGGAAATTCAAAATTCTATGTTAGTTGTTTAAAATTTTCTAATCACAAGTAGGTTAACTTTGTATATTTGCCTAAAAGCGTGAAAGTAAAACATGTCCTCTCCCTCTATAAATGAGTATAGAAGTACCCATACAGAAACAGAAAATAGTAACCTTCGATTCTTGAACTTGAGAATTGAGTTTCCTGAAAATTACTCAAAGCCCAAGTTTCTTCATGTTCTAGAATCACATGTAATCCTAAAGAAAAATAAAGAAAATAGAAAAAGTAGGGGTAGACCAAATGTTGAAAGATGCTTTTAAATTATCTGGTAAGGATTTAGCATTGTGTGTACTCTAAATAAGAAGAAAGAAAATAGAGAAAGTAGGGGTAGACCAAATGTTGAATAATAATTTTAAATTATCTGGTAACTATTTTATGTTGGTGTAAGCTAACACGTAAATGCTATGCTATTAGCAGTAATATAATTACCTTGAATAAAGTTATCATCAGTCATTAATAATTGGTGAGAAATATATTTTTATTTTATGTTGGTGTAAGCTAACATGTAAATGCTATGCTATATGCAGTAATATAATTTGCTTGAATAAAGTTATCATCAGTCATCAGTGATTAGTGCAAAGTTAATTTTATGAGGGGAACATTTGTCGTTTGCTTGCCAAATGAACGAAAATAAAGAAAAGGCATACGTCATAAAGAAAAGAGTTGACACCAAAAAACAAAAATCTTTCGCCATTCTAGATGAGAAAATTGTTGTATCTGTAACTGTAAAAGTAGTGCAAAATGACACCATGCTGTCATCATTGCTTACCTCTCCATAATCTTATTCTTTACGATACAATGCACCTGAATCAAAATATCAATCTCCTTTATTACTTCTCTATCATCCTATTGCTTTATTATACAATGCATATGAATCGAGATACCAACTATTGCTTAATGATCACATACTCTCTCCTTTCCTCTCTTTCTCTCCTTCCTCTCCCCCCCCCCCTCCTCCCCCCAAATAGAACTGTCTGACTTCCACTGTGACAATCAGTTAATCTACTCTTCAAAGTTGATTGTAAAACCATATATTTAGTGACCTCTCCCTCTAATCAACTGGTGCTTCTTGTTAGTTATCCCTGTTATTAGTGTTTAAGTAATCTGAATGAGCATATTTTGATTTCCGTAGTGTTTGTGCTTGTGATATTTAACTGGAAAATGGAGTTTGATGGCCAAAAACGGTGTCCAGGTGGTGTGCCTATTGTGCACGACAGTGATCAGTATGATTTTATTAAAATAATTGGGTCTGGAAATTTTGGTGTAGCCCGGCTCATGAGAAATAAACGGACTAATGAGCTGGTTGCTATTAAATACATCGAGAGAGGAAACCTGGTCAGTTACAATTCAGATGCAAATTATGGCAGTTTACTATATCTTTGTTTGCTTTGGATCTTGTTTTCGGAGCAATGCTTCTATTTTCTTAGCAGACAATCATTTATTGTTGCTCCTGCAGTTACTTAATTTTTCATTATGCTGAGATCTTTTGATAATTTTTCATTATGCTGGGATCTTTTGAATTTTGGGAACTTAATTATTTTTCTTTTGATTGTGCGATATGGTTTTATTGCTTTTTCGACTGGATGACACATTGATCGCCAACTATTTCTTCTGCAAAATTGTGCTACTAGATTGTCTGAACATGAAATTATCTATCATTATCTGTATTTTAGTATAATATATTTGACGCATATCCTCAAATTAGCAGTAGAAATCACTTCACTCTTCTTGTTGAATTAACCACTCCCTCATGAAATGTCTGAAATGGTCATGGTTTCTTCTTTTGTATCCAGATTTTGGTGTATGAGACTTCACAGTTTATTTGCCTGCTGGGCTGTTTGGTTTTATGAGATATGGCTGGAGTTTCAACCAGCTTCTTTATCTCTTTTTTTGGTTTATTGACGAATGGGTTGGGGACTTGTTTCCCACATGGCTTCAGCGATTACTATCACTAATGTTTGGGAATATTTGTTGCAGATAGATGCAAACGTTAAGCGAGAAATTATTAATCACAGGTCTTTGAGGCACCCTAACATTATCAGATTTAAAGAGGTTTGTCTTATATTCTCTTTTGACATTTAAATGACTTTGAGATTTTTCAATATGAGCTGTATTCTGAATATATTGCTGCAGGTGATTCTTACACCTACACATCTTGCTATTGTAATGGAGTATGCATCTGGGGGAGAACTATTTGAACGCATATCAAATGCAGGAAAATTCAATGAGGATGAGGTCTTTACTTGCTTCATCATATTTGATTCTCAAATAAGTGATCTTCTAATGTAATGTCTTCTTTTTTCTTTTGCAGGCTCGCTTCTTTTTTCAACAACTTATATCTGGAGTGAGCTACTGTCATTCAATGGTATCATAATATTATAATCAATATTTTTTATTCCCAATTCTGCCCTTAGTAGAATAAAATGTGATTCAGTCTTATGTTTCTTGGTGAAGCAAATATGTCACCGGGACTTGAAGCTGGAAAACACACTATTGGATGGAAGCCCGGCTCCTAGGTTGAAGATATGTGATTTTGGGTATTCCAAGGTAATCTTACTGCCAAGCCATTGTCTACGTATCTGTTTAATCATGCATGTCAAAGTCTCTTATCTTCTGAGATTGAAATGAGGATTCACTATCTACCAAGCTGTAGATTGGCTTAACTATTGTTTCTTGCCTTTCTGTTGCCCACTTTTTGGAACACATTCTAATTTCTTTTACTCATCTGGTTACACCTTTGCTTGTACAGTCATCTTTGCTGCATTCACAACCAAAATCTACAGTGGGAACTCCAGCATATATTGCACCCGAGGTGTTACGTAAGAGAGAATATGATGGCAAGGTATAACTATACATTCCCTACTGGACAGAATTTTTCAACTGGGTTATTAGCATATTGTTGTACTTCTCCATGGATGTGTCTTACTCTGCTTATCACATTTTAGCATGCATTTTAGGTACATATAATTTTTTGAAAAGGCCAACAGGGATGCTGGTTATATTGCCTTGTGTTATGCATCAAGCGCTACTTTGAGTAAGTGAGAACCTTCAAGGGAAAAATTGATATATTTCTCAGATTGGAACATACAAAGTTCTCACCAAAAAAAAAAAAAAAACAATAATAATAATAATAATTATTATTATTAAAAAAATATATAGCAGAATAGGAAAACTACAATGTGAATTTCCTTACTTATGTGATACTCTTTTCCTTCGTGAGCACAATTTCTTGGTGTGTGGGATGACATAATTCTGATGCCAAACTGGGGACCTTTTCTTATACAGCTTGGGCCTCTTGTGATTTGGCTGTTGAATGAGTTGGGGCTTGAGTTTATACCTTTGATTTGTTTTGGCCTGCCTTGGGTTGAAGAAATTTTTTTTTATTCTGTCCAAGTCTTCTCAGGATGAATTTTCAGGAAAAAAATTGTGTGACCACTGAACTGACACGGTTGTAACCATCTTGCCACGCCTAACTATGGATGGTGAGCACAAATTGCAATTGGCTGGGATCGAGGTTAATTGTTGTAATTTTCCAGGGGGTAAATCTGAAAGTGTCTGTCAAATTTTTACTCAGTATGATTCGAGTGCTGATACGTGGAAAACATGGACAAATTTATTCCCGTCTGGTAGTTCTAACTTGTACGATACATGACCTGATAGAGGTAATCAAGCACCTGCATTTCATGTCTACGCTCGAAGAAGAAAAGTCAATAATTCTTAGCACAATTGTGGGGATTTGCAAGATTCTTACCTTTTGATTAGGGGCATGGTTTAACATAAAATCATAAGGAATTGTTGAACCATCGGGAATTATCGCAGATCTTGTATCCCTTCTTTTCCCTTCAATAAAATCCCTATACTAGTTTATCTTCTTTTTTTTTTTTTTTTTTTTTCGCTCTTTGTTCTATCATTTTGGTTCGACCTGCCAGATCCTTGGGCCACACACATGACAAACACAAGAATGGAGAGCTGTGTGGATTCAATAGAGAAGAACATCGAAACCATAATGGAAAAAGTTGTCCAACGACGAACGAAATTAGAAAACTTAGAATGGATCGAAGAAATGTTAGCCACAATTTTTGGATCGAAGAAATGTTGGCCACAATTTAAGGGAAGAACGGCAAGGATTGCAATGATGTTTCCCTAAGTTACAGCAACAAGCGGAGGGACCCCCATTGGTGCGCAGATTCCTTTCTGGCTTCCAACAAGCGACGAACAAAAACTATTGGGCAAGCAGGTAGAACTCCTGAATTTCAGAGGTAACGACCCAGGTGCGCGAATCACACGGCCGGAGCAATGCTTTCGGATCCAACAAACCAGAGAAGAGGCGAAGGTGGAATTAGCCCAAGTTTGCATGGAGGGAGCTGTCCTACATTGGCTGTCTTCTTGATCAGTCACCAAATATTTCTTGGAATCAATTGACATATGAGTTGATGTGCCGATAACGGAAATTCCCTGGCCAAACCTTTTGAAGCACTGGCTGCAACCAAGCAAACTGGATCAGTACGTGGATGAGTTTATGACCTGAGTAGCCCTTGTTCCAACAATAACTGAATCTCAGTGCCTGCACCTTTCCTCAACTGTCTCTGCGATAAGATAAGAGTTGGAGTTGGTGGAGATTTTCGATACCATGCATTTGGCAAAAGAGATTGAAAGAGAAATAAGATGTATGTCCAGTGACGGCGCCTATGAACGCAAGGAACCCGGAAACTGGACAGGGTTTGGACTAGGGCTTGGAAAGTCTGCAATCACAAAAATCGGGCTGCCCACAGTAGGGCTCAACATGCAGATGACAAACTTCTGTGGTGGAGATTTCAAAAACTATCCCGTTCCGCCCATGCCAACCTGGCACCATAATGAATGTTATAAAACTGCGACACCCAAAAAAGTGGAGAGGGGGTGTGGACTCGGCCTTGAAGAGTCTGTAATTACAAAACCGGGCTATCTACGGTAGGGCCCAACTTGCAGAAAACAAACTTTCGGAGGTGGAGGATTTTCAATACTGCCTCATTCTACCGGTGCCTGTATCTTGCAGAAGCTTGTATCAAAGATATTGGCGGCCTGAAGCATTCCCCTGAGTTTCAGCCCAAAAGGATGGTAGATGATGATTCTGTGCTGATTATGGAGACCTCAAGAAGGTCACTATCCTTGACCAACATTCAATTCTGATAATTCAAGAAATGTTGGATGAATTACATGGTGCCCAATTTTTCAGCCAATTGGACATTCGATTCCAGATATCACCAGATTCAGATTGCCCTAGAAGATATACCTAAAACCACATTCCTCACTTACTCGGGCTGCTATAATATTTTTTGTGATGCCTTTCGGTTAGGCCAATGCCCCAACAACCTTCCAGGCGACCATGATTGAAATTTTTCGCCCATATCTTTGTAAGTTTGTGTTCATATTTTTTATGACATGGATTTGTAACGTAGGATGGTCGGATGTCAGTTCATCACAAATAAAAAACCACATTAGTCTACTCTCTTTCTAGGCTGAAACCTGAAGCTTGCTTCCTCACTTTTATGGGTCTTTTGAAATTGTGGGAGAGGTGGGTATGGTGACTTAGCTACTTAACCTACTTGAATCTTCTAGCATTCACCCAGTCTTTCATGTGTCCCAATTGAAACCACTGTTGGAAATCATGTTGTGGACAGTTCCTTTACTACCCAGTTGACTTCAAATGAACTTGTTTTCTCACCGAGACGATTCTGTGTTATCGCTTGGTTTGGCATGAGGACAATCAGGTATCTCAACTTTCGGTCAAGTGGTGGGGGCAATTTGAGGAGGAGGCTATGTGGGTTCAGAAAGCTAAATATTTAGGGTAGTTTCCCTTTTCAGCCTTGAGGACAAGCCTGTTTCGCATGGGGGGAGCATTGAATCAATCACCTGCATTTCATGTCTACACTCGAGGAAGGAAAGGCAATAATACTTAGCACGATTGTGTGGATGATTTGCAAGATTCTTACCTTTTGATTAGGGACTTGGTTTAGTATGAAAGGGGTCTATATATTGGGGATGGCAGACAAGTTAATATGTAATTGGCCTATTGGCTGGGCATTGTTGAACCATCAGGAATTATCCCAGGTCTTATACCCCTTCCTTTTTTTTCCCTTCCATAAAATTCCAGTTCCTAGTTTATCATTTATTTTGGCTTCATCATGACCATTTCTTTTTTCCAACACAACAACCCATAATACTTCCATGCTAACTTTTGGAATGTTTGTCTGGCAACAGAAACTTGGAGCCCTATGAAAACTGTCCCACTGTGATTTCCAACTCATGACAGCGAGCATAAGCTTCTTTCAGCAGTTTATTCCTTTCACTGAGCATTTTGTCTAAAGCTTGGTTTGAAGTATGATGGCGTGGATAAGGAGATGTGGTTGAAGGTTTCTGGCCATAGAGAGCTTGGATATGTAGTCATCTGGATACTTCAGTTTCAAGGAACCTCGGTTAGCCCTTCCATTTGAGGATGGTAATATTTATTGTGTCAAAGTTTAGTACCACTGAATTCAAGTAGATATGTCCAGAAAAAGCTTATGAACACAGGATCCCTGTCCGATATGATTTTTCGAGGAAGACCATGCAATTTCACCACAACCGATTTAGGGCTGAAAATTTTATCAATAAGGCTCGAAAATGAGCTGATTCGGTCAAGTGATTCACCACAACTAAAATCACTGGGTTACACTTTCAAGTCGGCAAGCCAGTGATGAAATCCTTTGTGAAATCTTTCCTAACCAGAGAGGGTGTGGGTGAAGGCTGTAAAAGACTGCTGGGGTTGGGTTAAAGCCTTCATTTGTTGTTATACGAAACACGAATCAACCTACTTCACATCTTTTCTCATTCACAGCTAATAGAAAGCAGAGGCTATTCAAATCGATGTACATTTGACTCCAGAGTGTCCAGCTAGTAACGTAGCATGAAACTCGTGGAGTAACAGCAGTTTCCAATTAGATCGCCTTCCCAATATAGAGTAACAGCAGTTTCTAATTAGATCCCCTCCCTAATATATACCTTTGTTTGTACAATTTGAATGGAATCAGTGACACGAAGAATCTGACGGTAGTAAGCTGTCCTTGAATTTTTCATGAAATTGATCGATTAGTTTTGAATGTGTGGTGATCTCAGCCTTTAAAGTAGTTAGGAGGTCACGTAAGGGTTGGGATACCAAGACAAAATAAGTGAGATGAGGTTTAATTGAACTGACCTCTTCTGTCAAATCTAGAAAGGGCATCCATAGTAGTGTTTGTATGTCCGGACTTACATTCAACTCTGAAATCATAACTCAACAGCTTGTGGATACAAATTTGTTGATCTGGGGTATCAATAGCTTGTTACAGCTCTTCCTTAACGCTCGGATGATTCATTCTTTATAATGAAAAATCACCCCAATAGTTAATAGCTTCAGTTATGGAATACAGTTCTTTGTTGTAAGTAGATGTAGCTCTAAACATCCGCCACATTGTTGCTGATTTAGGATATAGGGTGTCCTTGTGCATTAACACTGCTCCGTTCCAACACCGCAAACGTCAGTTTCAGCGACCAACTCCAAGAAGAAGTCCCGCAATTGGAGAACCAAGTCTCCTATCATAGCCATTTTGAGTGTAAAAAGAACACTTTTTGCCCCTAGGGTCCATGAGAAGTTGTATTTGCATAGCAAATCGGTTAATGGAGATGCTGCTGTCACATAGTCACGAATAAATTGCCAGTAATAACTTGCCAAGCCTAGGAAACCGCTCAGCTGTTTCTGGTTAACTAGAAAAGACCAGTAAGTCATGGCCGCAACTACGCCAGCAACAATGTGCCAAAGATACTAAATGGATTGCTGATAAAAAGCACACTTTGGAAGTTAAATGAAAAATGATTTGATTGAAGCACTGTTGGCAAGTGCAAGGTGTTTTGTCTTGGGTTGGGTTTGTTTCTGTCAACATCGTTGTCTTTTCCATGGATGTGACTTACACTTTTTATAACAGTTTAGCATGCATTTTAGATACATATATAACGTGGAGTAGTGGTTATATTGCTTAGTGGTACTGCAACGTAATGCTGATTTGGTAAATGTTACTGGATCAATTCTTTGTAGTAACCTAGGCTTTTCCCTTAGGTTGCATTTGGATTGAGTAAGTTAAAATGTAAGGATTTGGTATTAATGAACTTGAGATTAGAGTGGATTTCAAATCCACCAAAATCATCCAAAATAGTTCAAATTGAAAGTGGTGGATTTCAAATCCATATCGATCTAAAAGAACCACTGGTACGGACGAAGGACCCGTTGGATATAACGATCCAAGAACCCTAAGTATAATGATCGGCAGCGGTCTCCCTAGATCGAAAATCTAGTTTGATTTTTCCTAGAGCGATATAAACCTTGACCCGTTGGCATAAAATAGCCAAGAACCTTGGTATGGTTGAACGCCACAAGATCTTGCTCAAGAATCTTGATAAGTTCTTTAAATGTGAAAGAAAACTCTACAAAGAGAAGTAACTCACAAAACAAATATTATGATTTTGATATTTCTTGTTTTTTTTTAAATACATGTGGTTACAATGCTATTTATAGGCTGAAATGGGATATTTGCCCCTCCCTTAATGCGGTTGCAACTAATTCAGTGGTTACAACTAATTCAGCGGTTACAACTAATTCAGTGGTTACAACTAATTCAGTGGTTACAACTAATGCCTAAGAGACCCTTTGACTAACAAGTGTCCTTAGCCTTCCAAGATGTTGAAAATTGACTATTCTAGATAAGATTAAAGGTCACTCTTCTTGGGCTTCATGTGTTGGACGAAAATTGATGCTCTTATTCTTCATTTTGGGCCTCCAAGACATGATTGTTTTATGACCCCGTATTTCAAGTAGAAGGCAGCCCACCAACTTGAATAACATTCACCATTTGGCCCAATTTGGATTGAACTTGGACTTGGCCTTTTAATTCAATTAGTAAAAGTATCAAGGCCTCCTTTATTCTCTTAGCCCTAGCTCTTGTAATCGGACCACCATGAACAACCAAAGGATCCGTGTTGTTGTCATTGGGCAGCTTGGATGCATCTCCATCATTCCCTTCTTCTTCAAAAGGATTAGTCCTCGAATCTACATCACCAAAATAAGGAGAAAGATCAGCAACATTGAAAGTAACACTTACTGTATACTCACCTGGTAAGTCTAGTTTGTAAGCGTTATCATTCACTCGTGAAATCACTTGAAATGGACCATCTCCTCTTGGCTGCAATTTGAACTTCCTTTTAGATGGAAATCTTTCTTTCCTCAAATGTAACCATACCCAATCTCCTGGTTCGAAAATGACTTGCTTTCGACCCTTGTTTGCTTGTCTGACATACTGTTCGGTTTTCTTTTCAATGTTCAATTTTGCCCTTTCATGCAGCTTTTTCACCAATTCAGCTTTAGCTTTACCATCAAGACTTGCACATTCACCAATTCAGCTTTAGCTTTACCATCAAGACTTGCACATTCACCAATTCAGCTTTAGCTTTACCATCAAGACTTGCACGTTCTTGACCTTTGAGGTATTTGAGAGATTCATGATCAGTATGAATAACAAACTCTCTCGACCATAAGTAATGCTGCCATGTCTCCAACGCCCTCACTAAAGCATACAACTCCTTGTCATATGTAGGGTAGTTCAATTGAGCTCCTTTCAACTTCTCGCTAAAGTAAGCAATTGGTTTTCCATCCTGCATCAAAACAGCTCCTACACCCACTTCGGATGCATCACATTCAAGTTCAAACATTTTATCAAAGTTAGGTAATGCAAGAACAGGTGCTGTAGTTAGTTTTTCTTTAAGGAGATTAAAAGCATGTTCTTGTTTTTCTCCCCAATGAAAACCAACTTCCTTTTTCACAATCTCATTCAAAGGTGCAGCAATGGTGCTAAAATCTTTCACAAACCTCCTATAAAAACTAGCAAGACCATGAAAACTTCTTACTTGAGCAATGTTCTTAGGAACAGGCCATTCTAGAATAGCTTTCACTTTGTCTTTTTCCATTTCAATTCCATTAGCACTCACTACAAAACCAAGAAAAACAACTTTTTCCATGCAAAATGAACACTTTTTCAAATTAGCATACAATGATTCTTTTCTCAAAGTATCCAACACAACACGCACATGTTCAAGATGCTCCTCTATGCTTTTGCTATAAATCAGAATATCGTCAAAGTAGACAACCACAAATTTTCCAATGAAATTTCTCAAAACATGGTGCATTAGTCTCATGAAAGTACTTGGTGCATTAGTTAAACCAAAAGGCATGACTAACCACTCATATAAACCATATTTTGTTTTAAATGCTGTTTTCCACTCATCTCCTTCCCTAATTCGAATTTGATGATATCCACTCTTCAAATCAATTTTACTAAACACAACAGCACCAAACAATTCATCAAGCATATCATCTAACCTAGGAATAGGATATCGATACTTTACAGTGATTTTGTTGATGGCTCGACAATCGGTGCACATTCTCCAAGACCCATCTTTCTTGGAAACAACAATCACCGGTACGGCACATGGACTCATGCTTTCACGAATTTTCCCCTTCATCAGCAGCTCTTCGACTTGCCTTTGGATCTCCTTAGTCTCTTCCGGATTGGCTCTATAAGCTGGTCGGTTCGGAAGTACAGCTCCCGGGGCAAAGTCAATTTGGTGTTCAATACCTCTTAGAGGAGGTAATCCACTTGGATCCTCATCGGGAAAGATGTCCTCATAATCCTGCAAAAGAGACACAAATATACTAGGCAAAGATGGAGTTAGTTCGTTAGTGCTAAAGTAAGACTCTTTGTACACCAAGATGAACGCACTCTTTTCTTCAACTACTGCTCTCTTGATCTCTCTTGCTCTCATATAGAAATTTTCTTTCTCTTTTCCCTCTCTTTTTTTCTCTCCACTCTTTTTTTCACTCAATTTTTTTTTACTTTCCTCACTCTCTCTTGCATCTTTCCTTGATTGAGACATTTCTTGCTGATCCTCTTGCACTTGTTGTGCACTTAATGGAACAAGCATGATTGGTTTGCTTTTGTGCTTGAATGTGTATCTATTCAGATAGCCATCATGAATCACTCTTCGATCGAATTGCCAAGGTCTCCCCAACAGAATATGACTAGCATGCATTGGCACCACATCACAAAGAACTTCATCACAATAGTTACCAATGGAGAACGAAATTAGAACTTGTTTAGTCACTCGAATTTCTCCACACTCGTTAAGCCATTGCAGCTTGTATGGATGCGGATGCCTGATAGTGGCTAAATTCAGTTTCTCCACCATTTCAGAACTAGCAACATTAGTACAGCTCCCTCCATCAATAATCAACATGCAAACTTTACCTTGAACTTTGCACCTCGTGTGGAAGATGTTCTCTCTTTGTTGTTCATCACCTTTAATTTGTACGTTCAGAGCTCTTCGAACCACTAAAAGCTTTCCATATTCAGGTGTTATCTCCTCCGGTGGCTCTTCCTCATCAACTTCATCTTCATGTTCACTTTCAGATTCTATCTCCCCATTGGGCTTCAAGACCATCAATCTTTTGTTTGGACAATCCGATGCATAATGTCCAACACCATGACAACGAAAGCATTTAATATCTCGATTTCTAGTAGAAGTAGAAATACCTTTGCCTTTATCATCTTTATTGAACTTCAGTTTTGAAATCTCACTTTGAGGTTTAGAGGCAGCCCCAAAAGTAGGTTTGGGTGATGTCCACTCCTTCGGCTTTTGAATGGTTGTTCCCTTTTTCTTCAATTGTCCCTCCACTTTTATGGCCATATGAACCATGTCCTCAAGCTCCACATAGTGTTGGAGGTCCACAATATTAGCAATCTCCCGATTCAGCCCGCATAGGAATCGAGCCATTGTTGCCTCTCTATCTTCCTCAACATTTGCCCGAATCATGGCAATCTCCATTTCTTTGTAGTACTCATCAACAGATTTGGTTCCTTGACTCATGCGTTGGAGTTTTTGATATAAGTCACGATAATAATGAGAAGGTACAAATCTCTTACGCATAATTCTCTTCATTTCAGCCCAATTAGAAACTGGCCTTTCTCCATAGCGTCGTCGACTTGTATTCAATTGATCCCACCAAACTAAGGCATAGTCGGTGAATTCAATGGCAGCAAGCTTCACCTTCTTCTCTTCGGAATAGTTATGACACTCGAAGATGAGTTCCACTTTCCTTTCCCATTCCAAGTAAACTTCTGGATCACTCCTTCCTTTGAACGTAGGAATATTAATTTTGATGTTTCCCAAGTCGCGATCAACTTCATTTTGTTGCCTTCTTCTATTTCCTTGATGTCTCGCAACGTCTTCTTCTTCCGGTTGTTGTTCATGTTCACCTCTTTGCAACTCCAATCTTTCCAAGCGATCGGTTACATTCTGCATTATATTTCCAAACCTTGCGAATTGTTGTTGCATAGCTTGCAACATAAACTCAGTTGGATTCTGATTACTAGACGTTTCTTCCATTTTCCTCACAATTCGAGATCAATACCAGATAGCTCTGATACCAAAATGGTACGGACGAAGGACCCGTTGGATATAACGATCCAAGAACCCTAAGTATAATGATCGGCAGCGGTCTCCCTAGATCGAAAATCTAGTTTGATTTTTCCTAGAGCGATATAAACCTTGACCCGTTGGCATAAAATAGCCAAGAACCTTGGTATGGTTGAACGCCACAAGATCTTGCTCAAGAATCTTGATAAGTTCTTTAAATGTGAAAGAAAACTCTACAAAGAGAAGTAACTCACAAAACAAATATTATGATTTTGATATTTCTTGTTTCCTTTTAAATACATGTGGTTACAATGCTATTTATAGGCTGAAATGGGATGCTTAAGAGTCAATCCCGAATTTGCCCCTCCCTTAATGCGGTTACAACTAATTCAGTGGTTACAACTAATTCAGCGGTTACAACTAATTCAGTGGTTACAACTAATGCCTAAGAGACCCTTTGACTAACAAGTGTCCTTAGCCTTCCAAGATGTTGAAAATTGACTATTCTAGATAAGATTAAAGGTCACTCTTCTTGGGCTTCATGTGTTGGACGAAAATTGATGCTCTTATTCTTCATTTTGGGCCTCCAAGACATGATTGTTTTATGACCCCATATTTCAAGTAGAAGGCAGCCCACCAACTTGAATAACATTCACCATTTGGCCCAATTTGGATTGAACTTGGACTTGGCCTTTTAATTCAATTAGTAAAAGTATCCCTAGCTCTTGTAATCGGACCACCATGAACAACCAAAGGATCCGTGTTGTTGTCATTGGGCAGCTTGGATGCATCTCCATCAACCACCCATGGATTTGATTGTACGGATTTCAAGTCCATCCTCAAATCTTTCAATCCAATTGCAACCTTACGAAATTTCAGATGTTGTTGGCGTAAGACTCCACCATTCTTTTTTACTTAAGTGTTTTATTCTTTAAAATCTGCTGGGTTCACGGCTGGCAAATGCTGTATGATGTTATAAATTAGGCTTTCCTGTGTAAATTATTTGTTTTCCCACTCTTAACTCTTTAACTGTAACAGTTCGTTTTGGCATTTGAGAGATAAGACCAAAGGATCTCATATCTTCACTGGCAGGAGGTTTTAGAAAGCTCCGGGGGAGCTGATCCAAGCTCCCTTATGTACTTAAATTCATTCTCTATATGTAATATTCTTTATCTCTGAATCTTAATCATACATTTTCTTCAGATTGCAGATGTGTGGTCCTGTGGAGTGACATTATATGTTATGTTGGTTGGTTCCTATCCATTTGAAGATCCTGAAAATCCCAAAGACTTCCGTAAGACAATACAGAGAGTCCTAAATGTTCAGTATTCAATTCCAGAACATGTTCAGATATCTGATGAATGTCGGCATCTAATATCAAGGATCTTTGTTGCTGACCCTGCACAAGTAAGTGATTTGAGCTTCAGAATGCAAATTTTTATTAATCTTCTTAAGCTATTCTGTTTTGTGCATTTTTTTTGGGGGGGGGGTGGTGGTTTGGCTGAGGTGGTATACTTGATCCGGTTCATCTATCTGCAATTCATGAAACCAGTCATTGTTATCTCTCATTGATACATGAAAAATATGTTGTTTGAACAACATGAATAAGGAAATAAGTCACTATCAAAGATTTAAATGTAAAAAAATATGCTCAATTCCAAGTCTCACTCTCTCTGTATCAGTATTCAATTTGCATCTCTATGATTGATCTTTGGTTTCTTATTGCTAATCTGTCAAGCTTTTATGCTTGAGAATACACTTTGATTAATATATACATGGTCAGCGCATTACGATACCTGAAATCAAGGACCATATGTGGTTTCTAAAGAACCTTCCGACCGACCTGATGGATGAAAGGACAATGGGAAACCAATACGAGGAGCCAGACCTGCCCATGCAGAGCCTTGAAGCCATCATGCAGATTATCTATGAAGCCACCATACCTCCTGCTGGTTTGTATACCCTTGACATGATGGACGATGACATGGATGACCTTGATTCTGACCCCGATCTTGATATTGACAGCAGCGGGGAGGTCATTTATGCAATGTGATTGTCGTTGCGTCATCCACCCAATGTACTCCACTTGGTGTAGAATCCACCACAAATTCATACACACACTCTGCATGTGGTTATGTAAATTTGTGGTGGTTTTACACCTGTTGGAATAATACCTGTGATTAGAGAGAGCCTATGGTTGCATAAACATTGTTCAGAGAGCCATTGTCAAAGAAGTATTACTGAGGTCCAGTCTTGTCCGTGCATCGCTCATCTCTGTGGTTCGCTTTGAGAATAGACAGAGTGAGTGAGTAGTGGTTATTTTGAGGTTTGATATGCGTGATATTGTTGCATCAGGGTTATCGACGTTGCTTTTCTGTTTACTTTTTCTGAACTGGTTCCAGTGCTTTTTTGTTTGTAATTGTGGTACATACCATGAACTTGTATGTACGTACATTGTGTGTTTGGAGCTTTTATTAATCTCGTATCATTGTATATAGCAAAGTGCTGCAAGATTGCCTTTTTTTTGCTTCTGTCGTTTTGCCAAGTTTGCAAAAAAGGCATTTGGGTTTTAAAAGAGTTGAGGGTTACAAGTTAATAAATTGATTAAATATCTTGTGAATCAAGTTGAGGACAACTCTCAAGTTTTTCTCTTTTTGCTTTTCTCCTTTTGGCCTTCCTTGACAGAATCATATACTGTTACATAAAATTCCACGTAGTTTCTTCTTAGTCCATGACATTTCTGAAAAAAAATTCCGTAAGCTTTTCGCCCAGCATATTTAAAAGCCGTCCAACTCCATATTTACTTGTTTTTTCACTGTTTGCAGTAGGGATGTCTCGGTAGAATCGTTTCGTATTTGATAAATTTAAAGAATATTCGTATTTATATTTGAATAATCTTTAAATATGCATTCTAATTTGAATTTGATTTGAAAAAATTCAAATATTTGTGTATTTGTATACATATTTGACTTCTATACAATAATACAAATATAAAAATTGATTCAGATTTAAATTGAACTCAAATTTTCGAATTTAAATCACTAACAAATTAAAATTATTCAGTTCTTTTACATCCCTATTTAAACTTAATTAAAAGTATTTACTTTTTTTTCCATCCAGCAATAACCACGTCGAAAACGTCATTTGCAGGGCCTTTTAGCATGAAAATTGGGATGTCGTTCAAATATTTCAAATTGACTTTAAAAGACGCTGCTATTTCTCCATGAATATATGCTTGTTTTTTGGCAAAATTAAAATTATATAGTAAATAAAAAAAAATTATAGTATATAATAAATATATTAAATAAATAAGTAAAGTCGCCCCTAATAAATATATTAAATAAATAAGTAAAGTCGCCCCTGCCAGGGGCGACACTGAATTTTTTTTTTTTTTTTTGTATTGCATGGGCGACTCTAAATATTTTTTTTTATTCACAAAAAAAGGAAGAAGCAGCCACTCGGTTGTGTCACTCGGTCGAGTCACCACTCGGCCGATCGAGTTCGAGGAATGAACTCGGCCATGGCACTCGGTCGGCCACTTAACTCGGCTGGCCGAGTCACGTGAAAGTTTTGGATTTCTTAATCCGTCTGTTTTTTGTTTTTTTAAAAAAAAAAAAAATCCACAACACATTTCTCTCTCTATAATATCTATTATCCACCCACACCACACATTTGTCTCTTCCTCATTTCTTTCTTCACTTCTTCTTCAATTCTTCTTCAATTCTCTTTCAATTTTACTTCAATATTCACGGTTCTTTCTTCTCCGTTTCTGAAAAATTTGTTGACGTAATTTTTTCAAAATTTTTGTGTGTGTGTGTGTGATGTTTGGTATGTGTGTGGTGTTTTGTGTGTGGGTGGTGTGTGTGTGTGTAGTATTTTGTGTGTGTGTATGTGGTGTGTGTGTGTGGTGTTTTGTGTGTGCTGGAGTGTGTGTGTTGTGTGGTTGTATTGTATGTTGTGTGTGTGGTGTATGAAATGTATGTGTGTGATGTGTGTTGTGGTGTGTGTGCTTGTGTGTGTGCTGGTGTGTGTGCTTGTGTGTGTGCTGGTGTGTGTGTGTTGTGTGGTTGTATTGTATGTTGTGTGTGTGGTGTATGAAATGTATGTGTGTAATGTGTGTTGTGGTGTGTGTGATGGGTGTGTGCTTGTGTGTGTGCTTGTGTATGGTTGTGTGATGTGTGCGTGTGTGCCATGTTTTGGGTATGTGTATGTCGGTCAGATTAATTTGTATAATTTGTAATAGATTTTGTTGAATTTTTTGCTATATAAATTGTTATAGATTTGCCGTTAATATTTTTTTGTTATACATTATTTGATGTAGGAACTCTGGGAATTGTTGCTGTTGTTGTGCATTTATCGTGATCCTCAAATTGTTGCCGTTGCATTGAGATATTGCTTCATTTCAATATCAGGTTTGAATTTTACTAATTTATTAGTTGAATTTAATTTCATGATACTTTGTAATTATATAGCTTAATAATACCTCTTGCATGCAAAAATATAGTTAACTCCATATTTTAAGATCATTAATACATCTTTATTATTTAAGATATGGAGTCTTCAAACAATGACGGTATTGTTGTTTATATTGGGGATAGTAGCGATGTTCCACCTGTTTGTGCAACAAGGGTATCTCGCGACATCGGATATTCTGGCCTGATATCAAAATTCTTTGAACTGACAAGGATCGATAGCAATGAATATAAATTCAACATATCCGCTTTACTATATGCAAACAATAGATATCATCGTATACCAATCAACAACGATGATAATCTATGGTTTTTCTTTGCACTGGATGCGGATAACCAATATGTAGAATTTCATATTGATCCGGAGAAATTGCAAGATAATGCTCTTCCAGATATTCTCCTAAGCAATGAGTATTATCAATATGCTTCTTACTTAAGAGGTGATGACATTAATAATTCAGCACTCGTCAAGCAAGAGCATACTGATGGAACCTCAAGGTCCAATAATGAGAGTATTCCAATTGAAAGAGAAAATGCTCACATAGAGGATCAACCACATGATCCATTGATTGACACTTTTGGTGTGAATGAACTAGAAGACTCTGAACCTGACGAAGACGAGTTGTCCAGTGAATCAGATGAAGATGGGGTGGATATTGGTGATATTCAAACTATTGATTGCCCAAATCAAGAGAGATCACCATCCAATCAACAACCACCATTTCCATCAAGTGCGCAGAGATATTCCATGCATCCGAATATCCCGTTCTTCAATGCATCGTCACATGAAATGCTTGTGGACTCATTTGATCTTCCGAAAAAATTTAGATATTATGATGCTACTGAAGGAGTGCTCACAAAAGGCATGGTATTCAAAAATAAGAAGAATTTGTAGTTTGCAGTGAAAGACTTTTCAATTCGTATAGCGAGGCGTGAATATCGAGTAAAGAAAAGCACACCTCGTATATGGAAAGTCAAATGCAAAAATAATTGTGAGACTACACATTGCAACTAGTGGTTGCGCGCAGGTTACAAACAAAAGATTGATATGTGGGAAATCACTAAGTATGGAGGCCCTCATACGTGCCTAATGAACGCGGTGTCTGTTGACCATCAAAACTTGTGCAAAAATATGATTGCTGCGTTGCTAACTGAAATGGTTCAGACAGATCCCGGGTATGAGATTAAGTGTATTCAACAACAAGTGTATGATAAATTTCAATATACAATCTCATATCATAAGGCATGGCATGGTTTGAAACGAGCGAGAGAAAATGTGTATGGTACATGGGAGAGCTCAGTTTCAAAACTACCCAAATTTTTGGAAGCTTTACAAAAATGGAATCCAGGCACAGTTATCGAGTGGCGCCACATGCCCGAAGAGACAAATGGTGTAAAAATGTTGAAATATGTATTTTGGGCGTTCAAGCCATGTATAGATGGGTTCCAGCATTGCCGTAAAATTATTAGTGTTGATGGAACTCATCTTTACACTAGATACAAGCACAAGATGTTAATTATTGTTTCCATGGATGCAAATCAACATCTTTTACCTTTGGCTTATGCACTTGTGGACGAAGAAAGTTTTGCTTCTTGGACATGGTTTCTTCGTATGATATCGAAACATATTGTTCGCGGTAGAGAAGGAATGTGTCTGATTTCAGATAGACACGCTGGTCTTTTGAAAGCAGTGGATAGAATTCCAAATTTTCAGCCACCTCTTGGAGTCCATCGTTTCTATTTGAGGCATGTCTGTTCGAATTTCAATAGCAAGGTGAAGAATGTGAAGTTAAAAGACATGTGTTGGCAAACCGGATCAGCTTTCACAATCAGAGAGTTTGAAAATGTGATGGATCAAATAAAGACGTTGAATGAGAGGGCATATGATTACTTATCGAAAATCGAAAAGGATCAATGGACTCTTGCACATGACGGAGGCTGGAGAAATGGAATTTTGACAACAAATATTTCTAAGTGCATGAATGGCGTGTTGAAAGGTGCACGACGGCTCCCAATCTGTGCGATTGTGCAGGCTATATTTTATCGATCGATAAAATATTTTCTTGATCGATTGACACTGGGCCGTGAAATGCAACAAAGGAACCAACCATGACCTGATGAGGTGTACAAGAAGTATGATCAACGACAACGGAAGGCAATGGAACATCAAGTCTATAAGGTTGATTTTACTGATCAAACAGCTTCAGTGAAAACATTTGTGCCAGGAACAACGAGATGCTATACCCACATTGTCAAGTTGATGCTAAGAGAGTGTAGCTATGGAGACTGGAAGCAAAACGGCATACCATGTTCACATGCAATGCAAACTTGTCGATATTTTGGAGTCAATCCGATGATTTACATGAACTCAATTTTCAATACAAGTACGTATGTGGACACCTATAGTGGTAAGTTTGAGGCATTGCCTGATGAATATTATTGGGATGAGGCTTCCTTCCAACTGTGTCATAATCCGGCATTGCGCAAGAAGAGGCATAAAGGAAGAGGCAAAACGACGAGAATTGAAAATGAAATGGATTGGGCACAAACACGCGCTAGGCAACAATATCCTGCACAAGATCAAGCTGCTTCCCAGACAGGAACTTCATATAACCATAGATGAGATTGTTGTGTATAGAATGTTGTAATGTTGTTTGTTTTAGATGTAATAAATTTTTGATTTGTATGCGGATAATGTCTATTCAAGTTTGAACTAACACTTATTAGTTTTCACTGTTTTTATAAATTTATACAATTTCAATTTTTTATTACTTATTTCCATTTTCAATTTCAATTATTTTTAGTTCTTCTAATATATTTAATCTTATTGCAGTATGGAGCACTTCGGAGAATATGGCCCTATTAGTGGTGAGATTTTTAAGGGAACAACATCTACACCGATCTGAGGATGTATTTGCAGGAGAAGTTGACCAAAAATTGAAGTGCAGACACGGAAGTGGTATCTTCTTCTTCTTATTATTATTATTATTATTATTATTATTATTATTATTATTATTATTATTATAAAAAATTTATAGTTTTTAAAAGGTAAGATTAAAAAATTTAAAAAAAAAATTACAAAGACTGACCCCTACTCGACCAGCCGAGTGTCGTACCAGATCGAGTGGCACAACCAAGCTGACCGAGTGCGAAGGTTTCAGGAATTCCTTCGCACTCGGTCTGCCGAGTGAAGTGCCAGACTGAGTGGCACAACCGAGCAGACCGAGTGCGAAGGTTTTAGGAATTCCTTCGCACTCGACCGGCCAAGTGAAGTGCCAGACCGAGTGGCCCGACCGAGTGCGAAGCCACGGAGCGTTTTTAAACCCATTTTCTTCTCTTTTTCTCTCACTCTTTCTCTTCCAAACCCTAGCCTCTTCCAATTTCTCAATTTCAATTCGAAATATTATCATCATACAACTCAATTTTTTCATTGAAATCATTCAACTAATCATTTTAAACAACAAATTGTTCCAATTTCCCCAAAATGTGGTGAAGATTTGAAGGATTCAAGCAAGAACAACAATTTTCATTTTTCCACTCTTAAGGTATGTTTTCATTTACCATTGCTTTTGTTGATTAAATATGTTGATGATGGACTTATTTGGAGTATTTTGACATGAAACTTGTTATGTTTTCTTGCAATTTTTCATTGAAGTTTTTTATTTAACACTTGGTATGCATGATATTATCTTCAATTTAGGTATGTTTTCATTTAACATTGAGGTTTTTGTTTGACTATATTGATGAGGGACTAATTTGGAGTATTATGGCATGAAACAAGTTATGTTTTTTTGTAAATTTTCATTGAAGTTTTTTATCAAACACTTGGTATGCATCATATAAATTGGGAATGTGGCATGATTTTGCCTAGAACAATGATCAAATGATCTTAATATCCCATGAATTTCAATGTTGAATGATGAAATTGCTTGAGATGTAATTAAGAATGAATTATGTATTATATGACTTTTGAACTTGTTGACATGAATGTAATATTAATTTCATGTCATCTAGGTACGAGCAATGGATCATAGTATGGATGTTGTTAACACTACCTTCGAATGGAGTCAACACTCCATCGAAGAACAACAAGAGGAGTACCAAAGAATTCTATCCACCATGCCGGATGCCTACGGCATACACTTTGCTAATTGGGAGAATGAAAGTGAAAGGTGGTTTGAAGTCCAAAGGAAGAAAAGGCGAGCCACTCGTTTCGCTGATGTAGAATGCATGAATGAAATGGGCATTTATGAGGATTTGAAAAAATTGTGCAAGAATATCGAGTGGAGTAAATTCTTTGCCATGCATGAGAAGACGTATGAGCCCCTAGTCCTCGAATTCTTCTCACAACTTTAGGTAGGATACAATGAAACGGTGCCGGAATCCATGATATTTTATGTGGGAAACGAGTGCCACCATCTTTCGGCTGAAGAGCTCAATCAGATTTATGGATTTCCCAAGAAGAAGCACTCGAGTCTACCCGATCATAGGTTAAATTTTCCCGAGTTCAACCCAATGACTTTTTGGAAGGAAATAACAGAGCATTTTCCAGATAAGCCATCGGTCTACAACCCTAGTAGATTGAAAGCATCGAGTATTCGAAGCCCGGTCATCCGATATTTTCAGAGGTTCGTCTCCAGTACAATTTTGGCTAAACCTGAGCCTGGGGTGGTCACCTTGGATGAGCTGTTCATACTATGGTGCTTGGTGAAAGGTAAGAAGTTCAATGTAGCACCAATGCTCTTAAGACAGTTTGTCCGAACAAAAAATCAGGTAGTTAATCATATTGGAGGTTTGATCACTCCAATTGCTCAACACTACGGGGTGAACTTGGAAGGGATGGAAGAGACACCAGGCGAGACCACTATAAACCTCGAATTGCTTTGTAACATGAAGATGTGCCTATTACATCCCGGCACCAGAAAGTTGTATCTGATTTTATCAGATAAAAAGAGGTTTCCACTGCCCAATTCTCGCCTCACCGATGTTGCTGGAGGGAAGGTCCATAATATTTTACTGAATGACTCGATTCACATAGAAGCAATCGAGGAGAGTGAGAATGAATTGAAGAATGAGGAGGAACGGAGGAAAAGGAGGAGAAGAACTACGGATGCCCGAACAGAGCCTATGGACCTTGATATTGAACAACTACAGGCGGATGAAATGATGGGGGAAGCACAACTGCCCTCATACGATCAAGCCGGAACTTCACAGCAACCACACCATCCACCTCAGTATCAAGGAGGGTGGAACGATTGGTCGAATTGGAGAAACGCTTTGGATGCGCGTGTTGCCAACCTAGAAGAGTATGTGCATCGTCAAGCATACAATTCTCAAATTGCACTTGAAATGCAAAGGCAACAATATGAGTGGCATGTGCAATAAGGCCATTTTCAAGAGAGTGAATACCCAGCTTATCAACAACAGCCGAGTTAAGTGGCCAACCGAGTGCCACGGCCGAGTTCATTCCTCGAACTCGGTCGGCCGAGTATTGTTGAGGCTGAGTGGCTGGGCCGAGTTACAGGTACCACTCGGCCGGCCGAGTGGTGACTCGACCGAGTGACACAACCAAGTGGCTGCTTCTTCCTTTTTTTGTGAATTAAAAAAAATAATAATAATTTTAAAGTCGCCCATTGCATGGGCGACAATACAAAAAAAAAATTAATTCAGTGTCTTAATTAAAGTCGCCTCCGGCCGGGGCGACATTACTTATTTATTTAATATATTTGTTATATACTATAATTTATTATTATTATTTTTTTTACTATATAATGTTAATTCTGCCTTGTTTTTTATAAATAAGTTATTTTATAAAATAAATTAAGATAAATAACAAAAAAAATCCTTTTTGAAACATAAATACACTCAAAGCCGTTCTGTAACCTTCTTAATTTATGTGAGCAACCACAATTACTTTAATTATTTAAAATATTAAAATAATTTGAAGAATTTTATTTAAAATTTATTATTATTTTCTTATTTAAATAATCTCATTTTTATTAAAGTAATTGATTGATTCATTTTATATAATTAATCTCCATCATTTTGATATTAATATAGATACATATTTATTTATAGAATTAGAAATAAAATTAAAAATAAAAATAAATAATTAGATAATTTTATTATAAGAAAATGAATTGAGTAATTTCTATTTACAACTCCAACTCAATATAAATACTCCAACACATAATAAATAAATTAAATATAATCCTAATAATGATGATTAAACAACTACATTATTCAAATATTAGAATTTGTGAAAAATGATTAATTTTGTATAATATAGGTAAAAAAGGAATTAGAAACAAAGATGAAATTATATTTTAAAGAATTGGAAAGAAAAAAAAAACCAATAGAATATAAATAGACATATAAAAATGAGACATAATGATAAATAGGAGACATAACATATAAATAGGAGACATAAAGACGTCCAAATTCACATTTGAGCATAAAACAAATAAATGATATAGTATAATTTTGGTCTCCACGTTTTGCTTTAGCGTATTCATTCAATGGTGCAAATGACTAATTTGCATAAGGATTTGCTTAAGCATACCAAAATGATAATAATAATAATAATAATAATAATAATAATAATAATAATAATAATAATAATAATAATAATAATAATAATAATAATAATAATAAAGCATCCAATGCACATGATCCATTTTTTGTTAAAAAGGAGTCCTGAGTTGGCTATTAGCATGTTGCAAACAGTAAATTTCGTTGCCTTTTTAGGTTTTAAGTTGCAACAAAAAGATTACTATTTAAAATAAGATAGGTAAAAAATATAGGGAACCGTTTGGGATCGGGGAAATTGAACCCGACGTGAATCGAACACGCAACCTTCTGATCTGGAGTCAGACGCGCTACCATTGCGCCACGGATCCGGTTAGTGTTATCTATTGTAGTTTTTATAATTTATAACTTTGTAATCCAGGTTAAGTAATTGGAAACCTCTCTCTTGTTATATGAATTTCTTTGTGCTGTGAAATGAGTTTTTTTTTTTTTTTTTTTTTTTTTCTGGAAAGAAACTATTTTCTTAATGTAGCCTATTTTTTTGTTTAGACTATTGAAATGGAATAACCTATAATAATAACTAACTAACTTTTTTTTCTAGAACAACTTTATATTCAAGAGGACAAAAAAAAAAAAAAAAAACAAGATATAGGGATACATTAGGGATTCATATGTTTAGCTTATAATTTAGTAAATGTTGAAATGTTAGTAGTTTGAGTGAAATAAAAACATGAGTTTAAAAAGTAGGGATTCATATGTTTAGCTTATGCTTATGAACATACAAGACCCACGCATTCCATTCCCTTAGTCTCGCCGGCTAAACAAATCTAACAGTCAGACTCTAACAATGAAGCTGAAACCACTTCATCTTGGAAAACTGTTCAGCTCGGTTTCTCTCCGCTCTTCCCTGCTTTCTTCTTCATTCTCTTCCAGAACACATTTCATTCAATTAACAAACCCGGAAAATGATGAGCCGCCCATAAAACTCGCAGTTAGAGATAATAAATTCGGAGAATCCGTCGACCTCCTCTGCCAGCAAAAGCGCTTGAGAGACGTTGTTCACTTACTAGAAAACCAAGTTTGTCGGACTTCTCCCGCTGTATATTCCACAATTCTACAACTCTGTATCGAAAAGAGAGCTTTAGATGAGGGCAGAAGAGTACATGCTCACATCAAAGGCTCTGGCTTTGTGCCTGGGTTTTTCATTGCCAACAAGATTCTCGATCTCTACTGTAAATGTGAGAGTATATCCGATGCCCGGAAGTTGTTTGATGAAATGGGCGAAAGGGACTTGTGTTCTTGGAACATTTTGATATCTGGTTATGCGAAAATGGGCCAGGTTATAGAAGCGAGAGAGCTGTTCGATAAAATGCCCAAACGGGACAACTTTTCCTGGACAGCTATGATTTCAGGTTATGTCAAGCATAAAGAACCTGCAAATGCATTAGAACTGTATAGACTAATGCAGAGAAGTGAGAATCTTATGTGCAATAAGTTCTCTGTTTCTAGTGCTCTCGCAGCTTCAGCTGCTATGCAGTCCTTGCGCTTTGGAAAAGAGATTCATGGACATATAATGAGAATGGGTTGGGATTCTGATGCTGTGGTTTGGAGTGCTTTGTTGGATGTGTATGGAAAATGTGGGAGTGTAAATGAGGCAAGGTACATCTTCGATAGAGCAGCGGGGAAGGACATTGTTATGTGGACAACAATGATTGATCGATATCTTGGAGATGGGAGGTGGGAAGAGGGCCTTTCTTTGTTTTCTGATTTCTTGCATTCAGGAATAAGACCTAATGAGTACACATTTGCTGGGGTTCTAAATGCATGTGCTCATCAAACTGCAGAGGAGCTAGGCAGACAGGTTCATGGACACATGATACGAACTGGATTTGATCCATATTCTTTTGCTGCTAGTGCACTTGTCCACATGTATACAAAGTGTGGTAGTGTTGAGAGAGCCGATCAAGTCTTCAAGTGGTTGCCTAGACCCGATTTAGTTTCATGGACTTCTTTGATTAATGGGTATGCTCAAAATGGTCAACCACATGAAGCTCTTAAGTTGTTTGATCAGCTACTTAAATCTGGCACCCAGCCTGATCATGTTACTTTTGTTGGGATTCTATCTGCTTGTACTCATGCTGGTTTAGTTGATAAAGGTATTGAGTATTTCTACTCGATAAAGGAGAAACATGGACTCAGCCACACTGCTGATCACTATGCTTGTGTGGTTGATCTTTTGAGTCGTGCAGGCAGATTCAAAGAAGCTGAAGATATCATTGAAAAAATGCCAATGAAACCCGATAAGTTTTTGTGGGCTTCATTACTTGGTGGTTGCAGAATTCACGGAAATTTTGAACTCGCTGAGAGAGTTGCTGAAGCCTTGTTTGAAATTGAACCAGAGAATGCTGCTACATATGTCACTCTTGCTAATATCTATGCCACTGCAGGCAAGTGGAGTGAGGTGGCAAAAATCAGAAAATTGATGGATGAGAGAAGAGTGGTGAAGGAACCAGGTATGAGCTGGATTGATGTGAAGAAGAAAGTCCATGTTTTCTTCGTTGGTGATCAATCCCATCCAGAATCAAAAGAAATATTCGAGTTCTTGGGGAAGGTTTTCAAGAGAATGAAGGAAGAAGGTTACATACCTCACACGAATTACGTGCTGCATGATGTGGAAGAAGAGCAGAAAGAGCAAAACCTCTCCTATCACAGTGAAAAACTTGCAGTGGCATTCGGGATAATTAGCACTCCCAAAGGAACTCCTATAAAAGTTTTCAAGAATTTGAGGACTTGCGTCGATTGTCATAGCGCCATTAAGTTCATTTCGAGTATTGCTGAGAGAAAAATAATCGTACGGGATTCGAGTAGGTTCCATTGCTTCGAGTCGGGTAGATGTTCGTGCAATGATTACTGGTGATTCGAAATTTTGTTGTTTAGAGCAGTTATCTGATGAGAAACTCCTTAACTATAAAGTGCATATGAGTGAACTCAATGAAACAAGAAGAGCCATATGGTTCTATGTCAATTCTTGGTTGTTGAAGCACAGGCCAACCAACTCGCTGATTCTCCCTTTTTAGAGATTGGAAGAAGTGAAATACGGAGTAGGAGTAGTAGTTATTTGCTTGGATTGATATTCATTCAAAAATCATTATTTTTGTTCCAAATGGAAGCAGCAGTGGCAGAAGTGTAATCAAACCAACTGTTGGATACTAAGATCAAAATACCCATACAAACACATATGACCCTCATTACACCACTCTAGACAACATCAAAATCGATTGAAACAATCTTCGGTTTGGGTTGAATATCTTTTCTCAAAATTTATTTGGATTTTTTTTATTTTCCAAAATATATTTTTTAATTTCCAACATTTTATTTTGGCATTGGTGAACTGATATTGTTTTTAGAATTACAAAATATTTTAAAAGAACATGTAAGATCTTAAATATCTTATAATTATGATATTTTTAAGTTTTTATAAATTCTGCAAGATATCATGTAAGTAAGAAAAATTTATAAAATGATGAGCTTATTTGCTTTTTTTTTTCTTTCAATTCACTTAAAATGATATTGTAAGAGTAAAATGTAGAATTAGCTATTATCTAATTAGAAGTTATATAGTTTTTTGGCTTATAATCTATATAATATATATATATATATATATATATTCTCAGATACTAAAATATGAAAAATTAGATATTATGTATAATTATTGATGAAAATTTGTTAATATTTTTAGTAATAAATAAAATATTTTTAATAATAAAAATATATGAAAATAACTTGCGTACGGTTCACATATGTTAAATAGGAGTGATCATCAAAATAAAAATAAAAAAAATTAGAAAAAAAAAAAAAAGAAAAGAAGGAAACACGTAACCTGACCGCACCGCACCACACCCAAAATCGTTTTCACTAAATTATTACTAACGTCCACCACCTTAATACTTTATATGATGGATAGGGATTTTAGATTGTAACTACACCAACCCAGTGACGGAATTACAGGGCCAAGGGAGTCCCCTCAAATTAAGAAATAAGAATAATAATAAAAGTTAATTTAATTATTTTAAATTATATATGGATACAATTGTATAGATACACTATTAACATGCATATGTGTGTGTGTATATATATATATATATATTCAACATTTAGAATTTAAGATATATTTTACCTGTCTTGGTCATTTTTCAACTATAGTATTGAAAAGTGAAAGTTCAAATTTTCTTTAATCTTTACTCTTTTTTTTTTTTTCTGTTCATTGTAAACTGTCTCTTGCAATGTAGCATTCATTTGTCCATTTTTTTTTTGTATGTTTTTATAGTTCAGGATTCATTTTTCATTATATTATATTAATTTTGAAATTTTTTAGATATTTTCTCCATATAAAAGTTCAAAATTTATATTCACCTACAATACTAAATGTAAATTATTTATGTTTTATGTTTACACTATTAATTTGATTATTATTATGTGAATCTTTGGGAATAAACCTATAATTTTTGCAATTTTTTATTGTAAATCTATAACTATATAAAAGTAGGACAATTGAATTTTTTTACAAAAATACCAATTTTCTGTCCATATTATCTTCTTATTTTTAGAAAGTATGTATTTAATCTGATTTTTTTCTTTACTTTTTTACTCTAATTTTTAAAACTCTATAACTTTTTCACCTCAACTCCATTTTTATGAAAAATATATCAAATTGATCATTTTTTCATGATCTTTAATTTGATATGTGTATAGCATATATAAAAATTAAATATTAATCTTTAAATATAAAATATTTTTATAGATTAATTGTGGTATATTTTACTATTTAATATTTTTTTATATTGTGGAATATTTGTATTTCAAACAAATTTTATCAAAAATATAGTTATATAATTATATATTTTATTTTTAAAAATATAGTACTATTTTTGTAATAACTTTTTACATTATCATATTAAATTGTGCAACACCCGAGAAAAACTAGTTTATTATTGTAATTGTACAATTTTATTTAATTTGAATATTGACAAGTAATTAAAATAGGTTATTGGCTTTTTTACATTTTCTCTAAATGATGTATCCATTATAATTACTATTTTCTCATTAAAAAAATGTTACATCAATTAATCTAACTATTAAGTTCTCCCGTGCGATGCACGGACATATCTTCCTATAATATAAAGAAGAGTCGTAAAGAAATTATCTTCTTGTTATGTTTGTCTTTATAATTAATTGACTTGTGTCACATTTTCCCATTTTCTCTCTCTTCTTGTTTTTATTTTTTTACTAAAATTCGAAACTTCAAATAATTTCTTCATTTTAAGTCCGGTTTTTAATATATGATATATCAAATTAATCTTCTTTTTCTGATGTTTAATTTGATACTAATCTTGTATATATTGTAATAAGTGCTTACATTTAAATTATGGAATATAGTTTTATGGAAATACAATTTTTTTATGCATTGAATTATTAATTTTAAAATATTGATATATGTGAGGAATTTGAATAAATAGTACATGTAATTTTTATATGGATTTAAGCTAAAAATTTAAAGTACTTTTTTTTTATAAAAAAAAAATATGGTACTATCAATTTATTGTTTAACTTCAATAGTTCTTAGTAAATTAAAATATTTATATTCAATTCAAGGGCAATTCAAAATGTTGTACAATTTATTATTTAAGAAAGCTAACTTAAAAATGAAAATGCAATTTCATATCCAAAATTGTATTTTAAAGTGAATAATATTTATATAAATATAAATGATATAAATGCTAGATTATGTATATTTAACATAGTTTATTAAAAATTATTAATATAATAAAATATATTATATTATGTGCATCGCACATGCGGACATCTAGTTATTATAGTATAATATTATATCAAATTTTTATATGAATTTAAGCTAAAAAATTAAAATACTTTTTTTATAAAAAAATATTATACTATTAATTTATTGTTTAACTTCAATAATTCTTAGTAAATTAAAATATTTATAATGGGCAATTCAAAATATTGTACAATTTATTATTTAAGAAAGCTAAATTGAAAAATGAGATTGCAATTTCATATACAAAATTGTATTTTAAAGTGAATAATATTTATATAAATACAAATGATACAAATGCTAGATTATGTATATTTAACATAATTTATTAAAAATTATTAATGATATAAATGCACCTGCGGACATCTAGTTATTATAGTATAATATTATTAATTTTAAAAAAATGCATAACATAAATATTTTTCTTAAAATATATAATTATGTTTAATAATTTGTATATGGAGCATGATTATGATAAATATATAAATATTATATATAAAATATATACATATATAATGAATAATTGAATAGATTTACCTACGTTTTTCTCAAGTTGCATAAATTCTTATGTTATTCCATCTCTATTTCAAAGAAAATAACTTTGGAACTTTGGTGCAAGTGTGTTGTGTGTGTAGAAGTTACAAAAGGAAGAAGATGAATAGTGTGTTTTCTTGGAGGAAGAAAAGAAAAGGAAACAAAAGTACACTTGTCCATTTAAAAGCTAAAAACGAAAAAGTACATGCAATACGCAACAACACGTGTGCACCTCAAATTCGTAAAAAGTGACAAATTTAGAGATTTTGTGCAGAATTAATAAAACCACATAGGAATTTCACACAATTTTAAAATCAAGGGGGTTGTTATGTCGAATTATAAAACCATGGAAGGATTTGATGCATTTTACGTAGAATTAATTAGATATATATTTAAAAAATTGGAGTTGAAACAAAAAAACTATAATGTTTTGAAATTTTGAGTGAAAAATAAAAATAAAAAAGATAACAAATAAACATATTCTAATAGATAATAACTTGAAATTAATACGTGTCGTAACTTTATCAATCAAATATATATGGTAGATATTGATAGAGATTTGCATAGGAAAATATATATCATAATATATATAGATAAGCATTGATATAAATTTGCATAGAAAAATAAATATCATAATTAAAAAGTAGTTTAGACGATAAAATTTAATGATTTCTATTCAAGGTGGTACTTCTATATGTGTATATATATATATATATATATATTGAACTACCTTAAGTTAAATTTGTAGGTCCGTCACTACACCAATCCATATATTTATGTATAAACGAGCTAATATACAAAATTTATTGTACAAAATTTATTATCCTTACAGTTAAATTAATTTTGATAGCTATTTCTAGTTTGAATGTTCATGGAATTTTCTTCTAAATAGTGTACCACTTGTAGAATTCAAGAAAAGAATATGTATTTGTTGTTTAATGGAGAAAAAAAATTATTAAATGTAAATTATATTTTCTTTGTCTTAAAAAAATAGTTTGTTATACAAGAGCACAATTTTCTATTTTGTTCAATTAATAAAGGTATTATTTTTTAAAAATTATACTTTTATTTATTGATTTGATTTATTCAATTATATATAATTTATTTATAAAATAAATAATAATCCAATTTTGACCTATAGCAATAAAATGAAATTTTAATTTTTTTAGATAAAACTTAATTTTTAAACATGACAAATATT
Organism: Caryopteris x clandonensis; assembly: GCA_028749325.2. Classification (NCBI taxonomy): domain Eukaryota; kingdom Viridiplantae; phylum Streptophyta; class Magnoliopsida; order Lamiales; family Lamiaceae; genus Caryopteris; species Caryopteris x clandonensis. The sequence continues at coordinate 6,703,439 of JAPYKT020000013.1, forward strand.
TGGCACGGAATATATATTGCTAATGGTGTTACTGTAAGTTTGTATGTTAATGATAACTGAAGTTACACTCGAAAATATTTTTTAAAAAGATGAATCCGTATGGGATCGGGGAAATTGAACCCGACGTGAATCGAACACGCAACCTTCTGATCTGGAGTCAGACGCGCTACCATTGCGCCACGGATCCGGTGGTGCTAGTTCTTGTCCGACAAAGTTCAAATCCAAAATGGGCCATAACTCAGTTGGGATTGGAAAGAGAATTGTTCGAAGCTTCGAGATAATTCTGTGCACATTATTTGATAAAATTGAATATCACTCCAGTCTCCAAGCAATTACCGCCGGCACTAGATAATACCAATAAACTTATTTTAATTATTTGGAACAGATTTGGCTTTGCTAAACTATTATTGCATGATTGATCTAACCCTGCTGTGAGATCACATGATGACACCTCACTTAAATATTTTCTGTATTATTTATGTAAATAAATTGAATTTTACATTAACCTAGTATATGCAAATTGTTTTCAACTAATAATCTACTCAACACGAACTTAAATATCATTACTCATTAAATATTTGAAGTTTTAGATATGAGTTGTTCTATGTAGAAAAATTAAAGAAAGACAGACTAGTTTGTGAGTTTAATAATTTTTTTTGTTATTATCAATTATTTTAGAATGAAATTACAGTCTCTTTTTACTATCTTCAATTTATAAGAACGCATCAATTTTTTCAAATTTAAAAATTAGTATTCATAGATTATTAAGTATGAAATTAAATTAATTCATACATTTGTTGTAGGATTGTACAAAGACCCCAAGTTTAACAATTAGCATCAATATCGATAGATTATTGAGTATAAAACTAAATTAATTCACATATTTTACAAATAGTTAGTAGAAGTCACACCATCATAAAGTTCCATTTTAAAATCAATTGATAATAGTGGAGTAGCTCGTTCGATATATAAATTGGTCTCTCTTCTTTTAATTTTTAAATATAAAACAACTCAAATGTAAAATTTTAATTATTTTATCACAAAGTTTAATTGACACTTCTAATTAAGTGTGCATAATACTAGAAAACAAATATTGGCGAAATTATTTTAAGTTGAAAACTAATATTGAATGAAAAAAAAAAAAAAAATAGACCATTAATGACGATGTCCCTTGACGTCTAAGTGAAGCATATATTGCTTTAATGAAAACCCCTTTCTTTGAAACAAACGCTATAATTTGACCGGAGCGATTTCGGGTCATAAATGGGGCAAAAAAAGGTCAAAGAAAAACAAGTTGGGCCGGGAGCATGGAAACTTGGGCGCATGTTGCATGCTTTTCTCTACTTTATTTTTTTCGGCCTAATGTCAATTTGAGCTTGCTAGATCTTATCAATTCATGCACAATTTATACTATTTAAAAAAAAATTAAAATAAATATATTTATAACATAAAATTTTATAGATAAATGATTATTATATTTTTAATATTTTATTATTTATTAGTTAATAATTTATTTGCAACCTAAATTTAATACAAATAATTCAATATTTAATAAATATTCAATCAAAAAGTAATTGCATTTTTAGAATCTAATATTTTATTTTGATATTGCAATATGATGTGAAATTATATATCAAAAAATTTATTACTTTGATATATTAAATGTCAAAAGTGAATTGAAAAAAATATTTGTTATTTAATAAAATTTAGAAAAAAGAAGAACAATAAATTCAGCTAATTAAAAGTGACAAATTATTTTTTTAAAATAAAAAATGGGACAAAAACTGCTCCGTCCTCTATTTACAGTTAAGTAAATTTTGGAAGAAGTTTTGTAATAAGAGGTTACATATATTGACAAATTCACGCTCAACTAATCTCCCTATGTTACACACATAAATATTACAGGCTGCTTTATTGGTTTATTCAGTATATGATGGTCGTTTTTTGTTAAAAATATAATAATAAAATATATAAATCACTTGTTAATAGATCAACACAAAAACGTAGTCTCATAAAATATGTTGCATGTGATGGACAACTAAAATCCTCCCCATAGACGTTGATACTGTTTCAATTGCAAACTAGAACCTTGTGGGTCAATGGCTTGGAATAATCGTTGATTTATTAAAATAAAAAATTGATCAGTTTACTTTTAATTTCAAGACAGTCGTCAGTTCCAATTCCAATTCAAAATCATCGATTTTGATTTTGAACCAAGAACTCCATATATAAAATTTAAAGAAAAAAAGAAGGAACTGAGAATTAAATATAGAAATATTAAATTGTATTTCACAAAATATAATTACAATTGTACATGAGAATATATACACCAGTACAAAGACCTAAACTAGGAAAAACAAATCAATTACAATTATCCTAGAATAGGAAATACAATCAGAAGATATGAAAAATATTAATTATCCCAGAGTAATATAATTACTCTTAATACGCCCCCTCAAAATAGATGTGCCATCGGCAATGGCAATTTTGGATCGGAGAAGCTGGAAACGAGCACGAGCCAAGGGCTTTGTGAGAAGATCAGCGAGTTGATCCAAAGTGTTGACATACGAAACAGAGAACACACCCTTTGAGACGAGATCCCGAACGAAGTGGAGGTTAATAGCGATGTGCTTCATGCGAGAGTGAAGAACGGGATTTAGAGCAAGCCGGGTAGCACCCATGTTGTCACAAAGAATCTTGGGAGGAGCCACAAGAGTAAGACGAAGATCATCAAATAAGTGACGGAGCCAACAAAGTTCCGAGGCAGCAGTAGCAAGAGAGCGATACTCAGCCTCAGTAGAAGAGCGAGCAACACCCTCTGTTTGCGAGAACACTAAGATATAGGAGTAGACCCGAGGAAAATGATGTAGGTAGAGGTCGACTTGCAGTCGGAGAGGTCACCCCCAAAGTCTGAATCAGAATAGGCTGTCAGAGTGAGACGAAACTCGCGGCGAAGAAGGAGCCCATGAAGAGTACCCTTCAGATAACGAAACAGGCGCTTAACAGCAAGCCAATGATCGGGCGCCGGAGCAGACATAAACTGAGCGAGACGATTTACGGTAAAGGCAATGTCAGGCCTCGTGAGAGTGAGATATTACAAACCACCAAGGGCACTGCGATAGGTAGTGGGATCAACAGAACCATTAGAAGGAGCAGGCTTCGAAGAGAATGGAGTGCCAACAGGCTTGACACCATCCAACTGCAGACGACGCAAGAGATCAAGAGTGCACTTGTGCTATGAGAGAAACAAGCCTTCCTGGCATGAAGCAACCTCAATGCCTAAGAAAAAGGACATTTGCGAGACGGGGCAGAGAGCTTATCAGGGGTATAAGGCCGAAGTCAGGGGAAGCACAAACAGCCAAAAACACGAAGCTTGTTGTAATTGGGAGGCCGCCGAAAGAGAACCTGAAATGGACTCTGCTGACCCAAAATAGGAGTTGGCATCCGATTAATAAGATAGACTGCGGTTTGAAGTGCATAAGACCAGAAAGAATGTGGAAGCTGAGCATGCATAAGCAAAGCACGACCAATTTCAAGTATATGACGGTTACGACGCTCAGAGACCCCATTCTGTTGAGGGGTGTGAGGAGCAGTAGTAAGCCAACTGATACCCAGACTGATAAGAGACAAACGCAAAGCCTGAAACTCTCCCCCATTATCAGAATATAAATTCTTAATTTGAAACCCAAACTGTTTCTCAACTAAAGGTCGAAAACTCAGAAAAATAGAGGAAACCTCAGATTTCGCAGACAGTGGATATAACCAACATTATTTAGAGAACAAATCAACCAATAGCAAAAAATAGCGAGAACCATCACTAGAAACAGAAGAAGGGCCCCATACATCAGCATAGACATAGTGTAAAGGATGATCAGGAATAAATGAAGTATCACCAAAAGGTAGCTTACAAGCCTTGCTCAAACGTCAAGAAACACAGTCATTGTCCAAAAACTGGGACTTATTCAAAATAGGTAATTGAAAAGTATTAATAATGAAACGACTGGTCTCCACAGACGGATGACCAAGTCGAGCATGCCAACAAAATATTAAATTGTATTTCACAAAATATAATTACAATTGTACACGAGAATATATACACCAGTACAAAGACCTAAACTAGGAAAAACAAATCATTTACAATTATCTTAGAATAGGAAATACAATCAGAAGATATGAAAAATATTAATTATCCCGGAGTAATATAATTACTCTTAATATTAAAACCGCAAAACTCATGGCTCCGAACAACTGAACCAAAATTCTAAAGGGGTCGTGTTTCATTTTTAGGATGCAGAAAAATAATAGTTTTTAAAAAATCCAAAAATTTTTAACTGCACCCTCCTCTCCTGTTTATAAAAAAAAAATATGTAAAAATTTCTCTGCAATCCATAAACTCAAAAATTCCTTTAATTCTGGAAAAATTCAACCCTCAAAGCTCACCATAAAAACCAAATCATCTCTACTCTCTCTCTCGCAAATAAAAAAAAAATTGCAATAATTGGTTAGTAGTGTAACTTGCAGATTATAACATTTCACAATCAATAAATACAAAGTAGAAAGAAATCCATCCTAAAATCAATATATCAACATAGAAGAAATGTTAACCAAATTCTATTATTCTGTGGCTGCTGATGACATCATATATTTCTTATATTACTAATAAAGCCATCAAATATATCAAATGACACAAAATTAAAAATATATTACATGTCATTCTTAATTTTCTCTCATTTTAAATATACATATGTATATATCAATTTACGGTTGCATATTCAAACATTAGTTCATATTTATAGTAATAACCTTATAATTTTGATATTTATTCTTTTTTATTTGCAAGATTGACAACTTCAATTAATATGTATTATATGGGTAAATTTATTAAAGTCAATTAATAATTAATTTTGATGTGAATAACAAAAAAAAATAAAAAATTACCAGATTCAAATTTACAAAAATATATGTAGTTATTTAGGGTAGGTTATTCATGTTCAAATATGATTTTCATTTTATTAATCTTCATACATGTTTAGTTCATTTGAATTTAATTGACGCACCCAAGTGTTAATATTATCGAGAAATGATATTCCAACTATACATATAACAATGAAAGACGCGGAAGCGCGTCGAAGTTGCTTTTCGTTTCAACAACCCCGTCACCTTTATATATATATATATATATATGGGCGCTTCATGTTAGGATTTTCAAATCTGGTACGCTTCCATTCTCTGTTTTTAGTTCATTTGATGTTAGATGTGCAATTTGCTGTGATGTAATAATATCATAGTTGTAGACTGTAATGTTACTTGCATGGAACTGAGGGTTTCTGATATAAATTGCAGCAGAGAGAGAGAGGATTGTACGTTCTTTGGTTGAATAGCCTGGAGACATGAGGAGAGTGGTGCTGCTGTGTCTGCTTTCACTTGTGTCAGTAGTGAACGCTGAAGATGCTTATAAGTATTATACATGGACTGTCACTTACGGAACGGCTTCACCACTTGGAGTTCCTCAACAGGTGTCCAATGTTTAAGCTTTTTTTGTTACAAATAGACTGTGTGTGTGTGTGTGTTAATGCTTTTATTTTCAGGTCATCCTCATAAATGGTCAGTTTCCTGGTCCTAGGCTTGATTGTGTGACCAATGACAACATAATCCTTAACCTCATCAATAAGATGGATCAGCCTTTCCTTCTGACATGGTCGGTAACATAGTTAACACTTCTGAAAATATGGATTCTCTTTTGCCCATTCTTGGATCCGAATCAAGATTCTGTTTCAATCAGAATGCTGAATTTTTTTGTGATCTTATTTAGGAATGGGATCAAACAGAGAAAGAATTCCTGGCAAGACGGTGTGGCAGGAACTAACTGCGCCATCCCACCAAACTCAAATTACACATACAAGTTTCAGACTAAGGATCAAATCGGCAGCTACACATACTTCCCCTCAACTCTGATGCACAGAGCTGCCGGAGGGTTTGGAGCACTTAATGTCTATGCGAGATCAGTGATTCCAGTCCCCTATCCCAAGCCGGCCGGAGATTTCAGCCTGCTTGTCGGTGATTGGTATAAGACTACTCACAAGGTCCGGTTTCCTTACTACTGTAACTGATAAAAGTGTATAGTGCTAAAAATACAAGTAGATGATTTTAATATGTTACAAACATAGTTTTATTGCAATGTGTTGCAGGCATTGCAGCAAACAATTGATTCAGGAAAACTTCTGACTTTCCCTGACGGAATCCTTATAAATGGCCAGACGCGATCGACATTCAGCGGTGATCAAGGTCAATCTTCATAACTTACATAAAAAATTGACACATGTTATGATTCTAAACAACATTATGTGAGGACAAATATTCAACTTCCTCATGTAGGTAAAACATACATGTTCAGAGTGTCGAATGTAGGCTTGTCCACCTCTTTCAAAACAGCGAGGATACAATACAATCATGGCATCTTGATGGCAACGATTTCTGGGTTGTCAGGTAAGCCATTGGTTAACATCATTGGCAAGGAATCATTCAGATAAGATGCATAATTCAATGCTAAAAGGAGAAAATGTCCGTTTCCAATAGTTCTGTTTTTTTTTCAACAGATTTGGAACCGGGAATTGGACACAAACCAGCAGAAACGGGTACAATCTAGTTGATGCTTTGACTAGACACACCACACAGGTAACCTTAGCATTCGCAAAAGTACGCTAGGTATTGAGGATTCCAACTGAAGGTTTGTTTTAATACCCATTGCAGGTGTACCCGAAATCTTGGACTGCTATATTAGCATCATTGGACAACCAGGGAATGTGGAATTTGAGGTCTGCGATGTGGGGAAGGCAGTACCTCGGACAACAAATGTATCTCAGAGTGTACGATCCAGTACGGAGTCTTGCTAATGAATATGATATGCCTAAGAATGCTCTACTCTGTGGTCAAGCCATCGGCAGAAAACATCCCTAGTTAGTCTTAGAATTTTGTTTCTTGAGAAGAATACTGATTCTGTTTTACTGGGCCTGAGGGAGTTATAATCTTAGCTCTTAGATCCATTTATTTCACTTGTTCTGTTTTCTATGGCATTCTTAAAATCCTAGCAATAATCTACTTTTAAGTTTCCTCACTCCTTTATATCATTGACTACTTGTGCCTTTTTCACGTCCAGATTTTAACTTATTTATCAAGATTTAAAATATAACTTTTGTGATAAATGATAAGCACAACCGATCTAAAGGCCGTTAAAAAAGGGTCCCATATTTATAACTAAAAATAGTATTATAAATAAGACTTTTTTTGGGCAGATGGAGTAATAATCATTAAAAGTATTACCCGATCCTTCAAAAATTGTGGCTCATGGGTTTACCCTCAATATTCTGCCCTCATGACAAATCACTCCAGAAATCAAGAACCAAGAAAAGATGATATTCCATGCCCACATAGAACTAGCTTCTTTGCATTTACAACCAAACTGATAACAATAAAGAAAATTATATATAGAAGGGAGATCATGACCGGCAGTACTTGTTTCCAATCTCCAGCAAACAAGAGAACAAATCGTATGGTTTCGACATCATGACCATATGATCAGCGCCCTTGATCACTTTCACATCGTCTGGTGGATTTTTGTTGATGAGCCACCTTTGCATGTCTTCATTCATCTGCTTGTCCTCATCACAAACTACATAGACACGATGAACTGAACCATAATTGTCCTTTGTCACACAAGTTTGTTTAGACGCTTGATGAAAATCATCATACAGAGGAGATGGCCTTATCAAGAATGTTGCCAGAGTCCAATCCTGTTACAATCAATCAATTCTTTCGAAACTAAATCAAATTAATGTCGTCATAATATCAGTTCATGAAATACTTTATAATGTTACCTCAGGAGGTGAAAGTTGATACAGCTTTGATGCCAGAAACTGGGATCCCATTGTAAAAGAAGTTGGATAGTTGTTCTTCTCCTGGCTATAGTTGTATTGGTTATCCATTAAAGAATCCAATCTTCTCTCGTACTATCCGACGAAAACAAGTTAAATCGAAGTTAATAGTAATGAAAATAAAGAAAGTTTCATGCACGAGTTGTTCAATATCAAAATATTGAAAAAATGGAGACTAGCTTATAAGCCGAGTGGACTACTCGTCTACTCCTCCTATCACTAATTTGTTTTAGGATGAAATCTCATTAGGGGTGGCTAGACTCTCCTTTAGGCTTCAATGTGTGAGGCTGGACTGCTCGTCTATTCCTCCTTTCACTAATTAGTTTTAGGATGAAATCTCATTAGAGGTGGCTAAACTCTCCTTTATGCTTCACTGTATGAGGCTATACTGAGTCTCTCAAATGATGAAAACAAGTTAAATCAAATGGCAGCGAGTTAATAGTGACTAGCAGAAACATGAAATTCTGAAATTACACGTAGCAGCAATTACTCAGAGAAATCAAATTTCGATTTATAATAATACAGCCGACATATACCTCTTTAGAGATAGTAGGAAGATCAAGGTGAGGGCCCGGCATTGCAGCAGTAACGAAAACAGCTGCAGCAATATTTTTGGGGAATCTTTCCATGGCGATGGAAATGTCGATGCCGCCCCTGCTATGGCCAACCAATATCACTCTCTCCTCCATTGACAGAGACTCCATGAACACCATTAAAGGCTTGAAGTAGTCCTCGATTGACGGGATTTGTTCGATCCGTTTGAGGTTCGTTCCACAGGCGGCCATGTCGAGGGCAGTGACCTTGTGAAGAGCAGATCGCAGCAGATTTACTACCTTGTACCAACACCATGCTCCGTGGCAATCCCCATGAACCAAGACATAATGGTATTCGTTGATCTTCATTCTGCACAAGCATTTTTTAGAATGAATTTATCAGTGAGTTGAGAGGATACATAAGCATACATTTAATGCGAGAAACTTGCAATTTTCTGTTTTCAAGAAGCAAAAATGTAAAAAAATAAAAAATAAAAGGAAGCAAACTGTTAGCATACGGGATATTAAAGAACAAATGCAATCCAAAGGCTCCGTTCAAGAACGAGGGATAGATTAAGAATCAATAACCTACCTTAAACAGTGTTTTGATTAAAATACGGCACAAAAAATTCCCTTCTCACAGGTTACAACTGAACATCTGCTCCCAAAAATTACAATAATAATTAGGGGATCCTTACATCTACGCCCAAAATTAGGGCACTGAACATACCTCAATGAGACAGTGGTTCGGGCCCGGGGTAGAGGGGGGACTGGGAGGGGGTGTCTACATACCTCAATAGAGACAGTGGTTCGAGCCTGGGGTGGATGGAGTGGGTAGTGAGGTTACCTAGTTAAAGGAGCAGAGTTGCAACACATGGAAAACGTATACTGTAAGGGCTTGTTTGTTTAATCCGATGACTTCAACTACTCTTTCTTATTTTATTTTTATTTTTCAATATTAATAATCACTCAACCTTTTTAAAAAAAAAGATGCTTTCTAATATTAATAATCACGAAACCTCATAGTGGAAGTATGATTATATTTTTCATCATTTAACATGTATTAGCTAAAAATTCTAAGCCTATCCTTAATTTTTTTAAATTATGAAATAAAAATATAAAACAATTAAATATTAAATTAACTAAATAGCCACATAAAATTAATTTGTAGGCAAGACATGTTCAAATTGATAAGTATCTTATAAACTTTTTTCTAATTTTTTTTTTTAAATTACAGAAAATAATTCAAAGGCAAAATTTCACTGTAGTTCATGTATATGTATAATTTTTTATTACTAATAATCTTTTTTCCCATCTGCAGTTTTCGTTGAGTAGCCTGATTTGGACAAAAAAAGAATTAAGATATGATAGTTTAAATCTAATTTATAAGAGATTCTTATAAAATTATAAGTTAAGATTGACTTCTGTAGAATATTTATGAGTTGGTCTCATGTGCAGATCTCTGCAACAATAATTGGATTCGGGTATTTTTAAGTTGGGCTTCTCGTTGCTGGACCGCTGGATCTTCTGCAACCTCAAAGTGAAGGTTCATACATCTTACCATCAGGCTAGCCAAAGCACTTATGCAGTTTTTGAAATTCTAATATGTTATACCAACATATTGAGCAGACTTACAAAAATATTAAAATACTACTCAACTATTTTATTTTTTGAATCATTAACAATTACTTTATAATATATATAAAATTTTCTATCAGTTACCAATAAGCATATGAAATATTGTTACTTTAAAAAAAAATTATTTTATAGTATAGCATATATTAGAAATAATTAAATTTAACAAATTTTATATATTTATAATTCTTAACGTAATTGAAAAACTTGAAAAAGAAGATCTAAATTGTCTAACATTATGTGAGTTGTAAAGTTAACATTCAAGATTTAAATAATTTCATCCGTCATTTGCTTGTTCGAATTCTATCATTATTTTGAATTTAATTACGTTAAAATTAAAAAATAAATGTTGAGAATAATAATATGTTTCTAATTGCTTGTTTGGTTTTGATGTTGAGACTTCATTTCGATAATTTTTTATTTTAAAATTTTAAATGTCACTCGTTATTAAATGATTTTTTTAAATTAAACAAGCAATGCTATTATATTTCAGATAAATAAGTATCACATTTACAGTTATTATCACTAGGCGTTAGTTATATTTTTTAGTTAATCCAATAATATTTTTACTAAACAAATAACACATTTTAGTTAAACAAGTAATATTGAACAATTTTTTTGTTTAATTTGAATTGAATCTACATTAATATAATAACAAAGTAGTTCAAAGGAAAATTTATTATTTATTTAAAGTCAATAAATAAATATTACGCGTAATGCTTCTTAGTTAACTGAATAATATTTTTTAGACTTCTTTGTTCTTACAACTACCACTCAACTATTTATTTTTTTGAATAATTTACAATTATTATACAATCTAGATAAATTACAATTGTAATCACTAAATATAAATAAAATTGTATATTTTTCTTAATTCAATATAATTAAAAATAAAATTATTTACATAAAAATTGTTATATTATTTATTGATAGGTATAAAAATTCATTCCTATAAATTATTATTCCTTAAAATTCTAAACTTCACACTTTATGATAGAATTTTTTTAATTAAACAAATAATATTGTTATATTTAAATAATATTACTTTATCTTTTAACAGTATTACTAATTTTCTTAAAATATATTAATTTGAAACTAATATTAAAATATAAAATGATTAATTGTATTAAAAATATATACTTTAGAAATTTTTCTAAGAAATTATTAGGTAATATTTATTTATTTACTGTAACTAGATGATAAAATTTTCTTTTAGTCTACTTTGTTATTATATTAATATAGATTCAATTCAAATTAAACTAAAAATTTGTTCAATAATAATATTATTACTTTTTTCAATTTAACAAATAAGTAGTAATACATTTTGAAAACGAATGTAATACCTTTTGAATAAGAAAGTAATACATTTTCAATAAGAAAGTAATATTATTAATATTTGACAAAAGTGATAATACTAAACATCTTCAGATTAACAAATTCATATCATCCTCCACTATGAAATATATCATAGAATTTAACAGACAATCATATATATTTTTTCTTTTAAAAAATAAGTAGTAATACCTCCCGAATAAAAAATTAATATCTTTTGAATAAGAAAGTAATACATTTTCAATAAGAAAAGTAATACTATTAATATTCGACAAAAGCGAGAATCCTACACATCTTTAGATTGACAAATACGCAGAATCCCCCCACTATAAAATATATCATATAATTTAACAAGAAGGTAATACATTTTTAATAAGAAAGTAATATCAAGAAAAGCGAGAATCCTAGTCAAATAATAATAATAAGTAGTAATACCTTTTGAATAAGAATGTAATACCTTTTGATACAAAGTAATATATTTTCAATAAGAAAGTAATACTGTTAATATTTGACAAAAGAAAGAATTCTAGACAATTTCATGTTAACAAATACACATAATTTTTCCAACCACAATAAAATATTTCCTAGAATTTAACAAGCAGTTATGTATTTATTTTTTTAATAATTAGTAATACTTTTGAATAAAAATGTAATACCTTTTGAATACTAAAGTAATACATTTTCAATAAGAAAGTAATACTGTTAATATTCGATAAAGAGAGAATCCTAAACATTTTCAGATTAACAAGTACACATCATTTCCCCACTATAAAATATATCCTAGCATTTAAAAAACAATCATGTATTTGTTTCTTTTAAAAAATAGGTAATAATACCTTTTGAATTAGAAAGTAATACCTTTTGAATAAGGAAGTACTACATTTTCGATAAGAAAGTAATACTGTTGATATGCAATATCGATCATTTCAAAAACAGTCATGTATTTTTTTGTTTTAAAAAATAGGTAATAATACCTTTTGAATCAGAAAATAATAACTTTTGAATAAGAGAGTAATATCTTTTGAATAAGAAAGTAATACATTTTTAATAAGAAAGTAATACTGTTGATATTCGACAAAAACGATAATCCTAGATATCTTCAGATTAACAAATAGACATCATCCCTCACTATAAAATATTTTCTAAAATTTAAAAAGGAGTCATGTGTTTGTTTCTTTTAACAAATAAGTAGTAATACATTTTGAATAAAAAAATAATACTTTTTGAATAAGAAATTAATACCGTTAATATTCGAAAAAAGAGAGAATCTTCGATATCATCAGATTAACAAATACACACAGTTCCCCCCACTATAAAATATATCATAGAATTTAATAAATAAGTTGTAATACCTTTTGGATAATAAGCTAATACCTTGTGAATAAGAAAGTAATACATTTTTAATAAGAAAGTAATCCTGTTAAAATTGCACATCATTCCCCCATTATAAAATATTTACGAGAATTTAATAAGTAGTATGTGTTTGTTTCTTTTAAAAATTAAGTAGTAACATTGAACAATTTTTTTATTCAATTTCTAAACACATATATAAATATTTGATTTTTCAAACAAAGAAAAAGTAAATTAATTAATAATAAGTTATGTAAATCTTTATAATAATAATAATAAATATAATTTTACTGTAAATTTTTAATATAATAAAATATATATCCCGTGTATTGCACATGCGGACATTTAGCTTCTTATTATTTCAAATAACTAGTATATCTTCCATGCGTTGCATAATTTATAATATCATAATATAATAAATTATTATAAATTAATAATATACTTTTTTTAAATAAAATACATAATTAAAAATATATATTTTAATAAAACACATCACAATAAAAATATATTAAAGATTAAAATATACTACAATTAATCTATAAAAAATATACTACACATCATTATCCCACTATAAAATATTTACTAGAATTTAATTAGGTGTCAAGTGTTTGTTTCTTTTAAAAATCAGTAGCATTGATCAATTTTTTTTGTTCAATTTCTAAACACATATATAAACAAATAAAGAAAAAAGTAAATTAATGAATGAGGCTTTCATTCATATTTTAAAATACTTTATCTAGTAATATAATAAATATTCTAATAAATTTTTTATGAAGACATATCAAAATTAATTTGAAAATTAATTTCACAAATTAATTCTACAAATTAATCTATTAGGATGTAATAATATTTTATTTTGAAATCTACCCAATTTGTATATTACAATATAATATAATTTTTAAATTCAGTTAAACAAATTAATATTACTTTCAAATTAATATATTTTAAGAAAATGATTAATACTATTAAAAGATAATATTATTTAAATATAATAATATTATTTGTTTAATTTAAAATATTCTATCACAACATGTGAAGTTTAGAATTTGAAGAAAAAATAATTTATAGAAATGAAATTATCTACCTATCAACAAAATATAATTCACAAACTAGTAAGTATATTAATTTTTTTATGTAAATAATTTTACTTTTAAATATAATGAATTTTAAGAATTTTTTTGTATTAGTGATTACAACCGTAATTTATCTATATTGTATAGTAATTGTAAATAATTCAAAAAAATTAAATAATTGAGTGATATTTAATATTGTTGCAAGCCTACCCAATTTATCGATATAAATATATGGAGTTTATAAATTTTTACAAGTTGTTACACTAGCTGATAGTAAGAGCCTTACCTTTTTCATAGAGGTCGAAGGGAACACACGACCTTCATCACAATTTCACAAGGCCCTGCCAATCAGAATACATAGTGATTTAGTTTATTTTACAATCATTTTATATAAATAATATATAATATTACAATCATCTCACACAAATTTTTGCCTAAATAATTATTCAGTGAAATATGTCTATATTAATGAGTAGTTCTAATTTATAAGAGATTCTTATAAAATTATAAGTTAAGATTTACTTCTGTAGAATATTTATATACCTAATTAATAATATAATATTAAATTTCTAAAATTATTATCAAAGATTATTAAGGTATGTTTTAAGTTATATATATAGATTTCAAATTTATATATAAGTAAAATGTACATCTCGAAATAAATTACGTAATTTGAATATTCCATGAAATAAATGATAATCTTTGTTACGATAATTAGTATCCCTTTGCTGAAATAATCAAGGTTATAATTAATTAGTAGCATATTATTATATATACCACATAATTATTAATAAAATAAAATAAAATTTACATTCTTATATCCTTAATGCAAAAACAATATTGGTACAGAAGTAATGTTACAAAGCTGAAGTAATGCAAAAACAATATTTTTGAAATTCTGTAAAATTACAAAATTGATGTATCAATTCTATTTAAGAATTAATAGGATATAATTATAAGAAAATTTGCGATTCATTCGTGCAATTTTGTTTTTGTTTTCGCATTTGTGTCTAATAATTTCTAATGATTGTAGATTTTTATTTTTGCCTTTCATAAGGTATTATATTGATTTGTTTTAGAATCTTATATATATATATATTTTTTTATAAAAAAAAATTGACTTAACAAACATTTATTAAGGAATATTGATTTTGTCTTCAAATTACAATTAAAAAATTCATTTAAGGTTTAAAATGTTTATTTATTAAATTAATATATATGTTTGAGAATATAAGTCAAACTTATCTTACATCATATCATGAATAAAGTTGTAAGAAGTTATATCTTTTTTTAATGAGCAATATATTTGTGAATGAGATTAAATTCAAATTTCAAAAACTAGGTTGATTTAATGGTGTCAATTCTTGTATTAAGAATTGATTCTCATATATATATATATATATACATAAACTCATATATATATATATATAATTATATATTAATAGTTAGAGATTTTTATTTTCATTAATAATTAAAACAATAATCAAAACACATATGAATAATTTAAAATATAGGTCACTTTTTTGTTTTATAAATAAAAATAAAATTGATTATCAATTAAATTTAATTATTGACATTTATATTATTATATAATATGTAAAATATTAATTTATTTAAATAATTATAAAATCAGAAAAATGGATTTTTTTACTTACATCACATCATAGATAAAGTTGTAGGAGATTCTCTCTTTTTGTAATGTTCATTTGATATATGGAATTAATTTATAATTCAGAAATTTGCATTATGATTTGTAATTTATATTAATAATTCGGTAGTTTTAGTTTTAATAATAAAAAATTAAATTTTAATAATGTAGCAAGTATTATTTAATGTTTTTACAGTATATTATTTAGTCGCATGTACAAAAATATCTTTTACTCAATTATTTGGAATTAATCAAACTTATATTATCAAATATTATGTAAAAAAACTTATTTGTGTATATAATAAATAATTCAAAAATATAATCATTTTTGCCTTGAATCACATCATGGATAAAGTTATAAGAGATTCTCTCTTCTATTAGTAATTAAATTTATGGTATTATTTTATTATTTCTGAAAATTTAAATATTATAAAACTAATGTTTCACATATTCTTAGGAATAAATAGATTGGAGATAATTATTTTTAATATATTTTATCCAAATTTGTATATAATATTCATATTATTTGTAACTAATTTCTAACCTTTCAAAATAGTGATATCTATATCTATCTATATATATAATAATAATAATAATAATAATAATAATAACAACAACAACAACAACAATGATGATAATAATAATAATAATAATAATAATAATAATAATAATAATAATAATAATAATAATAATAATAATAAAATTGTTTCTATATTTGTTATTATCATCTTTTCGCCCATTTTTTTTATAAATGGAAAGACGGATTTATATTGCTAACCGATAAGCATTCATTTTAACTTTTTATATTTTTATTTTTTAATATTGGTAATGTTACTAATTTATCAAAACTAGTAAAAAAATTCATATATCTTCATAATTACTTGATAAAAAATATTCACATTAATATAACAGATTTTATTCAATTGATTTCAAGAGAAGATACTATATATTTGGTACTTTGATGATTGTATTTTATAATAAAATTAATTAATGTTCATATATGATTTTATATATAATATTTATATCCTTATTATAATTATGCTACATATATAAATTATTGAACATAATTATATATATATTTTAAAATTATTAATTTATGTATTTTTGAAATTTAATAATATAATATTATAATAATATGCCTGTGCATCGCACGGGAGAATATACTAATATATAATATATAATAATAATAATAATAATAATAATAACAACAGAAGTACTACTATTTTTAGTAGTCCGCTTATTTTCTTTCTACTAATAGCTATTGTATATATTTGTTATTTTAGGAGAATTTTATTTAGATATTTTAGGATTGCATCAGATAAGCTAAAAAATTAAGAAATTTGATCGATATTGAATCTATAACATTATTTATAATTATATAAATATGTGTATAGAGAGAGAGAGAGAGAGAGAGAGAGAGAGAGAGATTAGATATGGGAAATGGTTAGTTGATGATCTAATGTGCAACTTTAAAATATCATAAATTTCATATATTTTTGCTTATATTCATAATTTTATACTAATCAATGCATTGACCTATTACTTTTTGAATTATATATCATTACTTTCTTTTGTCCCAAAATTGTAAATTGAAAGAAAATAAATAGTGCCATTTTCTTATCTAGATTTAATCTAAAAGAAGAATGGTGGGATTTTTTCTCTTGTCATTACATGTCTATACAATTAATTGACATGTCTCATCTCTTTTTTTCCCTCTTTCTTCTACTTTAATTTTTTATTAAAATTTAAAATTTAAATAACTTTTTCGTTTTAAGTTCGTTTTTAATATATGATATATAAATTAATATTCTTTTTGTGATATTTAATTTGACATCAATATTGTAAATATTGAAATAAATAAATAAATTTAAAATTATGGAATACAATTTTATGGGTAAAATATAAATTTTTTATGCATTGAATTATTAATTTTAAAATTCTGATATATATGATGAATTTAAATAAATAGTGTATCAAATTTTTATATGAATTTAATAAAAATAAATAAATAATTTATTTATAAAAATTAAAATATTATACTATTAATTTATTGAGTAATATTTATATAATATAATTGATATAAGTAATAGGTTATTTACATTTTTTAATAATAATAATAACATAATTTTATTATAAATTATTAATATAATAAATATACTATGTCACGTGCTTCGCACACGGGTGGACATCTAGTTTCCTTAACATGAGAATTTCTACAAGTTATTTTACTCATTATTTATATATGATTTTACTCATTATTTATATATGATTGTATATATAATATTTATATCTTTATCATAATCATGTTACATATACAAATTATTGAACATAATTATATATATTTTTAAAAAGAATTACTATTATGCATTTTTTAAATTTAATAATATTATACTATAATATTATGTTCGTGTATCTTATGAGAGAAGTTACTAGTTAACTAATAAATGTGTTTAGTGGAACTTTTCATACATAATTTAAAAATCTTAAATCTCACACATATTAGCGTAATTGACAAATTCAACATTGGAAAGATAAGATAATAGTTTCAGAAGTTTTTAAATAGTGTAATAAAAAATTTATATAGTTATAAATATCACTATAAACAATAACTACACTCCACCTACAATTGTTATCTCCTTTAACATTCTTCATCTTATAAAGTACCTCATCTACTAAAGCCAAAAAGTTTGTAAGTCACTTTTTATATGCTCTTAAATTTTTTATTTTTTTAATTATTATGTTATGTATTGTTATATTTTGTCTATATTGATTCATACAATATATATATATATATATATATATATAATTTTTTTTTTCTTTTATTTTTGTAAGCAGTACCATTATTGAAAAGTTAGATATTTGAAGGTTATCGTATCAACAATATAAATGTAATTTATTTAAGCATATTAATATGTACGGACACCTACATATTAATTTGTGTAATCATTGATATAAATATAATTTTTAAATTATATTTATGTAAATATGTATGTTTATGTAATTTTTTAGAATTTTAAATAAATAATAAAATAATAAATCCATACTGGTTTCAATTTCGTCGTTCTAATTGTTTTTGGTAATTATTGCATGTAATATATTTATAAATATATGATTAATACAATATATTGCATATAATTCAAGAAAATTTGTGTAAATATATAGATATATATATATATATATTATACCTATATTATCTTTTGTGTAAATTTCATTTTTTTCTATAAATAGAATAAATATAAACTAATGTATATAAAATTTAATTTTTGAAATAATTTGACTTGATTTAATAATTAGAATTGATTTTTTTTTTTTTTTTTGGTCTACTTAGAATTCTCAGAAATCCACATCCATAGTTAAAGGTATGTTGTATTCTATTATTTGCTTTATATTTGCGTCTGTAAATCAGCATTTTCTTGTAATTTTATGTTTTTAATATATATGTAATCTTATTTTTTTTTCTGTATTTTGTTGTTTTTTCGTATTTTAATGTCAACATTTGTTGTTATTTTTGTTTTGTTATAATATGTATATATTTTTTATAATATATATAGTTTTTTATTTGTAGATTTTAAGGTTAATTATGCAAATATGTAAATAAGTATTTATTTTGAAACAAACGAATCTCTAAAAAACACTTAATTAAAAAAAAAGGAGGAAATCATTTAGATTCTTCTTCATAGACTCACTAGATGTCCACCCGTGCGATGCACGGCTATAATTTATTTTATAATTTGACTAATATGTGATGCAAATATATTAAATTTATAATTTATGTATATGCATAAAAAAATTGAATACGATTTAAATATATTAGAAAATGCAAAAAAAAAAAAAAACAACATAGATATTATCATAGAGAGAGACAGTGTGTATAAATAACAAAGTGTTGAAATATTTAATAAATTACGAATTATAAATTATGAAAAACCTCCTTGTACACAACATTCACAATTGTATTAATATGTTTTTTCTCATCATCACAAATGAAGATCTTTAAGCCTTTTCGATTTGTAACTCTTGAGAAAACAACATATAACTGTCCGTGACTAAAAATCGAAAAGACTAACATTAGACAATGACTAGCCTTGACTCTTGTTGATAGTCATTGCATAAGAAACTGTAAGAGGAAATTGTTGGTGTTGTAATTTAAAAGGCAGTTTCACATTGGAGGAAGTCAATTTTAATCTTGGGATCAACACTTTATGACCTGCATTTGCTCTAGTCATAGTTTTTCCTTCCAATACATGAGCTCCAAGTTTAGTAAGAATTAGCCTTGTCCCATTACATAATCCAAGACTTGGATCGATGTTCCTCAATAGCATAACAGGAGTATCAATCTTCAAAATCAACTCATGATTTGGAACGCCGGAGCATTTTAGTGTATTCAAAAATTCTGGAGTATGCACGTTGGTCATCACATCAACTGTTAAATATGATTTACTTGCACCGTCTGAACTATAATAAGAATGACTCTCACAAATATTCTTAGAAATCATATACTTATTAATAGAAAGAACAACATCAAGCGTTGGTGCCAATATAGCTCTTTGTTGGAGATATTATGGATCATGTATTCTTTGAGAAAGAGAGGGATAAGTACTTTCAACAATTGTTCCAATTAGATCTTCATTATTCTGAAGCAACATATCATCTAGAATTTCTATAATTGATGATCCATCATCTGTATCCCCAATCATCCCATCTCCAATATTTGCAATCCAATCAACAAATTTCTTTAATTCACAACTTTCATCATCCTCAACACTGTGCAACCTCACATTTTTTGTAAGTCGAAAAACTTCACAATTATTCCAAATGAAAGAAGAATTGATGGTTGCACTAACGATATCCTGTCTTCATCCTTTTGGAATTATTGGCAATATTTGCCGAAAATCACCTCCAAAGACAACAGTCTTGCCACCAAAAGGTTTTTCAGCATTGTTGTGTCAATAGACTTCATAATATCTTTCAAAGTTCTCTCCAAAGCTTCAAAACAAAATTTGTGCATCATCGAAGCTTCATCCCATGTAATAAGCTTACACTTCACAATCAGCTCATCAAGCTCACCACCCAACTTGATATTGCTCGTTGAATTATGTTGTACATTTAGTGGAATCTTAAATCTTGAGTGTGCAGTTCTTCCTCCAGGCAAATAAAAGATGTTATACCACTTGAAGCAACGTTCAACACAATATCTCCCTTTGATCTAAATGCTGTCGATAAAGTTTTCCATACAAACGTTTTCCCAGTTCCACCATGTCCATAAAGGAAAAAAGTTTTCTCTTTATTAAATTGCATAGAATCAATAACAGTATCATAAACATTAAGCTGCTCGTCGGTCAATTTAGTTAGTAAGTATTCATGCTCTTTCCTCAACAATGTTCTATCATACTGTAATTCATTGTACACCAGTCTATTTTGGGATGTCGAAATATGAGTAAAATCTGGAATTGGCATGCCCTCAAAATGACTTAAATTACAATCACATTGACGTAATAACTTCTCAATTTCTATAAATGCAAGGTTTTTTATTTTATCATCAGTCAACTTCAAATCTACATATATTAGGAAATAAAATCATTGTTTAGAATCTATAATAATGCATGAATCGATATATACAAAATAAATATTGATCAAGTAAAAGTTGTTGAATAAATACCTTAGTTGAATAACTTCCGTTGTCGGTATAAATTATCATCAAAAAAATATTGCCAACATCTCTCCCAAACATATTCAGGTCGGCTTATACAATTTTTTGTTAATAATGTAGCAAACATGGTGTGCAGAGAATGTGCAGATGCCCAAAATCTAGCCTCGGTTATTCCATCAATTTATTTTTGTCATCTTCTAACAACCCATATGTATAGCAAGTATCTCGATATGAGTTATATTGTACACCGTGCGCAACCATCATATCAGTGTGACACTTAGCTCCACGGATAATGTTGATGAGACATCTTTGATAGTAAGGATCTCCTATTCCAGGAGGAACATAATAAGGTCTTCCTATGCTGAATCCCTTAGTTCGCGGAACCCATATTTTATGGTCCGCTTTCCAAACAAACTTTTGAGGATATTTTGCATAAGTCAAATCATTTCCTTCAAGATATAACCTATTTGCTTCAAACCAAGCCTCAAACATCGTTATACTCAAACCTAGACATGGGCTTGGTTCCCCGATTCCGATTTCGGTTCTGAAATTGGCGGTTCTTGGAACCGCGGAGGGGGAACTGAAATCGAACCGCCATATATATGGTTTTATTTCCGATTCTGGTTCCCTGGTTTTGTTTTTTTTAATTAACAACTAACTTCCAAAAATAATTATTGGAGTTTTGAATTTGATTATCACATGAGATGAATTGAATATAGTTAACTTAACTAAAATAATTACATTTTACAAAAAAAAAAAATTACGACAATCAAAACTTAACTTTACAACTTATAAAAAAATTACAAAAAAAAAAAAAAAAGTTACAACAAAAAATTAACTTACCTAAAAATATTTACTTCTTTTAACAAGATATTACAACTTTACAAGTTTTCAATTACAACTTATTAAAAAAATAAATAGAAGAGAAAGAAAAAAAAAAGGAAAAAAAAGACTTGAGCTTAACTATAAATTAGAAATTAAAATTTAATTTATAATTTAGAATTAAGTTGCTTACGTATCCTCATAGTTGAGGAATCAAAGTTGACGTAGTTCTCTTACCATGTAACGTACCTTGATGCTTGAGAAGTGGCATGACTCAATCACTCCGGACGTGGCCGAATACTCATTTCCTTCTTCATCCTCATCCTTTTCATCAAAATTACTTCTTATTTTCTTACATTGTCGTTTGAACATCATTAAGTAATGCTTGATTTTTTAGATTTTCCACCTTTAAATTGGATCTTCGAAAATCCAAAATGTAACCACTGGTGCTAAATGCTTGTTTAACCAAGATGGTGGAAGCCGGACACGCAAATATTTTCTTTGCAATTAGTGATAAAGTAGGAAAGTTTTTGCTCTTCGGGACCACCATCTCAAAAGCTTGTTGGGTGTGTCACCCAAGTTTCTCAAAAGTTGTAGATACATAATTATCTAATTCTTGATAAAAACTATTGCTCCTAGGCTTTTTAAATTTTCTAATATCATAAAACTTATAATATTGATTAAGGTGTTGAATGTTCGGATCTTGATAATGCTCGGGATGACCCAAAATCGAACTACCTCCACCAATATTTTCATTTCCATTACCGCTTTTACTATTTAAATTATCACCATAATAAATTTTATATTCTTTAAAAAAATCATAAAGTAATTGTTTTGTTTTACCTACAATTATATGAGTATTAGGAGTATCATCATCATTAACCGGAAACAATGCATCATAATACATTCTAAGTAATTCTTCTAAACCATCTTCTCTAATTCTAGGATCTATAAAAATAAATCGGGAATTTCTTGATAATCCTTTAACCATTTACTTCTCATGCTTGCAATGCAATTTTGTAAAGTATCATGTGAATAATATGATTATAAAATAAGTGCACTTTTAACACAATAATCTATAACGAAAGGAGAAGTGGGATAGTAACAACCGGATAATTCTTTTGTTGCATCTTTAAAATTTTTCAAAAGATAAATTAATTCAACACATGTATCTCATGAACTTGGAAATAAAGGAATGCTTAATTGTTCTTGTGAAAAAAAGTACATAATTCATTTCTTACCTCATAAGAATCATTCAACATTTTATATGTTGAATTCCAACGATTAGGCACATCTTTAGTGATATTTTTAGGTGCACTCATACCAAATGTTTTACATAATCTTCTCCATTTTTTGCATAAAGTTGCATGATTAGCTAAATGTCCAATTGCTAATCTTATAGGACCTATATGTGCTTTAAAATGTTCCATGCCATCTTGTACACACAAATTTAAAACATGACACATGTATTTAATATGAAAAAATCTACCCTTAAATGATGGTTGACAAATTTGAATTAATATTGACAAACTAGCAGTATTAGCACTAGCATTGTCAAATGAAATTGACATTTTTTTTTGTATCTAAATTATATTCTTGCAAAATAGTATGAATTTTATAAGAAATATTTGCGGCCGTGTGTGTTTGATCAAATTCTCTATATGCAAATAATGTTTTTTGCCATGAATTATCTATCCAAGGACAAGTAAATCCCAAAAAACAATGTTCTCTCCAATGATCACTCCATATATCCGCACAAATTGAAACTTTTTATTGTAAATAATTAAATATATCAATTAAAGATAACTTAAATTCACCTACAATTTTCTCAATATCATGAACTAATGTTCTACGCGAAACACCGGATGCTTGAGGGTTTAGTGACAGTTGAATATAATTTTTAAACAAATTATTTTCAGCAGTATTAAAAGGAAAAGACACGCCACAAACCATTTTTTATAAATATTTTCTCATTGTTGGATAGGAATATTTAAATAAAGAAGCCGTACCTTGTGATTCATTGGTGAATCCTCCACGAGGTATTTGCGTTTGACGTGGATCGTTTCCTACTTTGTCCGGATGGTGATGTTGCAAATGTTTCTTCAACGAGCCATAACCTCCTCCTTTCTGAAAAACATATTCTATCCCGCAATAGTTGCAAATTGCTTTACTATTTTGCAAATCTCTTTTGAAGTGAAAGACAAAGATATCCAATCTAAGTGCCTCATGACTTTGAGTTTGTCGCATACTTTGACTTTGACTCTCTTGAGTTGGAAGACGTTCTTCATCGGTTGATTCGGTTTGAGGATCATAGTGTTGTGCTTGTCCTTCTACACTTACATTGATAATCATAAAAATTATTAATCATAGATGACTGAGAGAGATATTTAAATATATATATATATATATATATATTTGAGTGAGACATATATATAATAATATTTAAGAGAGATATTTTATAAAATAAACACAAACCTAATTGAACTTGAAAATCTTCTTGCCACTCGACCAGAATTTCAATACCTTCATCATCAAGATGAGATATCTTGGAACCAAAAGTGATGGTGGTGGTAATGTGGCTCCGGCACTTGTACTCGTTGGCATATGTCATTTTTCTTTTGCTTGTCGAGATGAAGAAGATGGCCCTCTACCTCCTCATCCTCTTTAGCTTGAACTCGACATTTTGAGAGAGTTTGAGAGTGATTAATTGACAGAGATAACAAGATAACTGAGAGAGATTGAAAGATATGAAAAGATAATTGAGAGATATTGAGAGAGATTGAGGGAGATTGAGAGATCATAAGAAAATTGAGAATGATTGAGGGAGATCGAGAGAGATCATAAGATAATTGAGAGAAATTAGATTTTGTGAAAGAAAATGGGTTGGGAGGGGGTATTTATAGGAAAAAAAAGAAGAGTATCCGTTGGAACCAGCGGTTCCTGGTTCCAGTTCGAACCGCCGGTTCCCAACGACTATGTAATCTCAGCCGTTAGAGATCAATGACTAGTTAATCTCAGTTGTCAGAGATCAACGACTAGTTAATCTCAGCCGTTGATCTTCAATGACTATATTTAAAAAAATAGGGAGAACCGGTGGTTCCAAATGGTTCCTGGAACCAGCAAGGCAGGAACCAAAACTGTGTATATTTTAGTTTTAGTTTTGGTTCGGAACCGGAACTCGATCAATGGTTGAACCAAATTGTTGACCGGTGGTTTTGGTTTTGAATTGGAACCGTGCCCCCCTCTACTCAAACCATGTCATTGAACGACTTCTGTTATTCCATCAGAATCAACAAATATTATATTTTGTTGTTCTGGAAGATGGAAGCTAAGACATTCAACTGGAGGATCTCTATAATGGATATCAAAACCAAATAGTCTCCACATTGATTCACTGGGTGAAATATGTCTGCAATCGTAGTACATTTTGAACTCATCAACAATTGTTTTCCGATTCTTTGTCATTTCCACTTTTCAGAAAAGATGTTGTGACACGATCTTGTCCCTTTGTGATATATTTGAATAAATATTTAATCGATCAGCACTAGTTACACCATTCCATGTTCATGTGTGCTCTATATTTCAGCAATAGATATCGATTGTGTAGGACCACAAATCTGCTATCAAGATGAACACCATTCTTCAAAATTGTTCTTCCATTATCTATTATTTTATAAACAGGGAATCCTTCATCATTGATAGTGGTAGAATCAACAAATTCCTTTGGAAAATATTTCCGCATCCTTTGTCTAACATGCAAGGTGCCTTTTTGTTTGCATTACCTCATGGACCGCGAAGCATGAAGTTTCGTACTGCCTCATAGTATTCAGGGTCGATAGTAACATCTGGAATCTCAGCTGAAATTATGCGATCAATATCAATTCCAGTTGGGATACTTATCTTCTGCGGCTAGAAATAACAATATGTGTGCGTGTGGTAACCCACGCTTCTGAAATTCCACCATACATACAACTACATGAATTAAAATAGATTGAAATCAATATTTAAATAAAATTGATAAAATATAGTAAATTACTTGCTTTAACATGACCAAAAACTCTATTTCGTCGAAGATCTTTATCAATCCATCCAATTTTAACTTGACAATATGACAAACAATATCAGGACGATCTTTAGATTTTAACTTTTTTGGGAGAATGTATCTAGTGATCTCAGGCCATTTTGGATTACATGTTAATGTAATAAATAAATCTGGATAACCTGCCCATCCACATATTATCATTGCATCCTAATAGTTCTGAATCATATATTGTGGACTACCAGTGAAAGATTGAGGCAAAAAAAACTTGTCTCCCTTGATTAGACAAATAATTTTCATCTCGTATTAATGCATTTGCAAGACCCTTATACATTTCACATCACAATTATTTTTGATGTGTTCTGATAAACAATAATCTCCTTGACTCCACAATAATGTATGCATCAACAAATAACTGTTGAGTAAGTCTTCTACAACATAGAATGGGAGAAATGTCTTCATTTCTATCATGAAATCGATAAGAGAACTCTCTTACACTAACTCTTTTCTTTTTCTTTTTTTATTTTCAACAGAAGACCTTGGATCTGTCAGAGGAATATTGTTTGTGTACCCATCCTCCTATATGGAAAATAAGGGGATATTGTATGCCAAGATATGAAGCATGCAACTCATTTATACGTTGCAACTGTTCTGCTTGTATTTCAACTATATTATCTCCATCACCTAAAGCTTCATCAAAGTCACCTGCAATTAAGGCACTCTTTTTTTTTTTTCAACAGAAGACCTTGGATCTATCAGAGAAATTTTGTGTGTGTGGGTCCATCCTCCCATATGGAAAATAAGGGGATATTGTATGCCAAGATATGAATCATGCAACTCATTTATACGTTGCAACTGTTCTAATTGTATTTCAACTATAATATCTCTATCACCTAAAGCTTCATCAAAGTCACCTGCAATTAAGACTGCTGGCAAATTGTACATTCTTGAATCTCTTCCCCTTCTCCCAATGAGCTTAAGTTTTATATCTATACCACCACTCTCTTGTATTTTATCTCTAGCCATTCGATAGGACTGTACTAAAATGTTATTTTCATTAAGTATCGACTTAAATTAAGAAACAATGTCTGTATGAAGGCTATTAACATTATTTTCTGAACTGTGAAATATGAAATGTGAAAGAAATAAATAAGTATTAATTAAAAAATATAGTTCATAAATTTTTCTATGAAAGAGTTAAAAGGACATGCCTCACATAATTGATTCTGTTTGAAACCTCATTTTCAGTGTCATAGATGTACAATTGAGCAAATTTGGGAGTGTCACCTTCAGTTGGCAATAAACTTCCAATCAAGTGGTAGTTTTGTCCATATAGTTTGAAAATCGACCTGTATTTGGAGTTTTATCAACCTTTCCACCCATAGAAGTAAATGCTAACATACTCTTGTATGATCGTATATTTTTAATGAAATGTTTGCTCTTTTTTGTTTCTCCATTTAATAGGTCCTTCAAAAGTCTAGTGGATTCACCATTTGAGGAAGACGAAATTTTCCTTTCATGCAACATATTGAATATTTTGGCTTTTTAGCGTTATAATCTGAGCAATCTCTGAGCATACCAGAAGAAAGCACTACAAAACTTGCATGGAGTCCGACATCCCATTACTTTATAATAATAAAGTAATATTAAATTAAATATTTAATTTAAATGTTCCAGTATATAAAATTTATAAATAATGTGTTTGAACCTGTACAAATATTATTACATAACTCTTCCATATCATCATCATATTTTGTATTATTCATAGATGCTTCTCGAACAGTACTGAAATGCATTGAAAGAAAATATCATGCAATAATAAATACATTATTCAGAAGATAAAAAATTAATTATAATACCTTGAAAATTGATTTGTAGACATCTTACTTGTTCCACAGACTATAAAGTAATTTAATTGGTAAAAGTATAATAAAAAAACATAATGCAATATGATAAATAAAAAAGTATTATTATGAAAAAGAACAGACTGTAAAGTAATTTAATTGTTAAAAGTATAATAAAAAACATAATGCAATATGTTAAATAAAAAAGTATTATTATGAAAAATCAAACCATTTGTAATGTCTGTCAAAGGAGGAAGTGAAGGTGGAAATCTAGAAACATTCTTAGTAGACATGTCACTTGTTCCGGAGACCTTAAAAGGATTCAATGTTAAAAGTTAAATAAGGAATGTAATATTTAGTTTTATAATATTATTAATATTTTATAGAAATTAAATAGAATGTCATTAAATTTTTTGTCATTAAAATGTTTAAGAATCTTAAAATATTTTTAATAATTTTAGAATAACTAAAATATATTTAAACAAATTTTTTATATTTTTGATAATTTGAAATTTTAACTTAATTCTTTAAAATACTTTTAAAAGAGTATGAAGTTGTATGCTATCTTATTAATATTTAAATACGATTTTTATAATAATTTTGACATTTGTATTAGTACAATATCATTAAACATGTAAACATATACACAATATGGCGCATATATATATAATACATGGTTTATAAGCTAAATACGCATTTTTGTTTATGGTAGAATAGGAAAAATATTATTTACATGCAATACTGAAAATAAATTTCATATTTGAGACTGTAATAACAATTAAGTATATAAAGAAATAATTTAAAACAAAATATAACATACCTATGTTCGAATTAATCAATGTAGAAGGAGAAGATATAAAAAATGTGGAGCTAGAGGTGTTACTACTATGTGGTCGTGAAATTTTGTTTATTGAATTTTCCACCTCAACTTAAAGAATTAGAAAAAATCAAAAATCACAGTAATAATATAAATTAGAGATTACATAATTATTAATATTAATTATATTTTGAAATAATTAAAAAAATTACAACCTTACTAATTGGCAAACCTTTACATTTTCTACTCATCTTGTTTTTGCGTACTCCTTGCTTTTTTACTTGTATTTTCCTCCATGATATCATTGTGCTCTTTAATTATAATTATACATCCGAAGTAAAAGATTAGTGTACCAAAATTAAAAAAAAAATTAAAACACTTAAAGTAAATTTAGCATATTGTGTATTAGAGACAATAATAATTCAACAATATTTAATCTAAATTATATAATAAAAATAAAAGCATAAAATGAAAGTATGCATATATATTTTATAGGACAATAAAATAAAGTAAATAAAAAACACAATAAAATTATCCAATTATTTATGTTTTTTAGAAGCTCAAATTAAAATAAATAATTTAAAAAAATACCTAACTTTTAAGCCCATTAAATAATAAGTGTGATTCTTAAATTTAGTAACAGTCCATTCCTCCCATTAGCTGACATTACTTTGAAGCCCATTTAAGATTAGCGAGGCCCAACCTCATGACAATAAAGAAAAATAAAAAAAGCCCAGCCCAACCTTCCCATCAGCCCATACATTTACCCAACCCCTAAGGCACGACTGTTTTAAGGAAATAAGCTGACCTTCTATAATCTTCTTATTCTCCAATATTCAGCTATGTCCACTATCTCTCCTCCTAAACCCCCCATTCATTCTGTCTGTGTTGTTCAACAGATACCACACACGCACTTCTTTTATGAATCTGGTAGGTCTTCATTATTGAGGTCAGATCGTTGTTTATTCTCTGAACTATTGTAAGTAGATGAGTTGTATTGTTGTATATTTAAAGGAAAATAAAAACCTTATTTCCACCGTCAAATAATCGCTGAGAAACAGGCTCAACATTTCCTAAAATCTGCGACTATTTGGACCTTTTTTTTCTTTGGCACGAATACTGACGATTTTTTTTTTTTCGGTTTTAATTTTTTTTTAAATGTTACAATAAAAAGGAATGAAATTTCTTTCTATCGTAAAATAATCGGAAAGAAAGGGTTTTTTAAGTTCCTAGATTTTATAGAACTTTAAGATCTTCGTTGTTAATCTTGATTTGCTACTGTCGAAACACCTGATTTAGGAAATTTTTTTGGCTGTATAGCAGATTAATGGATAATACATGAAGGTAAGAACTACATTTCCTTATTGTTTCTATACCTCTTAATTGTAAACTTTTCAAATATATGTAAGAAAATCTGTATTTACTGACCTATTAACACATTGCTGTACTGTATGCAGAATTTAAAAGTATTCAAAAGCTTTGTCTTTACTAACCTTAATACAGAGCTTCTTGCATTTAATCTTATCTTCTTCCAATTTGTTTTCTTTCTTGCACAAATCTTCAAGCACTTTAATTTTACTATTAAGTAGAGAAATCTACATAATACAAATATCCAGGTAAAACAGTCGTAGTTACATAATTGAAGTAAGAATAACTACTTATAATCGTGTTTGAAGTTTAGATTTCGGAAGAAACAGTTATGGATAAGTATTAACATTTTCTACAATTAAATAAATAAGCCTACTGTGTTTCATTAATTAATTTAATTAATTATATAATTTATACAAATGATGTATGAATAATGAAATAATCAGTTATATGGATTGAGAATAAATTGTTTGGTTAATTTGCTGAATTTGCTACTGCCTAAACTAAAGTGAATATATGCTATTTTATTTCATCCTTAAGGAAAATACAAATGAAGAGTTTTTTTATTATTTGTATATATTTTTGATTATCTCATATTGTTTTGTTTCATGGCGAGTGGAGATGAAGTTGGTCAAGTTAAAGGAATACAAATTTAATGATGGAATGTCTACACATAAATAAAATAAGTACATTTCTTCTTTAAATTTTATTTAAGTGATTCTCTCTCTCTCTCTCTCTCTCTCTCTCTCTCTATGTACCTCTCTCTCTTTGTATGTACCAATCTATGTCTCTCTATCTAATTTCAATACTGTTGCATTTCGTCTTGCTCCTTCTCTTTTATTTAAATTCTCCCTTCTTTGGATTACTCATTTTATTTAATCTTCTACTTTCAATCTTGGATGCAGTTTTAGTTCAATATTTGTTGGAATTGAATAATCAAGATAGAGATGATTAATACAGAGAATATATTTGCTGGGTTTGTGTTTATGGTTCCTTCTCCAATTGCATATATTTGGCCTAGAACATTACTTTAACTTCAATTTTTAAAGTTTAGAATAAATAAACAACACTATCATATGCACATTAATTTGTTGAAGGTAAACGGATACAAATGAATCTTATATTTTACTACTACTAGTCATTAAATAAAAATATGCCATTGTGTTTACTTAATTTTACAAATGTAGTTAGGAATACTTAATTTTATTTTCTACTGTTTTGTTTCATGACGAGTGGACATAAAGTGACTGAAAAGGAATATAAATAAAAATGGCAGGATGGATGTGCATATATCAGATAAGTACACTTCTTTTTATTTTATTTTATTTGAATGATTCTCTCTCTCTCTCTCTCTCTCTCTCTCTCTCTCTCTCTCTCTCTATGTATGTATATGTCTATGTCTTTTTATCTATCGCTGCTATGTTTGGATTTTCGATGGTTTTGCTGCCATAGATTAAAATCATTTCAACTGTCGATTAATTCGATGCTGTAAATTCATGTTTTATATGAAATATGACATTTCTTTTTTGTGTACTCACAAACATGAAAGCCAATATTTTTACTTGAGCTACATTATTAGTTGTTGCAATATCTTTTGTCTTTGATGCAACAGTGGCTAACATGATATGATTGATTGTGGTGGTATATGTTTCCATACTTTGTTAATTGAAGAAAGTGTTGAATGTTATGAGTATGAAGTACAATATTAAATGTTGCAATTTTTTTCTTAACACTCTGCAAAATTTGTTTACATTTTAAATTGTGTGTGAATAGGTGCCTGTATTTTAATTTGAGGTTTATTGCAATAAAAATTCTCTTTCTGATTCTTATGAATTTTGGGCTTTCTTCTTCATCTTCACCGTCTTTTGCTTTTCCACTGTACAATTTTTCGTGTAGATTTATGCTCCTGGGTTTTGTTTCTGGTTTTTCTTCTTTCCAACCTTTAGTGGGTCTCTGTTTCTGTAGGGGTATTTGAGGGCTGGGATTTCTGTTTTATATCGGATATTGGTCTTAATTTTATTCTGAAATTTAATATGTTTTATTGGATTTTAATTTTCCCCTTTTCATTCTTGAATTTCTCAATTTCTGGATGCTTAAGCACACAGGGTTTTCTCAATTCGTCGAATATGTTCTGGGGTGACTTTTTTTTTTTTTATTTAATTGCATGGCGTTTTTACAGATGAAATATTCCAGCCATTTGGATTTTGTACAAAGATTTGGCTTTTCGCAATTCTTCATTGATAGCTGAAGGGTCTGTTGCGTGTACAGTCTAGTATTTGAGAATTGAAGCAGCGAAGCCTACTTCTATCTGGTGTAATACTGTTTTGACAATGCTAAGATTCTCGTGTTCCAACATGATATCCTGTCTGAAAATTTTGCATCTTTTAAGCATTTCGATGTGTATTGAGCTTTTACTTGGCAACGGTTGCTTGTGATTAGTTATCCGGGCTTTGGAATCCTATTGTTTCAATGTTCATAAATAAGGTGTTTGGATAAATTGTAAATTTAACATTTAAATTCAAATATATATAAAGTTTACAATAAATGTAGAAAAATATTATAAACCGAACAATTCATACAAAGCAAAGATAAACTAAAATTAACACTGTTAGAAAGAAAATGCTAACATGATAAATAATAAAGTTTTGTTCCAACATCGACAGAATAAATAAAGCTTTTACACAAAATACGAAACTACATACTGTAACATAATATTTATCACTACTTCTTAATTAACTTCTTTTTACTTCCAACAATTGTGGTTTCAAAATCATCAATCAGTGCCTTTTTTTTTTATAACTTCTTCAACTACGCCATTTTTTCACCCTTATCACATGTAATCATTGTACATTCCTCAACACATTCATGATCTTCTATCTCCGAAATCTGATCACAACCCTACAATGTGGAATCATAAAACCTATAAATAAACTATGAAAAATACACTAAATTAAAACATGTAATAATACAACATATATGTATATACCTTTTTTTGTACATAGTTTTTCTGATAAATAGATAATATATTACTATTTACAGTTATCTTCAAAATACTGTACACATCAGTAAAACACATTTGTGCATCTGTCTTAACTTGTATCTTGAATAAACCCACCCTATCATCAAGGACATCTTCAATTTCCTTGGGAATGGAATCACCTGAATCATTCTTTTATAAGAAAAAAATGTTAATATTTATAAAAATAAGCATAATAATAATTTAGTAACTTAAGCATAATTTAAGAATTGTTAGAAATTGCATATTGAAGTAAGAAATTTACATTCATCATTTTCATCTAATTGGCTAACTTTCCAATTAAATCAGTGCATTCTTTATCTCACATAAAAAAACGTGCATTCCCAGTGTCATCAATCACTCTCACTTCCATTTTGTACCTAAATCACAACTTTGTCAATTATAAACACCAACAAAATAGTAATATATATAAGGTAAATCAATTATTTATACCTATAATGTCCACCCTTTTCTTTAATGCCACATTTAGAATAATGAAAGTAGTCTGCCTCAGAAATCAACTTCTTAGAACATCTTTTGCAGATTAGATAACACCATTTGCCTATTGTCGAACCGTCTATAATTGTAGATGCTACCCAAAAAAATCCATCCTAAAAAGAAACAAAATTAAATATCTGAAACAAAAAATCTAAATCTATAACAAAATAATTAAATACATGAAAACTAAAACAGGAACAACCTCATTAAAATTATAATTTTTGCCAGATTCTTAACCACAACCTGTTTACTTTTAAAATCTTCTGATATTGACCATATTGCTTTAGGTTCCATTGTTGTAATTGTACTATGAACCCCACCATCATCCAACCTTTATAATAGAGATAACCCACTTTTTATATAAAAAAAAGATATTAATATGATATAGTAGAGTAAATTTAAGTTACTTAAACTACTTTTTGTGAAAATCCTCAAATTCAGCAGCAACTCCATTGACTACAGCTTTTGTGATATTGTACGTGTTTGATTGCTTCACATCATCTGTAAAATAAATACATTAGTGTTAAATAATATAATAAATTAATAAATATAATAGTGAAAAAATGTTATCAACTTCCAAAGAGTTTTGCTCTAGCAAACTGAATAATAACGCCAACATGGCTATTGGATTCTTCTTGATGGAATGGCAACAAACTATCAATATAATCCTCCTAGAGAGTATATATAATTTTATTTTTCCTAAATATTAAATAAAATGAAAGAATGAAGTATAATAATGAACATTTATGTATAACATAGTTTGAAAATTTATTAAGTATATGTATGTGAGAAATAATATTTGTGGTTTCTCTATGAAAGTATACTGTAAATCTTCAAGTTGAAAATTCATCCTTCTACTACTTGTCTACTGAACTTGACCTTGGCTATATGAAACCACCCTTCCCCTTACATATGCCAAAATGGACTTTTAAATGTTAAAGACAACTAATATAATAAAGACATAACTATAATTTCAATATAAAAAACTTACCAAATAATCGAAATCCTGGATATTTCAACATATTCAAAGTAAATCTATTTACTATAAACTATTTAAGGACATTCTTACCAATAACTGAAATTCTGGAATTTCTTTATCATATGCGAAGTCCTTGATTTTTTTAGGTCATACATGCATGTTGGAAAGGCAGAATCAAATATCTTGAACTTCATATTTTTCTCAGCAACAATGAAATTTTTAATTACATATAGATGACCCTCAACTGGCTTCACTATTAATTGTTTCAATGCAGGACCCTTCACAGTAGCATGAATTCTGTTACCCTGTTAACAAAAAAATGACATATCCGTGAAAATTACGAATTGACTTCCTACATTATGAAATGCGCTTACTTCTTTGTCATGAAAAGAAAATTCAACACTTGATATCTCATTTTTTCGTCCAAATACAGGTACTTCGTAGAAGCTCACCAAACAAAGACACATTGCCCAAAATGTCTTAGTAGGATTGACATCTCGAACCAGGGAGAAAAATGGAACCATGAAATTAATAGTAATACTGATGCAGTGGAAGAAATTGAATATGGAAAGGTGATTTTTGGGAATGCAATTGCTGAGTATTTATAATTGTTTTTTCTTAAACTGTATTGCATAATCGAAACTGGAATTTATTAAGATGAAATCACTGAAATGAGGTAAGAGAAGAGATATATTTATTTATTTGTTTATTTGTGTCTCAATTGGAGTTGATAAAATAATATTTTGTTGAGCTTTTAGGTGAAAGTGAGTAGTTATGATGTACGAAAAATCTGTATATTGAGTGGGAATGAGCAGTTACTTCAACAGGGGAAACAATTTTAATTCTGAGTCCTCGGAGCAGTTTAATTTTAACACTGAATTTTGGAGTTTAATATGTAAATTATCAATTTTTAGTTTTTATAAATGTATTTAATTTGTATTAATTGATAGTTTTAGAAATTTATGGAACACACGTCTCCTATAACTTACACATTTGTAGTAATTATATGCAGGTAAGAGGAGATATATATTTATTATATTTATTTATTTGCTTATTTATGTCTCATTTGGAGTTTGATAAAATAATATTTTGTTGAGCTTTTAGATAAAAGTGAATAGTTATGATGTACGAAAAATCTGTATATTGAGTGGGAATGAGCAGTTACTTCAACAGGGGAAACAATTTTAATTCTGAGTCCTCGGAGCAGTTTAATTTTAACACTGAATTTTGGAGTTTAATATGTAAATTATCAATTTTTAGTTTTTATAAATGTATTTAATTTGTATTAATTGATAGTTTTAGAAATTTATGGAACACACGTCTCCTATAAATTACACATTTGTAGTAATTATATGCAGGTAAGAGGAGATATATATTTATTATATTTATTTATTTGCTTATTTATGTCTCATTTGGAGTTTGATAAAATAATATTTTGTTGAGCTTTTAGATAAAAGTGAGTAGTTATGATGTACGAAAAATCTGTATATTGAGTGGGAATGAGCAGTTACTTCAACAGGGGAAACAATTTTAATTCTGAGTCCTCGGAGCAGTTTAATTTTAACACTGAATTTTGGAGTTTAATATGTAAATTATCAATTTTTAGTTTTTATAAATATATTTAATTTGTATTAATTGTTAGTTTTTTAGAAATTTATGGAACACATGTCTCCTATAAATTACACATTTGTACTAATTATCGGCAGGGTAGAAGAGACACGATGCAATTTCATATATTGTGTTGTTGAGATGTGGTGGGACAGTCATTCAGCAAAAATAAAAATGAGTATTAATTATTTTTTATATTAATATTTCAATACTGTACATTAAATTAATTGTGTGATTGACACATGGCAAAGTTAACCATTTAAAAATTATTATTAATTAAGAATTTTAATTAATATTTTAGTTTTTTAAATTCAATTAATTGTCTGACTGACATAGTAGAATTAAGAATTTTAATTAATATTTTAGTTTTTTAAATTCAATTAATTGTCTGACTGACATAGTAGAATTAAGAATTTTAATTAATATTTTAGTTTTTTAAATTCAATTAATTGTCTGACTGACATGGATATAGATGTATTAGCGGGGAGTGTGTATGTTATCCTGCCAAAGAGCTTGCAGGAAAATTGCACAACAGATTCTCCGACAACTGGTTCTCCCTCAACATCTTTGTTTTCTCTGAGCCGACGACTTCTCCCCCTCATTGTCCTGTTTATTTTGTCCACAAAATATTTTAATAGCAAGTAAATAAATGTAGACGTTATGAAGTGGATTAAAGTGAGATTATTACCTTATTTAATGTCCACTTGGAAGGAATTGCATTGTTCTCTTTGTTTCATTATGCTCGAGTACAAGATAACTGGTTGATGATGTAATATTGAACTATTGCTTTTGTGTTTCAAAATGAAAAATGTGATTCTAGAAGCCCAACAAGAAATAATTGCTCGTATAAGTTGCCTCAAAGACACCCACTCCCCAAGTACGAAAATTCAATTCTAACATGTCTGCCGCTTCCGGTTTTACCTGAAAACATGAGAGCTCTGCAACTTGGTTTCCTACTATCATAAGAAAACATTAAGTATTAGCTAGAAATCTTTAATGGTCATCTACAGACATGCAAACAAGTCTCTTAAATGGATGTGACCTACTTGATTGTTTTGCCAATACAATCCCAAAGCTTGTAATTTGTGACATCCTCCAGCTACTTCATAATATCACAATTCAATCAAATTATCGCAATCAAAGTACGGCCGAGAGGGGGAAAAACATAAAAAACGAAGAACCTTGCTTACATCTTTAGCTTTGAGTTGTCTCATTGTGAGTAAGAAACTTCTTGTAGGCTGTTGTCAAATTTTCAATTGGCTGAGCTCTCCTGGAAACATAGAAATAAAAGATCATGTTATCTATTGATTTATTGACCAAAAGAATCTCTAAGAGAGTAAAGAGCAGGTAGAAGAAATTAGAGTTGTTTGCGTTATTGATATATGGAAGGGTACATAGTCCCTACTCCCTAGGATAGAATCCGGACAAACTATGCTGCCCTGCCCAAGGTCGATACAAAGAATTTCTGATTTTTTCCCCCAAACTAGTCCTAACCACTCATATTTATTTGGTAATTTTTTTTCTTCTAATTTCTTGCTCCTAACTTAAAAACAACTAATATGGTAATAAGTAAGCCAAGTTTTCATTCACTTGATTTGTTTCCTCTCTCCCCCTATGAGTGTAAACACAATTTGGAAGGGTGTGATTAATTGTATTAAAACTTCATTAACTTTGTCCTTAATGTTGAATCCAGAAAATTGACCACAAAAGTTAGAGTCATCCATCCAATTGGCTTCATCAACTGATCATCCACGCCACCTAACCAAAACTGGGTTGGATGGCATCCAAAGTTAGCCTTGTTGAAATAAGCCACAGGTTTTCTGGACGGCAATAGCACTTGTCACACCTGATACTAGACCATCAGTGCGTGACTAAAACTGTACTTAACCAAAAACTCATTTTTATATAATATAATATTAGCGGAAGAGAGCTTGAACATCCAAGATTGTGTTCTCAAATTTTATCAGAATCATCCTTCTATTTTTAAAGTCAGCAACAGTTCTAGAAATGATAGGGACTAAACACAAGTTTGTTCTATAGCAAAGTAAAGATGAGAAAAAGTACTTTATCAGTTTATCAATCATAAATTTCAATTAATCTCAAAATCAGCTGATTACTCAAGGTTCTACATACATCATCCTAATAAGATTGGTTACCAAAATTTCTCCATAGCTTTATCTTAGAAATAGATTCTCTCATTTGAGTAGAAAGTTTTGTTTTCTATCACAATACACCGAAGATTTCAATTCATTAAACTATAGGAGCACAAAATTACAGGTCACAACAAAGAATACTACAACGTGGACATATATACATGTCTTACATCAAACTCCCTCTGTATAAACCAATATTTGCTCAAGAAGGAATTACGGATTCAGGATAGAAGAGTGTGCTTATGAACTCTCTCTCTCTCTCTCTCTCTCTCTCTCTCTCTCTCTCTCTCTCTCTCATTATAGATTCAAGATAGTATAGATAACTATGTACCTCTCTCTTTCTCTTTCTCTTTCTCTCTCACACACACTCACACACTCACATAGATGCCTAATCTAAAAAACCAAGTGAAGCCATAGTCGTAAAAGAAATAGAGATATTAGATCTAAAAAAAATGGGGAAGGCCAAGAAGCACTTCTTCTAAAGAAAGTCTCAAACATTTATAACTGTTGAAGTTCGAATTTTCTAATTACTATTTTGCCGGTTTCTTTCGTTTGGAATGTGCAGGTGGAGCCTTGAAGATTAGAGTCAAATTCCCACAAACAAGGAATGCAGTTGGAGACCATGTCAAAATCTATCCTTGTGGGAAGGTGGTTAGATTGGAACATGGATTGATGGTGACACCACTTACAAGAACGTGCGTGAGTGACGAATGGAAGAAAAACTGCTAGCTAGAACCCATCTACAAATATAAAGAAGAATGGAAGCTCTGACTCTGATCACCTCATTGATGACTTTCCGGATGATGAAAGTGATGTTAATTTCATTCCCAAAACTACCAGCATTGAGGAATCTGATGATGAAACACCACTTCCCTAACCACACTCTGTCCCATCCTGTGTCTCGCATCGGAAAAAGGAGGCGGTATGGACGACAACTCCTCCCCGTTCCTCCTCTCTGGTTGCGGAATCAGTCCCCACTCCAACACCAGCATCAGATTCTCTAGTACGATCTTCACCCTCCGCTACTCAGGTATCACCGAACACTTCTCCTACTTCGCATGAGTCTAGTCTTGATCCTACGCATTGGGAATTTTTAAGAGTCGACACTGTCTAGTTGAGAGAAAGATTGACCTTACAAATTTTCAAAAATATAATCTGGTTGTGTTCCTCCGGAGTCGTAACATTCTTATTGCTATGTCGTATGCTGATGTTTCATAGAAGAGGTTGTCCAAGAATGTTACCGTTGCATGAATTCGAACTTTAGTGATAAATCCTCTTCGAAATTTGGAAAGGTGTTTGTCCAGGGATGACCGTATTTTATAACCCCTGACCTTATTAATATTGAACTTGGGCTTGCCAACGTCCCACATCCAAGTTGGTCCGGGGACCTTGATGAAGTAGCCGGGCTTATCACCAAAAATCTGGTCATGAAATGGAAGATTCTGTTTTCAGCTTCCCGACTATCCTCTCTTTTTTCTGCCCTCCATAAGTTGATGGTATACAATTGGTATTCCTCAGAGAAACACCACCATTGTTACCATGGAGCAAGGTATTTTACTGTATCACCTTGGTCTTGGTCATTCCATCAATTTGGGGACCCTCATTTTTTAGCAAATTGCCGAAATTGGTCGCAAGAAAGCGGAATTTCTGCCATTTCCCTCTCTGAATATTCCATGTTGTGCCGTCAAGGTTTCCTGTCCAACCCAGCTGATGTTTTTACTAAGCCCCCTAGACTCGTAGAAGTGCATCTTGGTTTTTTACAAGGCGATCGCAGATGTGATCTTCCTTGGATATGTGACAGTCCATCTGCCTCCTCCGGTCCGGCCCCTTCAGCCATTCGTCATATTTATGTTCCTCATGCAATGCTAGTCCAACAGGTTCGTGCTCTGGATGATCAGATTCAACGCCTCATTGCTATTCGAGATGCCCTTTCTTCCTAATTAGGGAGAGATAGTAGAGATGGAGATGGTGGAGATGATGGTGAAGATGGTGGAGATGATGCTGAAGCTGACGATGCTACCGAGG
This sequence comes from Caryopteris x clandonensis, assembly GCA_028749325.2. Taxonomy (NCBI): domain Eukaryota; kingdom Viridiplantae; phylum Streptophyta; class Magnoliopsida; order Lamiales; family Lamiaceae; genus Caryopteris; species Caryopteris x clandonensis. The sequence goes on from JAPYKT020000013.1 coordinate 6,743,760, forward strand.
AACATGAGTAGGTGCCTCTGTGGCTGCTGTGCTACTGCTGTTGTTGCTATTGCTGCTGTGCTGTGCTGCTGCTATTGTACTGATGAATCTGTTTTGCTGGTCTTCTGGTTTGGTCTGCTAGTTTGGTGATGTTCTGATGCTGTGACTAATTTTATATTTTGTCGTTTAACAAACAATTCTGGACTTGTATAAGACATATTTGCACTTAATTTTCTGATAGCTGATGATTGCTATACCCTGCTATGATGATGATGCCCTTTTGAATGAACTATGTTTGTCTTGTATTACTATAATGATTATATGATTTTTTAGTGAACTATGTTGTTGAATGCATTCTATTAAGGGGGAGCTTGCAGGAAGGGGGAGTCTTGAAGAAAGGGGGAGCCGTGCATGACTCACCATGGAAGATATGATGGTTACATTGTGAAATTTGACTTGCTCTATATAATGCCGTGGATTCTATTTTTTTTTTCTTTCAGGAATTGGAAATTGGGAAGAAAGGCAAAAAGGTGGAGATTGTTGAAGTTCGAATTTTCAAATTACTATTTTGCCGGTTTCTTCCGTTTGGAATGTGTAGGTGGAGCCTAGAATATTAAAGACCATTACAAGAACGTGCGTGAGTGAGGAATGGAAGAAAAATTTCCAGAATCCATCTACAAATATGAAAAAGAATGGAAGAAGGAAGTACTGAACAAGAATATATATTCTCTATACCAAAAACTTGTGTTACTGAGTGAATATTGTTTTCTATGAGTTTAGTTTCTTAGTTATTTTAATCGGCTTGAAATCATCTTGAATTTCAAGTACATTAAGTACGTTAAGAATCGTAGAAGTTTCATTCACTTCTTTTGTAATTCACCATAAATCAATGAATTCTTTTTACCCTACGACTTCACAAGTCATTGTTGACTTGTAAAAATTTCTATTGGTGTCACTTTTATTATTCTGCTGCTGTTTCCATCGGTACCACTCTTTCAATAACAAAATAGAGAATTTACAGAATGGCTTGCGTTGATAACCCACGTTTGAAGATCTCATTTGTAGTTTTATTGTTATTCTTCTGTTCCCCGTGCAGTGCTCAGAAATGTGGAAAGGCGCAGAAAACTATATGACTTTAGCATCAAAACAATTTCAGCATGTTTTACCATTTTAGATTAAAAAACAATAAAAAATGTCAAGTATCCAACACAATGATTATGCACAAAATAGGAACATTAAAGAATACACTTACATATACTAACCAAATTTTCAAGTATCGAAGGTCATCCTTGTACTAGTCATCATGCTAGAAGGTGGACACAGATTGTTCATATATCACAACTAATCCTGAGGAGTCACCACCAGGCGGGAAAGATTCATGAACCCATTTGGGTTAACTCAATTAGTGCCTTCTCATTTGAACAATAAATGATACAAAGCTCACCTAAAGGCTAAAGTAATATGACAGAAGCACGTAACTGCATAAAAGATGGCCAGTTGCACAAGAGATCACAAATCCAAATAAACTGCAGCCAATTCCCATACCATTTTGGTTTTTGACATCAAATCATCCAAATTCTACCAATACCTAACAATTATGGGCCCTACTCCATATTCCTCCAGATGGAAAAAAATGTGAGTTTGTGAAAAATGGGTTTCACAACAAGTTCAGTATTTGTTGAATGCTAAGTAAAAGAATATTTCTCAGCAACGTCTGACAAAATTAATTAGAAAAGTCCATGGATCCCATTCAATCAATTTAGCTACTTAAAATTCTTAAATGGCTCGTTTATGAGTAGTTATTTGTATACAAGTGGTCAGTCTGTCTTGATAAGTCCAAGTAATTTGAGTTGTATATGCTATAGCGTTTACAGGAGCACATTTTTGACTTAATAAGAGTTAAATGACTACCTTCGAAAATCAGCTATATGAGTGTCTTATATTCCATAACGTACCTCGAAGCAACAAATGATCCAGGCAATAATTAATTTAGCACACTTAGATGTCCTAATTATTTTCATGAGAACCAAAACTCAATAACTACATCAAACGGGCAATCTCACAAAAGCTTTTAAGTCTTAGAATTGCGTCAATCATGACTAAAGTTACAACCAAAAACTTTTTATCAGATATTTTAAAAATAAATAAATAAATAAAACTCAGAGGGTATAACATTAACTTGTAATAAGCCAAACAAGTGCAGGAAAGAAAAATCATGATCTGTAAAAAATAATCAAGCTATCGTAATCACTGATTGCTCTTTATAGTCAGGGCTGAAGAGGGTCTTTGCCAGTATACTAATTATATCTATAATCACTACCAAAAAAAATCAAATAAAAGACGTAAAAATCCATCTATAATCACACGATCCACATTTTAAGATGAAGTGTTTCGTTACTCAAAATTTAGAATAATTATATTTCGTTTATAAATTGAGTGACCGATTTTTCATCTCTAATATGAAATCTGAGGCAATGTTACACACATAAATAAAGACAAATTATTTCACATCCAATATTCAGTTGCTAAATTGCCATCAATCGAACATTAATGATGTAAAACAATGTCACTTTTCTTATTGTTCTGTAATTATTTCATTTTTATATAGTGACAGATATTATCTGTCACTAATTTTCATCTTTAATATGAAAATATCTTATAGTGTTTATAAGTAAATTACTAAAGTTATAAAACCAAAATTGTTTTCTTGTAAAAGTTTAAATGTCTTTTTTTCTTTTCTTTTTTTTCTTTAACTAGAATATCTACCTTATTTTCAAAAAAAAAATTAATATGAATTTATCTCTTACAATTTTTTTTAGAAAAAATAGAATATAAATTTATGTCTTACAATTTTGTTTAGAAAAAAATATGAAATAGATAATTTAACTCAAGAAAATATATTTAATCTCTTACAAAATGAAAAATATAATTTAGGCCTTAAATAATATACTTATAACAAATGGAACTATCAATATTTGAGGGGGAATTTAGTAAAGCTGAAAGAATTAAAGTATTTTTAAGATTATATATATATATTCTGGAATATAAAATATTTAAAAGTTGAGGTGCCGGCTTCCAGTATCTAGCCCTCGGTCTGTCTCTGATAGTAATTACTTTTTGCAATTTATCCATAATAATCGTGTTATATACAATCACATAATCTGCCGACAAAGAATAAAATACATGTCAGTTATAGAAAATTAAAAAGAATTAATATATTTTTCTTAATTTTTGAAAACAGATTTTTTTATTTTTTATTTTTTTGGGAATCACCTCTTACAGATTGTACAACTGAGATGCATACTAAATCACAACCGTACTATTTCTGAAGTTGTAAGTAAAGGGAGAGTCTTTCATTTTCAGAAACAAATGCTGTCGGAAAAGAAAAGCAAAGATTTGGATATAAGTTTGTGCAGAGTAGGAGAAATATGCAGGGGCAGTGTACGTATAACACAAGAGTAGAAGAAAATACATTTATTGTGCTGACTTCAACCATAGAGCCTAATTTATTTTTTTCGAGGGTGAACATAAAACCTGTTAAAGAAATACCATTCAGTCAGCTATATATATCATATGAGATTGAAAAGAGAAAAATGATATATAGATCGAGGTTGCTTACACATCAGCAAACCTGGTGCCTCCTTCAGCTCTAGTTCTTAAACAAATTTCCTGATAATTCAATATAAAACGAGACTTACACAAAGAGATGAATACTTAATTTAATAAGTGAACAATTCATTTCTGTGCTGTCAGATTTGAGATATAAATCCAAACAAAACCAAAAACAGTAAGATGTTCCAACCCAAAACCCTTGTTCAGAATCAGCTAAACACACAAAAAAACTTGAAGAGAAGCACAATTCAAGACATGAAGATTTTTCTTCTATTTAAAACTGAATTTAGAAAAGCGATTAACAAAATTTAGAAAAGCAATTTGCATGTGGCTTTGTGTGTGATTTGTACACCCACAATTACAAAAAAAACATGCAAGAAATAGAAAAACAAAAACAAAAACCAAAACCAAAACCAAATTTAAAAAATCAAGATGTGAAACATAGACCATTAAACAAGATCACGAAAAAGAACACGAAGAATCGACTAAACCTCCATATATAATCACACTAAGAATCACCGATCGGCAAGGGCACCTTCTATGCAGAAGATCAATTGTAAAGGTTTGTGTGTGCTCTTTGGGGGCGACAGCTGAAAAATCGACTATGTATTTAATTTTTATTATATATGTATATGGACAATTGATTAGTTTTTTAAAAATTATTTATCTTGATTAATTTTGACTCAGTAAATAACTTAGGTCTCTTGTTTTTTTTTTTTTGGCTCACCATTCGATTTTTTCAAGAAATCTCCTATCTTGGGGATTTTTTATATTGTCCTTGGTGATCATGTCTTTTTATTTTATTTTTTTAATTTTTATAATACATACTTATTATTTGTGCATGTAATCAAGTAAATTATCTGAGTAGAGCTAGGACAAAAACGAATAATTAAAAGGTGAAAACTTCAAACTGATGAAAATAATAAAATTGAGAAGACAAGAATACTTTTGCAGACACATGAATTTCCCAGTCTTAGTGCACTCCATATTTAGCTCGGCAGTAAGTGCAGAGTAAGGACAAGGCAGTTTTCCCTCCCCCATCGACCTGACAAAAGCAAAATCTTCTAAGTGTAGATATATACAAGTGTGCATAAAATATGTAGTGTAATGCACATACATTGCACATCCATCAAAATCAAGCGTACCTCAATTTTGAGCAGGCTCTGATCCATCATTATCAGTCTTTGGTGCAGGATTGGTATTAGCAGTACTAGTATGAGCTCTGCGCTTTGCTATGTATTTATCATCCAGCGGCACTGGGGGTTGAAACGAGAACCCCGACATGTTGATACCTTCTTCTAGATACCTTGGATTATCATCCAGATACTTTGATAAGGTAAAGATATTGGCATTTATTCGAAATCTAAACATATCTAAATCTATCTGCATGATATGGTATAAGATATAAAAAGCAAGGGACGTCAACAAATCAAGAGATACTTAAAGATACATGCAAGGAATAAAGGATCCAATTATTAACAACCAAGAGATATTCAAGGAAGAAAGGTCATACGGCTGGAAAGAAAGAATCTGATCTGCAAAGAAGTGAACCACGCAGAGACCATTCAATATCACTGACCCACAACTGTCTGGACTCGGGATAGTTCAGCGAATTGCAAACGAGAGTTTGCATCAAAATCCATCTAGGGGACTAGATGGTCAAGTAAGGTATTAGAAGAAGTAGTTACAAGAGTAGACTAGTATTTAGGGAGAGTCTGATACATGTAAGTTCTATTTATAACATTTGTTGGAACAAACTGTTCTTCTAATAAAAGTACTTAAGAGGAAGAAGGCATTATTCCTCGTAAAAATCATAAAGGTTTCTTTTAGCTTCCGCAAATTCAATTACAGTTCGAACTACTGTTGAACTAATTCACACGCACACAAATTTTGATCTAACAATTGGCACCAGAGCAAGTTCCAGATTTTTTTAAATAGGTAGATCCAGGGACGGACACATGGGATCATATGAAGAAAAGTCACTACGACCACCATCGCTTGATGAACACAACTATCCATTCTGAAAATCTATGATGATCATCTATTTGAGATCCAAACGGTGTGGAGAAGTAATTCACACGAAGTGGACATGGCAAAAAATGCAGGATGGTAAAGACATAACAAAGATTGTTGACAAACCAAGAACTCTATAGACGGATGATGAAAAGTGTGCTGAAGATGCAAACTACATAGCATTTTATGCAATAATGGCCTCGGTTGATGCAATGAGGCACAAACTGATCATGCATTGTCAAACGGCTAAAGACGCATAGGATGCACTACAAAAACAATTTGAAGGGATTGAATCGGTGAGAAATCAAAACTGCAGAGATTGGCCATGCTATTCGACGGAATTCATATGACCGAAGAAGAGAACATTGAAATGTACTTTACTAGGTTCAGTGATATAGTGAATCAATGTTACACTCTTGGGGATGCAATTAAAGAGGATGTCCAAATCATGAAAATCATGAGAACCTTAACCCCTAGATTTAGAGAAAAGATTACAGTCCTAGAATCTTTCCACCAATGTCGTTGGATGACTTGATGGGAGAACTAAGGACCTTTGAGATAAATAATGGAATGGATGCACCAAAAAACAAAGGGAGAAGTCGGAGTCAACTATGGAATTGACCGGGAATGATGTAACAGAAATGGCTGACAAAATGGCACTACTAACAAAGAATTACAGCAAGTTTGTCAAAAAATATAACTAGAGGCAGCAGTTCACCAAAAGTTCGAACCTTGGTGAAAATATCAGAAAAGGAGGAACCAGAACACCGAACTTCAACAAGGTAATCGAAAATATTCTAACCAATGCAGGGAATGCAGAGGATATGAACACTATCAAGCTGAATGCCCCAATTTTCTAAGAAAGAGCAATACACTAAAAGCCATCTGGAGTGAATTTGAGTCAAAAGGAGAAGAAGAACCTGACGAAAAAGAAACAACATATCCCAGTAACTTTGCTACATATACACCATCGAAAGATCTGGTATGTCTCTGTTGTTTTGGGTATTGGCCCAAATGCATTTTTGGTTTGTGGGCCTGTTATCTGCTTCCCACTTATTCTGGGCCCAGGCCTTTTAAGGCCCAGGTCCACACCCCTTACCTTTTGTTCCCCGACCCCTCTGTAATTAGGGCATTGTGTTGCCCTTCCCCTGTGAGCGCCGCTCGTCGGTTCCCCTCCCCTCTCCCCTTCCGTCGTTCAACGTCTCTCACCTGTCCCAGGCAGCCATTTACTCCCGATGGTTAATGCCCGCGTGATTTTCTGTGTGAACCGCGTGGTTCTCCGGCTCGTTTTCTCGTTCCCTTTAAATCGACGATTCGTTCGTCGTTTGGGCTAGAATTCAAGAGTCGATTCACGCTGCATTTCGTCCGAATCCCCATTCTCCCTTCTATACTGTCTGATTCCCTTCCTGTGTGGTTTCTAGTGTATAGTGTGAGTGTTCGGTGGGTTTTGGGACGAGTGGGTGAGGAAAATCCGTCGGGATTAAGGTGCTACCGGGTTTAGGTGAAAGTCCGACCGTGTTCCGTCTTGTGTGACGGACCTAGGTCATCGATTGGCTTCTGTGTCCGAATCGGGGCGAACCAGGCATCCCTGAGCCCTCACCACGGTGCTGCCGATCCACAACAGTCTCACTTCTGTTGTACGAACTAAAGAGGAACTGGAGAATCAAGTAAAAGAATAAAAAAGTAAATGTGCTATAGCCATGGAGCATCAAGAACTAAGTCAGGTAAAACATGAACTGCAAATCACAAGGGAGATCAATGAAATGTTGAGTGACGATCTGACTACGGAATGTGAGAAATTTAGAAAAAAGGTCCAACTTCAAGAGATAGAAATTGAGTCACTCAAAATCAATCTAGAAACAGCACATAAATCTATTCACAACAACCACCAAGTAAGTACATCATTAACTAATAAACTAACAAAAACTGTGACCAAATTGCAAGATAAGGATTATGAGATGACTGAACTACAGATTGAGTTAGACAAAGCGGTGTGAACTATACAAGGACTGAACAAAGAAAATGCTAAATTTGATGAGATTCTGGCATACAGAAGATCACAAAGTAACAAAACCGAAATTTGATACACTGAAGAAAGACCATTTGGAAGGGAATTAAATGAAAAAGTAAATGAAAGTGGTGTTGTAAACATTAAATTTGAATTGAAAATAAGATTAATGAGATTTGTACAAATTAAGAACGAAACTAATAATAAGGAGCTACATATTAAATACATATTGACCAATTACGAATACAGAAGTATACAACTGTATTCCGGAATTTGAAGTTTCTTTATATACAAAGATAGATTGTAAAGTTATTGATAAGTGATAACTTAGTCTAGTGGTGCTGATAACTACTGATTAGCGTTCCTAATTATCTTTGATTATCGTTGTAGTGATTTTTTCGTTTGCCCTATATATGTTTCTTAATTATTTATTATACTATTACTTTAAAATAATGGATCCACTATTGAGGTGAACATAGTAACTCCACCCGTAGGTATTTTGTGAGACAGTCACAACTTCAACCAAAAAAAACATATTTTAAAAAAAAAAATACTTTAAAAAAGATTAATTATAAAAATAATAGTTGAAAAAGAAAAGTACTCACTTTTAAGTTTTTTTACCTTCAAAAATAATATTATTTTCTTTCAAAATTATGAATATATTTACTCTATCTCGTGTTGTTGTTGTTTATTGATAAACTAGTATGTTCTTCCATATGATGCACGGATATATTAATTTTTTATGGATTTATTTTCATATAATTTTATAGTATAATATTATTAAATTTAAAAATACATAACATTTATATTTCTAATAAGTATATTATGTTTAATAATTAATATGTGTAGCATGATTATGATAAGAGATATAAATATTATACGTAAATCATATAACTATAAACTGGGTAAAATGTAATAAATCAACTACATTTTCCCAAGTTACAGAAATTCCAATATAAGAAAAATAATACCCTTTGTTTTTCAGTGTGAGATTAACTTTCTTAATTTACGGATGAATAAGTTATTTACTAATAATGATAATATTGTTCAATATTTAAAAATATATTATATATGGTTTAAAAGAAAAAAAAACATATCCAAATCTAGAAAACAATTTTAAATGGTATTTCTCTTTTTTTATATATATATATATATATATATATATTGGTACAACAACTATTATTCTAGCAAATCATGGTATTCTCTGCAAAATCTTAACAATGACAGTTATTCTATAATAATAACTATAAAAATTAATAAAATTAATATTACTATTTTTGTGAATGAAATGTACTTATGCTATTATATATATATATATATATAAATTGGTACAAGTCTTTTTGTATATTATGTATTATATATATTATAAGTCAGATTTACTATAAAATAAATTACGAAATTTCCTAAAAAATCTAAACAAAAATTATATTCTATCAAATCACGAAATTCTCTAAAAAAATCTTAACAAACAACAGTCATTCTTAATATTATAATAAATATAAAAATTAATAAAATATAAAAAAATAAACTATTTTTGTGAAAGAAAAAGGCGGGAAAAATATGTGTTGCTATAAATAGATGGACTTCTGCTAATATATATATATATATATATATATATATATGGATTAATTGATTTTAATTATTTATTATAATAATAATAATAATTATTATTATTTTCTTTGATAACATGACTTCCCTAGTTGAACAACTAAGAAATAAACTTTTATGAAGGACCTAAGAATGACGTGGTATAAACTAAATACATGCCAATTAGTGGCGGATACAAAAGGATAAAAATAACCATAAAAATTTATATTCATGTCATCAAATAATAAACATGATATTAAAAAGGAAGTGGAAAAAAAAATCCTTTACCACCATTTTTTAATTTGTATATTTTGAGTTCCATTAATTTAAATATTAAAAATATTTATATTTATTGTTCTTAATTATCTATCATCTCCTTACTTTTTTAACGAGTGAGTTTCATGTGGATTAGCTATGCACTCAATTTACAATATTACTTATTTAATTAAAAATTATTACATATTTACTTAAAAATTATTACTACTTTTTCAAGTCAACAAATCACTACTAATAGTTTTTAGTGATATAATTATTTCTTTTTATTGACCAACTACTTTAAATCAGGTTGCACTATGCGTTTGAACACAAAAGTTATTACGTTTTTAATATCATGAATCTGCCACTGATATAAATATACTAACTCTATCAGTAGGTCTGTTGTGAGACATACACACTGTATAGAAACAAAATTAATACTTTCAATTAAAAGATAATACTTTAAAGTTGAAACACAATACTTAAAATTTTATTTTAAAAAAATTATGATTTTTTTATTGCAAGTGATGAATCTATTTTTACTATATTAGTGCATTGTTAATGTATGTTGATAATTTTCATCATAAAAAATACACACGGTATATATTAACAAATTTAAATACTATTTGAGACAATAAAGTTAGTTGGGAATTATACTCGATTTTTAAAATTAATTTATGCTATAAGTTGTAGTGAATTCTATGTTTGCCCCATAACTTGAAGATATTGACTAATTAATTTACCACAATTCTTTTGTTGTGATTCAATAATAGCCATTGATTTTATAATTAAAAAAAAGAAATAAAAAGAAGTTGAAAACTAAAGAGGTTTCTGATAGCATGCATAATGAAAAGAGGGGAGGGAAGATAACAGAAATGATAACTATTTCAAAGCCCATGAGCTATCATATTATAGTTATGCATACCCATCATTGAATCTCTCTTTATAGAAAGACCTTAAACTGAAAATAATTAGTTTGTCCGTCTTCTGAATCAACAGTTGTATTCTTAGCATCATGATATAAGATTTTTGAGGAAAAAAAAATTGTAGTATTTGTATAGGGATTATAATCTACTCCTGGGCTTTGAAGCAACCTCCAAAATCAGGTCATGGGGAGATATCTTCCGATGGATATCACAGAAATGATTCTTTTAGGATTGCCTGCTAAGTCTCTTCTGCGTTTCAAAACCGTTGCCAAATCATGGAATAACATCATCTCAGATTCTCGATTTATCCAGACTCATCTCCAGCAGTCCAAGAATTCAGTCTCGCAAGATCTGTTTCTATGTCGATATTCAAGATCAATTCCATTTGAATCTCTCCGATTGTATTCATTGCTTCGATTGGAAGATGGGAGATTTCATACTGAAACCGCGTGGGAATTCCCGGGGGTTGCCCTATGCACTTGCAATGGCGTCGTACTTATGAGGGGCTCCTCTAACAAGGAACTTATTTTGTGGAATCCATCCCTTGGAGCAAAAACCAGGTTGTCCTACCCATATCAATATTGCAGCTATTTTGGGGTTTTTCATGATCCCAGCACTCAAGATTTCAAGATTGTGTGTATTTTTATGGATGACTATGCATTTTATTCATGTAAGGCCAAATTTTGGACGAGAAGAAGCCTTTTTAAGCGCATTCATTGGTTAAAAGATGAACCGGGGCTATTTGTTGGCGGAGCTCTCTATTGGGTTATGGCAGATCGGTTTGACAGAGCTATGGATTTTCTGTACTTTGATTCCATCGATGAAGAGATGAAGATTTTGCGGAGGCCAAGAGTTCTGAGGAGGAGAGACCAGTATTTCTTGATTTCTTTGAGAGATCGTTTGTGTGTGTGGTTCAATAATGTGTTTGAATCAGTCGTTCAGATATGGATGAAGGAAGAGGGTGAGAGCCAAAATTGTTGGATTGGGTTTATGGCAATTGATAATATTCCTGTGCCTTTTTGTTCATTTAAGCCACTATATTTCCAAGAAAACAAGATTGTAATGCATGTGGAGGGGGAAAGATTTGTGATTTACCGACCTCGTGAGAGGAGCTTTGAAGAATTTGAAGAAGAATATGATGATGAAAAGCTAATGATAATACTGTTTCCATATGTGGATAGTCTGTTGTTCTTCCCCCATGAGAAAAGGAAGCGGAAGTCCAGACATACATGTTTCTGAACTCAATCAATCAGGTTTCCAAATGTTTGATGTGTTCTTCTTGGTAATCTTCATGACTGCAACTGTGATTTCTTCAGTGAAAAAGTATTGTTAGACTTTCCAATCTCTGAGTAGCAATGGATTTGAGTGAGTTTCTGAGAGAAGCAGCCAAACTTCAAAAAGCTCATTAAAAATTGTAATTGCTAAGTTGTTGTGCAATGAAGAATTCTTCTTGTTGATTTGTGCATCTATTGTCGTTTGAGTTTGGATTGAATTAAAGCTGTATTTGAGGCTGATACGAATCAACTAGAACATATTGGACCAGCTCCATTATTGCATAAGTGAAGGGAAATTTCTAAGAGTTAGGTTAACAAAGGAGATCTATCTTGTGAAATGGATCTCATTTCTCCTCATAAATTAGAATCGTTTGTGGATCCGCTCAATTTTTCTTTTTCAAAAGTAATATTTTTTGTTTATATATAAAATGTGTAGCTCTTAATGTTTCAAAAGAATTTTACTTTAAAAACAAAGTGTGAAATCCCGCGCGATGCATTCAAATTATTTTTGTAAATTAGTCAATATATAGATGGTAAAGTATCTACAAATACTCACCTAATTTACTAACAATATATAAATAGAGATTATTAACATATATAAGGAATAATCAGAAATTTCAGATTAAGATGACTTTTATTCAATATAATAGTTCAAATATAATTCATTATATATAGTAGATACTCAATTATTAGTATTAAATACAAAAAAACGTTATAAGTATATATTTATTATAACAATATTATCATATAAAATAAACATATATAATTAAAATATATAAGGGAATAAAATAAATTTAGGATTCACTTATTATAATGTTTAACATATTAAAGGGACTTAAATACTCATCATAAATAATTTATTATATATACAAAGTAAATAATAATTATGTTAAAAATATATAACATAACTTTAAAGGGCAAATTTCAATATATCCATTAACTTCCGTCAAAATTATTCTGTGCCTAAATTTAAAAAAAACATTTTTTACTCACAATTCCTAAAATACCATTACTAAGTTTTCATAATAAATCGTAAAAGCTCTTTCTTTCATGGTCAATCGTGAAAGCTCTTTCACGATCAATCGTGAAGCCTATCATGAAGGCTCTTTCACGATATATCATCAAAGCTGCGCTCATAGTCAATTGTGAAAGTTCAATCGTGTAAGCTTTCGCGACTTACACCCTCAATCGTGAAAGTCCAATCGTATAAACTTATACAGTGAATTGTGAAACTGAAGGGAAAAAGAGAGAAAATCAGAGACTTTCATGACAGATAAGGAAGAAGATGAACTTACCTGAAAATGGAAAATATAGGAGAGAGAAAGGGGAAGAGAGAGAGAGAGAGAGAGAGAGAGAGAGAGAGAGAGAGGTGGAGAGATGCGATTTTACAAATGTGTAAGTCCAATTGTGAAAGCTGAATTATTAAAGCTTAATCGTGAAATCCAACTGTGAAAGTTACACAGTGAATCGTAAAGGTGAAGGAAAAAGAAGAGAAAGAAAGTCTAATCGTGAAGAAGAGAATTATGAAAGCTTGATTGTCAAATCCTCACAATCGTTAAAACTTAATCGTGACTGAGAAGGGAAGAGAGAGGAGAGAGAAAAATGAAGAGATGAGGTTTCACGATTGTGTAAGTCGTGAAGGTAAAGAAAAAAAGAGAGAAAGTTCAATCATGAAAGTTTAATTAAAAAATTCAATTGTGAAAGTTACACAATGAATAGTGAGGTGAAGGGAAAAAGAAGGGTAAAAGGGAGAAAACATGAGAGAGTGGCTTTCAGGATTGGAAAGGCCAAGAGAGAAAAGAAAGAAAAGGAAGGAGAGAGTCGAGCTTAATGGGTGCCAAGAGACAAGAGAGAGAAGAGGGAAAAGGCCAAGAGAGGGAGAGAGAAAAAATGTGAAAGTTACACAATGAATGGTGAAGATGAGAGAGAGACTTTCACGATTGGGAAGGGAAAAAGAGAGGAGAGAGAAAAAAGAAACAATATATTTCACGAGAATAGGAAAAAAAGGAAGATTAAAACCATAAATGTGGGTACAAAACATATTTTTTTCTATTTTTTTAGTTAGAAAACAAGTTCGACTATTTTAAATTGGTACAATAACATAGTTCTCTAATTTTAAACTAGTATGTTCTCCCCTGCGATGCACAAACATATTAAATTTTTTATGGATTTATTCTCATATATAATTTTATAGTATAATATTATTAAATTTAAAAATACATAACATTGATATTTTTAAAAAGTATATAATTATTTCAATAATTTGTAGGTGTAGCATGGTTATGACAAGAGATATAAATATTATACATAAATCATATAACTATGTAGTGGGTAAAATGTAATAAATCCACTATATTTTCCCAAGTTACAAAAATTACAATAATAAAAATAATACCCTTTATTTTTTTTGAGTGTGAGATTAACTTTCTTAATTTATGGATGAATTAGTTATTTACTAATAATAATAATACTGTTCAATAATTAAAAAGATATTATATATGATTTAAAAAAAGAAAAGCATATCCAAATTTAAAAAGCTAATTGATACTTCCCTCAGATATATAAATATATATATATATATATATTTATACATGTCTTTTATATCTTATATATTATATATATATTGTACGTCAGATTTATTATAAAGCAAATCAACAAATCACGGTATTCTCTAAAAACTCTTAACAAAAATAGTCATTCTTAATATTATAATAAATATAAAAATTAATAAAATAAAAAAATTAATATTACAATTTTTGTGAATGAAAAAGGCGGAAAAATCATGTGTTATATAAATTGATGGACTTTTGCTATTATATATATATATATATAATAATAATAATAATAATAATAATAATAATAATAGTGTTCAATAATTAAAACAATATTATATATGATTTTAAAAAAAAGCATATACAAATTTAAAAACTATTTTAACTGATACTTCTCTTTATATATATATATATATATTGGTACATGATTTTTATATATTATATATTATATATATTGTATGTGAGATTTACCATAAATCAAATCACGGAATTTCCTAACAAATCTAAAAAATAACTGTTATTCTAGTAAATCACGGTATTCTCTAAAAAATCTTAACAACAACAGTAATTCTTAATATTATAATAAATATAAAAATTAATAAAATAAAATAAATTAATATTACTATTTTGTGAATGAAAAAGGCGGGAAAAGCATGTGTTACTATAAAAAGATGCATATATATACATATCTATATATATATATATTGGTACATGTCTTTTATATATTATATATTATATATATTGTATTCCAGATTTACTATAAAGCAATTCACGAAATTTTCTAAAAAATATGAACAACAATTATTATTCTAGCAAATCACGGTATTATAAAAAAATCTTAACAAAAAAGATCATTCTTAATGTTATAATAAATATAAAAATAAAAAAAATAAAAAAAATTAATATTACTATTTTTGTGAATGAAAAAGGCGGGAAAAACATATGTTACCATAAATAGATGGACTTCTGCTAATATATATATATATATATATAGATTTTGAATCTTACATGTAAATTTAAGATGAAAAATTAATATATTATATATTATGTTATATAATATAGAAAATTTAAAGTACATGCGATCTTCAAGAGTTATCTCTGTGAGCCTCTTCGGGCCATCTTTCATCAGCATGGATTTAGGTGGTTGTATTACATAAACTTGACTAATCACATCTTATAAATCAACACAAAAAATTTATATATTTGATTAGAATAGCACATAAAAAAATTATAAATAATTAAACTATAATAAATAAAAAATAGAGTACCAAACAAAAGTTTGAGAATGGATAAGTTATCCATGGCTTGCTATTTTGAATTTAAATTCGTCTGTTAACATCATAATATCAGAGACAATATATAATTTTCCCTCAAATAATAGTTTTTTAAAACTATGGATGTGTGAACTTCTTGCTTGACCACGACTAGTATCACCCTGCAAAAATAATGAAATTAAATATGTTAAATACTGCATATTTTATACTATCCATTTTATCATGTTTATTATGAACTTATTTTTTGACCATACCTGTTCATCTTTAAAAACACACTCAAAATTAAATATCTAATTTTTGTCTGCAAATGTACGTACATCATAAGCACGAATCAGATGAAGTCTAAGAGTTCAATCCCTTCTATCCGGATGAAAGATGAAATCCATATCACGTTCTTATCATATTTTGATTTTAGTTATTTTTTAATAATTTTAAAATACAAATAATTTCAAAATTCTTCATAATTTCTTCCCACAAAATACAGACAAATTTTGTTTGCTTCAGTTAACTTCGAGTCAAATAAATAGTTCATCAATAAGAGTATCTTTTCACACAGCTCAACGATCTCCACTTGCATATCCGTTGTATGTCTAGTCTTTCGTGCATTTCTACTTCATATAGTATGTTATATTTTAATAGACTTTTTCGTTGCTATCTAATGGTGAACCATTAGATTTGTTATTTGCTAACCTTTGTTGACGATGATGATAAAATATATAAAATATTTGACATACCATTATAAAAATAGAAAAAAATCAATCAATTAATAAGTGTTTGTAAATATTTAAAAACTCACTCAATTAATAAGCCTTCGTAAATTAATTAAGGTTTTAGTGCAAATTATATATAATGATCATGATTTATTTAGATCATTACTAAATCTATAAATAATAATCTAAAAATTATGTATCATGAATATATATATATATATATATATATATATCAAGATTATCTTATCACTAACAATTGTTTAATGAATACCCAAAATGTGATGTAAATTTTTAGTTTATTCACGTAATATACATTTGTTTTATGACACGCCTAGCCCAAGTAAAACTTTATTGGAATTATCTAACAAATTAGTCTAATTCAATTCAAATTCAATATGTATAGTTGTCTTATGCTGGCCTAATTAAAATGATCGTCTAAGATTGAAATTAATGTAACTTAATGAATATTAATAATCAAGAGTTTTTATTTGTAAATAAAGATCCCTATGCCATAACTCAATCTCGAGCTCGTTATTTACACTTCCATGTTCTGATCGTATGGTCTTTCATATGAGTCTTCATACAAAACAAATATAGATTTATGCATACATCTATGCAAATCAAATCATTATGGATGAATTAGTTATTTGCTAACAATAATAATAATATTGTTTATCAATTAAAATGATATTATATATTGTTTAAACAAAGAAAAAACATATCCAAATTTAGAAATCAATTTTAACATGACACTTCTCTATATTTAAATATATATATATATATATATAGATGGTAAATGTCTTTTTTATATGCAAGTGGAGATCTTTGAGTTATGTGGAAAGATACTCTTGTTGCTGAACTATTTATTTGACTAGAAGTTGACTGAAGCAAACAAAATCTAAAGCTCGACTCAAGCTCGAGCTCGTTAAGCATGTTTGAATTCGGTTTGATAATATTATCAAATAAGCTTGAACACATTTTTACGTTTGATAAAATCTAAAGCTCGACTCAAGCTCGAGCTCGTTAAGCAAAATTCGTTAAAACAAGAGTAAAATATCAAACTACTCGAGCTCGACTCGTGTTCGGCTTGATTAAAACTCGTTCAAGCTCGACTCGATTAATAATCAAATTATTCTCAAACAAAATATTAGAAGCTCGATAATATTTAAAACAATCTTTAATAATAGTACATTCGACTCGACTCGACTCGACTCGTTTACTCTTCTAATTGCAGCATATTTATGACTGTGGGATGCATTTAGAATAACATATTTTATTATACTAATAATATGTGATAGAATCATAATTTATATAATTAATATTAACATAAATAATATTCAGTTTGAAATATAATTTTATGTTATTTTGTATTGTCGTGCTCTCCGAACTTATTTTTGGCAAATAATAAATTGCACATAATTTTGAAGTGAATTCTAGAGGTTAAGCACAATTTAGATTGTCCAACTCAATATGACTTCTCAAACTCAATACAAATATTTTAAATCACTAAAAAAACTAAGGTGAAACTAAATTATATAAATCAAATAGTATATTGTTTTTATTTATAAAAAATATTTAATATTTTTTGAATTTGTAGATTTAACTCATATAAGAATTTAACCAATTATTTATTTGAACCGACAATTATATCAAAATAAAAAATAAATAATTTAACCATGTATTTTAGATATAATGTTTTATGTGAATATATAAATATTGATATGATAGAGAATTAATTTGATATATCATTCGTAGAAAAACATTAAAAATAATTAAATTATTTAAATTTTAAAATTTTAGTAAACAAATATAAAAAAAAACAGAAAAAAATTAAAATGAATGTGAGAGAACGCAACTGCTAGCAAGCAGGTTTTTCTTTTTTTTTTGTTTTTTCCCTTTTTTTTATAAATAAACTAGACGTATAGTAATATTTCAAAGCATCTATTAATCTAAGATGTCCACCCACGTGGGATCAAGTATATTTTAGTTTGTTAATGATATATGATAAAATTATATTACTATAAAATGTAAATAAGTTATTATTTATATTAATTGTATTGATATAAATATTATTTAATTTGAAATAGATTTTATTTATGTTATATTTCATTGATATTTTTTTAAAAGTAAATTCTATTAAATAATAAATTGAAGAATATTTTAAAAAAGAATGTCATCAAACTCAATAGAAATATTTCAACTATATTTTTGAAGATAAAATAATAAATTATAATATTACATAAATTAATAATAAAAATATTTTATTTTAACAAAATTACTCAAATTTAACACTTATATATCAAAATAAAGATAAATAATTCAATTCATAAAAAGTTATATAGTATGTTTTAGTATATGTAATATTGGTGTCAAATTAAAATATGCGAAAAAAATTAAT
Organism: Caryopteris x clandonensis; assembly: GCA_028749325.2. Taxonomy (NCBI): domain Eukaryota; kingdom Viridiplantae; phylum Streptophyta; class Magnoliopsida; order Lamiales; family Lamiaceae; genus Caryopteris; species Caryopteris x clandonensis. The sequence continues at coordinate 6,762,348 of JAPYKT020000013.1, forward strand.
TTGATATATCAAATATCAAAAATAAATTTTTAAAAAAAAGTTATTTGAACTTATATGTTATAATAAAAAGGAGAAAAAAAGAGCGAAAAAATGAAAGATATATATCAATAAATTATGAAGACACATATTAAATAAAAAAAAAGTATCACATATTCTTTTTCTATATAATACAACAATGCATGCAACATATAGTAAGCTAACTAATATTACAAATATATATATATATATATATATATATATATGTGTGTGTGTGTGTGTGTGTGTGTATTTGTGCATGTTTGTCTGTGTGTTGGGTCAGAAGTAAATATATATATATATATATATATATAATAGTAAAGGCTATTTATCAAAATAATGCAAAAATAATATTTCATAAAATAGGGTGGATTAAAAAATCATTCCCAAAATAGGGTAAAACGTCATACTCGGTGATGATATTTGATAAAAATGTTATCGGACCTGACGTTTTAATTTTGAAAATAAAAACGTGAGGTCCACTGACTTTTTTATTTTCGAAATATATATATGCGTCATGCATCACATATATTCATATATATATATATGGGTGTGTATGTATATGTATATATATGCAAGTATATATATATATATAAAGATATATAATGTATATATATATACACGTATATATATATAATTTGTATTTTTTATTTTACATTATTTATATATCACTTTTTACATTATTTAAATTACCTAATTTTCCAGCAAGAAAATATTAAATAAATAATTTTTTTTCTTATTATTCTTTTTTGGCATTGAACTGGTGGCCAGGTTGTCTAATGATTTCACTTTTTTTTTTTTTTTTTTTTTAAGAAGAACAATAATAAAAGTTAAATACTAAATTTATTCATATATAAAGTTATTCACAATTTCTATTAAGAGGTCTGTAAATTTTGATCAGAGTTGAATTAATCGATTAAATTTTTTTAAATATGTTTTGATTTTCGTTTTTAGTTAAAATTTCAATTATTTTGGTGGTTTTGATTTTGTAGGATAAAATATTTGAAATAATTAAAATATAGATATATATCTATATTATTTCTTATATAAATATATATTATATAATTATAAATCAATAAATATAATATAATTTTATTTAAATTACTTAATTCATATTATAAATAAAATATTCAAAAAATTAATGAATATTTATTAATATTATATATTTTATTATAGGTATTTATTTAATGTAATTTAATATAAATTATTTGTAAAAATTATAAATGAATTAATACATAATATAATTAAAAATCGAAAATTTTATAAATATATTTTTTTATATTTTGAATTTATATTTCATATATATAATTATATCATAAATAGATCAAATATTGAATCTGCTCTAATGGTAGAGGATGTGCAATTTGAGTACCAAATGTGAGTGGGCTTGACGTTAGGCCATGTATGTATGTGAATATATATATATGTATATATATATTTCAAATATTTCTGTATTATTTTTATTTATTGAAATTATTTATTTAAAATTTAAAAGAAATATAATTATTCCTATATATAAATATTAATTATATATAAAAATGTATAATTGTATATAGATATTTAGAGAATTTAATACTAAGATATATTGATTATTTTTTTTAAAAATAATTATTTGTTGTATTTTTTATTTATTTAATATTTATGATATATATTTAAACACTATACATAAAATTCTTTTTTTAAATTATATTATGTATTAATTCATTTATAATATCTTAATAAATTTAATTTTAATATAACATAACCCTTTTATATAAAAATATTAATATAATTTATATATCTTTATATATATATATATATTTAAATTATTCAAATAAATAGTAATATAAACATTTAAAATATTAATAAATATTCCTTAATTTCTTTAATATTATTTTTTTAATTTATAATTTTTATTGGTATATAATTATATTATTAATATATATATAATTGAAATAAATATATATTTATATAATGAAAATTATTTAAATATATTTAATATTATATTTTATTTACTTTAATTAAAAATACAAATTTTTTATTGATTTCTAATAATATAAATATCATTTATTAAATAATATAAAAATAATAGAAATACAAATTATAAATATATATACGAAAACATATAATATATATATGATTATATATCTTTAAATATATATACATGCATATATATTTATATATATATATATATATATATATATATATGAATACATGTGATGCATGACATGAAGCATATTAATGATTTAATTCATTAATATATTTAATGATCAAAATTGGTCGATCTCTTGCACCCTGCACTACCAATTAAACATATTAGACTTCAACATAAAACAATCTGACAATATAATTTAATTCAAAAAGATGTCACAACCACTCTTAACTTTCTCAAATTATTTTATATATAACAGTTGATATGAAAATATTATTAAATAATTCTGTTGCTAAATTCACCATAAATAATTCAATTCTCCACTTTAAAATCCAGCAATCATATCCATATCAAATAAAAATACCTCAATTCACAGAAAAATATATTTTATATTTGAAATAAGATATTTATTTTAATATATGATATATGAATGTGAACTTAAAAGTCACAAAATAATATTATCTTGATATATCAAAAATTTAAATGAAATAAAAGAGCCAACAATTGCTATATTGAATTATCAGCCATGTTCTTCAAAATTTAATCAATAATTATTTATAGCTGTTAGGGGTTTCTGTTGTGTATAGAGTGATACGGAACATTCTTATATTATGATCTTGAGTTACACCAAAATGGAAAGATTCTACACCCGTACATTTATCATGCCATTATTTATTAAATCTACTGATTAGAATTTTACAATGCATAATTTGTAATATAAATATTTGAAAAAAAATTATATAAAAAAACTAAATTAAATAGTTTTTTTTTCCAAAAATTAAAGAATTATAGATTATCTACTAAATTTTTAATTCCTAAGAAAATATTTAATCTATGTTTATGTATCCCAAATTTAATATAAATAATTCAACCCGCAATAAATACACAAATTAACCCAAAAAAAAAATTGCATTTCATACCTAATATTTTAGTTTAAAATATGTAATATGAGTTTTAATTTAAAGATTTTATTTGTTATACATCAAAAACGTTTAATAAACAAAAAATGTTAATATGTGTACATTCTTGTATTTCTTTTTTCTTTAGAGAATATTGTAAACAAAAATCTAAAACTAGAAACTGTTTTCCTGGAATTTTACTATTTATGTTTGATTCGTTATTATATTAGTGCATAAATATTTCATAGATATGCTCTTCATTTATTGTTGCAGTTTCTAACATCGACTTGTTAGGTATGATTTTTTTTTCTTAATATGTATAAACTTAAGAATTAACATGAAATTTTTATTATAAATGGTTTCGTCTTTCTGTCTCTTTTTTAATTATTGGTGTTTTGAGGAAAAATTAAACTATTATAAATCATGATAACAATATATATATATATATATATATATATATATATATATATATATATATATATGTAGATAGATAGAAGGTCATCTCAAAATTTCAGATGCTCGACCCAATCTCAACAAATCAAAGAGGTTGCGAAATGGTGATTTGATAAAATGAGATATCTTTGTCCCTGTTTATATCTTGTTAAAGTATTGTCAATACATAGTTGGTATATATTCACAAAAGAATGTAATGGTGCTATAAATATAATGTGACATTTTTTCAGAATAGAGGGAACGAATTGAAAATTACTGGGTGTTACTTATTTCACTGCTATTAATGTAATAAAAGTAGTTTTTGGAAGTATGGATTGCCAATATCTCTTTTCATTTTTAAGTTTCATTAATTCTTTTAGCATGTTAAAAAAACAGCCTCCCTAATACAAGTCAAAGTACGTGTGCAGATCAAATCAGCAAGAGTTCGTCTTTTGTGCATGAGGTGTACCATGCACTCGATTTACAGCATTATTTATTTAATTAAAAAGTATTATTTGTTTACTTGAAAAATACTAGTACTTTTTTAAAGTTATAACAAATCAATGATAATATTTTTCAAGTAAACAAATAATATATTTTAATTAAATAAGTAATACTCTATATTAGGTAGCACGATGCACCCGATGCATATAAGTTTTTGTGAATCATGGTAAGATTTATTCTCCAGATTTATTCTCCCCCAACGATATAACATAAAAAATAATAATAATAATTAAAAAAAATTGAAACAATTGCTGCCCATAGATGTTTGAATCATTCTTCCATTTTGTGAGACAAAAAAGAAAAGCTCAACTACTATTAAATCTTCTCTTTTTTTCACTTGTGACCGCTGCCCCTGGCATCTGGGCCGGAAACCTGAGTAAAAACGTTCTGCATATGCTTGAAACGGCGTTCTTCAGTGTCGTTAGATGAGGTCAAACTCGACGAGAGCTTCACATTTTCAGTCCCTGAAACAGCATTCTCTGCACGAAGAGAACGTAACTGGACACCAGCGGAGAGAAGCAGTATCAAGAAAACATATAATGTTAAGGTTGCGGGTTTCATGGTTGATGGTATTTTGTGCTTCAAAAGTTGTAAGAAAATGTGGGCACTTAGCGAATTGGAATGGGATATGTAATGCCTAAGTTCGTTCAACTTTATATAAGGATTGGTTTGGTTGGCTAAGGACGGTGGGTGGCTCTTTCTTGATGGGACCTCATGTGATAAGAGTTTGTTGGACTGTGAAGTGTTTCAGGTCCAATGCCAAATATAATACTTTCACATTGGACTGTGATTCTTATTAGTAATTATCATGATTTGATCTTTTCTTCCACACAACTCCGACGTCGGACTATTATAGAAGTCGAGCGAAGCCTGGATAAAGAAGGAGCGCTGATGCTCGACCGGGCGGTCAAACTTTGCACCATAAAGACAAAAAAATGTCATATTAATTAGTGGTAGGTTTATGTTCCTATAAGTTTGAGCAATATCGGCAATGGAAATTGTAAAGTGAACTAAGACAACTATATTTGTGAAAAAGAAAAAGAAAAAAAGGAATGATTCGTTTGTAATGTATATAGAATGGAAAATTCAGTGAAAGAAGTCTAAGTAAGTGACAAATTTGAGGTTTGCAGATTGTGTGACGTTTTAGGTACAAATCTTACCAACACTATATAAAAATACTAATGTAATAATATTTGTAAGAGTGCATAGGCAATAAAAAAAGACGAAAATCCAAAAATCAAGGAATGGATAACAAAATTAAAATATGATCCCCACGAGATTGGATTCAAAAATCAGTTGTCAGGTGAAAAGATAACTTCACTATTATTTAACCTTTTCAGATTTCGCTGCAATAAAAAATGAATATTTGAGCATTTTACAAAATAATTATCTAGACTTCATAGAGTTATCTTTTGGAACACTTAAGGTTTTATACAATATCATTAGAAGTGTTTTCCTCCACATGCAATGACCCAACAATAAAGTGTTTTCCCATTATATATTGTTGAGTTATAGCCTCATACTGAACCATTTTAGGGACTGCTAGTTCACCTCAAGTGAGATCGATAAGAGTCGTCGTATGAATGCAAATCTATCATAAGCATAAATCATGTATAAATTATAAGTCACCTTTTTAATTAAACGACGAACAACCAGGAGAGAAGTCATATTTACATTCGTTCGTATGTTAGTCATAGTATAATCTATACAAATGATTTATTAAAAAAATACATACATACATATAATCAACATGGATTGACAGTCATACACTTTAATCACATAAAAAACGGTAAACTACAAAAAAATGATGTCGAACTTTGAGGTTTGAATCCCTATTTGATTCCGTATATCATCTTTTATTATATTATTTTATTATACGACATATGTTAATTTATAATGCTACTTTTATGCACGTTATGTGTATTGATTATTTTGAAATAAAAGATTCAAATTCCAAACAAATTTCAACACGTTTCATATATATAAAGAAATCCTATTGTAGTCTCACATTATCAATATCGCATAAAGGTATTAAAAAAAGAAAAAAAATCATGAATGATCTTAAATAAACAAGTTTTAAATTTTTGTGAAACGATAAATCCACCATTTGATAATCTCTCTCTTTCCTTCCTCAATCTCATATCATCTATTCTACATATCTTTTTTTTCCATATAAGGATCGGAGTAATCTTGGAAAAAAAAAAAGGTGAAATTATTGCTAAAAAAATTAAATAGTTAGCAACAATATTAATACTTTGACGTTAATTAATGACAATGGGAAGGAGTAATTAATTTGGGGACACAAGAATGCTGCTTGTCTTAGAAAACATGCACGTGACCTGCAAAATCTCTTATGGTAGGATTTGGAAGAAATTCCACGTGAACTTTCAATTCTCTTTGGATGCAAACTTAATTCCCAGGTCAATGCCTCATACACGGGAGCGAATTTCATAATATATAATACTGTTTAATTTTTTTTTTGAAAATATAGCATTGTTTAAATTTGTTAAGAAATTAGGTGAAATCGCCTGCGAGATAGGCGACATACAATTTGAATTCTTTTTTTTTTAATCGTCTATACTATAGGTGACCTTTTTTTTTTTCTATTTTTTTTCCATGTTTGTTTGTGATGTGTCTGTTTGTGCATTCTATATGTGCGTGTATGGAATAATAATAATAATAATAATAATAATAATAATAATAATAATAATAATAATAGTAATAATAATAATAATAATAATAATAATAATAATAAACAATGAAAGTGAATTCTAACATATGTGTACATGTCTTCTACGGATCATTTAAATGGCTTCCTAAGATACAGTTGATCATCAATGACGAGTAGATTCAAATTTTTCAATAATCCTTTCTATAGTTTATCAAAGCTACATTTTTTATCTGTAAAAAAATTGAATCAACTCATCATTTATGGCAATAGTATCTTAGGAAGCCATTTAAACGATCCGTAAAAGATATGTACATGCGGGTTAAAGCTCGCTTTCATTGTTGTTTATTAATTATTAATTTTAACATTATTATTATTATTATTATTATTATTATTATTATTATCATTATTTAATGATTATTATTAATTTTATAATAATAATAATAATTTTTTATTATTATTATTATTATTATTATTATTATTATTATTATTATTATTATTATTATTATTATTATTATTATTATTATTCCATACACACGCGCACACACAGCTTACACAAACACACACAAGCACAAACAAGTAAAAAAAAGGGATCGCCTGTAGTATAGGCGATTAAAAAAAATCCAAATGAATGTTGCCTATGTCATAGATAATTTTACCTAATTTTTTTAATAAATTTAAACAATACTAAGTAAAAAAATAAAAATTACTATATATTGTCAAATTATCCTACGGGCACCCACTTCTCTATTGACTTAATGAATCACGATTATAGAAGTACGGTAAACAGACTTTGCACAATTCTGGTAAAAAACAAGAAAATCAATGAGTTGGTCAATTGTCCCTTTGAAAATTTTTGCTTCATTTTCCACCATTTTTTGGAGGTTGAAATTCCATCAGTTTAAATCTTCATCTAATGTCAAACAAATACACTGTTTTTAACAATTGGAATTTAAAGAAAAAAATATAAAATTTGATTTGATTCCTATTGCTAATGAACTTGACTGATTATCATATTATATATTTGTATTTTTTCATAAAATTATCGACAAAAAATTCAATCACATTACCCGCACCCTAAAAAAGTTTGAATATTTCCGTCTAATCAACAGAAAGTTAAAGGGCATACTAGTATCTTTACATCAAAGTAAGAATTGAACATTGTTTGTAAGTAAGAATTGAACATTGTTTGTATTAATACCAGTTATTTTGTTCCAAGTTCAAGATTTTGGGCATTTAGATTTGCAGAACGCCACTGTCTTTTGCGAGAGGCTTATTATACAAAGAACTCAGTAGACCGATCAAAATTCAGAGATGAGCTATGCGTCATGTATGAATTTTCAGGTAATTTCACTAAGACCCCTAATTTACCTAAGATTTGAATTGCTAATTGAATTAAATTTTTATTGAATTTTTTTACTTCCCACATTGTGCTTGAGTTGTGAATAGAATATCGATACAAATTGTGCCAAAATTTAAAAACATTGATGATATATTTCATATCTATGGGTGAAATTTAGATTCCATTATTTTGCATAATTTTGCTAATTATTTTCCCTCATTATATGTTGGTTATAACATCCAACAACAGCTTATAATTTGTATTGCAAAGGAAAGAAAACTAAAAGTTGTTATTCCTTTTGTTTTTTGGATTCCAAAAGAAGTTTGGAAGGTTGCTTCGTGGACTTTTGGACTCCGAAACAACTTTTATAAATCTTGAGGCTGAAACATAAACTAATATTTGTGAAATCAAGTTGAGGTAGACCTCTCTTCGTAAAACAACTACATCCTAGCTTGAGCTTAGGATTTAACATATCATTTTCAAAGATGAAACAATTTTCTTAGTCTTTCGAGTTAAGATAGACCTCTCTTCGTAAAATAACTACGTCCTAGCTTGAGCTTAGGATTTAACACATTATTTTCAAAGATGAAACAATTTTCTTAGTTTTTCGAGTTAAGGTAGATCTCTCTTCGTAAAGCAACTATGTCCTAGCTTGAGCTTATGATTTAATATATCACTTCTAAAGATGAAATAATTTTCTTAATCTTTCGAGTAGCAACACCACTACCTCTTATTTATAGGCATCAAAGTCTAGATGCTCACTTATTCAAGTGTGTAAGGTCTCCAACGACAAGGCTTAAAGATCCATGGCCCAAGGTCGAGTCTGAGTTTGAGTGAGCATGTGTGCTGCCCTACCTGGTCACTCACAAGTATAATCATTCAATTATATCATATGTGTTCTAGTTTTTATACTAATTAATATCAACATTAATTCAATGTGGGAGATCAATTATTAAATCTTTTCATATTCCCACATCACATTAACACCCTTTATAAATAAATGGCAAACTTTGTACATTAATTTTTTTACTCATCAACAATTAATTTAAAAAAATTCAACACACTTCGATTATCTACTCAAAATGTAAAATAGTTATATGCCATTTAATTCCTTTAATTATTCAACGACTTAAATGATTGATAAAAGGAGGGTTGACACCCACCTATAAACTAATTTTCCTACATTATATTGGTGAATATTTCTGCACAATTATTGCCAAGACGTGATGAAGAAGTTGCGGCACTTTGCTGATTTTTTTTCGCTAAAACATGATAAAAATATTTTTTTACTGATTTTAAATAACTTGTTTTTAGCAGAATTTTAAATATTGATTTGCTTACTATTAGAACGAAAAATTTAGGCAGCCAATGGTTCCAACATTTTGTCCAGGTTGAGTTTGCGATGTGAGAATGATGACGACAAGCTATCCCATATCTTTTAACATGAATTAATAATTTTGAAGTTGATTTAGGATGAGGGAACAACAATATTCAAGTTGAACTAATTTGTGTTAATAATCTTCAGATTGAATTGGCATGAGCAGTATTCTCCAAGAAAAATTGGACCAGAAGACAAGAAGAGAGCAGATTGCATTGTTCTTCTCATGTATTATAGTGTATATACTCTTATATTAGGATGTCTCTGTTATTAATTGTCTCTTGTAAGGACTATTATGTTACCACTAGTGTTTCACACATATTGCACGATTTGTAATATTGTGGTAATATAATCATAATTCAATTATCAACAGTAATACAATTATATATTTATGTACAAGAAAAACAACATTAATTATTGTTAATTAATTCTTATACATTGAAATTAATAATATTGGCATGTGAACCTAGTAAATCATTCTGTCATATTCGTTTATTATCTTAAAGAATATGGGTGGTAAATCATACTTACCATTTCGAGGTAATGCTATCATGTTATTTATTTTATTTTAGTATAAAAATAAAACTAAGAGTAATTTTTGCTTCATCATTTATTTATTTTTGTTATCAAGTTATATTATTGTATGAATTGTGTTTATTGTGTATTATCATGTCATTTAAGTTATGTATTTGATTGGTGAATATTTGTTACATTTTTTGGAGATTTTTTGTGTATTTTTTATGATCAATATCCCCTTGGCATATATGTTATCGAACTAATTCCATTTTGTAAATAATTGTAGGTGAATGTTTCAGTTATGGAGAAAAACAAGAGTTTCTGAAAGAGTAGAAGCAGGGGACTTACCTGATAGATGGACAGTATGCCCTTACCAGCCGACATGACGAGAAGAAACTTCTAATGGCCTAGAAATTAATGAAGACCCATTTTTATTCTACAACTGGGCTGGCCCACGAGATTAGACTTTAGTTATGGGTTGTATTAGCCTTACATAAGGCCCTTTTGCTTTCCAAGATGTATATATAGTTTAATTAGGGTTTCAATTACATAACACTCCATCCTAGCCCCTTCCCCAAGAAAGCATGAGAAGGAACCGTTTCTCCACTCCATCAGCTGCTGCTCAGTTTTTCTTATTTTTCATTTTTTTGCTTAATTGTAATATGAATTCTAGCTAACTTCTTTTATTCTGGTGACTATTAATGAAACTTTAGCTAATCTATTTTTATGAGATCGAATTTGTTTGTATACTTTATTTTATGCAAGCATATGTGATTTTAGTGTTATTAATTGTTTCAGTTCTATTGGGTAGTTCGATATATTCATTAGTTCGAGATTAATTAGTAGCTAATTAAATCGTTCATCCGTAATTGTGGTTTAGATTTAATTAGTGGTACATTGATTCTTCAGAATCAAGGGAATATCAGTCTTAGTTCGATAATCGTGCATCAGAGTTCATTGGTTTTGTATCGGATCTCTCTAGTTGTTAATGTTGTCGGCTCATTAAATCTGTAGAGCTTCTATCAGGTTGTCAGTCGATTAGAAAAATAATTGGTGAAGTGTCATCCTGATTATCGAGAAAGTAAGGAGAGATAAGACCGCGTCAGAAGCATCTTTGATGGTTATAACTGATTTGTTTGCATGAATTAGAGTCACTTTTGCATTGATGATTGAAATAGCTAACTATAGTGGAATTAATAAAAAATCGGAATGTTTTACTTCTTTCATACAAAATTCACTGTCTCGATTATAACTATTCAATTACACCCTCGAATTATAAATACTTGTTACTGACTTTGGAATTTATTGACAGACCAAAAGATTAGAAAAATTCTCGCCGGTCATTTGTGAGACGATCTTGCTTGCCACTATTCTGTTTCAGTGTGGGCATACTGACTGCGTGTCAGATTATTTTTGGTGAAAAACGACAGCACCAGTATCCAGAGGTAAATCATGTCATGTTGGTGTCACACTATTGTATCATGTCATGAATTGTCATTTCTTCCTAAGATAAATAATCTCATAAAAAATAGTAAATATAAGAAATGTTCAAATAAAATACATAAATGTATACAACACAATATTTTTTTACAGAAAAAGCTTAATTAGTGAAATTTTAATAGATCCACAAATTCGATGCCAAAAAACATAAATTGAAAATAAACTCATCAGTAATAAAAAAAAAAAAAAAATTGATGTTAAAAATATATAGAGAGATAAAAAAATATAAATTATAAATAAACTCATCAATAATAAAAAAAATAAAAAATTGGTGTTAAAAATATATATAAAGAGATCAATAAGATTATATCATTTAAAACACAAAGTTGTGTAAGACCGTCTCATGGTAAGACATATACTCTTTTAGCCATATCTTATCCTATAATCGTACCCAACCCGTGTCCAATTCTTTTTCCTCCTATTTTTAAAATAGTTTCTCCTCCCCGTTTTCATTCGTTCCTTCTTCTCTTTTTTATTTCACTGTTGTCATGACCTTCTCTCTTCTTGCCCTTGTTCTCCGTCACTTCCATCTTCCTTCTCGCTTCCTCTGCTTTTCAGGAGTTTTATTGCATTTTGGTAATCATTTTTAGAAATAAAAATTATTACTTTTTATTGAAAAAGTAAGATCTTTTCTTAGAAATAATATTAATTTATATATTGAAAGAGTATTATAAATGAGTATTCGCTGGTAATTATTTTTAGAAACTAAAGGTATGACTTATTGTTGAAAAAGTTGGACTTTTTTTTTTTTAAACAATATGACTTTTAATCATATAAAAAAAAAAAAAAAAAAAAAAACCTATTACTCCTTTCTAATTTATAAAGTCGGCAGAATTATGAAAGAAATCAATATTTTTTAAGTAAAAAAGTATTAATTTGGCACCTTATGGTCTATCCTTTTGCGATCCTTTCGACTTGGGCAGTGAAGTTCGAACCCCTTTTCCTTGATGGGAAATATTTAAACTATCAAATGAGATATTTTATGATATATTTTTGTAGCACTTTATCTAATATGATTTTGTATCAAGAAATCACATTTCGAGCACCGATAGAAGAAGATCCCTCATTTTTGGTTTGTTCTCGCACAGTAAATGTGAGCTTCTAGAAAAAGAGAGTAGAGATATGCACACTTTGAGGTGTGCCACACCAAAAAAGAAGGAAGAGTTTAAGAGAAAAATGATGGAAGAGGGCTTCTATAATTTCTTAGCTGCCTTCCCCGCATGCTAAATGATGGTTTTTATTTCCTGGGCTTGGGCTTGGGTATTGTTTTAGTTTTTGAACTTTAGTTGTTGTTATAATCAGATATTTTTGGTATGTGGCTCTAATACTAGTTTGTTATAACCTAATGTAAGAAAGAACAAAAAATTAAAAAGCAAAGAACGAACATAGAGATTTACGTGGTTCACCAAAAATATGTTGGCTACATCCAAAGGCAGAGAAGAGGAAAAAATTTATTGCTTTGAGGATATTAAGAGTATGCATATACAGAGTATATACTACATATACATAGTACTGATCACTAATTTTAGGTCACATAGCAAGTAATATATATAGGAAAGATGTGCCTATAATACTCCTTCATCCAACATAACATTGGTTCATGATAAACTCCTTCATCCGATATAATATTGGTCTAAAACAGACTTCTTCCCTCAATATATTATTGGCTTAAGACAAACTCTTTCACCTAATATAACATTGGCTCAAGATAGACTTCTTCTTCCAATATAACATTGATTCAGATGTCATTCTCTGACTTTGAATTTACATGTTTCATTATGCGCAGTTATATTATATTTTTATGCTCTATCTTTTGAATTATACTATTTCTACACTTAAAACAAATTATTTCCAAAGGAATATTCTCCTATCGGTGACCAGGGCCAGCCCTGATAATTTGGGGGCCCATGGCAAAATAAAAAACGGCCCCCCTATAAAAAAATATAAATAAAATAAAAACATAACTTGAATATTAAAGAATCATCATTCAAATATATATTTATAGTTCCTTACATGCTAATATTGAAGTACACTTTTATTAAGTTTCAAAATTATACTTTCATCTTTTACTACCTTACAAAAAAAATAATCATAATTGTTGAGTTGAATTATATGCTTCATTATCTAATATGTAGGATTTTAAAAAAGTGCAGCACCTGCAAACATAAAAGTTAAAATAAGTATCAATTATTAATGAAAATATCTAAGATCTTCTAGCATTTTGACTAACAAAATCATCAATAAATTTTTCAAAATCAAGATTTTCAACACTATATTTTCAATGCATAATAATGCTAATCCATTTAATCTTTCTTGAGACATAGTTGAATGCAAATATGATTTTATTAAATTTAGTTTTGAAAAACTTCTCTCTGTTGATGCTACCGTAAGCAAAATTCTATATGCAATAGAAACATTAGGAAAACAATCCAATGCTATTACAAATTCAAGAACTTCAATAGTTGACATTATTTCTACTGGCAAACATTTTTGTAGCACTTGCAATTCAGAAAATAAATTATCAGCATCAATATCAGAATTATCTTTATGTTTAAGAGCAACTTGAAGATTAATACAACTTATGCAATCTCTTATCATCAAGTGAAAACAATTTCTTAGGATCAAATAAAAAACAAAATAAATTTTCAAATAAATCCAATTGTTCAAATCTACTCTCCAAAGATGTAATAAGAATATCGATTATAACAAAAAATAGTTAATCTTAAAAGATTCCTTTGCAGATAATGAAATATCTTCATGAGAATCTTCATCAAGATAGTTTTCCTACAAATTTTACGTTTTTGGGAAAAAACAGGTTCAATTTCTAACTTAGTTGCGAGTTCTCTAGCTAATGTTATGGCAGAATAAAATCCTTCTTCCCTATATGTTTTCAGGTAAGAAATCAAACCCTTCAAAGTGGTTATTGGAACATCAATTTGCATATCTTCAGATTGTAGTTTCTTTTACTAATGAAGTCAATCTTCTTCAAAATATTATGCCATATAGCCATATACCTAACAAAAACTCAAAATTTTCAAGGTCAGGCATTGCTAAGGATTCAGTCTCGCTCTTCGTTTTGTTATTTTCACTAACTCTAGATAATTCAAACAATGGTGCTCTTATTTCATTAGGTTGAGTTATTATGGTTGTAAAACTGTTAACATGACTTTCCCATCTTGTTGTTGATAAGGGCTTTAAAGTTAATTGATGAACACGCTCTTGTAAAATTTGCCATCTTTTTGTAGAACTAGCAAATAGCGTATACATGCATTGCACAACTGCATAAAATGACACATCTTTAACACAAGAATATGCCATATCACAAATTGTAAAATTAAGAGAATGACAAGCACATGGCATATAAAATGCTCTTGGATTTATTTCAAGAAACATAGCCTGCACACCTTGATTTTTTCCTTTTATATTGGAGCCATTATCATAACTTTGCCCCCTCACATTATCAAATTCAAGCCCATGAGTTTGTAAAACATATTTTAACTCATTAAAAAGTCATAATCCAGATGTATCATCCACCTTTAGAAACTCTACAAGATATTCGTCTATCTTACCTGACAACTTGACATTTTAACACATCTAATTACCAGAGTCATTTTCTCATGGTGACTAACATCTGATGTCCAATCAAGTATCATACAAAAATATTTTGCCACTTTAATTTTTTCAATTATACCACTTCTTACTTTAGAGGCTAACATCGAAATCAACTCATTTTGAATTTTATGACTAAGGTAATGATAATGAATCTCCTTATTTTGAATACGTCTAAAATGTTCTTGCATGACTAAATCAATTCTAAAATTAACTCTAGCAATCATAAAAAACTGTCGCTATTGTCTTGAAATGTTTTTTTATTCCCAACCCGAAAAATCAAATTACGCTTAGCAAGATATTTCACAGCAGATATAATGCTTACTAAAACTAGTTTCCAATGTTCTTTCTCTTTCCTAATATGTAATTGTATCTCTTTGTCAATTGTTTCATTCTTTTCGTTCGAATTTGCAAATCAATCCAAGTTTTCATGTTAGTGATATGTTCAATACTATTCTCATGTTATTTAAGTTTATCACCTAAATGTTTCCAATCATTATGACCTTCATTTGCAAGCAACAATAAATTTTCATTGATTTAAACAATTTGCAACAAAATATAACTTGTTTGCCCCTTTTGAGTATACAAGACATTTTCTATCTTGAGTCTCTCCATTTGATAATTTTCTTACATAATAAGAATATGAAAAAAGCCTAGAAAGTCCATCTTTAGCAAATACAAGATTATTTTCTCCTATCAGACATTTCTTACCAAAATATATATTGTTTTATTGCTAATTTTATTCCAAGTTCTTGGATCATATATATCCAAAACATATTCAGTTTTCTCTAACTCATTTTCATTCTCAATTATATTTCTAACATTCTCATTCAAATTATTATCATTTTCTCTTGACTCTTCATCATTCAAATCATTTTCACTCTCTATTATATTATCATCTTCTCATTCATATCATTGACATCAACTAAATCTTGAATATGAAGAGCACCTTTTTAGACTTAGTAATCTCTTCTAATTGTCTTTTTTTTTTTTTTTTTCTGACTTCGTGAAAGTTGATTTTTTGATAACATAATTATTAAACAAATAGAATATGCAATTGCACAAGTACACACTCAATCAGTTAACAAAAATAACAAACTTAAATTACAAAAGAAAAAAAAAACATGTGAAGAGTTAAAACAATAAAACCTGATGTCGATGTTTATGATAAAAACAAAGGTAAAAAATTGCAGAATCTCAAACGAGTGCCCAACAGCAATCTCGATTTGTTGATGCGCCAATTCGCCCAACATAAATTGATGACAAAGATAAGACAAAATGACAAATTGAGAATCTAAAACGAGGGTTTGAAAAATATAAAATTTAGGAGAAAATTGAGAAATTTTTGCTTCTTTTTGCGCTGGGGAGGGCTGGGGCTGGGGTGCAAGGGATTGAGTTGCTGAGTGGTCATTTTCTCATTGGATGTGGTGGGCCTTTGGGCTTGTGGGCTAAGGTAATGTTTTATTAATTCAATGTAATTGGTTTGTGATAGGTGGACTAGCCTTGTATTTAAAATTTTAAATTAATTTAAATGGGTTGTGATAGGTGGACTTTATTTAATATGCTATACATGTACTATAGAATATTTATTAAATTTGGATTCCTTAAATAGTGGGCCCTCGGCCAGTGCCCTTCTTGCCGAAGCCCAGAGCTGACGCTGCCGACCAAATTCAAAAAACTAAAGTGGAAGAAAAGGTAGAAAATTGTAAATTTTTGTAATTTGTTGTGGAATCATATTGTCTGAAACAATTTGAATAGTCGGAAAAGGATTTGGGGGTTGGGCTTTTTTTGCCGTTGGGGAAACGAGATATAACCAATTTTAGAAAATTTTAGGGCATCAACAGGGAAAAAAAAGATAAATATGAAAAAAAAAATTAATATAAAATTATTAAGTCGTCACATGAACGGTATAAAAAGGAGGGGAAAAAATTGGTTTCATTAATATTATATCTATAATAGTGGTGGAAGAATTGACTTAAGTAGATGAGTATTATTAATTGAGAGAATATGGTCACGGTCCAACTCAGGACTCCCATTCGTCATCTTTGACTCTCATTTTTTGAACGTCCACCATTCTTCTCCAATTTTTCCGGAACATTGCCGTATTCAAATAATGTCTAAATCTACTTTTTTTTTTTTTTTTTTTTTTTTTGCATAATATGAAATATTTACACATATTATTATATTTAATAAAATTACATTTTTTTTTTCACTTCTTGAAATTTATAATATATATTAAAATTTGATAAAATATCTTAAAATATTTTATATTGTTGACTATGTGCGACAATTTGATTCATACATAATTTAACAACATATATATCTCACAGCTCATGAGCTTTGAGATTTATTGACAAACCATCGATATATGTTAAGTTCTAAAAATGAATATAAAAAAACCAAAAAAATTATGAAATGAATATAAAATATTTCATGATATTAAAAAAACTTTTTTTTTTCTTCTTAATTTTACGTTGCTCATTAACATATTTTGAGTTAACAGTTGAGAGGCCGGGCAGAAGAGAGAAAAAGAAAAAAAATTTGAAAAAGAACGAAGTGTTGCTAATGTGACACGTCTGCAAATTATGAATAAATCTAAGTTCTGAAACACACTTGGAATTTACGTATAAATCATTGGTTTTACTGTGGTAAATGCGTCTAATTAATGTAAGGATTGGAAAGTAAATAAAAGTGTAAGAATTCAATGTTAATGTGTTAAAGTACAGTGATCCATCTTTTGTACAAATTAGAATATTCCATCTTAATAAGGTATGATTTGTAATATATTTAATTATAAGATAATTAAAATTAAATAGTCAAATAAAAACTGAATTTAGAGATTGAATCTGTAAATCTAATCTAGGTAGACTAAATTGATTGTCCGAAGTTGTTTCCATTTGTTTAGGAGGGTGCGCATCCATTCTGTTCCATTTAAAATTAAAGCTTTCTATACACTATCATCCACGTATATTTAAGTAAAGTTAATATTACTCATACTGGTTAATGCAAGAATAGAAAGTTTTTACTTTTCCATCCACAAAATATTACAAAAAATAGCTAAAGTACAATATTTTTATGCTGTTCAAGTTTTTTGTGCATCACATACACCATGAACCTGATATATAGTATTATTTGTTTAACTATAATATCATTTATTTAGTTAAAAAGTATTACTATTTTTTGAGTCGACATCATACTTTATTGGATTAGGGGCTTCGTTTCGAACTTGAGTTCGTATCCCCCCTCGAGAGAGCTGGGGCAGAGTGGATAAATTGATCTATTTGAACTTTCTCCCCCTCTTGCTGAATAGCCCCTCCCCTTCCTCTAGTGAAGTTGAGGAATCTGGGAGAGTTATGCCGCATGGAATCATCAACATCACTGAAATCTAAATCAGCGTAGGAATCCGCATCTGGATCCGCGGAGAGATCAGCACTTGCATCATAATAAGATGCAATAGAATCATGATCTGACGAATAAGGACCGAAGTAGAAGTCAGAGCTCCGACGTCTTCGGCAGTGCCGAGTGGCCGAGTTTGTTTAATCTATATTTTTTCGGGTTGCTAACTCAACGGTAGAGTACTCGACCTTTAAGTGCGGCTAGAATATTTTACACATTTGGATGAAGTGATGAATTCGAACGTGAAAGTTGTTTTCCATCAGACAGTTGTTCCCGTAACTCTACTCTCAACTTGGATTATATATCCAAAAGGACTATTCAAAGAGAATGATTTTATACTTGCTAATCGCTCCGGGTGTAGATAGGGTGAAATCTGCAGAGGTCTTCTTCTATGCTACCTACTTCTGTTAAGATAATAAATTAGTAGTAATATTTTTCAAGTAAACAACTAATACTCTACATTGGATTGCACGATACACCTGATGTATAAAATTTTTTACGTTTTATAATTAGGTTTTACATTTTTTAATTGTGGGTTTGACTATCAAAATTGATATTATTTATTTATGATTATTACATTATTTTTAAGTGAGTAAGTCTCTTATCAATCGGTTGCATGGATTTAGGATTGGAGGAGGGGTTGGAGGGGAGAGGTTTGCCACAGCATGAAGAAAATTTTTTTGGCTCATGACCCGCTTGCACGAATCAAGATCCATACAATCGTTTCATAAAAGTTTTTATGTTTCTTAATTTATTTTAACATCAGTTGCACATTTACGATGATTTGTTTTGTTGAACAACTAATTAAAAATTTATAATTCCTTTGTTAAGAAAAAAGTTACATGCCTAAAAAATTATATATATATATATATATATGTACGTTTATATATATACATACTAAAGCAAAATAGGTTAAAATTAAAAAGATATTGTCTCTTTTTCATTTTTTCCTGTGAATATGTATTTTGTGAGTTCTATTCATAAACTTGGTGTGGATACAAGTTTTTGTGTCATCATCCT
Source organism: Caryopteris x clandonensis (assembly GCA_028749325.2). Classification (NCBI taxonomy): domain Eukaryota; kingdom Viridiplantae; phylum Streptophyta; class Magnoliopsida; order Lamiales; family Lamiaceae; genus Caryopteris; species Caryopteris x clandonensis. The sequence continues at coordinate 6,781,758 of JAPYKT020000013.1, forward strand.
ATTAGTTTGTTATCTCTTTTCTCTTTTTCTTTTATCAACTTTTTTTATTTTCTTTAAAAATACAAATATTTTATTTATTTCTAATAGGTTTTACATATAATATGTTATATTAATAATCTTTTGACGATATTTAATTTGAAACCTATAATGCATATATTAAAATCAACATATTAGATTTTAAAAAAATAAATTATTCATTAATGTCTTATTTATGTTTGATTTAATGAGTGGGACTATTTATAATAAGTTTACATAAAAAATAGTTATATAATTTTTTTATAATAACATAATTTGATAATTTTATTTTTTGAAATAAGATTAATATTTTATTTTAATTTATTCAGTAAGTAAATTTATATTTAAACTAATATATGTATAAACATGATTGATCATATAAAGTTATTCAATTAATTATATCAATAACAAATATGAGATTATTTAAATTATAAAAAATACTAATTTTTAATAAGATTATTGAAGCTCTTCTTATTAGTGGGGTGTTATTAGATATTTACGATGGTTTGAATATTTATAATTTATTCAACTATTGTAGTTATTCATATACTTCAAAAACAATGCGATGACGGGTGTGTTTGAGTATTGTATAAGAATTAATTAATTTTAAAAATAAATATTATTTTATTTTAATTCATATTTTTATATTAATTTAATTATAGGATTATTAATAAGAATAAGTATATATTCAATTTCATACAAGTACTGAAGAAATACTAATAATTTTTTTAACACACGGAAAAAATGTAATATTAGAATACAAATTATATAATAAAAAAGAAAAAAATTGTATAAGATTGTCACACCATACATTATTATATATAAAAAATTATAAGTTAGTAATATTTTTTAAGCCGTGCTCATTTCCTTCTTTTAAGTTTTTCTGCAAATTTAAACATAATTACTTTCTATTTCAGTCCAAATTATTACAAAATCTAACGATTCTTTTGCTGTAGACCGTTTCATTCAATGTTGAAACCTGAACATCTTTATGTTGTACTTTATTTGACATTCAGGTATTTTATAATTTTTTCTTTCTTTTTGGTCGTGCCTTTCTTAGTGGGACCCAAAATGCACGTGGCAAACAACTGTCGTGGCTTGTGCGTTATTGTCGCTGCCTCGCTGCTTGCTGCTCTGCAATTATTATTTACTTTTTCTTTATATTGGTTTTGCTTCTTTTATCACCAAACTTATTTGTTGCGGGGTGCTATGGTACGGTACATAAAAAATTTAAGTCCTATGGTATACTGTATCGAAATATAGTATATGAAAATTTTATATCGATGTTGTACCAAAAATTTAATATATGGAATAATTGATATATCGAAATTTTGATATGATACAAAACTTATACCGTATCGTATCGAAATTTTGGTATACCGTTTCATATCGGCTTTTCGGTATACCGTTTCAAATTGAAATTTACGATATACTATTTCATACCGAAATATATTATATACCGTGTCATACCGAATTATCGATGTAACAAAAATATTTCAATATATCGGTAGTTTGGTATATACCGAAATACTAGTATACCAAATATGATTCGATATACCGATATATCAAAAAACTAGTATGCCAAATACCGTTTGATATATTGGTATACCAAACATTACTGGTACAACGAATTTTACCGATATACAGATATAACTTTCGGTATACCAGCATACCGAAAATTTTAATTTTTCATACCTTTACCGTACCGAAAATTTTCGGTATGATACTATACAGTACCGAAAATCTCGATATATCAAAATTTTTGTTATTTTCGATATTTTTCGATACGGTAAATATGGTATACCAGTATTTTCGATATTTTTCACACCCCTAACCTGCTTGTCTCTATGTTCCTCTATATGTATGCTTAACATTCTCCTATTTTTTTTTTGTTAATATAAATGGTAGGAATATGAAAGTTTGGGATGTATTTAGTCCTTTTTTTTTTTTTTGTTAATATAAATGGTAGGAATATGAAAGTTTGGGATGTATTTAGCAAAAGAATAATATATATACATATATATAGAAATTTAAATAAGTTGTATTGAAATAATTTGGGGTGTTAATAATCGTATTTTTTATTTTATTTTTCATTTTTTATTTTTCCATCTCACGTAGGTATGTGCATATATGTGTGTGTATACATACACACATATATATATATATATATATATATATATATATACATGCAAATATAAATAAATACACATGGTGTAATGTGGCTTAATGGTCTGTGCGATTAAGGCATCATGAAGTGGGAAATTGCAGGTTTAAAACCTGTGGGTGAAGCATTGCCTTTTTATTTTGACTATTTTTTTTTTGGCGGGTTAAGTTGATCAAGTAACATGAATATTAGATTTGTTTAATTGGTGTGCATAAATTTTATTTAATTGAAAAATATCTATACTTTTTATTTTATTTTTATTTTTTATAATTCAAACATATTTTTTTATACAAAATTATTGATTTTGACAATTTCATACTTTATCAATTTTTTGATGATATATCACTTAAAAGTTGACATCCACATCTAGAGATAGAAAATGGGTGGCTGGTGGGGGGAACAACATCCTCAACTTATACAAATTTATATTTTACTAAACATATTTAATTTTAAAAATTATTTAAATTCTTTTATTTTTACTCAATTATCTCCTTAAATTTTGATAGTTTCATCTAATAGGTAGATTATTTAAGTTTAAAAAAATTCTTATCAAATGTTAACTATATTTTGTTTAGTGAAAATATTTGCTTTATATTTTCTCTAACCAAAATTGTAAGATACAAATTTTGTTAGAGAAAAAATAAAGTAGACGATATTTAACTTTTACAACAAAAAAAAGAGAACAATTTAAACTTATAAAACTATCAAGAATTTAGGGAAGCAAATTGAAGAAAACTGAAAGAATTTTTAAGTAGTATATTTTAAATATTATAAATATATAAAATATATATTGAAATATAAACTTTTATGTTTCAAAAGGTAAGGGGGGGGCTGCCCCCACCAGCCATCCCCTCACTCTGTTTTCTATATTGGATGTCAAGTTTTGAGTGCCACATCATTATAATCCTATAAGAAACTGATAATCACATTGATTATCAAAATTAAGAAGTTTGTAAGTTTAATTGTAATGTTTAAAAAGATGTTATTAAATTGCAAAAGGCTATGAAGTCATGCATGTTTTTGCAATTTACCCTCTAAATAGATGGACAAATTTTGTAGGTTACTTATATTTTTAGAGTGAATCTCCTGTGAAACCGTTTCATAAATATCTTAAATGAGACAAAACTCATAAAAAAAAAAAAAAAAACTACAACAACCAAAAGAAAAAATTGAAAAGAAATGAAAAAAACTAAAAGATCGAAGGAAAAAAGCCCCCAAAAGCTGATTTTTTTTATAAATAAAATGAAAAACTGACTAAGTTAGAAGAAGAGAAGAAGAAGAAGAGAAGAAGAAGAAGAAGAAGAAGAAGAGAAGAAGAAGAAGAAGGAATTCATATACTATATTTGTCTTTTTATTATTAGTTCTTTTTTTTAAGAGTCCTATTTTACCAATCATGTGCACAGGTGGTTAAAATGAAATTTGAAAATTCAGCTAACTATGTCAGTCAAAATTTGAAAACTACAAGAATTTCGTAAATAAAATTGCATTTAGAATATGAGTAAAAACATGAAAAAGTAAGGATTTGTGGATCGTGGCTATGTATGTCGCAATTGAACACGTGGAATTTGACCAACAATGAGAATTTCTCAACTATGCTTATTGCACAAGCATCAGTAGTCCTCATTTGAAATGTGGAATCCAAAACAAGATTTGAAGTCAAACAAATGCTTATCCTGTCATGGTCCGAATACTAGAATTGCACATATGTATCCTTACATGCACCCTTAATTAACAAATCAAATGCTGCCCAACTTAGACTCCAACTCTATTTATCAATCTTTCTATATTTCAAAATGTCTGAACCTCCCTCGCAATTTCCCCAAATATTAATTTCTAATTAATAATATTTATTATGTTCAAATTTCTGATGTAGGGTTTTGAATGGTCTCAAATTGCCTCCATTCGCAGTCAACAAATCATCTATTATAAATACTAAACCCTTCCATCTTCTGCTCACCACATTACTACAACCTACCCAGTTCTTCAACTTCTCACCTAAACTAATTTCTCTCTCTTCCTATCTATTTAATAAGTTTCATATAACAATGAAATCTATAAATTTATTGATCCTCTTTCTGTTGCTTAGCTCGGTTTCCATCGCAACCAATGCTCGTCGTCTCAATGCTTCACAAGCTGTGTATTCTCCTGATCATGTTGTTAGGGATGGGCCGAGTCCAGGCGAAGGACACAAAATCGTGAATGCTCATACGCTCGGAGCAATTAAGGAGTCTGGTCCTAGTCCTGGTGAAGGACACAAGTATGTAGATGTTAAGCCGCTCGGAGGAATCAAGGATTCGGGTCCAAGCCCAGGGGCAGGACATTAGTCATTAGATCGATCGATATATATATATATATATATATATATCTTTACTAGTATTATTATATATTTAACCATAGATGAGCATATTTATTATTTTTTTGTTTTTTTTTTCTCTCTTTGACATAGCTTGGCATTCTTTCCTAGACATTCTTTTATTATTTAAAGAGTTGTTCGAATATGTGGGAGGGCATTCTAAGGAATGTGAGACTCATTACTAAGGTTCTGCTGTTTGTAAAGGACATATTATGAAGTATTTACTCCATTACTGGAAGCTTAAGTTATCTTTCTTCCCGCGTCTATCTCTGATCTGTACAAACATGAATATATATATATATATGTATGTATTTATGTATGTATGGACACTGACACATACATACACACACACACATAAGAAACAAAAAATATTTTGGTTTCTGTAATTTTAAATTATCAGATCCATTGAAACATTTCTTACACGTACAGGGATTTATTGAAACAAAAGTTAATAATATATACTTATTGATGGGGTATACTCCCTGCAGCATTAATTTATACATAGACATTAATATAATTTAATTCATACTTATAATCCAATAAGACGTTTACCGAAGCGGATTGTTCTGACCCCCTTAGAAGGTCAAGTATGAAAACACTCTACCAGTGCTAGGCCGGGGGCCCCGAGCACTAGAAACAGGTGTCGAAAGTAGGCGGCACATGTTGGGAATTGGTATCATGGCACGGAGCTGCACATGGTACGCAGGAAAGAGGATACGGGGCTGCTAAATTTTGGTATTGGATAGATATGCAAATGGTGGATATATGTTGCCGAGCGCATGGACAAAATGTGGGAATAAGCAAGGAGTTGGGCCTTGCGTGCACTAATGGGTAATGTGATGCAGGTTCAATGATGTGGGCATGGCAAAGTGCTAGTGCAGGACGTGCAACTGCTGGGTTGGTTCTAGTATTTATTGGTGTGAGTTAGAATTTTAAAAAAAGTTTTTAATATTTTATTCATAAAATATTATAACAGAAACAAAAATTTTTGATAAAACACTTACTTATTCAAAAACATTTGCTCATTTCATTGGTTTATTCACACATACAACTAAAGTACAATATGAACTTTTGTTTATGAGCGGTAATACCACACGCAGACTATGAAGGAAATCTTAGAACATGCTTCTGTCTAGGAATGGAAGAAATGGCCTACGACTGTGTACTTGTTCCATGATTTGGTAGTGCACCCAAGCCCCCTTCTTTTCTCTATGAATGGAAGAAGTCAAGTAGTGGTGCAGCAACTCCCGAATCATCTACTGTGCTCAACAAAATAGGGCTTCAAATGGCCCTTTTCAAGGCCCCTCATGACTGATCACCTATCAGGTCTGGAAACCTTACTTAAAATGAGGAATTTGGGCAGATCTTCTTGGTGGCTTCTATTATTTAGGAAAGGGCGAGAGCATTCGAAAAGGAGACTGGTTGAATTGATTGATCAGATGGTATTCTATGAGCGAGAACAGAGGGAAGACAGGATGAGATTGATTGGTTGGTTATTTTGTTTAGGGAAAGCTACGAGGAGCCTTCTATTCTACTAAATAATTGAGCTAGGCTATTCACAAATCGAATTCAATAGATTAGTAGAGAAGTTAGCTGGACATATTGAATTGGAATAGAAGGTATTCATAACTAGGAAAAAAGGAAGAAAGGAAGTGATGAGTTGGATTGGTAAGTTGGAGTTCCATCAGCCAAGTTAGCTTCAGTCTAACATGGAGCACATAACACGCATGCCCGAGCTAATGCCTTTACAGCTATACCTAGTTTCATCTTAAGAGAAGAACGGAGAGATTCCAATCCAATTGGTTAGTGAATTAGCTCTAATCCCCTTACTAATGGACTAAGACTCTATTTTCAAACCAACTTCTCGAAGAACAGTAATACACCTGCTCCTTGAGTCATGTTATAAGTCGATTAAGGTGTTGGTTTAGAGAAAGAGCAAGCAATGAGCAAGAGCTAGTAGCTAGAAGAGTTTTTTCTACTAGTCCTTGTCTTTATCTAGTTGGATTAATAAAGATCTTCTTTCAGCCTACTACTTAATATCCTTCAGAAGTAATGGACTCAGGGGACACCTTTCAACAAAACAACCAGCTATATGATAGGATGGAATATTCACGTGTAGCATGTACTCTGACTTTAAGAAAAGCTGTCACTCAATCCTTATTTCATGAAAGCATCCTCCTGTTGTGTTCCTATTGATAAACCTCCTTTCGGGTTTGAATGCACACTATCGGACCTAATTCCATATTCCATTCCTTCCCAACATGATGAGATTACTCCTCGGGCTGTAGACCATCACTGTAGGTAGTATTCTAATGCAATTCTCACTTAGAGAAGTGGTCTTCGCCAATCTGGACATAGAACTGAAACTTTGGAATGGGTATCCCGCGGTGCCTCATAAATAGGGTTTGGGCGATGTGTCCTCCTTTTCCTTAATAGAGTTTCGACCGAACCAGAAGTCATAGTAATAAAGTTCAGTTCCAACTTAATAGCAATCGATGGTTGAAGCGGGAAAAGCCCTTGCCTCGTGAATGGCTAACCAGCCCTTTCTAATCTAACCAGCTTTCCCTAAAACCTGAAAACAACCCCTCCGATTTCAGTCCTTTTGCTCAATTCATTCTTGTTCTTTCTCTCCTGTCCAATTCTTGATTATTGATTTGTCCTCTTCTTCGATAGTTAACCTATATTAAGTTAAGGCCAGGAGTCCCAGGTTTTACGGTTGGACTTTCAAGTTTGACTTCGTAACCTGTTGATTCTCTTTCTTAACTAGTTGGAGAACCAATTGAAGGTATGGGTACCGAAGTTAGCCTTCTCCAACCTGCTAAATCGAACATGAGTCTTACTTATGATCAAACCCCTAAATGGATGTAGGTGCAAATGGATTTCTACCTACCTCTTTTCTGATAATAAGTATCTGAAACTCCCTACACATACTTCAATGTGGTTAAGCTAGTAATTTTCCGAAGACGAAGCCTTGCGTTCACCAATTTCTCTCTCTCTCTCTTTCCTTTTCTTTTCTTTTCCGTTGGACTCCTCCCCTCCGCAACCTTCTCTTCTACCTCCCTTCTCTCTTCTTTCTTTTATTTATAAAAGGAATGAAGGTTTTTTTTTCCCTTAACTCTTAAGTTAATCACCGCCTTAATTTTTACACATTTGTTATCAATATATATATATATATATATATGCACACGCACTCACACTAATTATATATAAACACATGCACATACACTAATTATATATATACACCACCAGCACATGCAAAGGTTATTACTATTATCTATTATTTATTTATTTAATTTTTTATATAACTAAACCCATGTTGAAATCTAAATAGTAATTTATTGTGTAGTTGATCTACCCACACATATAAGTTCATATGTATATGCAAATTAAATTCTGTAGAAATAATATATATATCCTTCAATATATTTTACCCTATTTCGTATTACTATTCTTATTATTATTATTAACTCACTACGTGTAATTCTATATTATTAATGCTTGACACCTAATTTCTCTTCCTCGATATTTTTCCCAAGGGGTTCCAACCTATACTGTAAACCCTTAAAATTTAATAGTAACATTCCAAACATAATTAAATACGAGCCGCAATACAAATTATAATGTAATTTAAATAGCAAATAAAATTATAAAATGAATGCAATGCATGAACTATATTGGCCAGTGAGTAGTGAGAGGCTTGGGGTATCACATCCTCCCCTCCTTATAAAAATTTCTTCCCCGAAATTTACTTACCTGAAGAGTTCTGGGTATTTCGACTTCATTTCATCTTCTCTTTCCCAAGTAGCTTCTTCTATCGACTGGTTTCTTCGTAGGACTTTGACTAATGAAATTTCCTTATTTCTCAGTTGCTTCACTTCTCGTAGTAAAATTTCCACAGCCATTTCTTCATAGCTTAAGTTTGTCTTTAAGTCTGCGGGTTCATTGTTCAGAATATGAGATGGATTCGCTACATACTTTCTCAACACAGACACATGGAACACATTGTGTATCTGAGTCATTGATCCAGGCAAGTCAAGTCTGTAGGCAACATCACCAATTCTCTTAATGATAGGAAATGCACCAATATACCTCGAATTGAGCTTTCCTTTCTTACCAAACCGCACTATCCCTTTGATCGGGGAAACTTTCAAAAACACCTGATCTCCTACTGGAAATTCTAATGTTCTTCTTCTTTTATCTGCATAACTTTTCTGTCGACTCTGAGCAGTTTTCATTCTTTATCAAATCTGTGCTACAGCTTCTGACATTTCTATGATCATATCTGGACCCAACAGCTTTTGTTCACCAACCTCATCCCAATGTACCAGTGATCGACATTTTCTACTATATAGTGCTTCATATGGAGCCATTCCAATAGTTGATTGATAGGTATTGTTATAAGAAAACTCCATCAAAGGAAAAAAATTACCCCATTGTCCCTGAAAATCTAACACACAAGCTCTGAGCATGTCCTCCAACATTTGTATTGTTTGCTCCAACTGCCCATCTGACTGAGGATGATATGCAGTACTGAAGAATAATTATGTCCCCAATGCCTTGTGTAGACTCTTCCAAAAGGTAGAAAGAAATGTTGAATCCCTATTTGAAACAATGGATAGTGGAACTCCATGAAGTCTGACTATCTCCTGTATATATAGTTGAGCATATCGATCCATTGAATAAGTAGAACAACTAGCAAGAAAGTGATTAGATTTTGTAAGTCGATCTAAAATAATCCAGGTAGGGATTGGGGTTTTAGATCCTTGGGAAATCCCTTTTCTGAATACCCTTATTCCTCCTTCATCTGGAGCTGCCGTAACCTGGGCTCATCATGTTATACTTGCGGGGAAGGAAAAAGGAGCAGTTTACGCTTTAGTAGCCACCGTTTTACTGGCTCTAGTCTTCACTGGCTTTCAAGGAATGGAATATTATCAAGCACCCTCCACGATTTCGGATAGTATTTATGGTTCTACCTTTTTCTTAGCAACCGGCTTTCATGGTTTTCATGTGATTATAGGTACTCTTTTCTTGATCATATATGGTATTCGCCAATATCTTGGTCATCTAACCAAGGAGCATCACGTTGGCTTTGAAGCAGCTGCATGGTACTGGCATTTTGTAGACGTGGTTCGGTTATTCCCATTTGTCTCTATCTATTGGTGGGGAGGTATATGAAGGAAGGAATCGGTGGATTGAGGAATAGAAAGCTCGAAGACAAATCGAAGAACCTAATGGATCGAAGTCATCCTTGACTGCTACGAAACGGCTTTCGGAAGGGTTTAAGGAAAGAGCTCTTTCTTCTTGTTCTTTTGCAAGGGCTTTCAACCTAGAAGAAAATCTCTTAGACTTCCGATTCACACTTTAGAGAGGCAGGATCCTATGTCCATCGAATACCAATGACTAAATGATGTAAAAGGATCTCAAGTCGTAGTCGCAATCGATGCCATAGCTAGTCCAACCTAAGGCAGAAAGAAAGAGTCTTGCACATTACTACATGTGGAGATCTATGGCAGGGGATTCGCCATATCCTTTCTTTCAACCATATATGCTCCATTCTTCTAAGTAGGAAGCTCAAATTCCTTTTCTCAGAGTTATCTGATATTTGATTATATGTATTGCCTGATATTCTGCATATCCTGATGAATATATATATATATATATACCTCTTATATCTGACATACTGCCTATGATTTGTTTGCAAAATTACTTATGTGTAATATCCTATCCATTTGAACATTTGTGGTAAAAATGGACCTGAGTGACCCCTTGCGCAACCGATAAAACGGTGTGTGAACTTGGAAATCCTCAGCCTTCCGTATTGTGTGATTTGTGTGAATCATATATGTGTTTTTGTGTGTGCAACATGTCTTCTATGAGTTCCTATAACCTTGCACCATTTGATGGTCGCATTGATTTTGGCATTAGGCAACAAAAATTGAAGGGTATTTTGATACAACAACATGTATTCAAAAGTATCACTATTGCATTTTCAGATGCCACATCTGATGAGAAAAAGGAAGAGATGGACGAGATTGCACTCTCATCCATCACCCTGCACCTCTCAAATTCTATTATCCGAAAAGTTGGAGAACAAAAAGGTGCAAAAGAGTTATGGGGTAAATTAGAAGAGTTATTCATTGAAACATCACTGCCTTGTAAAATGTTCTTACTTGAAAGATTTTTTCAGTTTAAACTAGTGTCTAAAGATACTGATGAACATATGAATATTTTTCAAAAGCTTGTGCAAGACATTAAGAAAACTAGTGATAAATTAATTGATGAATATACTGCTATTATACTTTTAAATGCTACACTTGATTTATTTGGTGATGCTAAATCTGCTATTAAGTATGGTAGAGATGAGGTTTAAGGCTGAAAAACATAACAATCTTTATATGTGCTTTACTAAACCTGTCTTGCATGGAAATGTTGTTAAGGATGTTAAAACTGCACTTTGGCATTATAAACTAAGATACATGAGTAGTAAAGGCCTTGATTTATTGCATAAAGTAGGGTCATTTGGTTATGATAAATTTCATACATGTCTTTCTATGAGTCTTATGTTAAGGGTAAGCAACATATGATAAGTTTCCCTATATCCCCTGCCCCTAATCTCTCAAAAAGTACTGGCATACTTGATTATCTACATGGTGATGTGTGGGGATCTGCCAGTACCCCCACACATGGCACTAAAAAGTGGTTTCTATCCATTATTGATGATTTTTCTCGAAAAGTTTGGGTTCTGCTATTGAGAAACTAATCTAATGTTTTTGAAACTTTTAAAAATTGGAAATTTTTAATTGAGAATCAAACTGGCAAGAAAATCAAGAAATTAATAATTGATAATGGATTTGAATTCTGTAATAATTTGCTTGATAAGTTGTGTGCTGAGTTTGGCATCCAAAGACACAAAACAGTTCCTTAAACACTACAACAAAATGGTGTGGCAGAATGGATAAATAGAACTTTACTTGAGAAAGTAAGAAGCATGGTGGCTACTTCTGGACTTTCCAAGAAGTTATGGGGTGAAACAGTTGTTACTACTGCCTACTTGATTAGTAGGTTCCCATATGTACCTTTGAATTGGAAATACCCAGAACTTGTGTGGTCTGGTAAAAATGTTCATTTTTCAAATCTTAGAGTTTTTGGCTGTGCTACTTTTTTGTATGAAAAAGACAAATTAGAACCAAGGTCTAAAAAATGTGTTTTCTTTGGTTATCTGAAAGGTGTAAAAGGCTATGGATTGTGGCTAAGGAGTGAACCTGGTTTTAAAGTAACGATCAGCAAAGATGTTATTTTCAATGAAACTGAATTCCCTTGCCTGCCTATTTCTGTGCCTATTATTGCTCATGATATGACCCTAAGTGAGGTGGAACATACACCTAATTTGCCTGTTTTGCCTGATTCTTATTCTGATAGCTTACATGGTAATATTGATAATTTAAGTGATGCTGAAAATGTTGAAAATGATGACTATCAACTTGCTAGGGACAGACCTAGAAGAAATATTAGACAATCATCTAGACTTAATGATTATCACATGGAAATGAATGCTTTGAATGCGTATGAATCCCCAACTGAACTTGAACCAAAGTCCTATAGGGAAGCTGCAAACTATAAAAATTATGTTGATTCGTTAAATGCTATGAATGATGAAATGAACTCCCTGCATGTTAACCAAACTTGGACTCTAGTACCTAAGCCTAATAATTGCTCTGTTGTTGCATGTGAATGACTTTATAATGTAAAAGAGGAAAGTAACAGCATTAAGTTTAAAGCTAGACTTGTAGCAAAAGGTTTTACTCAAAAAAAGGGGATTAATTATACATAAATCTTTGCTCCTGTGTTAAGTTTGTCACTGTCCGCATAATGCTTGCATTAGTTGCTCATTTTAATTGGGAATTAAAACAACTTGATGTTAAAACTGCATTCCTGCATGGTGAACTTGACAAAAAAATATACATATATCAACCTGATGGTTTTGTTGATCCTTAAAAACTAGACCATGTATACTTACTTAAAAAGTCCTTGTATGGTTCAAAACAATCTCCTAGACAATGGAACAAAAAACTTGACTCTTGCATGAAAAACATTAAGTTTAAAAGAAGTGTGCATGTCCAATGGCTTTACTTTAAGAGTGATGCCTCTGTTCTTACTTTTCTGCTGATATATGTCGATGATATGCTTCTGGTGAGTCTATAGATGAAATTTATCGAATATGTGCATAAATGCTTAAGTGAAAATTTTGATATGAAATATCTAGGAGATGCTAAACGAATACTAGGCATGGACATTGTTAAAGATAGAAAAACCATACCTTGCATTTGAATTAGATTTCTTATGTAAATAAGATTTTGAGTGAATTTTCTATGTCTAATGCTAAACCTACAAGTGTTCTCCTTTCTGCTAAGGTGCCATATGCTAATGCTATAGGCTCGGTTATGTATCTTAGGGTAAGCACTCAACCGAATATCGCATACTCGGTAAGTTTTTTAAGTGGATATATGTCTAACCCTAGTATGCCTCATTGGGATGCATTAAAATGGCTTTTAAGGTATTTAAAGGGATATGTGGATACTTGCCTTAGATTTTCTAAATCTGCTCAAGGTGTGAACTTGACTAGATATACCGATTCTAATTATGCCAATGATAGAGATAATAGAAAGTCCTCTACTGCATATGTGTTCACTCTATGTGGGTCTTGTATCAGTTGAAAATCCCAACTTCAGCATGTTGTTGCTTTATCCACCACTGAATCTGAATACATTGCTATACATTGCTATATATGGTTAAAAGGCTTGTTATCTGAAATTGGATATGTTGAAGGTGATATAGTTGTATATTCTAATAGTCAATTTGGAATTCAACTTTGTAAAAACCTTGTCTTTCATGGTCCTACTAAGCATATAGATGTTAGGCATCACTTTATTTGGGATATTGTTGAAAAAGTGACTGTCAAACTTGAGAAAATACCCTTACACCCCAACCCTGCTGATATGGGACAAAATACTTATCTGTTGAAAAAACTAATGATTGCATGAATACTTTAAACTTCAATTCATTGGATTAAAATATGTATTTCTTGCATGTAAGACCTGGACTTAGTTTGCCTCACTTGTTGTTTCTTGTGTATATGTTCAGGTGTGTGTGTGTTGTGTGGGCTATAATGAAATGACTATGCCCCGGATAACTTAACAATCGGTTTTATGTGGGTTGGTCCAATAAGGTGGAGAATGTTAATATTTTATTGGGTATTGGCCCAACCATTTTCGGTGGGCTCTTTTCTGCTGAGCCCAGGCCGAAGGCCAATAGGCCTAGCCCATTGTCTCTCCCCTTAACCCTAGCTGACCAGTCATTATCTCCCACATGAGTTGCCCTCTTCCCTACTCATCTCTTCTCTCTCTCTCTCTCTCTCTCTCTCTCTCTCTCTCTCTCTCTCTCTCTCTCATCCGTCTCCTTCCCATCGTTTCTTCTTCAATGCGTCGAGTTCCTTCTCAAGGCAGTCTTCTCTCTTAATGGTAGAGTTTAAAACACATGACCTTGTGTGGTTTTTCGGCGCAAGCTTACCTTAGCCCCAAAGGTCGTCATCCATGTACACCGATCCCAAAAGCTTTTTGAAGCATGAACATCATGCCTGATAAGCCGTAAGCCTACACATATCATCATGCTCACCTGCAATGCACAAACTAGGTGAGCTACAGCCCAGTAAGCAGAAATCATGCATGTACAATAAATTAAATGCTTACAGAAACTTTAAAAGAGATGTGAAATGCATACTATTGAAACCCTAACCAATGTTTTAGAATTTTTTATCTATATAGGGCCCGTGACCCATCTATTGTGCACCGGAAAGGGCTAGCTCAATAAATAATCATAATTATAGAGTCTATCCATGTCTCACATGCCATCGACCGACAAATCGAGCCTATCCATGTCTCACATACCACCGACTCAATATATCATAAAGTCTATCCATGTCTCATATGCCACCGGCCTGACGAATCAAGCCTATCCATGTCTCACATGCCACTACCCTCGATACACCAATAGTGGTCAACATTACATTTGTCGTTTCTTTTATCATATAGTGCATGAAGGCAGGCCATGTACAACTTATGCATGCACATGCCCATGCTTGTGAATATTATATTTATACAATACCAAATCATTCATTCACACCACGTAATTTATATCTATCAATATCAAGAAGGACAAGTCACAAATATTCCATAAAATAATACAAACAAGTACTATGTCTATGCATTGTAGGTGCAAATGAATTTCTACTTACCTTTATACGATAATAAGTATCCGAGACTCCCTACACATACTTCAATGTGGTTAAGCTAGTAATTTTCCTGGAAATGAAGGCTTGCGTTCACCAATTCCTCTCTCTCTCTCTCTCTCTCTCTCTCTCCCTCTCTTCCCGCAACTTCTCTTCTACCTCCCCTCTCTCTTCTTTCCCTTTTCTCTTTTTTTTTCCCTCACGCTGGACTCCTCTTCCGTAACCTTCAGGAATAAAGCCCCTCCCCCCCCCCCCATTTTTTTTTGTTGCTTAACTTGTATGGTAACCGCCTTACTTCTTTTTCCTTTTACACAGTTATTATAAATATATAGATGTATATGCACACACACCCACACTAATTATATATATAAACACATCCACACTAATTATATATGTATAAACACACCACTAATTATATACATATATATATACACACCATCAGCACATGCAAGGATGATTACAACTATTATTATTATTATTATTATTATTATTATTATTATTATTATTATTATTATTATTTATTTATTTTTATTTTTTTTATTGTTATTACTATTTTTTATTATTATTACTAACTTGCCACGTGTAATCTTATTTTATTAATACCTGGCATCTAATTTATTCCTCAATATCTGGCCCAAGGGGTTCCAACCTATACGGTGTGACTTAATGACCTGGCATCTAATTCCATCTTGATAATGATAATTCAAGGAAAAGACAAGTAGTGATCAATATGTGTGACTTAATGACCTCTCTTCTTGAGTGCACATCCCTAAGAAAATGGACTTAGATAGGCCACACAGACTATATACATAAATAGAAGTCAATCTACGATTCCGGCTAAGATAGCTATTCTATCTCTATCAAATTAGGTTCTTGATCTGAAGTCTTATTCCAAGGGAGGTTCTCTTTCATCCTATACTGAGATAAAAGATCTATTCATTTCCCGATATCTTGGGCTTTCCAATTTCTTGTTATTAGCCTGGGTTTCTACTATTGCTACAATCATCTTATTAGTTCAACCACTAGGTGATGTAGATGGTAGAATTGGCATCAAGATCGGGGTTACCTTGCCTGTTGGAAGAAGAGAACTAGAAGTCGAGCTAAACTCTTTCTCCTACATAAGAAATTATCATCAAGAAGTGCTTTTCTCGTTTGATGTGGTGTAGCAGACTATAAAAGGAATTATTTTTCGAATTGAGCTTTGGAGGTTCAAGACCAGCACCGATGCTCATCTTAATAAACTTGTTCAAAGTTCCCCTTTTAGTCCAGAGATGTATGTCATCCAAGGTTTCATTCTGATTTGAAAGCAACTAAAGGAAGTATGAAAATGTAACAATAACATGAACACTTGGGTGGGAGTATTCTTTTGTTTGAGAACTTATTGTGAATTGAGTAGCTTACAAAGATGTGCTGCTAACGGGTGATTGGTCTCTTTCTGATCCTGACCAACCACCAATCTGTCATTGGAAAGACTAACTATAATTGATATGCACACGGGCATGGGTAGATGCAGCGCTCCTATACACACCAACACCTTAAGCTAAGGGGCCGCCAGTCTCGCAGTAAGAAAACAACCTCTTTATGAGGGGGAGCGAAGGGTCGGAACACCAGTCACAGCCTTGTCTAACTGCTAGCTTTGTTTTGGGGTCACAGTCAAGACTCAGAAAACTCCTACTTTCAGGTGCAGACAGCTTGGCCTGGCCTTTAGGTTTGGCGAACCAAATAAATTATGACTTTGATCTGGTGCTTGCATACAATTTTGAGTTTCAAGTGAGTGATCTCATGAACTCATGCTTGCATACATGTTAGGTCTCATTGCTTGATGGGATTTGTTTGTCTGATTGAGACTCTGCTAGAGATTCCACAATAGAGGAGTTCGTTGACAAACAAGGAAATGGGACGAAAGACTCGGTAGATGGCTCAACTTCTTTTCTTACATGGCACCGTGTTCTACCACCATTGCTTTATTCACACATACAACTAAAGTACAATATGAACTTTTGTTTATGAGCAGTAATACCACACGCAGACTATGAAGGAAATCTTAGAACATGCTTCTGTCTAGGAATGGAAGAAATGGCCTACGACTGTGTACTTGTTCCATGATTTGGTAGTGCACCCAAGCCCCCTTCTTTTCTCTATGAATGGAAGAAGTCAAGTAGTGGTGCAGCAACTCCCAAATCGTCTACTGTGCTCAACAAAATAGGGCTTCAAATGGCCCTTTTCAAGGTCCCTCATGACTGATCACCTATCAGGTCTGGAAACCTTACTTAAAATGAGGAATTTGGGCAGATCTTCTTGGTGGCTTCTATTATTTAGGAAAGGGCGAGAGCATTCGAAAAAGAGACTGGTTGAATTGATTGATCAGATGGTATTCTATGAGCGAAAACAGAGGGAAGACAGGATGAGATTGATTGGTTGGTTATTTTGTTTAGGGAAAGCTACGAGGAGCCTTATATTCTACTAAATAATTGAACTAGGCTATTCACAAATTGAATTCAATAGAGTAGTAGAGAAGTTAGCTGGATATATTGAATTGGAATAGAAGGTATTCATAACTAGGAAACAAGGAAGAAAGGAAGTGATGAGTTGGATTGGTAAGTTGGAGTTCCATCAGCCAAGTTAGCTTCAGTCTATCATGGAGCACATAACACGCATGCCCGAGCTAATGCCTTTACAGCTATACCTAGTTTCATCTTGAGAGAAGAACGGAGAGATTCCAATCCAATTGGTTAGTGAATTAGCTCTAATCCCCTTACTAATGGACTAAGACTCTATTTTCAAACCAACTTCTCGAAGAACAGTAATACACCTGCTCCATGAGTCATGTTATAAGTCGATTAAGGTGTTGGTTTAGAGAAAGAGCAAGCAATGAGCAAGAGCTAGTAGCTAGAAGAGCTTTTTCTACTAGTCCTTGTCTTTATCTAGTTGGATTAATAAAGATCTTCTTTCAGCCTACTACTTAATATCCTTCAGAAGTAATGGACTCAGGGGACACCTTTCAACAAAACAACCAGCTATAGGATAGGATGGAATATTCACGTGTAGCATGTACTCTGACTTTAAGAAAAGCTGTCACTCAATCCTTATTTCACGAAAGCATCCTCTTGGCGTGTTCCTATTGATCAACCTCCTTTCGGGTTTGAATGTACACTATCGGACCTAATTCCATATTCCATTCCTTCCCAACATGATGAGATTACTCCTCGGGCTGTAGACCATCACTGTAGGTAGTATTCTAATGCAATTCTCACTTAGAGAAGTGGTCTTCGCCAATCTGGACATAGAACTGAAACTTTGGAATGGGTATCCCGCGGTGCCTCATAAATAAGATTTGGGCGATGTGTCCTCCTTTTCCTTAATAGAGTTTCAACCGAACCAGAAGTCATAGTAATAAAGTTCAGTTCCAACTTAATAGCAATCGATGGTTGAAGCGGGAAAAGCCCTTGCCTCGAGAATGGCTAACCAGCCCTTTCTAATCTAACCAGCTTTCCCTAAAACCTGAAAACAACCCCTCCGATTTCAGTCCTTTTGCTCGATTCATTCTTGTTCTTTCTCTCCTGTCCAATTCTTGATTATTTATTTGTCCTCTTCTTCGATAGTTGACCTATATTAAGTTTAGGCCAGGAGTCACAGGTTTTACGGTTGGACTTTCAAGTTTGACTTCGTAACCTGTTGATTCTCTTTCTTAACTAGTTGGAGAACCAATTGAAGGTATGGGTACCGAAGTTAGCCTTCTCCGACCTGCTAAATCTAACAGGAGTCTTACTTATGATCAAACCCCTAAATTAACTCCGTTCGAGGCTATCACATAGTGGTTGCTAATTCCTTATTGAATATTCACTTCTTAGAAGTCTTCTCTTTGATCCTATCAACATGGGATAGGAAGAAAGGCCAGTCGTCGACTAGTATCTATCACATAAGTGCATAACAAGTAAGAAAGTCAAACTCCATCTTTTCTTTCCCTGAGTGAGCAACCTGACTTCTTTCTTCTCCTTCCATCTCTCTTGTTTATATCAACCACCATAGTGGGCCCTAACCTAACATGGCTTCAGGCCTGATTCATCCTTTAGCCGCCACTATGCCTCTAGCCAGAAGGCTTGGCTGCTTGCTATCCCGAATTCTGACTTCACTTTGAATTGCATGAAGGTGGCCTGAGATGAATCTCCCATCACCATGGCCACATTAACTTTATTGTTGCCCGCCTGACGTCCACTGAAATCTTCCAATCCTATGATTTGACCTTCGATTTTGTGTAGTCCCCGGACTTTAAGTCGCTTTCTTTAGGTTTGCCCCTCTTTTTCTTCTTTGATCATTTCCACGAATAGCACACAGGACGGCCAAGTTGAATCTTGTTGTCATTCCTTCTCCTTATGCACCACCTTCACCAGAAAGTCCTCCATGGCATATGTAAGGTAACACGAAGTCGATCTCATCCAGCTTCACTTGTTAAATCTAAATCAAAGAAGACCCAAGCTAATACGAAGTTATTCATGTATACATAAGAAAGAAACCTTGCCAAAGCTCATGAATGTTATGTTTATACAATACTAAATCAGTCATTCACACCACATAATTCATATCCATCAATATCAAGAAGCACATGTCACAAATATCTCATAGTCAAATAATACAAACAAGTACTATGTTTTTTCATTGTAGGTGCAAATGGATTTCTACCTACCTCTTTTCTGATAATAAGTATCTGAAACTCCCTACACATACTTCAATGTGGTTAAGCTAGTAATTTTCCGAAGACGAAGCCTTGCGTTCACCAATTTCTCTCTCTCTCTCTTTCCTTTTCTTTTCTTTTCCGTTGGACTCCTCCCCTCCGCAACCTTCTCTTCTACCTCCCTTCTCTCTTCTTTCTTTTATTTATAAAAGGAATGAAGGTTTTTTTTTCCCTTAACTCTTAAGTTAATCACCGCCTTAATTTTTACACATTTGTTATCAATATATATATATATATATATATGCACACGCACTCACACTAATTATATATAAACACATGCACATACACTAATTATATATATACACCACCAGCACATGCAAAGGTTATTACTATTATCTATTATTTATTTATTTAATTTTTTATATAACTAAACCCATGTTGAAATCTAAATAGTAATTTATTGTGTAGTTGATCTACCCACACATATAAGTTCATATGTATATGCAAATTAAATTCTGTAGAAATAATATATATATCCTTCAATAAATTTTACCCTATTTTGTATTACTATTCTTATTATTATTATTAACTCACTACGTGTAATTCTATATTATTAATGCTTGACACCTTATTTCTCTTCCTCGATATTTGTCCCAAGGGGTTCCAACCTATACTGTAAACCCTTAAAATTTAACAGTAACATTCCAAACATAATTAAATACGAGCCGCAATACAAATTATAATGTAATTTAAAAAGCAAATAAAATTATAAAATGAATGCAATACATGAACTATATTGGCCAGTGAGTAGTGAGGGGCTTGGGGTATCACATCCTCCCCTCCTTATAAACATTTCTTCTCCGAAATTTACTTACCTGAAGAGTTCTGGGTATTTCGACTTCATTTCATCTTCTCTTTCCCAAGTAGCTTCTTCTATCGACTGGTTTCTTCGTAGGACTTTGACTAATGAAATTTCCTTATTTCTCAGTTGCTTCACTTCTCGTAGTAAAATTTCCACAGCCATTTCTTCATAGCTTAAGTTTGTCTTTAAGTCTGCGGGTTCATTGTTCAGAATATGAGATGGATTCGCTACATACTTTCTCAACACAGACACATGGAACACATTGTGTATCTGAGTCATTGATCCAGAAAAGTCAAGTCTATAGGCAACATCACCAATTCTCTTAATGATAGGAAATGGACCAATATACCTCGAATTGAGCTTTCCTTTCTTACCAAACCGCACCATCCCTTTCATCGGGGAAACTTTCAAAAACACCTGATCTCCTACTGTAAATTCTAATGTTCTTCTTCTTTTATCTGCATAATTTTTCTGTTGACTCTGAGCAGTTTTCATTCTTTCTCAAATCTGTGCTACAGCTTCTGACATTTCTATGATCATATCTGGACCCAACAGCTTTTGTTCACCAACCTCATCCCAATGTACCAGTGATTGACATTTTCTACCATATAGTGCTTCATATGGAGCCATTCCAATAGTTGACTGATAGGTATTGTTATAAGAAAACTCCATCAAAGGCAAAATATTACCCCATTGTCCCTGAAAATCTAACACATAAGCTCTGAGCATGTCCTCCAACATTTGTATTGTTTGCTCCAACTGCCCATCTAACTGAGGATGATATGCAGTACTGAAGAATAATTATGTCCTCAATGCCTTGTGTAGACTCTTCCAAAAGGTAGAAAGAAATGTTGAATCCCTATTTGAAACAATGGATAGTGGAACTCCATGAAGTTTGACTATCTCCTGTATATATAGTTGAGCATATCGATCCATTGAATAAGTAGAACAACTAGCAAGAAAGTGAGTAGATTTTGTAAGTCGATCTAAAATAATCCAGATAGCACCATGACCTTTAACTATTTTTGGTAATCCTACGACAAAATCCATTGTAATGTTCTCCTATTTCATTTCGGAATCAGTAAGGGCTGCAAGGTTCCTACTGGCCTTTGATGTTATGCATTTACCTGTTGACACGTCAAACATTGTTCTATGTATTGAGCGACATCTCTCTTCATACTTGGCCACCAATAATGCAATTTCAAGTCTATGTACATTTTAGTTGCTCCCAGATGTACTGAATATGGTGTCGAGTGTGCTTCTGCCATAATATTTTTAGGTATATCGTCCATATTAGGTACGTAAAATTGATTTATGAATCTAACGACCCTTTCTTTTGATATCCGAAAATCTGATGTTATTTTGGAAGCAACATCTTCCTTTACTTTAGCTAAATATTCATCTGTGAGTTGTCCCTGCTTAATTTGATCAAGTAAGGTAGGTCGAAGAGTTAAATCTGCTAGTTTTGCTTCCACTAATCCATGCATTACAACTTCGATGTTCATTCTCTGCAGGTCCACCAACTCCTGTCTCTGAATTAAAGCCATTACAGTAGTGTTATGAGTTGAGTTTCTACTTAATGCATCTGCTATAACATTTGCTTTACCAGGGTGATAGTTGATAACACAATTATAATCTTTCACTAGTTCCAACCATCTTTGTTATCTCATGTTTAACTCTTTCTGTGTAAAGAAATACTTTAAGCTTTTATGATCAGTATAGATCTCACATCGTTCTCCGTATTGATAATGTCTCCAAATTTTAAGTGCAAATACCACTGCAACAAGCTCTAAATCATGAGTAGGGTAATTCTTTTCATATTCTTTTAGCTGTCTAGATGCATACGCTATTACGTTTCCATTCTGCATTAATACACAACCCAAACCATTCTTCGAAGCATCACTGTAAACCACAAAACCTTCATTACCTGATGGAATTGCAAGGATGGGTGCTGATGTCAACCTCCTCTTTAGTTCTTGAAAACTTTGTTCACAGGCTTTTGTCCATCGGAAGGTTACATTCTTTCTAGTCAAATGTGTCAGTGGAGATGCAATTTTTTGAAGATTCTTCTACAAATCTATGATAATACCCGACTAGACCCAGAAAGCTACGTATCTCGAAAAGTGTAGTAGGCTGTGGCCAATTGTTAATTACTTCAACTTTACTTGGGTCAATTGAAATTCCTTCTCCTGACACAACATGTCCCAAAAATACTACTCGATCTATCCAGAATTCACATTTCTTGAACTTAGCATACAACTGTTTCTCTCTAAGAACTTCTAACACTTTTTCTCAAATGGGTAACATGTTCTTCTTTGGTCTTTGAATAAATCAGGATATCATCAATAAACATGATAACAAACTTATCTAAGAGGTCTTTAAATATTCGATTCATCAGATCCATAAAGGCAGCTGGAGCATTTGTTAGACCAAACGCCATCATTAGAAATTCATAGCGTCCGTACCTGGTACTCAATGCTATCTTTGGAATGTCTTCCTCTTTAATTTTCAGCTGGTGATAACCCGATCGCAAATCAATCTTGGAAAATATTGCTGCACCTTGAAGCTGGTCAACTAAATCATCGATTCTAGGCAAAGGATACTTGTTCTTGATTGTAACTTTGTTTAGTTCTCTATAATATATACACATTCTCATACTACCATTCTTTTTTCAAACAAACAAAATTGGTGAACCCCAAGGTGAAAAGTAGGGTCTGATAAAACCTTCTTCTAGTAAATCCTGTAACTGTATCTTCAATTCTTTCAATTTAATTGATGCCATTCGATAAGGGGACTTTGATACCGGGGCAGTCCCTGGGTGTATATCAATTACAAATTCTATTTCTCGATCAGGTGGTAAGCCTGGAAGATCATCTGGAAATACTTCAGGGTATTCTTGAACTATCGGTACTTCATTCACAGATAGATAATATTATTCTTCAGTAGTCACAACACATATCAAATAGCTCTCACAACCACTTTCTAACAGCTGTTATGCTCTAACTGTAGATATTAGTGGGAATCTGAAGTTCTTCTTTACTCCAACAAAGATAAAAGGTTCCTCCCCAGGTGGCTGAAATGTAATTATCTTTTTCTGATATTCTTGGACGCATAATATTTTGATAGCCAGTCCATCCCCAAAATTACATCTTAATCATTCATGTCAAGTACAATCAAATTAACATAAAGTTCTCTACCATCAATGGGGATAACACATTCTCGAAATATTTGTTTTGTTTGTTTCGACTCTCCATAGGGAATCATTACATTGTAACCATTCTTTGCTATATTAGGTTTCCTACCTAGCCTTCTCACATACTTAGTGGATACAAATGAATCCATAGCTCCATAATCAAATAATAATAATGTTGAAGTACCAAAGATAGAAAATTTACCTGTTACTACAGATGGGTTTGCCTTAGCATCTTCTCTGGTCATGGTGAAGACTCTAGCTGGTACTCTCCCTTGTGTCATGGGGCTCGATTTGTTTGGGCACATAGTAGAGATATGTCTTGGTTGTCCACAAAAATAGCAAGTTCTAGTACCCACAAGACAGACACCACTCTGTTGTTTCCCATATTTAGAGCAAAGGGGTAATGGTGCTAGTGATTTACCCTGAATAGTTCTCAGGCGCTTGCTTGAATCTCCTTGTTCCTGTCCCTGTCCCTGTCTAAGCTGGAAACTAGGTCTTGGGCCCTGAAATTATTGTGGCCTCTTCCTTTCGTTTCCTACCCAACACTGTCCCTGTCATTGTGTGAACTGACGTCGAATCTCCTATGCATAACGTATTCTCTGTTCAGCTTGCTCAGCTATCAATGCCCTCTCAGCAACCTATAAGTAAGTAACTCCCCATATACCAGCCATACAAACATCTCTATATAGCTCTGGTCTAAGTCCTTCGACAAATCTTTCTACTTTCAGTGCATCCGTTCTAACCATGTGCTCAGCAAACATTGACAACTGCTCAAATTTGGAGATGTAGTCTGTAACTATCATAAGCCCTTGGTTCAACTGTATAAACTCTTTCATTTTCACTGCACGGACTGGAGCAGTAAAATATTTGTTTCTGAAAAGTTCTTTAAACATGGTCCAAGTCATAGTGGCTACATTCTCGATGGCCTTCATTGTGTCCCACCAATATCATGCACTCCCCCGTAACATAAAAGACACACACAACACCTTTTCCTCATCTGGTACTCTACTGTACATAAATATGTTTTCTATAGTTCTGAGCCAGTCCTCTGCAGCTGTGGGATCCACTGCATTTTCAAATGTTGGCGGGTTGAGCTTTCTAAACCTTTCCTCGATCAGCCCTGTCTGTTCTACTCGAGGCTGTGGATGGTTCATCCAATTTCTTTGTTGTCCACCAACATTTCTCTGTTCAATTAGCTGCTTAATTTGTTGTGATTGTTGTTCCACTAATCCTGTCAATCTTTCAAATAAGTGCATCTCGATTGGTGCCTGCAGCTTGTGCATTTTATTTTGGAGTTCTATTTTCCCCATTGCATTCACCTCTGGCTCTCACCATGGTATCCACCAACTATACTCAATCCTAGATCACATGCCAATATTACTCATGAAATATATAATGCATAACAAAGATAAATAAAACTTACCAGCATGGTTATGCGTCACAAGTTTTGAGCTCGTGTACATGGACAATCTACAAGATATAAACCGGGCTCTGATACCACTCTGTGACATCCCACCTTTATAAACCAAAAAACATATATTACTTTTAACCTGGTTAAACCTGTATTTATTTTTCATTCACCTGTGAACATCTGTAACATATTTACGAGGTATAATTTATCTCCCAAACAACGGCTCAAATACACCCATAAGCAAAGATCCAAAATAGATGCAAAAGTATCCACCACAATCACACCAATATTTACATGTCAAAATCAAGTAATAATATTCAAGCCCATACATCACAACAAAATAGAACCCAAAAGCATAGTAAGCCCATGGTTTAGCCTCAAAGGTAGTCATCTATGTACACCGACCCCCAAAAGCTTGTTGAAGCATAAACAACATGCCTGGTAAGCCGTGAGCTTACACATCATCATCACGTTCACCTAGAATGCACAAACTAGGTGAGCTAAAGCCTAGTAAGCAGAAATCATACATGTACGATAAGTTAAATGTTTGCAGAAACTTTAAAAGAAATGTGAAATGCATACAATTGAAACCCTAACCCATATCTTGGAATGTTTTATCTTTATAAAGCCCGTGACCCCCCTACTGTGCACCGAAAAGAGCTAGCTCAATAAATAGTCACAATCATAGAGTCTATCCATGTCTCACATGCCACCGGCCCAACAAATTGAGCCTATCCATGTCTCACATTCCACCGACTCAATATATCATAGAGCCTATCCATGTCTCACATGCCACCGGCCCGACGAATCAAGCCTATCAATGTCTTACATGCCACCGACTCAACATTTCATAAAGCTTATCTATGTCTCACATACCACCGGCCTCGGTACAATAGTAGTGGTCAACATTATATTTTTCATTTCTTTTCATCACACAGTGAATGTAAAGCATGCTATATGCAACTCATGCGTATACATGCCAATGCTTGTGAATTTTATGTTTATATAATACTAAATCAGTCATTCACACCACATAATTCATATCCATCAATATCAAGAAGCAAATATCACAAATATCTCATAGTCAAATAATACAAATAAGTACTATGTTTATGCATTGTAGTTGCAAATGGATTTCTACCTACCTCTTTTTCGATAATAAGTATCTGAAACTCCCTACACGTACTTCGATGTGGTTAAGCTAGTAATTTTTTGGAGACGAAGGCTTGTGTTCACTAATTCCTCTCTTTCTCTCTCTCTCTCTCTCTCTTCTTTTCTTTTCTTTTCCGCTGGACTCCTCCCCTCCATAACCTTCTCTTCTACCTCCCCTCTCTCTTCTTTCTTTTCTTTATTTTTTTATATTTTATAAAAGGAATGAAGCTTTTTTTTCCTTAACTCTTAAGTTAACCACCACCTTAATTTTTACTCATTTTTTATCAATATATATATGCACACGCACCCACACTAATTATATATAAACACACACACACATTAATTATATATTTACACCACCAATACATGCAAATGTTATTACTGTTATCTATTATTTTTTTTATATAACTAAACCCATGTTGAATACTAAATAATAATTTATTGTGTAGTTGATATATCCACACATATAAGTTCATATGTATATGCAAATTAAATTTCATAGAAATAATATATATATCCTTCAAGATATTTTACTCTATTTTATATTACTATTATTATTATTATTAACTCACTACGTGTAATTCTATATTATTAATGCTTGACACCTAATTTCTCTTCCTCGACATTTGGCCCAAGGGGTTCGAACCTATACTGTAAACCCTTAAAATTTAACACTAACATTCCAAACATAATTAAATATGAGTTGCAGTACCAATTAAAATGCAATTTAAATAGTAAATAAAATTATAAAATAAATGCAATGCATGAACTATATTGGCTAGTGAGTAGTGAGGGGCTTGGGGTATCACACCATTGATTGAGCTGTTTATGGAATGAATAGAATAAGGACTACTTTCAAACCTGAAAGAGGTCTAGGTCTTGGAATTGGGCTAGGAGCATCTATTGAATTTCTTGATGGTGATGTGATAATGCTAGTCGAAAGGGAAAGGTGATGACTATCAGTTCTGACCAAAAGAAGCGAGTGAAGTTGTGACACCCCCACTCTTATAAAACCCACAAAACAAAGGTTACTTCTAACCTGTATATATATTTTTTTCATTAACCTGTAACACATTTACGATATATAATCTATCTCCCAAACAACAGCTCTTTCACACCCAAGCAAAATCTACAGTAGATGCAAACGTATTTACCACAACCACGCCAATATTTACATGCCCAAAAATTGATTAACATTATACAACTCAAACTCAATAACAAAATAAAAGACCAAAAGCATAGTACACCCATGGTTTAGCCCCAAAGGTCGTCATCCATGTACACTAATCTCAAAAGCTTGTCTAAGCACGAACAGCATGCCCGGTAAGCCGTAAGCTTACACATCATCAACATGCTCACCTATAATGCACAAACTAGATGAGCTACAGCCCAGTAAGCAGAAATCATGTATGTACGATAATTAAAATGCTTGCAGAAACTTTAAATGAGATGTGATATCGATATGCATTCTACTGAAACCCTAACCACTGTTTTGTAATATTTTATTTTTATAGGGCCCGTGACCCACCTACTGTGCACCGGAAAGAGCTAGCTCAATAAATAATCATAATCATAGAGTCTATCCATGTCTCACATGCCACCGGCCCGACAAATTGAGCCTATTCATGTCTCACATGCCACCGACTCAATATATCATAAAGCCTATCTGTGATACCCCAAGCCTCTCACTACTCACTGGTCATTATAATTCATGCATTGTATTCATTTTATAATTTTATTTGCAATTTAAATTGCATTTTATTGGTATCTTAGATCGTATTTAATTATGCTTGAGATATTACTATTAAATTTTATAGGGTTTAAATTATAGGTTGGAACCCTGTAGACTAAAAGAGATAACGTGTTAAGTTTTAACAAAAATGATCACACGTGGCGAGATAATAATAATAATAATAATAATAATAATAATAATAATAATAGTAGTAGTAGTATTCGCTGGTGGTGTGTGTATATATATATGATTAGTGTAGGTTATAATTATAATAAAATAATACTAATCCAAGTTTATATATATATATAATTAATGAGTGTGTGTGCGTGTGTTATTATATATATATAATTAAGTGTGTGTGCGTATTGTATATATATATATATATATATAAGTAGTAAGGCGGTTGTGCAATCCTTATAAGTGAAGGAAGAATAAAAGAAAAAGGGGAGGACTTCATTTACGGGGAAGCCACTCGAAAAGAAGAGAGAAAAAGAAAAAAAAAAAGAGAGAAGAGAAGAAGAAGGAGAGGTTAAGAGAGAGAGAGAGAGAGAGAGAGAGAGAGAGAGAGAGAGAGAGAAATTTGGGAACGTAAGCCTTCGGTTCCGGGAAAATTACTAGCTTGACCATACGTGTGGAAGTCTCGAATACATATTATCGGAAAAGAGGTAAGTAGAAATCCATTTGCACCTACAATGCATAGACCTAGTATTTGTTTGTGTTATTTATTGAATATTTGTGACTTGTGCCTTTTGATATTGATAGATATAAATATTATCCTACGGAATATTTGTGATTTGTGCCTTTTGATATTGTTATATATAAATATTAACTTATGGAATATGTGTGACTTGTGCCTTTTGATATTGAGAAATATGAATAGTTTCTTATGGAATACTGGTGATTTGTGCTTGTTGATATTAATTGATATGAATTACGTGAGGTGAATGATTGATTCGATGTTGTATAAATATAATATTCACGAGCACGGGCATGTGCATTGCATAAGTTGTACATAGTCTGTTTTGGCAGGATTGATTGATTTGGTATTGTATAAACATAACATTCACGAGCATTGGCATGTGTACGCAAGGGTCGTATATTGCCTGCTTTGCATTCACTGTGTGGTGAAAAGAAATGAAAAATGTAATGTTGACCACTACTATTGTACCGAGGCCGGTGGCATGTGAGACATGGATAGGCTTGATTTGTCAAGCCGGTGGCATGTGAGACATGGATATGCTTTATGATATATTGAGCCGGTGGCATGTGAGACATGGATAGGCTTGATTTGTCAAGCCGGTGGCATGTGAGACATGGATAGGCTTTATGATATATTGAGTCGGTGGCATGTGAGACATGGATAGGCTCGATTTGTCGGGCCGGTGGCATGTGAGACATGGATAGACTCTATGATTATGATTATTTATTGAGCTAGCTCTTTCCGGTGCACAGTAGGTGGGTCACGGGCCCTATAAAGATAAAATATCCAGAACATTGGTTAGGGTTTCAGTAGTATGCATTTCACATCTCTTATAATGTTTCTGTAAGCATTTAATTTATTGTACATGCATGATTTCTGCTTACTGGGCTATAGCTCACTTAGTTTGTGCATTGTAGGTGAGCACGTTGATGATGTGTAAGCTTACGGCTTACCGAGCATGTTGTTCGTGCTTCAACAAGTTTTTGGGATCGGTGTACATGGATGATGACCTTTGGGGCTAAACCATGGGCGTACTATGCTTTTGGCCTTCTATTTTATTTAGTATGAGTTTGTATAATTTTAATTGATTTTTGGGCATGTATATATTTGTGTGGTTGGGATGGATACGTTTCTATCTATTGTGGATGTTTCTTGAGTGTGAAAGAGCTGTGGTTTCGGGGATAAATTATATATCGTAAATATGTTACAGGTTTTAAAAAAAATGTACAGGTTTAAACAGGTTAGAAGTAACCTTTGTTTTGTGGGTTTTATAAGGGTGGGGGTGTCTCAAAGTGGTATCAGAGCCCGGTTTATGTCCTGTAGACTGTCCATGTACACGAGCTCAAACTTGTGGAGCACAACCATGCCGGTAAGTTTTATTCATCTTTGTTATGCATTATATATTTTATGAATTATATTGGCCTGTGATCTAGGATTGAGTACACTCGGTGGTACAATGGTAAGGACTAGAGGTGAATGTGATGGGGGAAATAGGGCTCCAGAACAAAGTTCACAAGCTGCAGGCACTGATCGCGATGCACTTATTGAAAGATTGACAGTATTAGTGGAGCGATAGTCACAACAAATTCAGAATCTAATCGAACAAAGAAATGCTGGTGGACAACAAAGGAATGAGATGAACCAGCCACAGCCTCGGGTAGAACAAATGGAGCTGATTGGGGAAAGGTTCAGAAGGCTTAACCCGCCAACATTTGAAAATGCAGTGGATCCCACAGCTGCAGAGGATTGGCTGAGAACCATTGAAAACATGTTTTTGTATAGCAGAGTACCAGACGAGGAAAAGGTATTGTGTGCATCTTTTATGTTACGGGGGAGTGCAGGATACTGGTGGGACATAATGAAGGCCATCGAAAACGTAGCCACTATGACTTGGAACAGGTTCAAAGAACTTTTCAGAAACAAATATTTTACTGCTCCAGTCCGTGCGATGAAAATGAATGAGTTTATACAGTTGAGACAAGGGCCTATGACTGTTACGGACTACATCTCCAAATTTGAGCAGTTGTCAATGTTTGCTGAGCACATGGTTAGAACAGATGCACTGAAAGTGGAAAGGTTTGTCGAAGGGCTGAGATCGGAACTTTATAGGGATGTTTGTATGGCTGGTATGCAGGGAGTTACTTACTCCCAAGTTGCTGAGAGGGCCTTGATAGCAGAGCAAGCTGAACAGAGGATACGTCAGGCACAGGAGATTCGACGTCAGTTCACACAAAGACAGGGTCAGCGTTGGCTAGGAAATGAAAGGAAGAGGCCACAACAATTTCAGGGCCCAAGACCTAGTTTCCAGCTTAGACAGGGACAGGGACAGGAACAAGGAGATTCAATCAAGCGTCTGAGAACTGTTCAGGGTAAATCACCAGGATCACTACCCCTTTGCTCTAAATGTGGGAAACAACACAGTGGTGTCTGTCTTGTGGGTACCAGAACTTGCTATTCGTGTGGACAACCAGGACATGTCTCTACTACGTACCCAAACAAACCAAGCCCCATGACACAAGGGAGAGTACCAGCTAGGGTCTTTACCATGACCAGAGAAGATGCTAAAGCAAACCCATCTGTAGTAACAGGTACATTTTCTATCTTTGGTACTTCAGCATTCGTATTATTTGATTCTGGAGCTACGCATTCATTTGCATCCACTGAGTATGTGAGAAGGCTAGGCAGAGAGCCTGATATAGTAGATAATGGTTACAATGTAGTTATTCCCTCTGGAGAGTCAAAACAAACGAATCAAATATTACGAGCATGTGTTATCCCGATTGATGGTAGAGAACTTTATGCTAATTTGATTGTACTTGATATGAACGATTATGATGTAATTTTGGGGATGGACTGGCTATCGAAATATTATGCATCCATAAACTGTCAGAAAAAGGTAATTACATTTCAGCCACCTGGGGAGGAACCTTTTATCTTTGTTGGAGTAAAGAAGAACTTCAGATTCCCATTGATATCTGCAGTTAGAGCACAATGGTTGTTAGAAAGTGGTTGTGAGGGCTATTTGATGAGTACTGCGATTACTGAAGAACAACATTGTTTATCTGTGGATGAAGTGCCGATAGTTAAAGAATATCCTGAAGTATTTCCAGAGGATCTTCCAAGCTTACCACCTGATCGAGAGATAGAATTTGTAATTGATATACACCCAGGGACCTCCTCGATATCAAAGTCACCTTATCGAATGGCACCAACTGAATTGAAAGAATTGAAGATATAGCTGCAGGATTTACTAGACAAAGGTTTTATCAGACCCAGCTTTTCACCTTGGGGTGCACCGATTTTGTTTGTTCAGAAAAAGGATGGCAGTATGAGAATGTGCATAGATTACAGAGAACTAAATAAAGTTACAATCAAGAACAAGTATCCTTTGCCTAGAATTGATGATTTACTTGACCAGCTTCAGGGTGCAGCAATATTTTCGAAGATTGATCTGCGATCGGGTTATCATCAGCTGAGAATTAAAGAGGGAGACATTCCAAAGACTGCATTCAGTACCAGGTATGTACATTATGAGTTTCTAGTAATGCCATTTGGTTTAACAAATGCCCCAGCTGCCTTTATGGATCTAATGAATCGAGTATTTAAAGATCTCCTAGATAAGTTCGTTATTGTGTTTATTGATGATATTTTGATCTATTCAAAGACCAAAGAAGATCATGCTATCCACTTAAGAAAAGTGTTAGAAATTTTGAAAGAGAAACAGTTGTATGCTAAGTTCAAGAAATGCGAATTCTGGATAGATCGAGTAGTATTTCTGGGACATGTTGTGTCAGGAGAAGGAATTTCAGTTGACCCAAGTAAAGTTGAAGCAATTAACAATTGGTCACAGCCTACTACTCCTTCCAAGATACGTAGCTTTCTGGGTCTAGCCGGGTATTATCGCAGATTTGTAGAAGGATTTTCGAAAATTGCATCTCCACTGACACAGTTGACTAGAAAGAATTTAACCTTCCGATGGACAGAAGCCTGTGAGCAAAGTTTTCAAGAACTAAAGAGGAGGTTGACATCAGCACCCATCCTTGCAATTCCATCAGGCAATGAAGGTTTTGTGGTTTACAGCGATGCTTCGAAGAATGGTTTGGGTTGTGTATTAATGCAGAACGGAAAGGTTATAGCGTATGCATCCAGAAAGCTGAAAGAATATGAAAAGAATTACCCTGCTCATGATTTAGAGCTTGCTGCAGTGGTATTCGCACTTAAAATTTGGAGACATTATCTATACGGAGAACGATGCGAGATATATACTGATCATAAAAGCTTAAAGTATTTCTTCACGCAGAAAGAGTTGAACATGCGGCAACGAAGATGGTTGGAACTAGTGAAAGATTATGATTGTGTTATCA
This sequence comes from Caryopteris x clandonensis, assembly GCA_028749325.2. Taxonomy (NCBI): domain Eukaryota; kingdom Viridiplantae; phylum Streptophyta; class Magnoliopsida; order Lamiales; family Lamiaceae; genus Caryopteris; species Caryopteris x clandonensis. Next base: position 6,814,661 of record JAPYKT020000013.1, read on the forward strand.
ACTATCACCCTGGTAAAGCAAATGTTGTAGCAGATGCATTAAGCTGAAAGTCAACTCATAACACTATTGCGATGGCTATAATTCAAAAACAGGAGTTGCTGGACCTGCAGAGAATGAACGTCGAAGTTGTAATGCATGGATTAGTGGAAGCAAAATTAGCAGCATTAACTCTTCGACCTACCTTACTTGATCGAATTGAGCAGAGACAACTCACAGATGAATATTTGGCTAAAGTAAAGGAGGAAGTTGCTTCCGAAAAAGCATCAGATTTTCGAACAACAAAAGAAGGGGTCCTTCGATTCCAAAATCGATTATGTGTACCTAATGTGGATGACTTACGTGAAAATATTATGGCAGAAGCACACTCGACACCGTATTCAATACATCCAGGAGCTACTAAAATGTACAGAGACTTGAAATTGCATTATTGGTGGCCAGGTATGAAGAGAGATGTTACTCAGTATGTGGAACAATGTTTGACATGTCAACAGGTAAAGGCAGAACATCAAAGGCCAGCAGGAACCTTGCAGCCCTTACTGATTCCAGAATGGAAATGGGAGAACATTACTATGGATTTTGTCGTGGGATTACCAAAAACAGTCAAAGGTCATAATCCTATCTGGGTTATTGTGGATCGACTAACAAAATCTGCCCATTTTCTTGCTATTTGTTCTACTTATTCAATGGATCGATATGCTCAACTATATATACAAGAGATAGTCCGACTTCATGGAGTTCCACTGTCCATTGTTTCTGATAGAGATTCAAGGTTTCTTTCTGCCTTTCGGAAGAATCTATACAAGGCATTGGGGACACAGTTATCCTTCAGTACTGCATATCATCCTCAGTCAGATGGGCAGTCGGAGCGAACAATACAAACATTGGAGGACATGCTCAGAACCTGCGTGTGTTAGACTTTCAGGGACAATGGAGCAAGTTTTTACCTTTGATAGAGTTTTTTTATAATAACAGCTATCAGTCGACTATTGGAATGGCTCCATATGAAGCACTATACGGCAGAAAATGTCGATCACCGGTACATTGGGATGAGGTTGGTGAACGAAAGCTTTTGGGTCCAGATATGATCATAGAAATGTCAGAAGCTGTAGCACAGATTCGAGAAAGAATGAAAACTGCTCAGAGTCGACAGAAAAGTTATGCAGATAAAAGAAGGAGAACGCTAGAATTTGCAGTAGGAGATCGGGTGTTTTTGAAAGTTTCTCCAATGAAAGGAATAATGCGGTTTGGTAAGAAGGGAAAGCTCAGTCCGAGGTATATTGGCCCCTTTCCTATCATTGAGAAAATTGGTGATGTTGCCTACAGACTTGACCTGCCTGGATCAATGACTCAGATTCACAATGTGTTCCATGTGTCTGTGTTGAGGAAGTATGTAGCGAATCCATCTCATATTCTGAACGATGAGCCCGCAGAGTTAAAAACAAACTTAAGTTATGAAGAAATGCCTGTGGAAATTTTACTACGGGAAGTGAAGCAACTGAGAAATAAGGAAATTCCACTAGTCAAAGTCCTATGGAGAAATCAATCAGTAGAAGAAGCTACTTGGAAAAGAGAAGATGAAATGAAGTCGAAATACCCAGAACTCTTCAGGTAAGTAAATTTCGAGGACGGAATTTTTATAAGGAGGGGAGGATGTGATACCCCAAGCCTCTCACTACTCACTGGTCATTATAATTCATGCATTGTATTCATTTTATAATTTTATTTGCAATTTAAATTGCATTTTATTGGTATCTTAGATCGTATTTAATTATGCTTGAGATATTACTATTAAATTTTGTAGGGTTTAAATTATAGGTTGGAACCCTGTAGACTAAAAGAGATAACGTGTTAAGTTTTAACAAAAATGATCACACGTGGCGAGATAATAATAATAATAATAATAATAATAATAATAATAATAATAATAATAATAATAGTAGTAGTAGTATTCGCTGGTGGTGTGTGTATATATATATGATTAGTGTAGGTTATAATTATAATAAAATAATACTAATCCAAGTTTATATATATATATAATTAATGAGTGTGTGTGCGTGTGTTATTATATATATATAATTAAGTGTGTGTGCGTATTGTATATATATATATATATATATATAAGTAGTAAGGCGGTTGTGCAATCCTTATAAGTGAAGGAAGAATAAAAGAAAAAGGGGAGGACTTCATTTACGGGGAAGCCACTCGAAAAGAAGAGAGAAAAAGAAAAAAAAAAGAGAGAAGAGAAGAAGAAGGAGAGGTTAAGAGAGAGAGAGAGAGAGAGAGAGAGAGAGAGAAATTTGGGAACGTAAGCCTTCGGTTCCGGGAAAATTACTAGCTTGACCATACGTGTGGAAGTCTCGAATACATATTATCGGAAAAGAGGTAAGTAAAAATCCATTTGCACCTACAATGCATAGACCTAGTATTTGTTTGTGTTATTTATTGAATATTTGTGACTTGTGCCTTTTGATATTGATAGATATAAATATTATCCTACGGAATATTTGTGATTTGTGCCTTTTGATATTGTTATATATAAATATTAACTTATGGAATATGTGTGACTTGTGCCTTTTGATATTGAGAAATATGAATAGTTTCTTATGGAATACTGGTGATTTGTGCTTGTTGATATTAATTGATATGAATTACGTGAGGTGAATGATTGATTCGATGTTGTATAAATATAATATTCACGAGCACGGGCATGTGCATTGCATAAGTTGTACATAGTCTGTTTTGGCAGGATTGATTGATTTGGTATTGTATAAACATAACATTCACGAGCATTGGCATGTGTACGCAAGGGTCGTATATTGCCTGCTTTGCATTCACTGTGTGGTGAAAAGAAATGAAAAATGTAATGTTGACCACTACTATTGTACCGAGGCCGGTGGCATGTGAGACATGGATAGGCTTGATTTGTCAAGCCGGTGGCATGTGAGACATGGATAGGCTTTATGATATATTGAGCCGGTGGCATGTGAGACATGGATAGGCTTGATTTGTCAAGCCGGTGGCATGTGAGACATGGATAGGCTTTATGATATATTGAGTCGGTGGCATGTGAGACATGGATAGGCTCGATTTGTCGGGCCGGTGGCATGTGAGACATGGATAGACTCTATGATTATGATTATTTATTGAGCTAGCTCTTTCCGGTGCACAGTAGGTGGGTCACGGGCCCTATAAAGATAAAATATCCAGAACATTGGTTAGGGTTTCAGTAGTATGCATTTCACATCTCTTATAATGTTTCTGTAAGCATTTAATTTATTGTACATGCATGATTTCTGCTTACTGGGCTATAGCTCACTTAGTTTGTGCATTGTAGGTGAGCCCGTTGATGATGTGTAAGCTTACGGCTTACCGAGCATGTTGTTCGTGCTTCAACAAGTTTTTGGGATCGGTGTACATGGATGACGACCTTTGGGGCTAAACCATGGGCGTACTATGCTTTTGGCCTTCTATTTTATTTAGTATGAGTTTGTATAATTTTAATTGATTTTTGGGCATGTATATATTTGTGTGGTTGGGATGGATACGTTTCTATCTATTGTGGATGTTTCTTGAGTGTGAAAGAGCTGTGGTTTCGGGGATAAATTATATATCGTAAATATGTTACAGGTTTTAAAAAAAATGTACAGGTTTAAACAGGTTAGAAGTAACCTTTGTTTTGTGGGTTTTATAAGGGTGGGGGTGTCACACTATCCATGTCTCCCATGCCACCGGCTTGACAAATCAAGTCTATCCATGTCTCACATGCCACCGGCCTCGGTACACTAGTAGTGGTCAACAGTACATTTTTCATTTCTTTTCACGACACAATGAATGCAAAGCACGCAATATACGACCCTTGCGTACACATGCCAATGCTCGTGAATGTTATGTTTATACAATACCAAATCAATCAATCCTGCCAAAACAAACTATGTACAATATGCAATGCACATGCCCGTTTTCGTGACTATTATATTTATACAATATCGAATCAATCATTCACATCACGTAATTCATATCAATTAATATCAAAAGGCACAATTCAACAATATTCCATAAGAAAATATTCATATTTCTCAATATCAAAAGGCACAAGTCACACATATTCCATAAGTTAATATTTATCTAACAATATCAAAAGGCACAAATCACAAATATTCCATAGGATAATATTTATATCTATCAATATCAAAAGGCACAAGTCACAAATATTCAATAAATAACACAAACAAATACTAGGTCTATGCATTGTGGTGCAAATGGATTTCTACTTACCTCTTTTTCGATAAAAAGTATCCAAGACCCCTACACGTATGGTTAAGCTAGAAATTTTCCCAAAACCGAAGGCTTGCGTTCCTAAATTTCTCTCCCTCTCTCTCTCTCTCTCTCTCTCTCTCTCTCTCTCTTTCTCTTGCTGAAGTCGTCCCTTTTTCTTCTCTCTGTTTTTTTTTCTTTTGCTGGGCTTCTTCCCGAAATGAAAGTCTCCCCTTTCCTTTTTTTTTCTTTTCTATTCTTCCTTCACTTATATAGAATGATCAAGCCGCCTTACTTATATATATATATATACACACACACACAACACACACACACTTAATTATAAATATATACACACAACACACACACACTTAATTATATATATATATAATAACACACGCACACACTCATAATGACATATATATATAAACCTACCACTAATTAGGATTAGTATTATTTTATTATAATTATTATCTACACTAATTACATATATATATATACACCATCAATACACGATCAGCATAATGAATATTATTATTATTATTATTATTATCTCGCCACGTGTGATAATATTTTATTAGAACTTGACACGTTATCTCTTTCAACCTAAAGGGTTCCCACCTATAATATAAACCCTACAAAATTTAATAGCAATATCCCAAGCATAATTAAATACGAGCTACGATACCAATAAAATGCAATTTAAATAGCAAATAAAATTATAAAATGAATGCAATGCATGAATTATATTAACCAGTGAGTAGTGAGAGGCTTGGGGTATCACAGAAGTTGCCTGTCTAGCCACTCTTTTCTTTAGTATCTGAGGTCGGCTCTTCTTTCATCTGGAAGAATTGGTCATCTCCTCGCTATTGTTCTTTCAAATAGTTATCCCTTTCCTGCCTGTCCTGCGGTGCATGTGGTACCGCTATTGTTCTTGATGTGGCTGTTTCAGAGTTGCGGAAGATAGGGATAGATGTTACTATTCTTTCTGCGGCAATTGTGGATGCGCTTGACTTCTATCTGAGTATCCCAGTGCAGCTATCTTGTTCAAGCTATGGATCTTATATAGAGAAGGAGTGTGAAAGGTAGCTCTTAAAAGCAGTGTGAGTTAGGCTCGAATCCAAGACCTGAGATTGGAATGAGATATCGAGAAATTCATTCAACTTAAAATTAATATTTTATTTGTGTTCAATACTAGTGCGCACATAAGGAAGTATGAAAGTAGGGGTATCCCCCTTCCTCCTCCCCTGTGTGAACTCTTCTTCTTCTTCTTCTTCTTCTTCTTCTAAGGGTCATCTATAGCTTCTTTGCTTTGAGCGAATCCCCTTTTATGAATTCTTTGGATTCAATACTCCCCGCTCTTTAACCAACTAGAAATTGGAAAATAGAACACCTCTTCTTGGCCTTATTTGAAGCCTTGAAGTTAGTTGTGCCATTTTCTATTGACATCGGATATTCCTCCTTGGGTTTGTCCATCTTTCTTTTACTCTTTATAATGGGGGCTTTGGCAGCCATTCTATGTAATTGATTGGTCTGATGAATTAAGCATTCAAAAGGTGCTCAATTTTTTCTTTCACCCTTCCTGTGCTGTGATATCAGGAGATATCTGCCTGGGCAGTTGCTTGGTTAGTTTGTGTGGCACAGGAAAGAAGAAGGAAGAGCACAAGATATAAGCTTAAGAAGACCACGTGAAGAAAATGATTTAACCAACGATAGGCCATAAGGAAGAGGATTGGAGGACTTGAAGGTAAAGACAGCAAGGTTTAGCAAAGCTATCAACCTTCATGATATATTTAGATTTAGGGGCCGGATTTAGCTATTCAATCGGCCAAAGAGAAATCCAATGTTGACCAACTCTGTGGATCAGTAGAAAGGATTGGTATCCTCAAGATCTGAAGATGCAGGAAGAAACCGTGGCGTAGAGGAAATGATTGGGGATGTTTTACCTGGCTATGCCTCTGGTTGAGGGGGGTTCTTTAGAGAAGATATGGACTAGAGGAGCGGCGCTCATTGCTGATTAAAAGTACTTTTCAAGTGCACATAAAATATATATATTCTCATATATAAAGGAAAGCAGCACCAAAGCTTATGCTGTGGTAGCGTCACAGCCTCTTCCTCGGAGAGGTAGAAGAACATACATATAGATCTCTCATCCTGAATCATAGATTGAAGGGAAAGCCCAATGCATTAATATAGTTGCTCCGACGCTCGTCGTTATTTGCAAGAAAGCTCCACTCTTTTGTCCGAAAGAGCTTTTAGAAGCCCCATATATAGATGTTTATCGTCTTTCCTTTGACCTTTGGGCAGAAATCTACGAACCTTATACCGCCAAGACAGAGGAAGATGCCCTACTTGCGATGCTAATAGAAAGTACTTTGCAAATACTTTTTCGTACTTCCTTAGTTGAAGATTCAAAAGTTGTCGACAGAAGTAGAACGGCTAACTAAGACCCCAAAAAGCTCTCTGTTGAAAGCTCTGGCTTCCCACTCACTCTAGGTCTCAAGACCCCTAGTTGTTACAATATAAAATCGGCTCCTAGCATCACCGAACAAAAATAGAGCCCTTAGCAGATAACCTGTCCTACCCAAAAATGTTGCTGTATCTATAAAACCTTCTCCCAGTGTTGATCTTCCAACACTTTCACTTTGTACGACTAAGAGAAAAGATCCTCATTCCAAGCTCTCATCACCCTTGTCGTTAGCGTCCTGGACCTTTAATCATTAGCAGTTGCTCCTCTAGTACAGTCCTCTAAAGACTTATCTCGGCCATTAGTCAAAGAGTTGTACTCACCCCCCTATGATCTGTCTTTAGCCGATATGGTGAAAGAGGCATCCCTTTTATTAACCGCTTACTACTTAGACAATGGTGACCTTTTTTTTCTGACTTCGATCGGGCAAGAGGCCCATCCCCTGCTTATGTTGTCCCTGCATAAAGGCAAATGGTATCGGCATTAAAAAATGCTTACAATGCTATTCCAAAATCCCCTATTCCTATCAAGAAAGGATAGCTCGGCTCTATTGTCATAAGAAGAATCTAATCGTTTAGTCAAACCTGAGCTCCTGTAGGAAAAGAAAAAATAAGGGCATAGGCAAGATCCACTTAAATAGCCAAAATATGTAGGAAAGGGGCATACTCAATACCTTGATCTCTATTTGATTTATGCCTGAGAACTTCCCTTCTTTCCTTTCGCTTTAATGCACCTTTCAGATCTTTTTCCTGAGCCATTTCCAAAGGTTGACAAGGAGGAAGCACAGCGGGAAGGTATGAGTATCGGTTAACCCCTTACTTTTTTTATGGCTTACCTTCATATCCAAGGGAGGCCACCAAGTCCAGCTTTCTTGTGAAAGTCTTAGCTTACTCTTTTTCCATGTCTGTTGATGGCACTTTCTATTGAATGTCTTAATTGCGCATAGCCCTTTCTAGCTTCTTTGTAGCATACTTAGGATGCTGTAGAATAAACGCTCTTTTCAAGGTAAATGAATGTTTCTCCTCTGTCTCATGACCAGGTTTTTTCCACCCCGAGTACACCTGAGCTCCTTTTAGCTAGTGCCTTTTGTTTGCCTATCGTATAGTAGTGAGAAAGGAGGCCTTTGAGCCAGGTTCACTATACTTAGCATATACAGGATCCCTTATTTTTAGCTCCGACCTTTTCTTAGTTTGGAAACAACACAAGGTGATCTCGACCTTCACTATAAGATAATGATTTCATTGTATCCTGAAAGTGAATTGAAAGTCTACTTCAAGTAAGGGAATAGGACAAGTGTGACATACGCTCGGCCTCTCGATCGGGGGTGAAAAAGCAATCTATCCACTTTTCTCGTCTGCACTAGTTAAGGAAGTTGTATAGCCAGCGAAAGGTCCTATGGTCTAGTGATCCAAAAGGTTGGTCAACCAGTCATCTTAGAAGTAATAGATCTAACAGTTCCTCCGGTTAGCTTAGAGCTCCTAGCTTGACTTCGCTCAGCTAGTGCTTCTCCTTGCTAAGCTTAAGCCAGTTTTGTTCTTTCGTTCACCCAATCTTGAAGAATGAACAGTTATGTTAGGTTCTTAGTAGCAGCCGGCCTCTTCTTTTACTTCACATAGCTTTTCATCTCTTTGCTAGCTGGAAGTTCTCCAAAAGTATGAAAAGGTGGAGGACTTTGTACCATCCATTCTGGTGTTGTTGGATTCTGTTCAACAACCCAAGGACTTAGAGCACATCTTTTGTTCTTTCCACTACTTGAAGTGATTGTTATGACCACGAAGAAATGACAAATACCCACTACGGATATATAAGATCCAAAACTGCTAATGGCATTCCATCCAGCGTAAGCATCTGGATAATCTGGAATGCGACATGGCATACCCAAAAGCCCTAAGAAATGCATAGGAAAGAAGGTTAAATTCACCCCGACAAAAGTGATCCAAAAATGGATTTGCCCTAAAGTTTTTGGGTATGTGCGCCCAAAGATTTTACCTGCCCAATAGTGAAATCCTACAAATAAAGCAAACATGGCTCCCATAGAAAGTATATAATGGAAATGTTCAACCACATAATAAGTATGATGTAGAGCAATGTCTAGCCCTGAATTTTCCAGAACTATTCCTGTGAGTCCTCCTATGGTGAACAAAAAGATAAACCCTACAGCAAATAACATGGGTGTTTTGTATTATATCGAACTGCCCCACATGGTAGCGATCCAACTAAAGATTTTGATTCCAGTGGGGATAGCTATAATCATGGTAGCTGCGGTGAAGTAGGTACGGGTATCAATATCTAAGCCCACTATAAATATATGATGAGCCCAAACAAGAAATCCAAGGACGTCTATACTGATCATGGCATAAACTATGTATAGATAGCCAAAAATAGGTTTTCTTTAAAAAGTGGAAACGATATGACTTATGATACCGTATCCAGGCAGAATGGGAATAAACACCTCTGGATGACAAAGAATCGAAAGAGATGCTGGTATAATATGGGGTCTCCCCCTCCAGCAAAATCGAAAAAGGTTATATTAAAGTTTCGATAAGTTAATAACATGGTAATTGCCCCTGCTAGTACCGGAAGTGATAATAAAAGTGGGAATGCTATCACTAGAATGGACCAAACAAATAGGAGTGATCTATGCATAGTTATTCCAGGTCCATGCATGTTGGAGATAGTTGTTATAAAATTGATCGAATCGAAAATGGATGAAACACCAGATAGATGAAGACTAGAAATGGAAAAATACGAATCAGTACTAAAACATGTGCCCATTACTCTAGCAATTGCACCGAAGATAAAATAGAAAGTCCCTATATCCTTATGGTTAGTGGAGAAAAGCCATTAATTCAGATTTTTCATACTTTCTTCTTTTCTCTATCTTTGTAGTTTCTGCTCTTCTAAGAATGACTTGCATGATTTACCTTGGTACAACCAAGAATAAATTTTTGCATGAGCCTATGCAAACAGGGCTAAAAGCGGTAGATAGCTTAGTTCCTATAGGCCGTGGTCAACGAGAACTTATAATCGGGGATGGATAAACTGGAAAAATAGTTATTACTATCGATACCATACTAAACCAAAAGCAATTGAACTCAAAGGCCACCTCAGAGAGTGAGTAATTATATTATGTCTATGTAGCGATTGGATAGAAATGCTCAACTGTGGCACAATTAGTTCAAATTCATTCAAAAGCAAATGCTTTAGAATATTCCATTCCTGTAGCATTCACCGCTTCAGATCCTGCTCCTCTGCAATTTTTGGCCCCATATTCTGGGTATGTCATTAAGGAATATTTCCGTGATAATGGAATGCACGCATTAATAATCTATGATGATCTTAGTAAACAGGCCATGGCATATCGAAAAATATTATTATTGTTACACCGAGCACCAAGTCGTGAGGCTTTCCCAAGAGTTGTTTTCTATTTACATTCCCATCTCTTAGAAAGAGCAGCTAAAAGATCGAACTAGACAGGCGCAGGGAGCTTGACCATCTTACCCGTCATTGAAACACAAGCAGGAGATATTTTGGCTTATATTCCTACTAATGTCATTTCCATTACTAGTGGACAAATCTGTTTGGAAACAAAGCTCTTTTATTGTAAAATTAGACCTTCCAATAATGTCCGATTATTTGTCAGTCAAGTCGGGTCTGCCGCTCAGTTAAAAGCTAAACAAGTATGCAGGAGTTTAAAACTAGAATTGGCACAATATCGAGAAGTAGCCTTCTTTGCTCAATTTGCCTCAGGCCTTGATGCTGCCACTCAGGTCTTACTCAATAGAGGAGCAAGGCTAACAGAAATACTCAAACAACCACAATATACACCATTGCCAATTGAAAAGCAGATTCTATTCATTTACACGGCGGTCGATGGATTCTGTGATCAAATGCCATTAGAAAAAATGGCTAAATATGAAAAGATCCTTCTATTTATTGTCAAACTAGACTTACTAGAAATTTTAAAACAAGAATTAAATACATTGAAAAATTAAGAATTAGATACATTCTTAAATGAAGCCAAAGACACTTTGGAACCCTGTGCCCCTAGCCCCCTCGAACAATTTAGGTTTGGAAGGACGAGGGGTAAGGCCACAATAAATAGAGTCACCTTGCTCATGGTGCCCCATTTACAAACTATTTTTGTTTTGTTTCTGGTCCTTGTGAAAGCTTACATGGCGGTCACAAAGACTATAAATCTTTTTGACGACCCACAATTGTTAGTCAGCTTTGTCCTACCCAATTTAAACAACTTTCCCCCATTCTCCACCAGAGGAAGTAGAGAACCCACCCCTCAATTTCATGCCACCAATTCCAAATGAAGAAGCGGAGCTTGCCGTGTATGAACGAAGTGTCCACAAAATTTTAAACTTGCGTGAGTATAGTCGAGCCTTTCGCACATCCTTAATTGCTGAGGAAAGGTTCGCTTTTATTATGTAAAAACTTATGAGACAAGAATGCCCCGAGGGGAGCTTCGTGTGGATTATGAAGAAATCCAAAAGGCCATTTCCAGCCATTTTATGATAGAACTCACTAAGGATCCACTCGCAAGAAATCGTAAAATGGGAGGAATGCTCAAAGATCTTATGGAAAGGGGAGTTGAAGCCCTATTTTTATAAATCTCAAAAAATCCATACTTGATTTTTGGGGAGTAAGAGAAAAAAAAGAACTACGTGAAAACTTGATCCCCGTGACTTTGACTCTTCCATAGAAGCAGCCTTAGCTTTTAACATAACCTTACCTCTAAGAATTTGTTCAAGGGAACCTATTATCTATCAATGGAAAAATCTCCATGTGTGGCATGATAAGGAATCCTAGAAAAGACCGATTGACACTCCTTCCCTACTAAATGGGGTGACATGCCCACGAAGATCTCTACGTACTTGTTCTAAGTGAGATCTTCCGATATGTATGCATGGGAGCAGCTCAAACAAAGAAGAGTCCGGTCTGAATTCAGGTACGGCCCGTCCGTCTGCTGCTAGGTCCAGGAATGGCACCAGGCGAGGTCGCCGCTATGCTCCAACATGAATTGAATGGTCCTTCAACCTTCGTTTGATTCCAACGGCCGGCATAGATCTCATGAGACCCACCCACTATGACTACGAAAGAAGCCATGCCCCTTTTCTTCACTACTAGAAAAGTAAGCAACTTCTATTAGCACCGAACCTTAAGTTAAATTGATCGTGTCATGTGCAACATTGATCAATGATGATTCATTAATGTTCATTAATTTAAAATTCCTTTTCCCTTCTCAACTATGAAAAAGATCGAGAGGGGCCTGAAAGCCCCCAAACCAAGAACAGTAATGGAAGTGTTTCGACTCACTTCCCATTCTCTCTTAACTAAAGAAAGCTCGCCCTCGAGCTTTGAATGGTAGGTTGGCCGGGTCTTTCCCTGTTGTTCTATTCCCACCACGAGAAAGACGCATAGAAGAGGTATGCCCAGTGCACCGAGGATCCATTGAGAGTTTGTCTAGGTAAGGAACTGTACGATCTTTTACCTTATTGTATTGAATAAAAAAAGGGTCAGTGCTACGACCCCCTATTGTTTGATCTAATATTGACAGGGGACGAGCCCTGACTTCCATAGGTCCTTGGTTTGACCTCCCGTAGTGGTCCTTTCTTTTAAGAAAGCTCCATGGGGCCAATTTATCGTACTTGCTTAGTGTGCCCCCTTTCTTTGAGTGCCCCCAGTTCACTGGACTGTTGGCCTACCAAGCACTTGGTCACTGCCCCTACCACCCGTCTTTCTTTATTTAAGCTCCGTGCTCATTATCCTGACTTTGCTCTCTGCTGGGGCCCTCCCATTGCTCTAGCTATAAGCTATGGCAGCTCCAACTCGCACCCTGCGAGGCCGGAGTGGGCTCAGTCATCAGCCTCCATTCGAATTATATTAGGGCTTCTTTTGCTTTTGCCGGATCTAGAGAGATATTGTGAGTCCTCTGTCCCAGATTCCATCGCCGCGGCCATCTGTTTCACTGGTACTACCAAAAAGTAATATGCTTACGTTATTCTTAATGATGGTTTGATTATCTTGGACCATGAAGACCCCATTCATGCTTCTGGTTTCCATTCCCGTTATCATCAATATGATAAGATCAATCTTCTCGTGTTTTACCATAAGAACTTGGAGTCCCTATCATGGTGAAGATAAGGTAAGGCTGTGATTCTTGCTAAAAAAAAGACTGAATGCCTTCGAGTTATTGGCTCGTCCACCCTGGCAACATTCATGTGTCACTCGTTCAACTATCCCTCAAAAATAGGGTCGAGAAGTACCATGCGCCACCCGTTCTTTTTTTCAATCGGTCCCACCCAGCAAGATATGGCTCAGCCAAAAAAAGTAAGCGCCTAGCGCGAGCCTTTTTTTTATTAGTTTAGTCAAGTCAAGCTTTGGCTCCCCAAAGACTCAAGAAATGGATAAAAAAAAGGGGGGGACTTTTGCAACGGGCTATGCCACCCAAACCAACTGAGGGAAGTTGCATCCGTCCCATCGCAAACACCTACATTGTTATGATCACATTGGTCTACCCCTGTTTTTTTAGTAGTTTAACGTATGGTCGCCCCTCCAACAAGAAAAGGTATAAATATGGAAACTTCTCTGCCATTTGGATCAGAGAATTTATGGAAAAAATTGGATTTTAAATTCCCAGAAACTTCACGATTATATAGCCAAAGGGAATAGGCGACGCCTAAAATCATCCCAAGCGCTGCTAATATCGCTACTAAGTTATTTCTTTGGAAAGCTCCTACTAAGATGAGAAATTCTCTGATAAAACTGCTAGTAACAGATGAACTCATATTGGCCAAAGTGGAAGAGAATAAAATGGTAGGACGATTTGGCATGGTGCTCACTGAACCTCCTTAAGAAAAGTCTACTATTTGAAAGAGAGTAAAATAACCCAAAATCCCAGGAGCTAATCCAAAATCACATACTCGATTGACAAGCATACCTTTGATAGCTGTTTTATCTGCCTTGTAAACCATAAATGAATTAACAATTATGAAGCAAGGCCTACTCCCTCCCATCCCAGGAATAATTGAAGAAAGTTATCTCCAGTCACCAACATTGGCATAAAAAAGTAGAAATGCATAAATAACACATAAATCGAGGGCTATGCAGATCCTCAGATATATATGAAATTGAATAAAGATGAACCAAGCTACTTATGAATGTAACCACAATTAACATTACTATGGTCGGGCTATCGAACACAGGGTCAGAAGTGAATTATGAGTCAGACCAACCTGTGAACCAAGTGAGCTCCCCATACATGTAATGATGTGGTTTCCCTTTACATAGCTCACCAACTTGATCTTTTGCGGGGTCCGAACAAGCCTAGAAAAGAAAGTCAACCTAATCGGTTACCTTTGCCACTCAAGTGGGTGACATCTGTCGTACTTAGGCTCCTTCCCCCCTTCTAACATGAAAGAGTCCACAGTCTGCCTTAGTAGTCTCAAATAAAGCGTGAAGAACTTCTTTTTTTTTAGTTTGAGTAGATGATTCACTATTGAAGCGAAGGAAAGGACCAATCAAGAAAAGAGGGTACTACGAGCCCTCTGTTCCACACATCTAACCGGTTCTACTAACTAGACCCGACGAGTGATTCAGTCGATACAGAGGTTCGGTTGAAGTGGAGGGGTGTGATGTCCCTATAGGATTGTCAGTTGCCTGAGGGTAGTTTACAAGGACATAGTCTAAAAGATCTAGATTGAATCCATGATTCATCAACTACGCTATAGGAACCTTGGTAGAAAGCCCTTGAAAGTCCTACTATGCCACTCACTCAAGCATCTGCTTTTGCTTCATTGTCAGTAGATCATAGGTAACTAGTGAAGGTTGCTAATACTTCGTCTGCTAGTCATGAAGCTATTGGATCTATGAAAGGGCTCTGTGCTTACTGAGACATCCAGCTTAGCCCTTACCTAGAGATGAAGGGGAATTGTCTGTTCAAAAATCACTTTAGTGGTATCAAGTTAACGATGCAGAAGCCCCACGATGGGTTATAGGTTCTTCTATTAAGTTATAACACAAGAATGTGGCAGCAACAGTTCCCCTTTGATTATTTTGAGGAACCTTAAGTTGGTAGCTCTGAACGTTTCGTGTATCTCTCTACTGGTAATGACCGCTGGGAATAGGAAAGATTGGACAATTGCACCTTGGAAACCTTAGATCCATTATGCTAGTGTATTTTATATCTCCAAAAACATTGAGCGTGGTTTTGTTTGATAAAGAATGAGTTTACTCAAGTACGTATTTACTAGAAGATGAGATTGAATGATTGATCGAAATAAAGTTGTTTGTGGTTCAATGGCTTTCTTTGAGTTGACAGAAAAGTAGTTGTTTTCTTTTGTTAGTTATAGGAGATTTGTTAACTACCTGTACTACCTAACTAAAGAGAATACCTACCTACACATACCAGTTCACTCTGTTCCCTTTGCTAGTACTTGTCTATTCCACATCCCCTACTTCCTTGTTCCAATGCCTACTATCATAACTAGTATACCTTTAAATAATAGCTACTCTAAAATAAGAACTACTATCACTAGTAAACCAATGAATCTATTACCTTATGCCCCTTCTGGCTAGTTCTTTTCCTGAATTGACCTTTACTTATTGATATACAAGTAGATTGCCCTACTCTCGAAACTAGATTACTGACTCTACTTGATCTTTCTAGAGAAAGGAAATTGCTCAAATGGATTCTAACAGGTAGGATAGGAAATAGACAAGCATTCTCGATTTCTCATTTATTCTTGTGTGCAACTACTCACTCACTGCCCAAGCTTTCATTATTGTTGACTCTATAAAGAATCCCGATAGAGAATATTAAAGCCCACTCTGGCAATACTGAAAGAAGAAATTTCGAAATGGTGACCCCAACGAGGGCTTTCCTCACAGCTTCACAAGATTGCTATGGATCCTGATAGTGTTCTCGCTATCTATGTTCTTTCAATGCTTTGCTTCCGGAAGAGTGAAATGAAAGAAAGCTCATCTCCTGCCTACAGACTCAAAGTCAGAGAGAGGGAATAAGGGCTAAGTACTCCTTCTCGGTCTAAGAACGAAAGATTGGTGGACAGACTGATGACCACTTCTTCTCGATGCCAATTTGGTCCGATCATATTGATATAGATGATAGCTTATTTTCTCCCGACTGACCAGTTGATCCATCCCACCAGCTTCTTCTTACAGCATTGATAGGACCTTTCTCAGTCGACTTATGACCTCTGGAAGGGAGCCTTTATTTACATAAAGGACTTTTATCACCACTGGACTGGAGGGGAATCACCAATGCACTATTCAATGAAATGGCTTAATCCTGAGTAGGAATTTAGACTCTCTAAAAAAGACCTTCTCGGAATTACCTGGTCGGGGAGCAATCTAAGAATTAATGTCAGACAATGATCTTCTTCAGCCTAGCCCCGTCCCTGCAGAGGAGCTCCAATACACGATCCTGTTACAAATATAGCGTAAATGTAGCTCATTAGATTCTCTTCTGAGGAACCAACTCTAATGGAAGTTGCGTCGGATATAGTGGGTAAAATAACAACATCGATTTTTATTTGTAAATGCCAATTTTGATTGAACTATTTACATTTTCCCATGTGGAAAATCTTACCGCATCTCTTTCTTTTCATATCGATTCACTTCGGCTGAAACTTTTTCTATTTTCTTACCGAGAAAATATAGAAATTAAACACGCCAGACCACATAGCACTTATCCAACTTACCAGTCCGGAAGTGACAAAGCCATTTAACTACCAAAGTAGACCTCATCTGAACCAATCTATTCTAGAGAACTCTTTCGGATTGGCATGACTTATTGAACTATCTCCCTTAGTACGGATAGGACCATCAAAGGGTACTAAATTAGCTATTATGCTTATGGTTTGAGTAGCATCTAGCGATTCTAGAGTCAAGGTCTTTTTGGACCACTGGTTGGAAATCTCTTTTGAGCGAGGAAAAAGAGCAGCCTGCCACCAATCTGCTTCTGCAGAGGGCTTCACTTTTGTGTTCGTGCAGGGGCAGGATACCTGAGAGAAGACCCATTTTCTTTTTCTATAATAGAAACACTACTTTTGGGCCCCTCACAGCAGATTTTTCATAAGAGCTTCCAAACTCCCGTTTTTCTTTATTGAGATTTTCCTCTTCTTATGACAGACAGAAAGAGAATATGTTGTTCTGTTGCCTCTCGGCCCTTTTTGAAGAATAGGGATTTGGATAAAAAGAGTGTGCAATGCCCAAAGTCAACTAGTGGACGACTGGCTGTCGGGGATCATAGCAGGTGATTCCCATGGTTTTCAATCAGTATTTCGTCCTCTAACGGGGGATTCAACCTTCGCTCTGAGTCACCACCACTTTCAGAGAAGGAGCCTATTTCTCACTTCTTCTTAGATGGGAAATCTCATATGAGAAGAAACAAAAGCAAAGAAATCTATGAATTTAGATGATCAACCTAATTCAGATTGGAAGGTCGAGCATAAAGGATAAAGGAGTGGCATTAGACACGATGGCAAGAGTGCCTGGCCTGAGAGATAGAAGCAATTGAAGAGGGTCACTCTTTTCCCTTACCCTTTTTCTTAGGTATTTACCCACTTTTTATAGTGCTAGTCCATACCTCGAGACCAGAACTTGAATCTAAATACATCTTTTATTCGGGAACATTGATATGGAGAAGGAAGCTCCTGTAATGTTGGTGCGCACAAAAGTCCTCCTTTGTCACGCCTATGTGAATATGAATATGTGTGTTGTCTTTCTTTGATTTACATGCGTAATAGATAAGATATCAATCTCCTTTTCGCTTTTTTATAGGCCTTAGTTCTGGCTTGGATAGTTCTATATCAGCTCCATCATTAGCATTTGCTAAGATCATGTGTACCTTAATCCACTTTCTTTTATAGCTTATAGTAAGTTTGGATAGCAGCGTCAATCCGTCTTCACCCCTGAACTAGATTTGATCTTCTTTCTAGGTTCTTCAATTACGAACACCTAGGTGGTATAGTAATAGTACACCTTCCCCGCATTCCCGTCGGTTGGTTTGTCACCATCATTAATCTCAGGATGAAACCTTTCCTTAGAACCACTATTTTCTTAATGAGATTCGTTCTACACTCCAGGCATAAAAGAAAAGGATTGATCCAGCTCAGTCGAAATAGTAATATCTATGGATTAGGAATCTCCCTGGATGATCAGATAAATAGGCATATCTATAGAAGACAGACTTCGGTCCCTTCCTTTCCTCTCGTACCTCTGCTCTCTTCCAGGGTAAGGTCAAATCCTTTCTTCATAATATATTGAGTAATTTCCAATGTTAACGGATTAAGGTCAGTAGTCTTTACTCGAAGTAGTCACTAGGAGAAAGAAATTGCGATGAACTCATCTACTACACTGGGTAGATGGGAACTAGAGCTGAAATGATATATGATATGGATGGCTTTAGAGCCTGGAAAAGACCTATCACAAGATTGGTAAAACTGCTTTTCTCACTTCTTCTTGTACTTCTTTCCTCTCGATTTATTCTTTCTTGGATCTTTTCAAATTTACCTAACCGAATTCATCTCTTGTTAGCTTAGAATAAATCTTATATAGAAGAAAAAAGGGCTTTTAGGCCCACTAGCTAGGTTGATTATATTCAAAGTGGTTTACAGCTAGGGGGTTTACATGAGCGATCTTACAGCAAGGAAACGGGATAGGTAATAGATCTTTGACCATCTCCTCATCGAAGGCTGCTGCATTAAAAGTAGGTTTGAGAATGATTCTTGATCAGATCAGAGAAGTGCTGTTGATGTTGACACATCGATATAACCGAGATTTTGAATGAAAATTGTTGGTTGTCTACAAATGGGATTCTTGCAAAAGAGCAAGAAGTGGAACTAACCATTGTCATGATTCAAAAAGATTTCTTTTTTTCTCTACACACCTTATCCCAAGCCAATCTATGTTTCTTCTTTTTGTTATCCTTGTTCCCCCACACAAATCCACAGTTCCTCCTATCTATTTCTTGGTTTATGGCTTTCAAAATACACGTTGTTTGCATGGTGTATACAGGTATAGGAAAGGTTACAAACAGAACCAGCAAGGTTCTTCCAGCCATAGACAACAGCTCTGCCTTCTATCCAGGCAAGCTATCTTGTACTTTTTTGAGTA
Source organism: Caryopteris x clandonensis (assembly GCA_028749325.2). Lineage (NCBI taxonomy): Eukaryota > Viridiplantae > Streptophyta > Magnoliopsida > Lamiales > Lamiaceae > Caryopteris > Caryopteris x clandonensis. The sequence continues at coordinate 6,833,526 of JAPYKT020000013.1, forward strand.
TGTGGTAGTAAGTTGTTTTAGAGACCCTTTTGTGTATAAGGGGTACTCCTAGGTACTTGCCTAGGTCTGCAGTAAGAGAAATTTTACATATAGCACTAATCTCCTGAGCTGTATAAGCTTGTACAAGTTGGGTGAAACAAAAAGTCTATCTTTAGCAGGTATGATCACCTGTCCTGAGATGGCACAAAACAAAAGTCATTTAAACACTCCATGATAACATAAATCTGGCTCTTAGAGGCTTCAGCAAATAAAATGAGATCATCTACAAAGAAGAGGTGAGAGATCCGGTGCTTCTCCTCCCAATTTAGGTAGGTTTCCATTTCTTGTGCGTAACTACCTTTGGATCATATGTGGCAATTTATCTAAACATAATACAAACAGGTAGGGAGACAAGGGAACCCCCTGTCTTAGGCCTCTTCCAGGTGTGAAAGATTCTGTAGTTTCCCCATTCCATATAACTGAAAGCCTTGAGGTAGTGATACATTCCATTGTCAAGGAAATCCAATTCTGAGGCTCTGATAAGACCTTATAGTTCTGCCAAGTTTTGGTGGTAGACCAAAAGATGTAACATGGAGCATGAATTGTAATTAGATCGATATTGAGGACTACGCTTCCTTTCTGCCAGAACTAGAAGTTCACTTACCTTGCTTTACCGCAGAACTTGACTTAATGGATTGACTAATTGTTTAGGAAAAAAACCTAAACTTTGGTAAGGGAAGGGCCAATTGATCTTACTTCCCGAAGGGATGTTTTGAAAGAAAAACTATTTTTTCTTAGCCAAAGGAATTGATTACGTATGGGGTAAAGTCCCATAAATCTATCTATTTCTTAACTAACTTCTTTGTTTACACCCAGAAGCCTGCTCGGGCTTAAAAACTCCCTTGCTCTTATTTGTGTAAAGACCTTCCAAATTTTCAAATGATGTCGAGTGACTGTGCTTAACCTAGAACCTTATAACCAGCTTTCCTAGAAAGCATGTTAGAGCAGTAGTATTCATAGCACTGAGAATGTTAGCGTATTAAAAAGTTAGCTCCTTTAGAGAGGACTGATACAAAAATAGGTCCTTCAAGATAGTGAGTTCTTTACAGTGTATGGAATAAGCACAATCTCTGCGGCCAGTGTTCGCTAGGTTTATATTTCTTTATTGATATTTAATTAAAGCAGCTCACTGTTCTTCTAGCATGACCTACTTCAACAGAAAGTGAATCCTATTAGGGTTAACTCAACTACCTAATCCACCTATCAGTTGATAAAGTCTAGTCTTATGGGTCGAACTTTGCTCCTTAAATGATTGCCCTCAGGCTCCAGCTTAGCCTAGCCTACTAGGTCAGGAGTTTTTAAGCATAAAGATTATTCGAGCAATGGGTACTGGCAGACCATGAGCACCCCGTGAGACCTAGGAATTAGCTGCATGTGACAGGTTCAGTTATCTCCCTCAGCAGTTAGTAGAAAGGAAAAGTCATTGTTGATTACTTTCTGAAAACTATTGATAGAGGAGAGATTCAAGCTTCTCATTCTTGAAAAGTGGATTATGAAAGGCCTTATCTTAAGTCTGTTATGTTCTTTGTCTCCATGGACGGGTCTTCCTTATGGAAGTAATCCTTTGGTGGTGGAAACAAAAGTCAGTTTGATGGATTCCCATATAGAAAACCAGGGTCCAGCCCCATGTTCAAGAATGTCCCTAAGTAGGTATACCTGGTCGAGTGAAAACTTCTCAGATAGACATCCTTTGGGCATCAATGCATGTACGCTCCTCTTAGGGAGATCCTCATAAGACTTGTCAAACTAAGGTAGCGAGCTCAGTTGGTGGTCGAGGGAGTACCTCCAGTGTACTCTGACTTTCTCTAGTCTGCCTTTCACCACTCTCTTTTGGGTGGAACTTTTTTCTTTCAAAAAATAGAAGGCCTTTCTTGATCAAGTCTAGCTCAAAGGTGTAGTAGCTCTTGCTCCCTAGAAGAGTGAAGTAGAAGCCCCTTCCTATAAGTATTCCTTCTGTTATAACGCAATGTTCCTTCTTTTCTTATCTGAAGAAATGTATTTGTATGTGCACATAGAGATGATTTTTTTGCTAGGAGCATAAAGGCCTTACCGAATCTATATCTCATATTAGGATTTCAGAATGAATCTATACCCTTTCACATGGATGAGAAGCTTGAAAAGCAACCTCTATTAACTTCTATCAGTTGACAAGAAATGTTCGTCTCCGTCCATCTACTTCCTGTTGGGATCTCATCAAAAACAAAGATTTCTATATTCTGTATATAGATAGTGAAAGAGGAGTGGCTTTCTGAATTTGAATCTATGTATTGTATATAAGATAGAGTGAGAAGCCTAATTCTTGAAAAGTGGAGTAAAGGCTCTGTAAGACCTTAGCTAAGTATCCCTAGCTCTGTTAGAAGTTGGTTCGAACCCTAATTAGATATAGTAAATGATATCGTAGGAAAAGAGAAATAAGTTCAATCATCTGTTTGACATATCAGATGGTGGATCACCCGAGTGAGGGCTGTCAACATGTCTTTTGGCACCGTATACGTAGCCTTGTTCTAAGGACAATCAGAACAAGGCAAATGTAATAGAAAGAGGAGCTCTATTCTCTTGGTTTGAGTTTCATAGTTTCATTTACTACTAGGATAGGTGAAACTAAATGATTATGTGATGTAGTTTCAGTCGTTACCATTTGCTAGTAAACTTATAGTCGTTAGCGCTAGGAATTGCCACTAACAAGGAAAAAGTTGATGTTGTGGGTACAGGACCAAGAATCCGTGAATGGAAGCACTGCTCGGAGAAGAAATAAGATGAACAAACCACATCAAGTATAGGTCTTGGTTAGGCATGTTGGTGTCGTACCCTATCACATGAAAGGATTTGGAGGATTTATTATAGGATTCCTCGGGCTCTGCTGGGGATTTTTCATCCCCACCCACATGCCTTAGGTCCGCTCTATTCGTGTGATATATTATCCCCTCGCACTCGATTTAACTCTGGGCGAATATAAAGTGCATGAATACAAGTTATGCCTTCGAATGAAAGACAATTCTAAATCAACTTTGTCTATGAACAAGGAAGCTATAAGTAATGCAACTATGAATCACATGCAGAGTTTGATCCTGGCTTAGGATTAACGCAGGCGGCATGCTTAACACATGCAAGTTGGACAGAAAGTGGTGTTTCCAGTGGCGGACGGGTGAGTAACACATAAGAACCTACCCTTAGGAGGGGAACAACAGCAGGACACGGCTACTAATACCCCATTGGCTGAGGAGAAAAAGGAGGAATCTGCCCGAGGAGGGGCTTGTGTCTGATTAGCTAGTTGGTGAGGCAATAGCCTACGAAGCTGATGATCAGTAGCTGGTTCGAGAGGATAATCAGCCACACTGGGACTGAGACACGGCCGCAAACTCCTACGGCAGGCAGAAAATAAAGAGAATGACCTCGTCTTGAGCATAATAAAAGAGTGAATGCTGAGACCAAGTTCTCACCACCATTTGGAACCCCCCTTGCCTAAGAACAAAAAGGGAAACCTCAACCAGGAAGGAGACAAGGCCTGCTACGCTGCCTAATGATTATGATTTAGGATTTGACTCTCTTTCTCTTATGGACGGTAGGTAACGATAGGACTTTGGAGATCAATATCAATTAAGAATCTAACCAACATGGAATTACACCTTTTTAAGGGGCAGGCTATGAATAGACTGAAGCAGACGAGCAAGTGACCATGCAGCTTAAATCCTTGGGAGGTACGGAAAGGTGGCTTTTGAAGCCTATGTTTGGAGTTCCCTTACTGTACAAAGTGCTAAAGCAGCATGGTATGAGTCTCCCGATTCAACTCCCACTATCTACGCTGGGAAAAGGGCTGCCAGAATGAGGTAAAGGTCTCTTTTTATTTGTGCTAGTTGGCCCTGACCAAATGTTATGACTCCCAGTAATCGAATAGGTGGTAGTTGTTGGGTTGACTTTGGCGAAACTTTCTTTCTATGAGATGTTTTGACTGCTTTCTTCCTGAACTCGGATATGACCTGAGTTCCATTGGGTTCACTCATTGCCCTTAGCTTTTCAAGGTGCACACCTACCATACCTAATTGCTTTGATCGAAGTTTAAACAGGGCCAGTGCTATTAGAGTGCTTTACTTAAGGTCGAGCGGTTCCACTCCTCCCTTCCAGTCATAGTGTGAACTGAACTCCTACCTTCGTGATTGCTTGTGTCATAAGAAATAAAGCGTTTAGTTGGGCAATGAAAGTAGATTACATATCCTAAAATAGAAAGAAGGGTATCAATATAATAATCAAGGCTGGTAAGAATGAATAATGTTCACCATCCCCAGCCTTTCTCTAGTTCATTTATTGAGAATATGTAAGCTAGACCTAGTCAATATATTAGCTAGACCTTCCAGAAGAGGTATCTATCATAAAGTTATCCTTTGTTTGTACCAAGGTTCAAAAGACCTTGACTAACCATGCAGCTCATCCTATTCAATATTTTCTTTCTTTATATCCAATTCAGAGAAGTCTTCCCAGCCCTGTAAGAATCTTTTGATCCAATTCCTGAGCATATAACAAGCGATTATGACAAATTTGCTAGATCAGCCCTCTAATCTTTCACCTGTTCTTGACTTCAATACCTCACCCTAGGTGCTTATCTACCACCAGTTGGGAATAGCCATACCCTGCCTTAGAATTGTCAAATCAAAGCCTAAGATGGCACTTATCGGGCTATTTATCGTAAGGAAATGTATCTACGGGACTTTCTTTATCCAGTTATATCCTTTTTTTGTACTTGTGCTATCTTAATAGAGAAGAAAGAAAATGATGCTTTAAGAGGCATCTCTCATTAGCCAAACTAATATAGTATCTCAACCCTCGATCCTTCAATGTTCGTGCTTCATTCGCTTCTTAGCCCACAGGCTTACTGGCTACTAAAGCCCGAGAGGGCACCATGCCTTTCTTTACTTTACTTTACGATGAAAAATCCTCCTAAACTATATCCCGAGTAAGAGATTAAGTCCCATTTTTGAATATTTTGAAGTACCAGGTCAGCTGTGTGGCATAGCTTAGATGCAACTATGGCCATAACGATCACCAATAGACGGTGAACATTGGTCATCTACCCAGCACTTAAAATGGAATCTTGAGAGATTTGAATCGTGTTTTGTATGAGCTTTTCCATTCATAAACCGTGGATTTAAGGAGTTTTGTTCACAACTTTCAACCAAACTTAATGGTCAAATTGGACTTAAATAGATGATTTTGGTCGTTTCAAATTCACGTATAGAGAAGAAATGTGAAATCACTTCCGAAATGTCTCTCTCGATTGGAAGATCACGTAGTACCCTTTAGGACCCAGTAGCTCTAGCCTGTGAGATAAAGGCCTTTGTTGTGGGTCACACCACAGTAGGGGTACTCTCGTGTAACACCGAAATGGGTTCGCAAAAGTCGGGCAACCCTTGGAGGTGAAGTCAACTTCAAAATGATAGAGTGGACAGGGGGTGAATTTCCTTTTCTTTTTTTCGCAATAGATTGTTTCAGATGTTTTTTATTTGGTTGCTTGAAACGCCTCTTGAAGATGGTACTTGAGAGATTGATGTTGAAAGATTAGGGCAGCGGTCTGTGTAACCAATCTCCTTTATGTCTGTGTAGAGGAAAGCAAATGAAGAATTTCTCATTGAGACCAAAGTCGATCATATTTCATTCTAATCTTATACCGGGTAGGATATTCTATTCGAGTTATTGTAGTACTATGAGAATCTCACCCCTTCTCCTTAAGGATGGAGAACTTGGCGCAACAAAAAGATGATCTGGTCCTTTTGTTTTGGTACCCCCAAATCAGTCAACCAAACTCGTGCCTGCGTAGGAAACATAGGAATAGGAAAGGGGGCCCTTAATGGCGCAACTCTAACTCCAGCCTCGCCCCAAGGAGAGGCAAATCTTGGTAATAAAAAAAATCCTCTTGGGTGCCCTCACGTACAGGACCACTAGTAGGGTTGGAAATGGAGTATTTTTTGCCTTGTCCGAAAAGCCAAACCACTGATGCTACTGCTGCTAAATCAGCCAATGGAGTGCGACTGGGGCATACTGTCTGGCTTTCACCTTTGAAAACTGACAAAGACCTTCTAAGCGACACTAGGGATCATAGCTTTCTACATGTGACTAAGTTAGTGTGCTTTTGATAGCAGCAGCCATACCAACAATCTCTCTTTCGTAAATAAGCACTTGCATTTACAGTGCCAGATCCGCCAAGCGTTGCTCAATCACAACCCAATGGCTCCAACAAAGCAAAGGCTGGATTGGTTCACTGAATACAAACCAAATCTAGCAAGTACTCAACAATTAGGTAAACGAAAGCCCAACGAAAGGGTTTTAGAAAGCACAAAATGTTTTTTTTCTGCACAACGATCAAAATACCCTCTTCAAAGAGACTCAACTCAAATCATTCATGAAAAGAAAAGTATAAGCTACAATAGAAGGGCCTTCATTCCCCTGAAGTTCAGGGAACTGACTTGGAGACTATAATAGGGAATGTCTTCACTCTTACAGAAATGAATTCAATATCAGTTCCCTAACCTATATGCTTACTCCCCCTTTTGCTTGACTCTTGTTTGTAAACTGCTAAAGCTTTCAGGAGAGATCCTCTAGTTCACTAGTTCGCTTCAATGCAGCTTTCTTGCTTGATGATTAGGGTATTGGCTTCACTATTGCCTTTGTATTCCCTGTAGCCTTGTTCATCGAGTACATCGCCTATCCCTGTACATATGCTGGCTTCAACCAACTATGTTGCATTGGCAGGGTCTCAAAGATATATCTGCCAAAGGGGGTCTCTTAATGGAGCTTTTTCATTAGCAAACTATGGGTTGCCCGCTGGCCTTAGTTATTACATTGCGGCGACCCTCCTTCCTATTGTTAGAGTATAAGAAAGGGAAGGAATAGTTGATGGTCGATAGAACGAAGGTCTGGCTTACGCTAGTACTCAATAGGGGTTATACCACTACGGTCCTTATGTATGGAGGAGGACATGGATCATATCAGGCTCCATTTTCTCAACCACAGAAGGAATGTATGCAGAGCAGATAGTAATCTTGTAATGTTGTTATACTATTGACTGTCATCCATCATGCAAGAGATACATCCTTATGTATAACTTTTCTCTCCATGGGGCCCTTCTTTATGCTCTTCTTTCTAGGCAACAGAAGATCCTGCCTCATATATTGAATGACCGCCTAGTGCAAAGAAGAACCATATAGAATAGAAAAGGGAGTTCTTGGCCCAAATCTCTTAGTTAATGTATAAACCCCACTTGTTTGCAAGAGATCTAGTTTGGATCCGTCAAACCAATACCCCGCCAACTTTAAATCAGGGTTTCCTTACTTCTGAAGTAAGACATAGCCTATATGTAGAACAAGCCCTGGTTTTCCCTAAGACATCAATGGTATTTCTAGTAAGATATCCGCCTGAGAGTTTTTCCAAAAGTCCCTCACTAATGGCTTTATGCTTCAGAAAGATGGGCACTGGGATATTGATTTTAAGAAGATAAGCCAACTCTAGGGCTTCGGGCACCGGGTTCTTTTCTTTTAGGTGGAGAAGCTAAACCCTCCAAGGCTCCAAGGGCTCTAGAAAACAAACTCTGGGAAGGAGAAGTAGCACTGGTAAGGCATCTCTGGGTTTATCAATCAATCAAGCAAAGGATTAAGCACTAGATATATCTATTTTTTTAATAAAGAAAGGATGAAAGGAGGAGGCAGAACTCTGGGATGGATGTATGCGGGGAGGTATCTTGTGATACTGATTGCTAATAGGTAAAACCATATCTTATTACTAGAGTGAGATCTTAAAACCCTCCTAATTAGAATATCCTAGCACTCAATCTTCTCCTGTTCATCTTTTGTGTATTGCTTACAGTGATAGTAAAATATTAGCATGGTCGATCAAAACTTCCTCAGTCGGTGGCCTTAAAGTGGGAGTTATTATAGTCTTGGGTCTGGACCCTTACTATTTTCTTTTCCAACCAGGTTGTATGCTTTAATAAAATAGATTAAGAGGGCAAGGAATTCTTCTTCTTACTAGTTGCATTGACTAGGGGATCCTAAAGTCTAGATAACCAGAAGCCTTATATTGTAAGTTTGTTGGTGAAGATATAAAGCATGATGGGGTAAGAAAGGTGTATGAACAAGGGATCTTATCCCAAAGTCAAAGGCAAAAAACTTCTAAGAGAAGGCCTTATTTGATATAAAAATGGCTCGAGAAGAGATCCTCAAAAGAGGAGATTCCTTGAATGGTAAAACATTACCCAAAGGTTTGGCACCTATTCCTTGGGAAAGAGCTCGTTATTACGGACAGGTGTTGACCATAGAGTAGGATAAAAGGCAGGCAAGAAGCTCATCGTAATGAAGCTCCTATTTATGAGTTCATTGATTGGATGGGTTTTTTGGTGATTGTTAATCGATTGCCAGATGACTTTGGCAAGAAGTTCCATGTGTATTCAAGTTCGAATAAGACATTAGGAGTGAATTCAGCAATAGAAGTTGCACTTACCGATGCAGCTAACAAACGATTCGTGGGCAGTACTGAAATATTAGGGTTGTGCACCTACATTGTTTCAACGAGATTTGGAATTTGGAGATGTCCATGACAGAGATAGTGAACTTTGCGTGCTAACATTTTGGCTCTCCTTGACTGCAGCAAAGCATAGGTCCTTTAGATAGATCTAGAATGCATATAAGAAAAAGAGAATGATCTCTTCATAATTTTAGTCTCTCTTTTTCGTTTAAGCTTCAGTCTTCACCAAAACCAAATTGGGTGGAAATAGGAGAAGTGAGAATGGTGGTTAGGCTGGTATAAACCATAGAAAAGGCTCAAACATTACGTGACTTAGCTGCAAGAGTTGTTGTATATAGATCCTCCAGTTGTATCTTTACTTCAAGAGCATTTGCTTCTTTAATCCAAATTGTACATTAGCAAATCTATGAATCTCATATTCTAAATCCCATTTCTTTCCTACAAGGAGTGAGAGAAAGCTTCCCAAGAATGCAACTTCAACTCGTTACTCCTAAGATAATTAACAAAGAAAATGACTCCCTCGTGTAGACATTCTTATGTGAAAAAGTGTTATTTCGCGACCAATATCTATACCCTAAAGTCCTATAAGAATGCACAATTGGAGCCTATTAAAAGAAGAGATTAGCTAGGGGCAAGGTGAATAAGTCTTTTTTTTAGTTTAGTAAGGTAAAGATTACCAAGTTCGAGATCAGTGTTTCCCCTGTTGTTTAGGGCCCCTCGCTTTTGGCTGTTTAATAGAATAAAGCTAATGTTGAAACCAAACCAGATGCTACCAACCATTGAAGAGCTATTGGAATGTTTGATTCCATACCTTGGAAGTCGAGTCAGAACTAGGTGCCATAACCTAGTAAGAGATTTGTGATATCACTCGCGCACTATCGGGTTTCTAAAACTAGATTGGATCACCTTTCCATGCATAGTCTCGAGCGAGAAGCACCAACACCAGTATTGGAAAAGTAACTAGGGAAGCTGCATGCAACAGGTAAGGTCTCGTAGCACGTATCGACGAAAGCCTCCAGGTTAGGCTAGCCTCGACTCCTAACCCTGAACTATCTTACCTTTTTCTTCCGTACATGCAAAAACAAAGTCATCGGTCTATCGATGAACAATCGGCTAAAACAATCCAAACCAATCACTAAGAACTCATTCAAAAATTATTTAACAGCAATAGCAAAAGGGTCTTCTACGTGATACTTGGCCCTTCCTTGGCATTCTTCGCTTCGGCTTGAATAAAGGGAGGTGAGGTGATGTCTAATAAATTGCTTATTATAAGATAGATGTAGACTAGACTTTTCTCTCTCTTATGAAAGGTTGTATAAAGTGTGAAAGGTGGTCAGTAGGAGCATGGTTGCGTCTGGCCGTATCTTAGAAAGAAAACCCAAATATTGATTTGATTTATAGTTCTTCCTATGTCAGTCTTCATCTTTTGAGTGATAATTCAAGCTTTGGCAATGATTTTTAGACTTGGGAGTGACTTAGCCTAAATACCGCATGTCATTCTCAATGTCGTACGCATGGTCATTCTATTATATGATATGATGGCGCAAAGGGCCTTACTAAGGTTGCATGTGCTTCCTTGATATTGATTATTCAAGTTGAGCATCTATTTATCCCCAGCTAATCTGCTCTAGCCTGCCTTACTATATAAGAAAGAACATACAAAAATAGAGAACCCTTGGAAGTACTACTTGGACACTTGCTCACCTGCCCTAACCTATAAGCTCTTTTCATTGCTTTCAAGTCCGATGTAGCTAGTTAAGCTTGCAACAAATCTTTTCTTCGAATCAAAATCTTTCTTTATCCGGATTTCCACCTCTGTAGCTAAGTTAAGGACTTCTTCCAATCTTTCTTTCTTCTTCTTATGATCCCTCCCTAACTTTGGGATCTTCTTAGTCGTAGTTCCACTAAGGGATTTGGGAGGCCGGGAAGGAAGAGCAGGGCAGAATATAAGGTTTAGGCCCTTCCTTTTTCACCATCGCCTTACAATCAACATCCATGACTTATGAAGTCTAGGGCTAAGGGTAGACTCTTCTCCCTCTTCAAAATCTCATAAGAGAAGAAAATAGACAAGGTCCAAGTGACGGTTGCGACGGTAGACCAAGGAGAGACATCGACTACGAAGAATCTATTCTAGGGTTCAAGATTGATGAAATATCTTCTTTCGCCTCCTTGGTCGACCTGAGAAGTCATTTCATACATTATTACACCAGTTGTTTACATGGTATACTAGATTGCATTTGGCTAAGGAGAGGTGCTTTTACGTGGCGTAGAGAGGAACCCCAAACGGGTTTCATGAGTCCCTTCTAAATGGTTGGTTGATGAAAGCGGATTTTGACTTCTTGAAAAACTTCTAGTTCTGAATAAGAAATAACGTAAGAGAAGAACAAATGATTGGTCTTCATTCAACTAAAAAATTGGATCGACAAAGCACTGCCCATAGAGCCTAGCCTAGAGTGGATCAGGTCTTTATACGTAAGGCGATCCTGGAAAGCCGGTCACCGGTGTCTAAGAACCATTTTGAACTTCTTCGTGACATATCAATTCATGAGATTTCTTTTGTCTTCCATTTTCCTCTTTCAAGATAGCCATACAAGACTTGGAAAAAGCTTGACTTAGCTCACTAAGCGGAGCACATCGACTATCCAAAGCGCCAACAGGCAGGCGTTCGTTTGCGTCTGCTGTCACTAGGTTTTTTTATCACGGCATTCTCCTTAAAAGATAGATAGTGAATGAGATTATGACACTCTCTCCCAAAGTAGCAGAACTAACAAATATTTTAGAAAGTTGAATTAGTCACTTTTACACGAATTTGAAAGTGGATGAGATCGGTCGAGTGGTCTTCGTTGGAGATGGAATTGCACGTGCTTATGGATTGACCGAGACTCAAGTTGGGAAAATGGTTGAATTCTCCAGCGGTGTGAAAGGAATAGCCTTAAATCTTGAGAACGAAAATGTAGGAATTATTGTCTTTGGTAGTGATACTGCTATTAAAGAAGGAGATCTTGTCAAGCACACTGGACCTATCATGGATGTTCCTGCAGGAAAGGCTATGCTGGGCCATGTGGTCGATGCCTTGGGACTACCTATTGATGGAAGAGGGGTTCTAAGCGCTCACGAGCGACGATGTGTCAAAGTGAAAGCCCCTGGAATTATTGAGTGTAAATCCATGCACGAGCCTATGCAAACAGGGCTAAAAGCGGTAGATAACCTGGTCCCTATAGGTCATGGTCAATGAGAACTTATAATCGAGGACCAACAAACTAGAATAACAGCTATTGTTATCGATACCATATTAAACTAAAAGCAATTGAACTCAAATGCCACCTATGAGAGTGAGACATTATATTGTGTCTATGTAGCGAATAGATAGAAATGCTCAACTATGGCACAATTAGTTCAAATTATTTCAGAAGCAAATGCTTTAGAATATTCCATTCTTGTAGCAGCCACTACTTCGGATCCTGCTCCTCTGCAATTTTTGGCCCCATATTCTGGGTGTGCCATGGGGGAATATTTTCGCAATAATGGAATGCACGCATTAATAATCTATGATGATCTTAGTAAACATGCCGTGGCATATCGACAAATGTCATTATTGTTACGCCGACCACCAGGTCGTGAGGCTTTCCTAGGGGATGTTTTCTATTTACATTCCCGTCTCTTAGAAAGAGCGGCTAAATGATCACACCAGACAGGCAAAGGGAGGTTGACCGCCTTACCAGTCATTGAAACACAAGCAGGAGATGTTTCAGCTTATATTCCTACTAATGTCATTTCCATTACTGATGGACAAATCTGTTTGGAAATAGAGCTCTTTTATTGTGAATTAGACCTGCTATTAACATCGAATTATCTATCAATTGAGTCGAGTCTATCACTCAATTAAAAGCTATGAAACAAGTATACGAGAGTTTAAAACTAGAATTGGTACAATATCGAGAAGTAGCCGCCTTTGCTCAATTTGGCTCATACCTTGATGCTGCCACTCAGGCCTTACTCAATAGAGGAGCAAGGCTAACATAAATAATCAAATAGCCACAATATACACCATTGCCAATTGAAAAGTAGATTCTAGTCATTTACGCGGCGGTCAATGGATTCTGCAGTCGAATGCCATAAGACAAAATGATTGAATATGAAAAGATCCTTCTATCTACTGTCAAACCAGACTTACTAGAAAGCTTAAAACAAGAATTAAATACATTGAAAAAACAAGAATTAAATACATTCTTAAATGAAGCCAAAGACACTTTGGAACCCTGTGCCCCTAGCCCCCTCGAACAATTTAAGTTCGGAAGGACGAGGAGCAAGGCCACATTAAACAGTCACCTTGCTCATGGTGCCCCATTTACAAAATTTTTTTTTTTTTTTTTGGTTTCTGGTCCTTGTGAAAGCCTAAATAGCGGTCACAAAGACTATAAAGCTTTTTGACGACCCACAGTTGTTAGTCGTCTTTGTCCTACCCAATTTAAATAGCTTTCCCCCCCTCCCTTTTTCTCCATCAGAGGAAGTAGAGAACCCACTCCTCAATTTCATGCCACCAATTCCTAATGAAGAAGCGGAGCTTGGCATGCATGAACAAAGTGTGCGCGAAATTTTAAACTCACTTGAGTATAGTCGAGCCTTTTGCACGGCCTTAGTTGCCGAGGAAAGGTTTGCTTTTATCATGCAAAAACTTATGAGATAAGAATCCCCAGGGGGTGAGCTTTGTGTGGATTATGAAGAAATCCATAAGGCCATTTCTGGCTATTTTATGATAGAACTCACCAAAGATCCACTTGCGAGAAATCGTAAAATAGGAAGAATGCTCAAAGATCTTACGAAAACGGGAGTAGGAAGCCTCATTTTTACAAATCTCAAACAATTCATACTTGATTTTTGGGGAGTAACAAAAGAAAAAGAACTATGTGAAAACTTAATCCTGAAGCATAAAGGTATGTAGGCCACTAGGCAAGCTTGACCTTGGTCCAGTTCTCAAAAGCGTTAAGAAAAAAGAATACAAAGAAAGAAATTTCCCTGTAGCTACACCTAGTGAGGGGATTAGACCTTCATTCGCACTTCTAAGGATTGACCAATTGAATATATGAATCGATTGATATCTCTACCTTGTTGGTGATATATCATAGGGTTAACAAAGCTCTTTCTCTATGCGTTATCTTGAATTCTAGAGGATTCTTCTCTTATGATTGAAGGAGTTGACTTAAACCAAGCCAAATGGACTAAGTTCAAGACTATTTCCTTAAAGAGGTATAGAGGTGGAGATTGAAGCTGGTGAGAAAGAAGCCCTCCAAGGCACATATCCCATGAATAGTCATCTAGCCCGGCTGGCAAATCGTGGGTGGAGTGGTCAGGAAGATAGGACTGCTCAATCATTTATCGGAGGAAAAATGCACACAGACTGCAAAGAAAAGCTGCAAACTTCACTCTTTGGCATAGGTTAGGAGTGAGTGGTGGGCATGTAAGACTTAAAGGTTGGCACTGGTAGAAGGGTACTTACCAGCAACAAGACGCCCGCACACACAATAGCTTTGATTTCCTTCTTTCCTATCGATCAGTTCAAACCATCACAAACAATCAATACATAGACTCATAAAAACCCCTCCCATTAGCAGGAGAGAGAAATGTCCGGGTGTTTAGAATTTCAAATCTTTACTTGGATCACTTGCACTACCAACATCGGGAACAAAAAGAACTCGTGCTCTCCAATAAAGCCCTTCTTTGTAGGTCTCATTCTTTTTTCCTAGTGCAGTCGATGAATATTGTCTCTACTAATGTCAAAGAATTGGAAAGAGAAAGGATTTAGGACTCTCTTTCTAGCCCAGAACTACCCATTTGGGGATTACAATGCCAACCAATGCCTAGGTTTTTGTGGATTAACAAAAGACTTGGAATGCATTGAAAAGGGAGTAGAAAGAGCCTTTATAGATAGGACAACAGGCATGTATCTTTGGAACCCAGAAATGTATCAGTGAATAGAAAGCTACCCACCTGTGAATATATAGTAGTATGGAACCGCCACACAACCCCTATTTGGTAGGGTTATTAGCCGAGACTTGCGCTTTACTATCTTAAATGGTGAAAAAAGATTATTCCTGCTTTCCTTACCAGACAAGGATAAAAGGACAGGGGGAAGGTATGTCTACAACTACGGCGGAATGGGGGCTTGGACAAGTAAGACATTAATTCTTTAATCTATACTACCATTTTCAGGCTATGAGCAAAAAAGGGCGAATATGGTCTACATTACATGACTAGAATTTCTCGTTCTACCGATAGTTTCATTTATGAGGTCGTATCTTCACAAGGGTCTTCCACCCAAGGTATTTCTTTAGCAAAGTTTATCTTCCCGTCAGAAAGAAAAATACTTCCTTATGCATCAATCAAAGCCGAAGGAGTTAAGGAAGCTATCCTCGGAAAGAGCTCTGACCAATTCCATGATAGACTCCATGGATATGCTGGGAAAAAACCATGGCTGATTCCACAACCGACCAGTTCTCGAACTTGAACTACATGGTGTAGTTCTATATTACTAAGAGAAAAAAGAGCCATTATCTGTCCTAAGAAAGTCAAACCTAAATCATTGACCAAAATACATCCTTATTAGCGCGAGTTCTCCTTCCTTGATAGGAATGGGTGACAATTCCCCAAGGACTGCTATAAAGTTTTTTGAAACATCAAACTCATTTGGTAGGACCTTTATCTAATAGGTCTATTGCCCCTTAATCGATCGGAAGAGAAATGGAATAAAGCATGATCCGCCCTAATAAATTCACTATTTCAAGTAAAATGCCGATCTTCATCTTCATGATGTCGAGACCCCTCATCTTCTTCCCTCTACGCATGCATAGATTAGAAACCTGGAGTACTTTACCGACTTTCGAGGGTTTAAATCAATGTCAGTCTGAGGTACAAGATTGTAATGCATCCATGAATCTTCCTTAAAGGGGTGGCCATAATCAATGGGCCAAAAGAGACATCTGTTTGCTTTCTTTCCTATTTGTGAAGGGTCTAGCTAGTTGAAGTCGGTATATCATTTGTGCCGTGAAAGCTTCATCCCTGACTCTGCCCTTAACATCCACGAGCACTTTCTGGATGAACGTCACTCTGATGTGTTGCGAATCTTACTTGATGCAGGAATACCCTGAGGCATCAGTAGAACCCTTCCTCTCTTTCCACCCGATGGTAGGATGAAGATCAGATGCTACTGGAGGCATAGTTGTAGTTTGGTCCACTGCTGCAGGTCTTTCTATCATGCCATACATATTTCTTTGTTAGATCCCCCTAAGCAACATAAGAGACAAAACCTCAACTTCAACCCCGTGACCATAGATTCAATTTTCCCCTTTTCTCTTTGATAGATATGCGCGGGTATAAAAGTGTACAAGGCACTGGCACAATGCCTATCTCTTCCATTGTATGAAAGACATGAAAGGCAACTTCACTTATGTTATTTGTTAAGGGAAAAAATGGAAATGAAAAAGCGAAGATAAAGCCCGTAAAAACCAACTGGATCCGATGGCAGGTCTTAGGTTTGACCTTGAGGAAGAGGGTTTGGATAAAAGATTGAACTATGTATCAACTATGTAATTGACTACTGCGGAACCCTTCCTTAGATCAACTGAAAGAAATTCGAAGACGAGAGGCTGTTGACTGCTTAGCTCTTAGAGAGAAGTTATTAGGTTAACATGTGGTTCAAAAGGAAAGAACAAGTTTGGTTAGAAGCTGCAAGACAAAGGAATCGGTGCTCTGTGTCCGCCTACTCAAAACAGTAATCTTAATATTAAACAAGAGTTGGAAAGATCTCACAAAAAACGTCCCACTATCCATCGTTGATTTCCAACTCTAGGAGAATCAAAACCCAATCTCCACCATTTAGAACATACCTCAATGTATCCTGAAAGTGCTTCCAAATTTTAGCTCAATCCAATGGTTAGTTCTCCAAAAATTACCTTTACAAAAAATCTAAACTCGAACACCTTCAAAAATTGAAATCTCTCTTTTCTCTCTTGTTCTCCTCCAAACTTGGCATATGATTTTGGCTAATCTTCTAACATATATATCAACATGTGTCTAGTGCATTTAGGTCAAATTTAATACACTAGATGGACTCTCCCTTTTTCCAGTATTTGGGCCAGCACACGGGCCTCAATTAAGTTGGGTATTACGATCTCTACAAATTGAAAATCCAACCCAACAAGTTGTTTGTGAGCTGAGTTGTTTGGGATTGTTTTGAATTCAACAACTACGTTATGTGGGATTGTGTTGATTTAGACAACTCATTTGTTTGGGGTTGTTTCGAATTAAATAATTGAGTTATTTACTTTGAATTAAACAATTGAGTTGTTTAGGTTTCCTTGAATTAAACAACTAACATTGTTTGATTGGTTTAGATAAGCATCAAATTGGATTTTTTTTTTAAATTGAGCCTCATGGTAGAACTTGAATGTTAAGAACAAATTTATGCATGAACGTGAATATATTGTATATCAATACATGTTTGTATTTAATACAATTGATACTTTTGCAGGATGGAGCCTGTTATCCCTATAAAAGAATGATTTCGAACTGTTCTTACATAAAAATCTGTCTGTGGTTTGAAAAGTATACGTCAAGCTAAATGACGAACACAGGAAGTTAGAAAATTCTTACCTTGAAAAGTTTTTTGAAACAAAGGATATACATTTATTTGGAAAGTTGATGTATTGCCTATGGTTGCGAATGATGTAATGCAGATAAATCACTCAAGGTCAAAGACTTGCAATGAGGAATTATGGTTTGGCTTTGGAAATGAAAACATGTTTTTCTTCTGGAAGGATTTCACTCTCTTTACAGGATTGAATCCTAATATTGTAGAGGGATTTTAAGAAATATACCAAGTGAAAATAGGTTATTAGAGGAGTGTTTCAATAGTGCTAAAATGGTCCTACCTAAAACTTTAGAGAAAACATTTGAAAATGCAAAAAACAGACACACATGTACAAGTTAGGATTAGTCCTCATTTATGAGAGTGTATTGAGAGCCAAGGAGCTGACACATACATCTATTAAGTTGGAGAATTTAGCTATTGTAGAAGATCTTGAACTATCTATATCTGCACAAAAAAACTTGTGCGAAATGGTTGCATGGCTCCTAGATCCGTGAAACCACAATCTGACCCGGTTCGACCCAGTCCTAATCCGCCCACCCATATTTAATCCGAAACATGTGAATAGATTTTTAAACCTTTTTTAGTAGTTTCTAAGAGGAGTTGTTCATTATCTTTTTCATTTCTTCCATGCGATCTTTAGTGGTGAGATTTTTTGAAGAATTTTCTGGTTTGTTATGTTCATAGGTACATCTTTTCTTCTCTCTTCATAAGTACGTCGTTGTAATATTTGCTATTTTTAATACTTTTTCTTTTTGATTGTTTGTTTGTTCGAGAAAGTTTATTTGTCCGATATGACAATAATAAACAAGAACATTTCATTGTTTTATGAGGTTTGTTTGTTATGTTGATTGTATGTTCTCTTATTTTCTCGTTCATTTTATGCGAACTAAGGTTTTGTTAAAATAGGCTGTTATTTGAGTTCGTTTTATTTTGCTTTTTAGGGTTTTGTGCTTTGTTTATATGCCAATGTATGTATTTTACACTTTTTCCTTTTATTTATTTTGTTATTTATGATTTTGTGTATTTGTAGTCCATTTCTGGATCAGTATACGTTAATGTCTTTTATTTTTTGCTCTTTACTTATTGGCTTTTTTTTTTTATTGTAGCGTAAAACTATGTTTCTAAAGTAGTATTTTACAAATTTTCAATATGATGTTTTTTCTGTGATGCTAAAGTATTTAGAGTAAAATGGCTACGGATTCTGAAGAGCCTAGACTACCTAAGTTTACTCCTCACTTTAAGGCGATGATAAATTGATTGGTTGATATGTCTAGGAAGAAGAGACTGTGATCATACACAAATAATCTACTTGAGAAGAGATGCAAGTGTGTGCATGATAAAGAAGTTCCTGAAGTTGATGTTGATAATAAGAGCAATCTTGTTGTTAAGAAAAAGAGCAAGAATATTGATGATAAGAAGAAGAATGATGACAAGAAGAAGATTGATGACAATAAGTAGGTTGATGACAAGAAGAAGATTGTTGATAAGAAGAAGATTGTTGATAAAAAGAAGATTGATGACAAGGAGAAAATTGATCAGAAGAAGAAGTATGAAGATAGTCAACAAAAGCAGACCAAGAAATCTTAAGCTTCAGAAGATATTTGTGATGATAAGGATCAAACGGAGAAAGATTTTAATGTTGGAAAGGGGAAAATATTCCGAGGTATGTTAAGTTGTTATCAATTTTATTGTTAAAGTATTATGGTAATAGATTAAAGTATTATTGTAATACATTAAAAATATTAATATATTACATTAAAAGTATTATTGTAATACATTAAAAGTATTACTATTATACGTTAAAAGCATTATTGTTATACATTAAAAGTATTATTGTTATATATTAAGAGTATTATTGTAACACAATAGAAGTATTATTGTGATTTATTGATAAATTTCTTCTATTCTTTTTATTTTGCAGGGGGATTATTTCACAATGTAGACCGAAATGTCGCATAATTTTATTCAAACATTAATTGATAAACAAAAGGTTGATGTTGAAAGTATTGGGTTTGGTGGCCTTTTACATTTATATATAACTCACTGTTGGAATGCTAAGATGTTGGAGTTGATGATTAGTTTAACAGTAGTAGTCAGATGCTATCACTTGATAGTCATCGAAGTTTTGTTATTACAGCGATGATGTTTATGAGGTTTTTATGCTACCTAGGAATGAAGTATTAAGACTAATTATATTACTCCGGGATAATTAATATTTTTCATATCTTCTGATTGTATTTCCTATTCTAGGATAATTGTAATTGATTTGTTTTTCCTAGTTTAGGTCTTTGTACTGGTGTATATATTCTCATGTACAATTGTAATTATGTTTTTGTGAAATACAATTTAATATTTCTATATGTTATCACACAGTTATAGATCCTAAACTCACGCCATTTTCCGCTGCTTCCTCCCTTCTTCCCGCTGATGGCGCCGTCTTCTCTCACTTCGCCGTCCGACGTCTCCTCCTCCACCAATCAACCGTCGGCTGTCGTTCCCATATCAGCACGACATGATCTTCCGATCAAACTTACGCATAAGAACTTCACCTCTTGGCGTGCTCATTTGGTTGCTTTGCTTCGTGGCCACAACTTGCTTGGTTTTGTTGATGGCACGCGACCATGCCCAGCCCATGATTCCGATGGGTCTAACGCCGCTGCCGTTGATGCTTAGGTCCAGCAGGACCAACTTCTTCTCACTGCAATCTTCGGCTTGCTCACGGCCGAGATTCTTCCTCTTATTTCGTCTGCCTCCTCTGCTGCCGAGGCATGGGGTATTTTTACCCTTCTATGCATGAGCAAATCTCGCTCACGCGTTAACAATTTGAAGAGCGATCTTTTCTGTGTCCAGATCAAAGATCGTACAGTCACTGAATACCTCCACCATGTCAAGGCCATGGCGAATGAATTGGCGCTCATAGATGAACCTGTTAAACCCGATGATCTAACCTTGTTCGTGATTAATGGGTTAGGGCCTGAATATGCGTCGATTGTTGGCCCTATACGGGCTCGTGAGTCTTCTCTCAAATTTGAAGAATTACATGATCTTTTGTGTGTGCATGAGTCTGCGCTTCGTTTCTCCGAAGCGGCCAATGCCTCGCTTGTTGCCACGGCGAATGCCGCTCGAACCGGAGTTGGTGGTCGATCGAACACCAATTCGTCCAAGGGCCGTGCTAATTCTGGGCAGAATTCTCGGCGTTCCTCGTCATCTGGTAATTCTTCCCAGACTGGTTTTTCTAATATGCATGGTTCTCAATCTTTCATGCAGTCCTTCCTTGGTAAGCTGTCCAGCTTGTCGGACTCCCGCCCAGCACCGGTTGTCTGCTAACTGTGTGGATATAAGGGCCATGCAGCTCCCACCTGTCGCAGGGTTCCTCTCCCTTTGGCTTATTTTGCCTCATCTCCAGGACATTCTCGTTCTCAATCGCAATGGATGGTCGACTCCGGCGCATCGTACAACTTGACCGCTGACCTCAATAATTTATCTATCCACTCTGAGTATGATGGCACGGATGAAGTCCACATTGCTGATGGCTCTGGATTACCCATCACTCATTCTGGTATTGGTTTATTGCAATTTCCGTCACGTCAATTTTTATTATCAGATTTGCTGTGTGTGCCTTCTGCTCATCGTAATCTATTGTCTGTGAGTAAATTTACCTGGGATAATGATGTCACGATGGAATTTTTTCCATCCTATTTTCTTGTTAAGGATCGGGTCATGGGAGCCCCACTCCTTAAAGGTCTATGTCGAGATGGTGTCTATCATTTGCCTGCTTCTGATGCTAGTGAATTTGTCAAGAATGCTTCGGTTGGTGTTCGAGTTTCATCTCCTTGTTGCCATACTCAACTTGGTCATCCGTCTGTGGAGACCAGTCGTTTCATTATTAATACATTTCGATTACCTATTTTGAATAAGTCCCAGGTTTTGGGCAATGACTGTGTTTCTTGCCGTTTGAGCAAGGCTTGTAAGCTACTTTTTGGTGATACTTCATTTATTGCTGATCATCCTTTACACTATGTCTATGCTGATGTATGGGGCCCTTCTTCTGTTTCTAGTGATGGTTCTCGCTATTTTTTGCTATTGGTTGATTTGTTCTCTAAATACTATTGGTTATATCCACTATATGCGAAATCTGAGGTTTCCTCTATTTTTCTGAGTTTTCGACCTTTAGTTGAGAAACAGTTTGTGTTTCAAATTAAGAATTTATATTCTGATAATGAGGGAGAGTTTCAGGCTTTGCGTTTGTCTCTTATCAGTCTGGGTATCAGTTGGCTTACTACTGCTCCTCACACCCCTCAACAGAATGGGGTCTCTGAGTGCCGTAACCATCATATCCTTGAAATTGGTCGTGCTTTGCTTACGCATGCTCAGTTTCCACATTCTTTCTGGTCTTATGCACTTCAAAACGCGGTCTATCTTATTAATCAGATGCCAACTCCTATTTTGGGTCAGTAGAGTCCGTTTCAGGTTCTCTTTCGGCGGCCTCCCAATTACAACAAGCTTCGTGTTTTTGGCTATTTTTGCTTCCCCTGGCTTCGGCCTTATTCACCTGCTAAGCTCTCTACCCCGTCTCGCAAATGTCTTTTTATTGGGTACTCCACTTCACAGAGTGCTTAGAGGTGTATGGAGCTATCATCTAGCAAGATTTTTCTCTCTCGTCATGTGCGGTTTATTGAAGATAGATTTCCAGGTTTCTCTACCCCACCTGAGTCCTCCATGCCTTCTCCGTCTGACTGCATCATACTCTATGTCCTTCCGCCTGCTGCCCCTCCGGCATCCCCACCTCCTGTGGATCCGCCACCTGCTGAGGCTACTATTGCTCCTTCTGCATCTCCTCCTCGGACTCATGGGATGCGCACAAGGAGTCAAAATAACATTTTTAAACCAAGAACCCTGAATGTTGCGACCAAGCATCCTCTTCCTGCTGATGTTGAACCTTCCACCGTCAAGCAGGCTCTTTCTTCGCCTCAGTGGTGTCTTGCTATGGATGACGAGTTTACTGCCTTACTTCGTCATGGTACTTGGGACTTAGTTCTTCCTCCTCCGAGGGCCAACATCATTGGTTGTAAGTGGGTTTTTTGTCTAAAGAGGAAGCCTGATGGTTCCATTGATAAATATAAGGCTCGTCTTATTGCTAAGGGTTTTCATCAATGCCCTGGTGTGGATTTCACCGACACATTCAGCCCTGTGATCAAGCCTGCTACTATTCGTACTATCCTTACACTTGCTGTCTCCTCTCACTGGACTCTTCGTCAATTGGATGTCAACAATGCTTTTCTTCACGGTGATCTTGATGTTCCTGTCTATATGTCTCAGCCGTTAGGATTTAAGGATCACTCCAAACCGGATCATGTTTGTCTCCTACGCAGTTCTTTATATGGTCTTCGCTAAGCACCTCGAGCTTGGTACGATTCTCTATGTGATGCTCTTCTCCGGTTTGGTATGACTCGTTCCAAAGCTGACTCCTCTTTATTTACCATGCATTCGGGTTCCTCTACTTTACTTGTGCTTGCCTACGTTGATGATCTTGTTCTCACTGGCTCCTGCTCTACCTTGGTGTCTGCTCTAACATCTCATCTGCAGTCATGTTTCGCTGTTAAGGACCTTGGGCCCCTGTCCTTTTTCTTAGGCATTGAGGTTGCTTCATGCCAGGAAGGCTTGTTTCTCTCACAGCACAAGTACACTCTTGATCTCTTGCATCGTCTGCAGTTGGATGGTGTCAAGCCTGTTGGCACTCCATTCTCTTCGAAGCCTGCTCTTTCTAATGGTTCTGTTGATCCCACTACCTATCGCAGTGCCCTTGGTGGTTTGCAATATCTCACTCTCACGAGGCCTGACATTGCCTTTACCGTAAATCATCTCGTTCAGTTTATGTCTGCTCCGACGCCCGATCATTGGCTTGCTGTTAACCACCTGTTTCATTATCTGAAGGGTACTCTTCATCATGGGCTCCTTCTTCGCCGCAAGTCTCGTCTCACTCTGACAGCCTATTCTGATTCAGACTTTGGGGGTGACCTCTCCGACTGCAAGTCGACCTCTGCCTACATCATTTTCCTCGGGTCTACTCCTATATCTTGGCGTTCTCGCAAACAGAGGGGTGTTGCTCGCTCTTCTACTGAGGCTGAGTATCGCTCTCTTGCTACTGCTGCCTCGAAACTTTGTTGGCTCCATCACTTATTTGATTATCTTCGTCTTACTCTTGTGGCTCCTTCTAAGATTCTTTGTGACAACATGGGTGCTACCCGGCTTGCTCTAAATCCCGTTCTTCACTCTCGCATGAAGCACATCGCTATTGACCTCCACTTCGTTCAGGATCTCGTCTCAAAGGGTGTGTTCTCTGTTTCGTATGTCAACACTTTGGACCAACTCACTGATCTTCTCACAAAGTCCTTAGCTCGTGCTTGTTTCCAGCTTCTCCGATCCAAAATTGCCGTTGCCGATGGCACGTCTATTTTGAGGGGGCGTATTAAGAGTAATTATATTACTCCGGGATAATTAATATTTTTCATATCTTCTGATTGTATTTTCTATTCTAGGATAATTGTAATTGATTTTTTTTTCCTAGTTTAGGTCTTTGTACTGGTGTATATATTCTCATGTACAATTGTAATTATGTTTTTGTGAAATACAATTTAATATTTCTATATGAAGGGTCAACAACTGTTAACTATGCACGTAACGAAGAGTTTGTTTTGTTAGACCGTCTGAAGAATTATGGTATTTAGCCCAATGCCCCTTTAGGTTTATTGGTCTATGTTATTAGAATCAATTCTCTATGGGTGGTGATGATTTTAAGTGGATATTTGTTCATTACTATCCATATTTTTTTTTTACCCTATCATCAAACCGTCTTCTAAGTATGAATGTTTTGAAATTAGTTGAAGATGCTGGTAATATTTCTTACTTGACTGGTGTACGTATGTCTTGAATAAACTCTGTGATGTTGTGCATAGTTTCAACAGAAGAAATCTAGAAATGTAAGTGGTTGTGTTATCTTGCTACAAATTGTCTATTTCCATAAACTGAAATAGCAGGGGGTTGCCGAGCCAGGTTCTCTTCCTTTGATCCATCACTGGATTGATTCCAAAATTCAGTCTAGATATATGCAAGAAGCCGCTGTAGGATTTTATGGTGATGGGGAATTAGTATTGATAAATAGCCTTTAAGTTTGAATGGTGAAATCAAAGATTTATTTGAAAGGAGAAAGCATCAAAAGAAAGAGCCTCATAAATAAAGTTGTCAAGACAAGAGCGTTGATACTAATGAATCTCAAAGATTTATTAAGTTAGTACTTCTAGATGGTGAACTGGAAGATGATGAAATTAAGAAAATGGCCACAATTGTGAGTAGTTTTTATGTATTTTTTTATTTATTGTAAAACATTATTTTTTAATTAAACTGGTAATACTGTCAAGCTAAACTAGTGTAAAAGTATTACTTCACATTCTGTAAAGTATTACTAATTTTTTTATAATGTTATTTGTTTGTAGGAGGTTCATGAAATTTTTTTATCTTTCAAGAGAAATATTGTCGTGGTCTCTAACCAATACTCATGTAGACTATTGGAGATGAAAAAGAAATCAAAAGACAAAAAAGAAGGTTGTAGTTCGTCACCAGAAATGACCGACTTGCATAAGTCTTTTTCTGATGAAAAAGTCAATAAATTTATTGATGAGGTGGTTCAGACTTTCATGATGAAGACAAAATTTGAATAGGAAATGCCTAATTTTGAATTGCTAACTGCAAAGAGACAGGCTAAACATGGCGGTGAGAATGTTGGAGGGCAGACTGTTGGAGAAGAAATGGGTTGTAAAAGAAAAGATATAGGGAAAGACGATGTCTTCAATGAAGAGCTTTTGAATGCTATAAAATTTATTGGCTCTAGAGGAAAAGATAAGGGTAAAGAGACTGTTGATATTGTGTAAGTAATAAATGAGGATTTTGCATATGTTTCTGCCTTATTGAATTCAAATAAGAAATATTTTTCTGAAATAAATCAAGTGTACAAGGAAGTTTTTGATTACATGTTCTACGTAGATGTCGAAGAAGATAATCTGGAGTGCACAATATATTACTTTTACATGCATAAGGTATTAATTTTCATGCAAGATGTATTACAATTTTTGTTAATTATTTTTATTTTCTTCAGGTATAATCTATTTCACCATGGATATTTTTATATTATACCAAGAGTGGATATGATATCTTTGTTTCCAGAGACAAAAAAATCTCAATTTGTTATTACTGCTTGGTACTTGTTGATTAGTAATATTGTTGTTGGTGAAAGTCAGCGAAGTCGCTTCTTGTTCAATATGGAACATAGTGTAAGTTATACGATTTTATACATTTTTGTTTTGTTCATTTTCTTTTTGTATATTAAGTTATGCGGTTGTTGAAAGGAAGCGTCGAAGAAAAATATTTGTTCTGAAGGTGATTTGGAAGATAATGAGAAACTTATTAAAGGTTCTTGGGAATTTTGGCTGACTTCCAATCAAGAATAAATCAATTTGATTAACATGGTTAGATTTTTTGATATTGATATTTATGAATATGTGTTTTTTTATTTTATTCTTGAAGTTTTTTATTAACTTTTTTTTATTATATTTTGAAATGTAGATTCTAGTGCCTTTTTGTTTGTTTGCGTACTATGCTACAGTTGCAATTAATTTAGTTAAAGGAAAAATACAGTATCTTGATAACAAGATTTATTCTAATGGAAAAAACAAAATTTATGAGAGTGCCGAGATTTCGGTAAGTATTAGTCTTAACAAGTAGTAATATTCCAAAGTGTTATTTATGTTTTTATATATATTATGCTAATTATTGCTATATTATATTATTTATACAGGTAAATCAAATGGCAAATTTTTTGCAAGAGAAGAAGCACGCAAAAGCTGAGGAAATTCTGCCATATAAGTTCGAAAATATATTGTTTAAATGACTTTCAGACAAAGGTGAGTTTGATTGTGGTGTATATTTGATGCACCACTTGAGGCACTTTGATGGAGAAATATACTCGACTCCCGATTTATCTAAGGTATTAGTTTATATTTTTTAACAATATTATTATATATTAGATAAGATATTATTGTTGAGGTATTATTTTTAGTAGAAATATCAAATAGCATTGTCTATTGAATTTTTTTATGTTTATTGCTTATATCGTTTATATTATAATAATTATTTTCATTTTCTAAATTAGACATTCTTCCACCAAATAGTTAGCTAACTAATTTTTTTTTTTAAAACCATTAATAATTCTTATTCAAGCAAGCTTATTCACACAAATATAATAACATCATTGTGAAGGTAATCGAAAAACGTAATAGTAAAACTTAATCGTGCAACTTAATCATGAAACTTAATCTTGAACTTAATATTCATAAGTTAATCATGAACTTCATAGCGAAAATTAATGGTGAAACTTAATAGTGAAATTAATCGTGAATTTTCATAGTGAAAATTAATCATGAAATTTAATAGTGAAAATTAATCGTAAAACTTAATCGTGAAAGTTACTCATGAAAGTTAATCATGGAACTTAAACGTTAGAGTTAATCATGAAACTTAAACCTCGGAGTTAATTGTGAAACATAATCGTGAGAGGCAAACGTGAAACCTAATCATGAGAGGTAATCGTGAAACCTAAATGTGAGAGGTAATCGTATAACCTAATCATGAAACCTAATTGTGTAACATAATCATGAATAGCAATCGTGAAACATAAGAACGAAAATCCTCAGGAGTGCCTTTCACACTATTCATGTAAGCTTCAACACAAAATATTAACTAATAGATAAATGAAATAATAGTCTTCAACAAATTATAAAATATGTTTTTACCTTCAATAAGAATGAAAATCCAGTTCCGTAATGAGGAGAAGAAGAAAGGAAGAAGAATGAAGGAAGGAAGAAAGGCAGAAGAAGTCCAATTTCGTCCCTCATCTTAAAAAGTGGGTAGAAAAGTTATAGTATTATTTTTTTGTCAGAAAAGACCTTTTCTTATTTAAGGTGGACGCAGTGAGTAGTTCCAATAAAATTTTCGATACGCTTTTAAATTAGCTCTTAATATCATTCATATTAATTAGGGCCTAGTATTTTCTTTAGCCAACCTAATTTTCATATAATTCAAATTTTAGCTTATTTTAAAGTTTAAAAAAAAAAAAAAAAAAACTCCAAAATTTCTCATTTTCATTTGGCCATCTTAATTTTTTTATTTCAATTATTCACTTTTGACTTCAACTAAACCTCCAAAATTCATCTTTCTATTTAACTTTGAAATTTTCAGTGCATCTCCAATATCAATTTTATTTTCTTAAATAACCCAAAACAATAATAATAATAATAATAATAATAATAATAATAATAATAATAATAATAATAATAATAATAATAATAATAATAATAATTGTTTCAAAATGATTGGACGATCCTAATTTTCCTTTTCTTTGAAGCTCAAAAATATTATTTTCCACCCATTTCGGACAATTCTTATTAAAGTCTAAATTTATTTGTCACAAATCTAAAATTTTCTATTTCCATTAAAACCAAACAAGAAAACCTTCTATGTTTGATTTTTGCTAAGTAGCTTGACATGGGGCTTCTTCAAACTAGCCACGGATTTTAATTGATTTCATATTTAGCCTCAATATATTTATTTCCAAATGATTGTCAATTTTCTTTATTTGCAAAGGAGTCCCCGAATTTCTATTATCCCAAGATCCTAAATTTTCATTCACATTAATTTATTCATAATTTTTCAACTTCATCAGAGAAATCCCTCAAATTGTATATTTCAAATTTGACTCAAAAATTATATTTACCATCTAGTAAACATATACTAAATAAGTCCCCAACTTTTCTATTTTTCTTTTTTTTTTTCGATTTTAGCACAATACCAATTTAAAATTCAATTTAAGCTTTATTCAATCTTAAGTTTAATTATGTGCAAATGTTTTTATCTTTAGTTTAGTTATGTTCCTCATATGATTATAATATATATATATAATAAATAAATTAGTAAAAAAGTCACAAATGAATCGGAATTTTTGTTTGAGTTCAAAATATTATCTTTCTATTTTTTTCATTTTCCAATTTCTAGTCAAAGACAAAAATACATTTCAGCCTAATATGCATTATTCCAAATCACTTTACTCATTTATTCATTTACCATGATTCCCAAGTGTTTTTTTTTTTTTTTTTTTTTTTTTTTTTGAAGGGATACATGATTTAGATATTTGTTTTAAAGCATTTATATATTATTAGTTAAGTTTGAATTTCCGAGGATGAAATTTTTTCTAACAAGAGTAGAATATAATAGTCATCATTTACATGAAATTTTATTAAATATATTCATTCATTTTCATGCATCATAGTAGAGTCTAAGTTAGTTTTGAGCTAGGATCATATTACTTGAAAATTTAATTTATAATTTATAAAAAATAAAATATAATATATTGAACTAAGACACCCAATCTATTAATTTCAAACCCAACCTCATTTTATTTAGTTCTTGTTTAAATATGTATGTGTGTACATTTAATGTAGTAAAAATCTGAAGTTGAGATTAAATTCCCTTTCACAAATAAAACACATGTTTATGACGTCCAAAATCCAATAAAATCTTCACTTACAAATTAGCGGCATGAATTAGGCAAATGATTTGATACCCTTTTTACCTACAAACAAACTGTATAAATGACATATTCCCTTAATAATGACAGCACGGCCGTCTATTTCCCTTATCTTATTTTTTTCGCCCAAAAACGACGAAAGGAAAAAGTTGGCGCATGCACAATACGTGTACCTGCTATTGGCACGAGGAGTGCACTTGCCGGGTGAGAGTGATTTATGGTTAAAAAATTTCTAATCAATCATGTTTTTTACTTTTGATGTTGTTTATCTTTTTTACCTTTTTCATCTTAAATTTTAAAGACTTATAACTTTTACATAAAATTATGATAAGAGAATGAGATAAATCTGGCTGCGTGGCATCACCAGCCGGCACCATTCGCAAAATCGCTGCTGCTCACTCTTCACATCGACTCAATGCACCGTCTCGCTGCGCAGGAGCTGCGGCACGCACCGCTGTCGTCTGGGACAACCGTTGTGTCGTCTTCTCTTCTCCTCACCATCACCTGCTCTTCATTCCACCCCCACAAAGTTATGAGGTTGTGCGTGTGTTCTGTTTTCCAAAAGAATAGGAAGGATTTGGGAAGGACAAAGTGACTGCTCTGCAGAAGAGAAATTGGTATATAGAACTCTTAAAACTCACTCCATTTTGACAAAGAAATACCAAGTCTTATATAAATTCTAATCTTGATCTCAGAGTTCCCAAATATTTCGAAAAAACCCTGAAAATCCTAAAGGTTTCAATTTTATACCAAATGGCTCCCAAAATGTATAAACATGCAATATTAATTTTTGTTTACCAATAAAATTTTACATTGATTTCGAGATAGTCTGCATTTCCCCCCGATTTATAGTTTTATCCTAAAATTATTCACGGTCTAAATTTTATGCATTAGGCTTCGTTTTATTTTGTTTTAGTTAAAAATATAAGATACTAAGATATGTTATTTTATAATGTACGATAATCAAGGATACGAGTCTTAGCACGCATTGATCTAACCATGTGATCTGTTAGTCGATCCAACAAATTTCAATGTAATGAATGTTATGCACATTATACTCATATACTCAGCATACTTTTTTTGTGTTTAACTTTCCTCATTCCAGGTTAAAGGAGCCACATGTGGTGGCGAGACTAGACAATTGTGGCATACTATAAGGGAGAGGTTTTATTTAATTCAAATACTTCGTTACATTTGTTATTTTTGTAAAAATATTGCATTTAAAATATTATTATTTGGTAAATAATGTGATCTTATTAAAATGATTCAATTAGTATGTTTCTATGAAAACTTTTATGGGTCGAAATTGTAGTTTGATGATTACCTAGAAATTTAGATTATTTTATTCAAAATAAGTCTTAAGATGCTTTAACTTACTTTAAAGTATGAATAATAATTTTTCTAAGAAATAATGGTGTCATTATATTTAAGTTTTATTTATTATATATTTTGATTAGGTTGAAATATTAATTTAGATTGATCTCACTTACGCATAAAACCTTTGAGTTATTATTCATGTCAAATTGATAATTTATTACTACCTCATATTTATTTGTAATCCTTAAATGTCTTTTATAATATATTTCTAACGACCCTGAATTTTTAGTTAATTTTAGATTTGTTTACTTTTGAAGAAAATGGACTTCTTTTCTTTCATAAAAAAATATAGATACAAAAATATCTAAAAATTCAGGTTGTTACATAAATTAAACAAATTGCATCTAGTACAACAAAGTATAGATATTATCACTATAGAAAAATATAGTTAGGATAGAAAAGTAATGGTAAAAATTTATGTGAACTAAATTTATAAATTTTTTTATATCTAAAATCAGATCTAGCTTAAAAATGGTAAAACATGCGGATATTAGCCGATCCAATTTGGATCCACACAACAATACACGGCTCCAACGTTTGCTGTGCATGTGCATCTTTTATTCATGCACATATTTTGAATTGATATTTTTCGAAGAAAAGGTAATATATTTTGGATAATAAATATTTTATTTTTTAATCGTTCCAAAAGTATTACTTTTTCTTGATAAAAATATATATTCATGGTAAAAGTACGTATCATGTCTAAGTAATCAAGTAGTAATACTTTTTAGAAAATAAATAATAACTTTTTAGTTTAAATTAATATTTTTTGAGGTCGAATGTAAATACTTTTTTTTCTATAAACTAGAAAGGTTTATCTCCATAAATAAAATTCAAATATTCATTCTCTTTTTTTTTTCCTTTTTTTTTTTTTTGTGTAGTTGATAATTTTCAAATTACTAGATTATAAATTAATAAAGTCTATTTTTTCATGTTTCAATTTGATATTACTATTTTTTAATTTTTAATCCTTAAAATACTCTATTACATAATAACCTTTGGAAAAAGGCAAAAACTTGTGTGCATGGGTTGTACGGATCCTAGATCTGTCAATCGGGTCGACCCAACCCATCAATAAAAAATAAAATAAAAAAGATGACTGAAATTTGTTGGTCTATTACTGGGCCCCACCGTAGTTGGGCCACTTGTGATAACTCGAATTTTTTTTTTGCATTGTTAAAATTGCTTAAATGAAAGTACTAATGATCATAATTTCATGATTTATAATATGAAAGTTTTCTAAGATTTCATGTAAGAATTCTATAACTTCATAATGAAATGTTCTAATTGATATCATTATATATTAAGTTTTATGATTTCATGTGGTTTTATAAAATCATTCCATGATTTAATTTGCAATTTATGAAAATATTTCAATTAGATTATTTTCATGATTGTATAATTTTTATGTGGAATAAAATTGTGAAAAAATATGATTAATATTGGGCCATGATTTAAATTTATTAAGTTATAATTGGGCTTAATAAAATTAGATTTAATATTTAAAGTCCATAAATTGAGGCCCAGAGCCCAATAGGATGAGAAGTCTAGATATATATATATATATATATATATATATATGGAATATGAGGATTAATTATAGATTAATACTCATAAATTCGGGTATATAAGTTTTGAATTCTCCGGTAAGCTGCCATCATCCATTCAATATTCAATATCATTCTTCCTTCTTTCTTCCTTCTTTCTTCATTCTCCATTCCTTCCAATTTCCACGTATTCTTATTATAAAGAAATCGAAATTCTTATTTATTTATCTCCGATTTCTATGAAATTTTAATTTATTGTTTTTTATTATGATTTAGAGCCATGGTTAAAATTTCAATCAGATTGGATATGTATTCTATTTTATACAAATTTTCTACCCCTTGCTATCTAGATTTATAAATTCCAACGTTTACGATTTTAAAATTCAAAATATATGGTTATAGATTTAAAAATCCCTTGAATTTTGAATATGTCATTCATCCCTATGATTTCAATTCACATTTAAAATTTTAGGTCAATTGGGTATCAATTTTATTTTATATCAATTTTCAATTGCTCTAAATCCAAATTTATAAAGTCCTACATTTCTGATTTGAAAATTCAAAATGTAGGTTTATAGTTATCCAAATCTCTTCATTTTTTAATATGTAGTTTTATAGTTGTTATTTATCTTTCATAAAAAGTTCAAGTCAATCCAATTTATAATTTATGAGTTATGATATTTTTCCTACGTGTGTACAGGATTTATAGCTTTAGCTATTTCTATTTTAAAAATTCAATGTCAATAGTAAATCTTCTAAAAAAGATACAAAAAATTTACAGCACACTTTCACATGATACTTGTTTCAACAGTTCAAAATTCAACTCGTTCCTCCATATATTTTGTGAATTATAAAATATTCATTTCTTGTTGCGCAGTGGAAATATATATCGAATAGTCATAAAATCTTCGTTTTAAGTCCGATTGGACTCAAAAAAGTGGAAAAATATCACAAATTTCATTATATATTGTTGATGTTGAGAAAAAGGAAGTTTTGTATTTATATATTGTGCACGAACTTCAAGAACAGAACGTGGCTAAGTTTCAATAAGAAGCTCGATTTTACAACATTCATAAAAATTAGTTCCCGTTTCCACTTCCTAAATTTTTTTAAGTCAATTTATACAGTTTTTCAATTAGTAACATCTCAGTTTTTTATAGATTAAGATTTTATTTAATTTAGGAGTTACTAGTAAACAATTCATCCCTATTGTAGGAGCTCCAGAGACCTGGGGTTTAGAACAAGCCATAATTGAAGATATAATCCCTACTATTTTAAGAGGTGGATGATACTCTCATACTAATCGTGTGTTGTGGTTTGTTAACCTACCCTATAGAGAAATATGCATGATTATGTGGCAATTATCTATAATATGTGTTGGTATTGTGAATGTTAAATGTGACATGATTATGGTTTGATAACACAATTTTATGAACAGAATGTTTGACATATATATGTGATGTCTTATCTGCACGATTCGCGGTAAAGCCATACAATGTGTAAGGTATACGGATAATACCATACATAGATATTGCTAAGATTTGCAAGTATGATCCGTACAAAGTTCTGATTTAAAGGTCACTTCAGGTACCTCCCGAACTCATGATGCTCGAGGTGGACAAAGCGCATCCCAGGCAAGATGACGTGCTCTTATGGTGTACTATAATAAGTATATAGTATACATGTTACAGGATTTTCATAATTTATGGTCATGTTTAAGTGTTTCAATGTACAATGTGCTTATATGCGATGTTCATTGTTATGTTTTCATGTGTATGTGCTCTTGTAGGTAAAAGAGTTAGCCCACAGAGTATTTTCCAACACTCACCCCTCACATTTTTAGGTAAAGAGGCCAGGAAAGATGAGCTTGGATGTGATTTTGATTCCAACTATGTAGGCTTCTCCAATTAATCAAGTGTTTTAAATTTTAACTATTTTATCAAATTTGTTTATATTGTGTAATGAAAATCTTATATGAGCTATATTATGTTTATTTCCGTCATATGATTTCTCAATTAAACTTTTTTCGTTTAAAGTAATATTTTTTTAATATTGAAAATTAGATATCAAGTAGTAATGTTCCAAATATGAATTTGGGAAGTTACACCACCACTACTGGATGCTGAGTTAGGGCGGCCCGATGATTTGCTTGTTCCATTTTGAGGTTGGCTGCTGGGCTGGAAAAGCTGTTGGCCCATTCTATTTTGAAGCTGGCTGTTGGGCTGAAAACTCTCCATCAATAAAAAATAAAATAAAAAAGACGACTGAAGTTCACAATGGACTGCTTCTAGGCCCACCGATGTTGAACTGCTGGATGCTGAGTTAGGGTGGCCCGCTGATTTGCCTATTCCATTTTGAAGCTGGCTGCTGGCCTTGAAAAGCTGTTGGCCCATTCCATTTTGAAGTTGGCTGCTGGGCTGAAAATTTAATAGGATTCGAACCTATGCCCTCATTTCTTGTGAAGCTATTCACCTTAATAGTTTTTTTTTTTATTATTTTAACCTTTAGCAATTATATCATTTTATATCTTTAATTTGAGTTGACTTGAAAAAATTAGATTAAGATTTATAGTATTTAAATTAAGAAGTTCCAAAATTATTTCAAACTCTTATGTAGGCAAGAATCAAACCTTGTACTTCTAAGAATTCAATCTGAATTCAAAATTTGCTATTTAGGCTCGAGAAATATTTGTGATAGAAATTAAAACTATATTATCTCCTACTACATTGAATATATAGACTTCAAAATTAATTATATGATTCGGAGATAGACTATGACTCCATTCCTAAAGATCATGCCTCTTCTCCCACATCTTTTATAGCTAGAACCAATAATTTTTTTAATTAAATTTAAAAGTTATATTATATCATAATATAAAAATTGGGTAGAGTTTTAAATGAAATATTATTACATCTTAACAGATTAACAAGTATTTCTCCCATGCGTTGCACGATTTATAATAAGATAATATAATAAGCTATTATAAATATAATAATATATACTTTTATAAAAAAAATTACATAATTATATAAAATGTATTTTTAATAATAACTTGTTTAAATGCTATGATATATTTTATAGTGGGGATTGATATGTATTTGTTAATCTGAAAATGTTTAGAATTATCTCTTTTGTCGAATATTAACAGTATTACTTTCTTATTGAATATGTAATACTTATTTTTTAAAAGAAAAAAATACACGAGTGCTTGTAAAATTCTGGAAAATATTTTATAGTGAGGGAAATAATGTGTATTTGTTAATCTGAAGATGTCTAGGATTCTCGCTTTTCTCAAATATTGACAGTATTACTTTTTTTTCGAAAAGGTATTACTTTCTTATTCAAAAGGTATTACATTTTTATTCAAAATGTATTACTACTTATTTTTTAAAAGAAAAAAATATGATTGCTTTTAAATTTATAGGATATATTTTATAGTGAGGGAATCATATGTATCTGCTAATCTGAAGATGTGTAGGATTCTCCTTTTTGTCAAATATTAACAGTATTATTTTCTTATTCAAAAGGTATTACTACTTATTTTTTAAAAGAAAAAAATATATGATTTTTTTGTTAAATTCTATGATATATTTAATAGTGGGGGATGATGTGTATTTGTTAATCTGAAGATGTTTAGTATTCTCGCTTTTGTTGAATATTAACAATATCATTTTCTTATTGAAAATGTATTAATTTCTTATTCAAGAAGTATTACATTCATATTCAAAAGGTGTTACTACTTATTTGTTAAATTGAGTAATAATATTAATGTTGAACAATTTTTTAGTTTAAAAGAAAAAAAATTTATCATCTATTTACAGTAAATAAATAAATATTACCTAATAATTTCTTAGAAGAAAACTTACTAAAATTATAATTTTTAATACAATTAATCATGTTATATTTTAATATTAGTTTTAAATTAATATATTTTATGAAAAATGAGTAATAATGTTGAAAGATAAAGTAATATTATTTAAATGTATTAATATTATTTTTTCCATTACAAAACCTATACCATTACATGTGAAGTTTAGAATTTTAAGGGATAATAATTTATAGGAATGAATTTTTATACCTATCAACAAATAATATAAATAAATTCACAAACTAATAAGTATATCAATTTTTTTCATGTAAAATTTTATTTTTATTAGTGATTACAATTGTAATTTATCTAGATTGTATAGTAATTGTAAATGATTCAAAATATTAAATTGTTGAGTGGTATTTTAATATTTCTTTAAGCCTACCAAATTTATTGATATAAGATAATAGAGTTTACCTTTCAACACTCACATAACGTTAGACAATTTAGATCTAATTTTTCAAGTTTTTCAATTACAATAAGAATTATAAATATATAAAATTTAATTATTTATCACATATGCTATATATAAAACAATTCTTTAAAAATTAACAAGATTTCATCTGCTTCTTGGCATAGAATAGAAAATCTAGGATTTACTCTAATAGAAAATATGGATTCATATCCAACTTATTTCATTTCTAATATTTTTTTTGAAATCTATCCACTGTATTGATATAAACTAATATATGTTTAGAATTAGCTTAAAATTTGAATGTAGCCTGATAGTAAAGGATCTGAGAAGGATTTAATTTCTAGCACCATCCTCCAAATTGCAATGGGGGAGCCTTTGGGTTCAAAGACCTTTGGGCACCTGTATGTATATATATATATATATATGTTTTTTTTATTTTTGCAAAAATATCATGCTTGTCATGTCGTATAACTAGTGCACAAAAGTAATTCAAAAATAATTATATACCTCTATCGTGCCACTACGAAGATATCTATAGTGAAAGGCCTTGCATCTCAACTTAGTAATTTTTAGATTATTTTGGTCAAGTGAAGTACATCAAATGATTTTTACTTTTATTTTTATTATCATAATAGAAAAAAGAAGGGGGGAAATTGGTGAATAAATCAGTTGGGCATGTTGTTGATGGAGTAATGAGAGAATTAAATGAAGATAAAGTTGTGAAAAAGTCAAACGAACTTTCAAGATTTTTCCTTTTTTCCGTCTTTGTTCAATAATATTGAAATGCATTTAAAAATGTTACACATAGACGAATGTTTGGTCCAGTGGTTTAATATATATTGTGAAAGTCCTTGGAGCTAATCGTTCGGGTTTGAATCTCCGTTGGGCATAATTCTTTAATTGTTTTTGTTTGAAAATATTATAGATTGAATGCGCCGATGCAAGAAAAGTAATTCTTTAAACTACACGATTGAGTTGTGGGTTGGAACCAAGGGTAAATAGGAAACCACCATTGATCCTTTTCTTAATTAAAGAAAAAAAGGTTAAGTGGGGAACACGTAAGTTTCCCGGATAAGAGCAGACATAGGAGAATCAAAGCAAATGATCT
The DNA here is from genome assembly GCA_028749325.2 of Caryopteris x clandonensis. Taxonomy (NCBI): domain Eukaryota; kingdom Viridiplantae; phylum Streptophyta; class Magnoliopsida; order Lamiales; family Lamiaceae; genus Caryopteris; species Caryopteris x clandonensis. The sequence goes on from JAPYKT020000013.1 coordinate 6,870,670, forward strand.
GTGTTGTGTTAGGATCATAGGCCACTGCTTTGGAATATCTGAAATCGACATCGTTCAAATATTTGTGGAATCTGCCTCTCTTTTTATTTCCTTTTTTCTTCATTTTCGGAATTTATCTCGTTGTCTGTTTTCTGGTGGACCATGAATCACAATATACAATGGATTTGTAGTAAACAATTCGTGGGATAGATCTTACATAATTCTATGCCATTGATGGTGCTTCTCACAAATTATTCTTCCTACGATTTTTCCAAGATCTCTTAGTATGTGGGAACGACTGAGAATGTGATAAGAATCAAAGAATTGATGTCTGTTGCTTTAATTGAATGTGTGGTAGGAGTAGAATTACAGTATGGAGTTGTATTCATCCGGACCAAGAATGTAAGAGAGAAAAACATGACAAGTACTACATGTAGATGATTATTACGATTCCTAATTGGAATCCTTTTCTATTATTATGAACAAGAAAAAAATAAAATGTGTGATGTGTCGTTTCTGGTAAGATTTACGACTGGAAAAATTTATGGACCTGAGAGCCTAAGATAGACTTTGTTATTAGAAATTGGAAGTATGTTTTTGTTTTTTCCTTTTTTTTTTTTTTTTTTTTTTGCTCAGAATGTTTTTTATGAGGTACTCATACGGTCACGGTAAACTTTCGGTTAAGACCACCAGGTGTTTGGTTGAAATCAACTTCTATCATAAAGAAAAAGCACAAAACTAGTCACAAAGACTTGTACAAGTAAAGGGGTAGCAAATGAGGTGCCTTTTATGTTCTTATTTTTGGTTGGTGAAGATGACTAAGTTAATTAGGTTAAAGTGAGTCTGGATATGTTCTTATTTTTGGTTGGTGAAGATGACTAAGTTAATTAGGTTAAAGTGAGTCTGGATATAGGTTTAAGGTTTAATGTTAGAAGTAGGCCCAATAAAGTAGACCCAATCTTTGGGACAATCCCAATATTCTCCATCTTGTCCCAACATCAGTACACGACCAATTTACGTGGAGGGTGCCATGAGAATCTTATTGTCAATTCGACCTACCAAAGAAACATAAAGTTAGAGCAAGCAAAACAAATACACAAAGCAAGGAGACGAGTAAGAAACACAGTCTTATCAAGCAACGAAATTTAACACAAACTAATTAATTGATTTAATCAAATTTTAAGTTCTCATGCAAGAAATACACTTGCTCCCCATATCTGCACATAAATTTGGATGCAATTTTTTACAGGCCAACGATACATTTTTTTAACTATATCACAAATAACATGAAACCTAACAACAATATGATTAGCCCAATCATGAAACACATGATTCTTACACAACTGAATGCTTGATTGAGTATCTGAAAATACAACTACCTTATCATTCAAGAACCCAATTTTTGAAATGAGTCCCTATAACCAAATGTGATATTCTTAGCCTCGTACTATTCGTTGGCCAATATAATTCATGAATTATATTTATTTTATAATTTATGAGATATTTTAATAATATTAAATTACATGTGGTGAGTTAGAAAGTTTGAAAACCACTTTGTCATATGTATTACAATAATGAATGGTTTCATTAAATAATTTTTATATAAGGGTAATAAGTAAAATTAAAGCCCTTGTCGTTTATGTGGATAAAAGGGAACAACTTTTGGAAATTTTTAGATAATTTGAAGGACAAGATTGGTAGATTGATGGTGAAAAAAAAAAAGAAGTGGAGCTTTGAAGGAAAAGATCTTTTAGGTAATAGTTATTCTAATTACAAAAAAAAAAAAAAAAATTGAGGAATTGTGATGATATAAAAGAAAAATGCATTCTCCATATTGTTCATTAACTATCATAACTGAAAGCAGGGAATTAATAGCTGGGCAATTACTGTTACCTAAATCAAACTTAAATTGCTAATATATGTTTATTAATTGTATTTCATATGCCAACATTTTTTTTAGCAAATTGATTCTGGTAAACTGTTTGTGAGGCTATAACTATAATAACTAATCTTGAATTTTATTTATTTTATATTTGAAATTTAAAACATAGAAGAATAATCTTTGCAAAAGAAACAAAAGTAGGTTGACAAAATTTGGTAAATTGTGCTTTGACTTGGGTAATTAGATTAATTGTAGATTATGATAATATGTATATGTACGTATGCATGGTATATGAATGTATATTATATTCAATCAAAGAAAGTGAAAATGATGGTTTGGATGATTATATTCAAGGGGTTTAGTAACTTGTGTATGCAAGCATTATAATATAACACAAGATTTTGTATGAATAAAGAAAAATTAAAATTTGACTAAGCTTTTAATTCAACACATATTATTTAGTAAGATATGGTAGCTAGCCACTTTTTTTTTAGTTAGTAATTTGTTTAAATGCATATTTACATACAGATATCTGTACATATTTGAGGTAAGAGATTGAAGTTTATAAACCTAGTAAGCGTATTAACAAATTACAAAATGAGTAACATTTGTTAATTAACCTTTATTTTAAAATGTTATTATAGATTAATTGCAGTGGAGTTCAATAGGAAGTTTCTAATAGCTACTCTTGCAGAAGAGGTAACTAGAAATCTATTTGCACCTATAATGCATGGACATAATATTTATTTTTCTGTTATTTTGCTATAAGTTATGTGAAACCCTATGTTCCTTGATATTGAAGTACATGAATTACGTGGTATGGTATAGTGACTTGAGATTGTAATGAACATAACAGTCATGGGTATTATCATTTGCATGCATAAGGAATATGTGGCATGTGATTAAAAAAGAAGAGAAAATGTAATAACTACTACTAGTGCACCTAGGTTGCTGGCATGTGAGACATGGATAAGCTTGATTCATTAGACAAGTAGCATGTGAGACATAGATAGACTTTATGATGTATTGCGCCGGTATCACATGAGACATGGATAATCTCATGCATTGAGTTGGTGAGTTCTATGATTATGATTGCTTATTTCTCTAGCACTTACGATGCACAGCAGGTGAGTTTAAGGGTCCGATGAAGAAAAATATTTTAAAATATATGTTAGGGTTTCACAAGCATGTATTTCACATCTCTTTGAAAGTTCATGCAGTCATTTAATTACTTTAAATGCATGATTTTTGCTTATTTAGCTATAGCTCACCTAGTTGTGTATTGTAAATGAGCCTGATGACGATGTGTAAGCTCACAACTTGCTAGACATGATGTTTGTGCTTTAATAAGCTTTTGGAAATAAGTGTACATAAATAGTAATTTATGTTGAGGTTTATAAGGATGGGTGTCTCACCAAATAACCTTTCCGAATTTTGGTTACAACAACGTACTCAATCTCAGTCGAGAATGCTACAATGGGTTGTAGCAAATACTTCCAACTTATACTATGAACCAAACAAAAAGAATACATAGGAATTTGTGGATTTTATATTATTCCTATCATTAGTGTAATTAGAATTCATATAGCCAATCAAATTCACAAGTGCACATTTAGCAAATTTCAGGTATACATTTTCAGAACCCTTATGATATTTCAGGAGTAACTTCAATGCTTCCAAATGGGGCGATTCCAGGTATCACATGTACCTACTAAAACAACTAAGTGCATATCTAATGGTCGGTCTACTGCCTAACATAAGGTATCTTACTGAGTCAATAGCATTGGAGTAAGGCACATTTTCCATAATATAAATTTCATAATTAATCTTTTTGAAGATTGAAAGTTTTTCTAAAGTTTTATTTGAGAATTATATGATTTTAATTGCTATTATTTATTAAATAATTTTATGACCTGATATGATTGAAGTAAGATAATTTTATGTTCTAACTTTTCAAAATTTTACTTACAAATTCATGATTTGAGTTACTTAAAGATTAATTTTATGATTCTAAATTTTAAAAGAATTCTTATGACTTTATTCTTAATGAAATATTTAAATTGAAATCCTTAAGTGATTCAATAGAATTTTTTTTAATTGTATGTGCAATTAAAATATTTTGATCTTGCATGATTTATATAAAATTAATTAAATTAATTAAATAAACGATTATGAAACGTCATGATTCATTAATTATTATGATTTCATGATTTTTATAAGAACATTCCATAGTTTAATATGCAATTTATTAAATTATTGCAATCAGATTATTTTCATGATTTTATAATTTTTATATGGAATAAAATTGGTCAAGAGCATGATTAATTTATTTAATTAGCATTAATCATGATTTAAATTAATTAAGTTATAATCAATATCTATATATATAAGAGAAATAAAAATAGCAAGCAACATATTTTCCCCCTAAATATTCTTATTAAAATTGGAAGATCCAATAATTACTCTCAAATTAATATTTTAATTTTAATTAACTTGAAATTTAAAATTATTTGGTTTTAATATTAACAAGAATATGTGCGAATCATGAATTATTGACCAAATCTTTCTAGGACACATATGAACCATAAATTCAAATACACGATATACGCAAATCTTTAAACTATCATACATTTATGTCACAAATCTCTCTATTTAGATTAATAATATCATTATTTAAAATATTTGACATGTAATTCAACATATTTTTCTTTCCACATGTTGATCGTAATATTCAAATCTACACATATATATAAGTAAAATAATATTTATTTTTTTGCTTTTGTTTTCACGCCTAAATGTTACTTTAAGTTAAGATAGAAATATCTTAATAACTGGTGAAAAAATTGCAAATCAAAAGGAATCCTTATTAATTAGGAAACAACAACGTTTAAATATAAAAACTTAAAACTGTAAATCATGTCCATAAAATAATTATTTTATTAAATCCAACAAAATTAAATATATTTTTTTACTGATTAAATTTTTCTTTTTTATAATTAAATTTAATATTATAATTATAATTTATTTTATTTTATTTAATTGGTAAAAGCATGTGAATAATTAATACCATTAACTTGATTAATGTTTTCTACAATATCGAAAATAAAAATTTCCTTTAGTTATGAGGTATATGAAAATCATATCATTAATTAATTAAGTTATAATCTAATAGTATGAAAAAAAGATATTAATTAACATATTAAGTATAATTATTATTTTTTTACTAATATTTTTAGTACTAAATAATATATTCTTTAATAATAAAAACATATAATGATAAATTCCATGCGTTGCATGGGGATCTCACTCTAGTCATAATCAAAACAGAATGTGATATCTAATACTTCCATCACACAGCAGAATGGAAAGTATTGAATTAATTTTCATATGACAAGAAATCATATAATGATATTTTATCACATGACATGTTTATGTTTATTTAAATAAATACTTGAGATTTTAAAAGAAAAGAAATATTGATCAAATTTGATAATATCTTTTTTATATTTGTGGCCACTGAAATATTGATCAAATTTGAACATATCTTTTTTATGTACGAGCCCACTGAAATATTGATCAAATTTGAACATATCTAATACCAACATTCTTACTTGGGCTTTGTGTTTTTAACTTTGGGTCTCTCCTAAATTTTGTGTTTAGCTTAGATTTTGTGTTGTACTTGGACTTTGTATTTCTCCTTTACTTTGTGTCTTCCTGGACATTGTGTCTCTCATGGACGTTGTGTTCTTTGGGACTGTACATTGTGTCCTCCCTTGAACTTTATGTCCTCTTTCTTTGTTTGTGCTCTATGTTTTCTACTCTAATTTTGTGTTTCTAACACACTATAAGAAAAATGCTAATAGACAATGAATTTTTTTCGTTGTCTTTTTAAACTTATAATTATTGTTGAATTCACTGTTGTTAAAGGTGATGCTAAAAGACAACGATTTTTTTCTCGTTGTATTTTCATATAAAAGACAAAAGCTAGACGTTGTCTTTTTAAATAAAAGACAACATCAAAAACAATGGTTTATAACCGTTGTGTTTTACAATTTATGCCCATGAAGAAAATACTAAAAACACAATGGTTTGTAACTATTGTCTTTTACCGATTTATGCAAAATGTTGCAACAATAATTTTGTATCGTTGTCTTTCAAAACTGTTGTTGTTTGCTTTTAAAAATATATTTTTTTTTTCATTTTGGAGCTTTTTTTATTATAATTATTATGTAACCAAAATTTTAAAACAAAACGAATATATCCAAATTTATAAACTAATAAAAATCGGTACAAAATGTACTTAGTCCATAAAAAGCATCAACATAATTCCAAAAAAAAAATTATATTTGACATTTCAATTAACGGTTACAATAGTCATTTCTAAAAGTGACAAACTAATTAAAGATAAATGTCACTACAAATTATGATCTACTACTCTATATAGGTGTCACCACATCACAATCTGTCAAATATACAAAACAAATCATATATTAATTATAAGTAAACTACTAAATAACAACAAATGATCCATGTAAAGTGATACATTTAACTACTCATATACATATTCTTGAACACATTCTGCCCATTCTGTACGGACTTCATCAATTTCAATTAGAGAGTACCTCTTAGTATGTGCGAAGTGTGAGACAAAAATAATATTAATTATAAGTAAACTAATGACTAATTCTGAAATATCCAAATTTGTAAATAAACAGAGAATTATTACAATTAGCCGGAGCAAAATCATATCTGCATTTGCATCTTCATCAAGTAATTGTCTCATGTACCGCATTACATAAAAACTACATTGTTTGGAATCAAGTTGCAATGGGATCTACATTGGAGACATAGAAATTAATGGTTAATAGAAAAAAGTTGGAACACTTATTAGTTACAAGTTTTTATACCTCTTTGAGTACTTCCCATTTTATTTGTTTGTTTCCGTCCTTTCTTTTGAATTTTAGTATTGAACATTCTTATGAACCTTCATTCATAAAAGTTGATAATAATGTAGGGAAATAAAAGATTTTAAAACAAAAAAAAATTAAAAATTACAAATCCACAACTTTTTTCCAACTTCGACCATGCAAGCGATGATAAAGGGGATCCAACAAATAGACGATCTCCTTGTGGGGGTTAATGACTGTAGGAATCCAGTGGGCACTACTAAAAAATAAGTAATTAAAGCATACAAATCAAGTCAATAAAATATACAATGTAAAAAGAATATCAACTTACCCTATATTGTATAGTACCATTTAGCCTACTTGCTGATGCACGCACCCTCATTTCCATTTCATTATCTAGAAACTATACATCTTCATTTGTGGATGGAAAATGTCCATGTCATGTGGATTCACAAATCTGAAATTTTCATGTTTGTTTTCTCTCTTTTAACCTTTTGTAGAGATATCTAACAACAATTTAAAATAATATTCAATACACAAAGAGTGTTATATAAAAATGCATGAACTATAAATAAAATTTAGTGTGGCTAAAATACTTACCATATGTAGATAACAATATATATGTACCAAATTGGCTCCAACTGATACAACGGGGCGATATCTTCAATATTAACAAATATTTGGAATCCACTGCCAAATATATCATAATTGAAATCTACTCTGAAATGTTGGCTTTCAAGGTTTCCATAAAAAATATCCTTTTTTTTATTATTTACACTTAAAAGTATTATTTTTTATAGAAAAAGATCTTAAAAAAATTGCTTTTATAATAAAATAACATTTTCCTTCAAAAGTAGCAAAATTTTAATGATAGTAAAAACGTTAAAATACTTTTTTATGTTTTTTCATTATAAGTATCCCAAAAATCCTGAAAAATGATGTGATATAAATTGCATCAGATAGAAGGCCTGAAACCTATCAACTAATTGAAACAACATTTAGCAATCAATATATAGTGGTGATTAATTAGGATAAGAGACATCATTAAAAGCTACTGTTGCATAAATATAAGTTGATAAAATCAAGAAAAAAAAAAAGGATAAAGGTGTGTTTTGTATTGAATATGTAGAGGTATAAATCTCATGAGCAACAAGAGTAGAGATGATATTGTGCAGGAGATTGAGAGAGGGACCATCTCAAGAAAATACAGGCGGCATCCAAACTCACATTTAACGTGTTAGTTGGAGGCAACGCACAAATCATGTTCAAAAATCACGAATTTAGGGTACCTAGCAGACATAAAAGCCATGCCAAAAAATATAGCTTTCACAGCTCGCTTTTGTCCCGCATAATCAAATGCCAGAGGCAGCATTTCATGCAAGGTTAGAAATGCCATCACTCCAAACTGCATGTTGCACAAGTGAATGAATGCATCACATACTGTATCTCCTTTCATTAACTAAAATGTGATTGTAGGAGAGAGAGAGAGAGAGTAGTAAACCTGATCCTAGAAGACCTTCCAAAATTTCAGGATTTAAGCTGTTCGGAAATATATACGCTGCAATTGATAAACAACAGCAACACATCAGACACCAAGGTGAAGCTGTTCAGAAACATGTACGCTGCAATTGATAAACAACAGCAACACATCAGACACCAAGGTTATGTTTGCTTACAATCTCTCATTAATTTCTTTCTCAATTCTTTCTCCAAATACAAAATCAAATATATTTACGGTTTTCCAATGCATTTCTTAACTAACTATATTTCAATATTCAATACATTGCAACAAAAGAAATTCTTTCCCCGGAAATTCACAATATATATCATAAAATAATAAAAGAAGAAAAGGTGGAAAGCAAACCTGATTGATAGTGCTCCAAAATCAAGAATTATTGAAGGCCTTATCTTTCACAGATTGAAACTGTACAATTGAAGAAAGAAAAAAAGAAATCAATTGAAAGACCTATTAAACCGACTTCCTATATTTGAAAAATATGATATAATTGTTTCTTTGGTTTTTAGCGTTTGAAGAAGCAAGAGAATCAGAGCCTGCCTGTAATAATGCCTGGGGATGATGTTGCTCATAGCATTGTCGTGTTCCTGTGAGCTGCCGCGGGAGTGAACGTAGTTGTTGAGGTGCAGAAACCGCCGCCAAAGTCGCCGCGGATCTCCGTGCCTCTGTATTGATTGAAGCAGCGGTCGGCAATGACGTGATTGAATTGAATATGTTCCGTTGTATATAAAATTTCAGAGTTCAATTGAAATATATATAATTTAATCACACAATTGAGTATTTTACCTTAATTTACAATCAGATAGCTCTAATGCGGTTGGAATTCGGTCCAATGGTGAGATTAGGTTTGAATACAAAACGGTTCCATTAGATAAGCTAAAAATAATATATTAAAAACAATTCAGAGGAGAGAGATGCAGCGATAGCTCTAGAGTTGCAGCCACGACTCTGGAGGTGCATCAATGAGGATATGTAGTAGCCATGGTGAAATTCAGATTTTGAGGATTGGTTTTGGGGGTTAGAAGATTTTGGGGGAGAAGATGAAATCAGTTATGGAAAAGATGAATAGGAGATAAATTAAGATAAAATATTTATATGTATAAATATTATGTTGACTCATGTTCAATCTGATAACTTAGAATAAATGGCTAAGTCATCCATTTGACTAGCAGGCTGGTTTAGCAAATTTTATTTTTCGATTTTAAAATTAATTAAAATTCAAATATTACTAAATGTATAATAATTAATAAATTATATAAACTCTCATGTCGATCCGAATGAATTATCCTTTTCGCGTAGGTTTAATAGAAAAAAAAGCTATTAAAAAACAATAACGGTTTACAAAAGTGTTCTAAAAATTATTGTCTTTTAATTACATAAAAAGTGAAAGACAACACCACCAAAAATTGTTGTCCAAAAGTGTAGTCTTTTAGCACTTCTCACGTTGATAGACAACACATGAAACATAACCGTTGTAACAAAAGTATTGTCGATGTGCGAAAAAATGCATAAAGACAACAGTCATGAAAAAGTGTTGTCTTTGAAGAATAAACCGTTGTCGTTATGCGTATATTTAAGCAAAAAGACAACACTTTTACGACAAAGTGTTATAAAACATTAAACGACAACACAAATTATTAAAAACCGTTGTCTTTATAGCGTTGTCTACTAGCATTTTTGTTGTAGTGTCATGAGATTCCAATGATTACATCCCTTATAAGTAAATTGGTAATGAACCAGTGTTGGCCAAAGATGAAGAATATTGGGTTTGACCCAATTTTAAGATCACCTACAAGTGTAAGCCCTAAGCCTATAGTTAAGTGCTCATCCCCTTATACTAATTAGTCATCTACATCTAGTGATTGAAGAGGAAAATGTTGGCACCTCCTTTTCTTGGTTTACATTTTGTGTCTAATTTCTCTTTATGATAGTAGTAGGTGTCTCAACTGAAAATCTTTGTTGGTCTTCACCGGAATGTTCACAGTGACTTAAGAGGATGTTGCGGGGAGAATGTGAGCAGTAAAGAAAGACGGCATCGGCAATGATACCTAATAGTTTGTTTGACTATTAACTGAGTTGAGCTTAAATTGGCTCTAATCAAATTAAGCTTGAATAATTTGATATATCTTCACTTATTTAACAAATTTTGTTTATTAAGCTTGAATCGAACTTTTTTTTTTCAAACATAAAAGTATGCACCCAAACAAAATCCAAAAAGTAATTTTACGAAAAAATAAAAAACACACTTGACTTGCTCGTCAGCCCTAGACAGGCACAGAGGACCTAAAGAGGGACGGACCCAATCCATAACGCTCTTGTGTTGCACAAGTAATCAATGGCATAGTTGAAATTAGCTCGTCAAACTGATGGGCGTGGAATGAGAGCATGTTCGAACTAAAGCTCAAAGAACCATAGTGATATTATTGATTGTAAAATATAGTCATCCTAAAGTATGTCTACCTCCCTCATCTCAAACTAATAATTATATAAATATGACATATTTTAAAGTCCTTATAAATCAATTAAGGATTAAATCCACACGATTAGAAGGACAATAAAACACTAAACACTGACTTCTCTTTATACCCCATATTTCAGTTCTCCACCCCATATTTATATGTCAAAATCTTGTACTGCAACCTTGGCTCTTATATGATGCATCGTCGCTTGACTGGAGACGGGCTCTTCCAACCATGGTTTTCTGACTTGTCTTCACTGTCTTCCTCTTCTACGCTATCACCTCCTGTGGCGGTGGTTGCAGAACCACCCCCTTTGGCTGGCCTCCTGTCATGCAAAGGGCCTTGCGGAGAGCCAGAATATACAACCATTGGCTTCGAAAAATCCTCACATTGATCACTTGCTTGTGACGAGTAGTTTGAGGAGCCAGCTGGAAGCTTTTTTATGTGAATCCTGTATTTCTGAAATTCCAAGAAAAGTTTACATTAGATGTCACATTTTTCTGAATTCTTAGATTAGAAAAAGGAGTATAGACATAAGAAGTGATATTTGAAGTAAAGAAGACAAGGCATTGTTGGTGTGGGTACTTGCAAATGGCTCTTAACTTCATCATTGGTGAGGCCATCAACTTTCATGACTTCTCTAATCTGCTTTGGTGTGGCCGCTGCAGTCAAGATTCCAAGTTTGTATTAATTCTTTTGAACAGAGAAAAAATAGTATGTATGAATATTCTATTAACGAATGTGATGAAATTTCAGTATCTTATCCAACTATATATACTCAAGTATATTTGGGGGCTAAATTAATATATAAAAATCAATATTTAAATTGAACAACATATGTAGGAATTTAGATATTTTTAAAAAAATTCGACAAAATTTTTATTTTCCATTCAAACTATTGTCATTTTTCGAGTTTACTATATAATTTAATTATTTTCTGTGATTACCATATAACTATTCTAAATTTTGTCATCCACTATCTTAGTGGTACAACTAATGAATATTTCATCTTAATTGCATCATGTGATTGACATGTCATTTCCTAAAGATAAAATTGGTGTTTTATAAAAAAAAATCAATTTTTCACAAGTTTAAAATACATTTCCCGATCCACTGATGCAAGCGATGCTTTTAGAAAATTTATTATTTTCTTCACAACACAGTTATTTCAATCAAAAATGGAATTGTATTTTACATAAATCATTGAATTGGAAAACTTATCGGACAAGTTATCCAAAAAATTTAATCGATTGACGAATCCAATATAATTGAATGGCCATGAATGACTAGCTCCTAATTATGATTTTTTCTTAAAATATATTTTTATATTGTTTGAATGTTGTGATAGTCAACAAATAGCATATCTATGTGTTAAAATAATTTTGAGTGAAATGTTTTATTTTCAAACATAAAAATATAACTTATTTAAAACAAAAAGGACGATTAATTATAGTAAAGAACATTATTAGTATCTATTTGTCAATTTGATTATGGGTTGAAAAACGATTTAACTTTATAAAACTCACATATTAAACATATAATGAAATTAACATATAATAAAATTAACAATGAGTACTTTGTTGATGATTATTTTAGATGGTAAGCGACATGATGATTATTTTAGATGGTAAGCGACAAAATTTAAAATAGTTTATAAAGTAATAGAAAAAAAAAAAGTGGCATGGTAAACTCAAAAAATAAAATAGATTTGATGTGAAATAAAAAATTGGCCTATAAGGTTTTTGAGGGTTAGGAAACAACCTGAAGCATAGGTTTCCTGGCTTATTGCCTAACTTCTTTTGGGAATCCAAAACCACAAGAATTTTAAATTTTAATTACCTATTTTTCTGAGAAAAGAAAATGAAAAAAAAAACTTATTATTTAAAAAATATATATATAAATGAGAGAAGGATTATTCGTACTGTTTGCTCCACCCAGCTGATAAAGTGCATCAACAAATCTCTTGTGCAGTTCCGGAGACCAGCAACGCCTCTGTTTCCTCTGCTGCTCTTGTAGGTGCGGTTGCTGCAATTTGGGCATACCAATTCCGCAATCCCCTTTCACAAAAGTTGATTCCACCTCAGCATCTGGAATTGACAGTGACAACCCATCAATTGGTGCGGTTCCTTCCTTTTCCCTCATGGAATTGGATGGTTTCTTGAATGGCACAAATGCCCCTGCTCTATTCCTGAAATTACTCCCCTGAAACTGAGTCTCATTACCTACCCGTTCTTCATGCCCCTGAAATTGAAATTTTATCTTTAATAAAAAATTCAAGAAATTTATGAAAACATTTACCTTAAAAAAAAAAAAAAAAAAGATTATTACTGATTTGAGGAGAAAAAGAGAGTCTTGATTTGTGGTAACAAAGTTATTTTCAAATTGCTCAGGGCTGCTGCTCCATAGCTGAACAGAACTCATCCAATTTTTCTTGTCGGCCAAATCATTTGACACTTTTGCCCTTCTATCTCCTTCACCATCTTCTTTGAAGAGTGAGAATTCCTCCATCATTTGCCCCATTTCTTTCTGGCTCTCCTCCTTCAGTCTCTTTATTGCTACAGAAAATAATAATTGATAAATTAAATTAAGTAAGAAAGACATAGAGAGAGAGAGAGAGAGAGGGAGAGAGAGAAGCACCATGTTTTAAGAGGTGCATGCAGTTGGGAAGTTCACGTTTGAAACCTTCAATTTTTCTCATTTCTTCTTCCAGTGCGTAGACATGAAAATCCAGCTTCGATGATTTCTCATCAACTTCTGAGAAGGGCTTGCACCCAAAATCTGAGCCCACTCCTAAATTCATTTCCTTAAAACTTTCACCCATTTTCTCTCTCCTTCCTCTCAATATCTATGACACATGCTATGTAAGTCGGCCGACCAAACAGACATGCATGAAGGATGGGATGAAGGGTTATTATTTATCATGGTGTAAAAGTGAGGACAATATGATTCTCCGAATAAAAAGATTCGAGGAGTTCTATGATTTCTCTGGTAGTGGTTCACACCTTCGAGTCCCAACATAATTTGGTTCAAAACTGAGTTTAGTACAGTCAGATTTGGGAGTTGTGGAATCTCTTTGACTTTTTTTTTCTCTTAAATAATTTTAACTTTTTTTCCTCTTTATCAATTTATTTTCAAATATTTCCCAACAGGGTAGATATTTGAGGCATAAAGCCATTGGATGAGGAGAAACTTGTCCTTTTGGCATTAAAGAAGAATAGGATTTCGATGCATATGGACTTTATATTGCTAATACTGCTTTTTGTCCTTTTTAGATTACTGAAACCGGATGTTGAGAATAATATCGGATAATCAACATTTTATCGCTACTTTATTGAATATTACTATAATTGAGAGGGAAAATTTTAAATGCTACATGTATTACATGTTGTATACAAGGTTATAAAAGTCGAAAATTAATAGTTACGTGTTATACAACCGTCTAGTGTCTAGATCGACTAAATTTTTTTATATAAAAATCTAAATATACCTTTTTATTTTCACATACATAAATTTACATAACAAACACTACATATATAGTTGTCATGAGAAGCTTTATAATTTTATTTTTGTTTCTAGATTTTCTAGAGTTAGTTTATTCTAATATATGTTTTCTAAATCCAACCAGATATTTCTAGAACATAGTAGATTACAATATTTATTAATATTATTCCTAGATTATTGTAGAATATACACCAAATTCCAATAATATATATATATATATGTGTGCGTGTGTGTGTAAGTTCAGGCCATTTAAGTGCCCGTTTAAATAAAATAAAAAATATCTATCAGTATTATTTTCACATAATTAAAATCAGTTAAATACCGTTCAACGTTGAGGCAGTAACTAGAACAATTTTTGCATCATTGTTGTACATGATAAATTATGGTTCTAAATTTTGTTAGTCCTTTCCACCATACGATGAAAAAAATTATTCAAGTAAGTTAAAATTTTGAAGACAAAGAGTAATAATTTTTTAATAAAGAATACAAAAAATAATTTGAAAACATGCTACTATCATTTTGAACGTCAAAAATATTAATAAACTTGTGTAACTCATCCATATGAATTCTAGTATAACTCAAAAAACTTGTGTAAGTTAGTCGGATCGGGCGACTTAGAGACTGTATACTTTTTAAGTATAATTAATATTTTAATGATAAAAGTATAATTTTCTACTTATTTTATATGTTTTACAATATATTTTTATCATGGCAATCTGGTATAGCAAAAGTTCCTCAATAGCTTGGTGGCAAAGTGGTCGACTCTACTGTTATAAAACTTTGTATTATACTTTTTTTTTTTTTTTTGTTGAATAAAATAATAGCATTTATATTTGGAGGGTTCCATCATTTTGCTTGTCAAAGTATAGGCTGTATAGCTCAAGATTCACAAATTGGGAGGCATGGAATCACATTCATATATTTTAATGTCTCATCCCTAGAAATAAATTTGATGGGAATAACAAATAATATAAAAGAATGGAGAAATTTGATTGTCAAAATAAAGTTAATTAAGGGGAATTAGAATTAGGAAAGAGGAATAATATGGCATATTGGGTGTGGTCCTTAGAGAAAGAAGTCATCAAGTTTGCTGTTACTTTTTCATTAAGAATATTTGATTCGAGTTATCTTATATTTATGCTTTAAGCAATTTTGTTCAAGAAACCTACGAACTATCAAAAGTCATTGTCTCACTCACTAAATGGACTTGCCAATGTTTATTGTTCGTGCTCTGTAATGAATCTATTTTTAGTAATATAATTTTATGTTGATTAATTTTGAATTCTATTATTTCTCGATCTCACTTACCTTGCTAAAGTTGATTTGATTGAAGATATTGTCGTTAATCGAGAAAAAAAAGTAATTAGTTACATAGAGGAGGGGCGGGGTAAGACCATCTCCAGCAATGTTCGTTATTCTAGTGCAAATTATGCACTACTTTAGCGTAAAATTTACATACTCTCTCCAACAGTTTGCACTACTTTCTTCACTAAAAAATAATATTACATAATAATCTTTATTTTCTTTATTTTTAATATTTATTTTTATTACTAAATATTTGTTAAAAACATTATATATGTAATTTTATTTAACATTAAATTTTGAGATAATATTTATTTCACTTATATTCTTAAACTATCATATTCAAAAAATATATATGTAACATTAAATGTCGGGTAATGTTATGCAATTCTATTTAAATTTGTATATAATATTTAAAATCTCATATACTTATTTAAATTATATTTTATTATTATTTAAATTACACATCATATGATTTTAAAAACTTGATTTAATTTCAATTTGGATAATTGAGATAAAAAAAATTACAATAATAAATATTAAAAAAAGATATAATCATATAAAAAAGAAAAGAAAAAAAAGTAGCGCAATAAAAAATCTGCGCTAAAAGTAGTGCAAAAACTTCAAAAACTTTAAACTGATGCAGAGAATGGAGCACTGTTGGAGGGTGAAAACTGACACCAAATGTCAAAGTAACTTCTTGTTGGAGAAACTCTAAATGGGGGCTTCTCAATTAATAACAAACAATTACAAAAATAAATTACAAATTATTAATGACACAGGTAACAAATCCCTTAATGTTTGTCCTGTAAGTTAATTGTCCTTTTAATCTTTTTATTTCGGTGAATTGTCCCCTCAATATTTTATTTAAGGATCAATACACCATTAATCATTTATTCTAAAACAAAAATTCAGACCAAATGAAAAACAAAGAAAAAAATGTAGATTGATAAAGAAAACCAGAAAATTTCAGAAAAATGATGTAAAAATAAAATTCAAAACAAACATTATAATTATGAAAAAGTAAAAATCATAATATATAGAGTTTTATAAAAATACAGAAAATTAAATAAAAATATAGAAAAGAAGATGAATACAAAATTAAAATATTTGTAAGTAAAGTAGAAATAGAGATAAAAAGAATTATGAAAAAATATTTAGGACTGAAAAAATTCATTAAAAAATATAAGAAATAGAAGTGCAGACAATTATAGTCAAAGATAAAAATAAAAAATAAAAAAAAATCCACAAAATAAAATAAAAAATAAACAATTTATTTGAGAATAATAACATAAAAACAAAATCCGTACATAAAAATAAAAAGGAGATATATAAATATGGAAAAAGTCAAAAAAATTTCGTATTTTCTAAATTTTTTTTTTTTTGGTATTTTTAGTATATTTCTTGGAATTTATGTATTTCTTTATGGGTTTTTTAAAGTTCTTTGTAAGAGTATATTTTTTTAATTATGAAATGTGTAATTTCTTAACTTTTTTTTTTTTTTTTTTTTGAGTAGAAATGATCATTTTGCCTTTAAATTCCGTTCATGACAAGCACATGCATAAATTTTGATTGATAAAAAAAATATGGCAGCCGAAAATATGTCAAAAGTGCAAAACACTTGTACTTCATATGCTAAACTCAAACATTCAAAACATTATTCTAACTTTAAAATTTTAGAAAAACCTTTCCTCTTCAAACATTAATGAGCTAGTCCTAAAGTGGATATGCTCTCATACCACACTGTAACATCCTAAATTCGTATTTGGAACATTATTGTTTAACACTTAATCTCATATATTTTTTAATATCCCAAAATATGTTCCTTTAAATGAAAAGAATTTGATAATATTGCGAAAATAAACATAATATTGCTCATACAAAATTTTCATCTAAACCAACTAAACAATTTTGAGAAAACAACTACATTTTAAAACACTGTATTAATTGGAGAATCCTGCACAAACAGAGTTGAAACCATGGTCCCGCTCATCCTTACTAACCTTTTTACTCGAAAAAGTGAGAGGTGAGCGTTGGAAAACACTTTGTGGCTAACTCTTTTACCCACAAGAGTACATACATATGAAAACATAACAATTCATCGAAAATAAGAACATTGTACATTGAAGCAATTCACATACATCCAAAATCATGAGAACCCTATAATATGTGTAATACTTACTTATTATAGTACATGTAAGAGCAGGGGGTTGTGATGGGTTATTTTTCAAAATAATGCGAAAAAAATAAAAAATTTACAAAATAGGTATGTTTTGGAACAATTTTTTAAAATAGTACAAAAAAAGTCAGTGGAGCTGACGATGTAAAATTTCAAAAAAAAGAACGTCAACTTGGTTGACGTTCTTATTATATATATATATATATATATATATATGTATATATATATATAATACACATACATGCATGCATGCATTAATATATATATACACACACACACACATACCACAACATCATATATATATATATATATATACAGTCGCACACACACATATATATATATATATTTTAAATATATATTTTTATTAATATATATATATATATATTTATAAAATATATATTTATATTCTAAATATATATTTTGAATATGTATATATATATATATATATTTATTAAGTAAATATATCAAAATATATATTAAATTATAATTTTAAAAAATATAATATTATAATTTTATTTAAGATAATAAAAAGAATTATTTAAAATAAAGAATAAATTTTAATTATTAATTCATATTCTAAAAATAAAATATATATATATATTAATAATATATAAATATATATATATAAAAGAATAAAAAATAAATATAATATAATAAACGTCACCTTAATTGACGTTTTTATAAAACGTCAATTAAGGTGACGTTTCTTTAATTTTTTTCTTTTATACATTATATATATTATATATATATATATTTATAAAATATATATTTATATTCTAAATATATATTTTGAATATGTATATATATATTTTTTATTTATTAATTAAATATATAAAAATATATATTAAATTATAATTTTTAAAAGTAAATATTATAATTTTATTTAAGATAATAAAAAAATTTATTTAAATTAAAGAATAATTTTTAATTATTAATTTATATTCTGAAAATAAAATAATATATATTTATAATATATAAATATATATATTATAAATATATATATATATACGAATAAATAAAAAGAAAAACAAAGGAAAAAAACGTCACCTTACGTGACGTTTTAAAAAAAGTCAATTAAGGTGATGTTATGTTATATATATAATTAGTCATTAAATAATAAACTATTGGATCTGCTGTAGTGGTTAAAGACCTGTACTCTTTTTAAGAGGTTGTGGGTTCGAACCCACACACAGCCCCAACTCATTTTGTTTAAAAAAAAAAATATATATATATGTATGTATATGTCCATATATATGTATATACTTTAACTAAATTATACATATATATATATACTCTAAATATTTATTGAAATTATTTATTTAAAATTGTTTATAAGAAAATTATTTGTTGTATTTTTATTTATTTAATATTTATGATATATATTTAAACTCTATATAAAGTTCTTTTTTTTAAATTATATTATTTATTAATTCATTTATAATATCTTAATAAATTTAATTTTAATATAACATAATAAAATTATTTAAATTAAAAACTAATTTTTAATTATTATTTATATATTTACTTAATAAATAAAAATATATATATATACATATTTTGATTATAAATATATATTATATATGTGTATATATCTAGATATAATATATATATTATAAAAATAAAATAAAAAACGTCACCTTAGGTGACGTTTATTCATTTTTTTCGGATATATATATATATATATATATTATTATATATATTATTTATTTTCAAAATATGAATTAATAATTAAAAATTATTCTTTAATTTAAATAATTTATTTTATTATCTTAAATAAAATTATAACATTTTACTTTTTAAAATAATAATTTAATATATGTTTTTATAGGTTTACTTAATAAATAAATAAAAATATATATATATATACATATTCAAAATATATATATATATACATATTCAAAATATATATATATATATATCGTGATATAATGTATATATATTATAAAAATAAAATTAAAAACTTCACCTTAGGTGACGTTTTTTTAAAACGTCACTTAAGGTGACGTTTATTCTTTTTTTTTTCCGGATATATATATATATATATATTATATATATTATTTATTTTCAAAATATGAATTAATAGTTAAAAATTATTATTTAATTTAATTATTTTTTTTATTATCTTAAATAAAATTATAACATTTTACTCTTTAAAATTATAATTTAATATATATTTTTATATATTTACTTAATAATTAATAATATTACAATTTTGATAAATATATAAAAAAATTCTAATAATAATATAAATAATTATAACATAAAAATAAATATATATATATATATATTTATATACATATATATTATATATATAAATGATTACATATATATATGTGTTTGTCCAAGTATATATATATATATATATATGTTGTGGTGTGTGTATATATATATAATGCATGTGTATGTGTTATGCATGTGGTATGTATGTGTGAAAGGGTGTATATATATACAAAACAATAAAAACGTCACCTAAGGTGACGTTAGGTGACTTTTTATTGTTTGAGTTTTAAATCGTCACCCAGGGTGACCTTTTTTTGAAAAAACGTCACTGCGGGTGACGTTTTACCTATTTTAAAAAAGTTGTTCCAAAACCTATTTTTTTCCGCATTATTTTGAAAAAAAAAAACCCTAAGAGCAGGTCAATTTTGTTTGGGATGCGTAATGTCCCGCTTGAGCATCACAAGTTTGGAAGCTATCTGAAATGTTCTTTCTATCAAAATCTTGTACTGGTCATAACCACAAATCTTAATCATATCTATTTATGATATTATTCATATAACTTACACATTGTGCGACTTTACCGCAAATCTTACAAATAAGAAATCATATATTTATATTAAACATCTTATCAATAGAATCAAGTTATCAAAACCAACATCATGTCATGTTTAAATTTCACAAAGTCAAAAAATATCCAACACATTATAATCATTTCATATATTAGGCTCGTTCACATGTTATATCATAAAATTTTAAACACTTAAGCTCCATAAAATGATTGTACAACATAGTGTAATTTTAAACAATTATTTATAGACAATTGCCATATAATCATGTATATTTCTCTATAGCGTAATTTAACAAACCACAACACACAATTTAGCATAAGAGTATTATCACCCACCTTGTAGGCATGCACTAATTGTTCATTTTAATAAAATTTTGGCCTGGTTCTTGAAGTCTCAGGAACTTCTACAAAATGAAAATTTCTTCTATTGGAATCTTAAAATGAAAATTTCTTCTATTGAAATCTTTAAAAATGGTAGAGAGCTTTACTCAACAATCAAGAGACACTTGAAATTTTTAAATCATATAAATTGACTTAGAATACTTTATGAAGTAAAAACAAGGGTTAACTTTGATAAAAGATGTGAAAATATTTTTTTTTCTTCTCAGAGATCGTGCATTGTATACAAATAAGAAACTCACTATTTCTTAACACCAAACTGAAGATGATGAAATTTATAACATATTACCACTGATTTGTCCCCCAACAGATTAAAACAAAGATTTATAACTATTAAAGTTAAGGGAATAAATTAACTTGTTCGCAAAGTTGATAGGAGTTAGTTTCAAAAAAAATTAAACTATTGAACTTAATTAAAATTTTAGAAGATAAAAAAATAAATCAAAATCATATGGACTAAATTAAATTTTTTTAAAAACTTCAATTAAGGACATGAATTAAATAAAATTAAATTTAAACCTCAAAATCAAAACCTTAATCCTCAAGGCTGCCACCCCCATAAAAACCTACTTCGGTGCCGCCATGGCCGGCGGTTAGTGCTCAACTACCAGCCGAAACCCTTTTCCACCAGCCGGTGCACTCCCCCTTTGAATTCCAGTCATTAATTGGCTAGAATAAGGCATAAACATGTGTGCTGTTGGGAGTTTTTTCTAGTACACAAATGTTGTCTTCTACAACAAAATTGGTCAGTCAGTCGATCATAATTCAGCCAGCCACCACAGGTGTTGTGATGAGCTTCAAGTGTAGAACATTTTTCGCACTTGAATTTTGAAAATAAACACCAAGTGATGCTTTTGCAAAATACGAAGACCTAACAAGCTGGATGAAAATGTGTAATTTTTTTAAGAAAGAAAGATTAACTTGGCGATGGCGGCTGCCTCTCCGGCGGCGATGTCATTTGCTCGGACCATACATTGACTAACCTAATTCTCTTTAGCCTAGGATGTATGCACCTGAACATTTACCCTTAATTAATTCTTCTATTTGGTGTATATATATATATAATATATATATATATATATATATTCGGTCTTGATATCTTATTGGACTTTGGGCCTCGAAATTGGAATTCTTAATATAAAATCTACTTTTATTAAGTTCAACTAGTTGTTTCTCTTGTGCGATGCATATATATATTATCTTTTTTTTTAATTTTTTCTATTTTAGTTTATTCATATGACATTTTATTTTATATTATTTGACATTCATAAAGGTTTTTTATTTGTTAATCGAAGTACATTTAATGGTTGAGTCTAAAAAAATGCAAGGTTATTTTTATATAAACTATATATAAAACCAAAGTCAAGTCAAGACAAACTTTTTTTTTTTTTAATTCATTTGATTTTCAGTTAATTAAAACTTGATGAAATTTAAATACACTAAAAAAGTTAAATTTAAATAGTTGATTTTATCACGCAATCTCTAATTTTTTAGGTATCATATCGTGTTATAAAACTCACAAAAAAATTAGATGTATTTAGTTGTATTTCTAATATTAATTTCACCCATATAATACACGATAATTTATTTTTACTGATTATTTTGTTGAAATTTATTTAGTTTAATGATTTGATTAATTTTATTTTTATATATGTATATTCAAGTGATGAAGGCTTGATAGTATATGGGTAGAGATATATACCCCAAATAAATTTTTATTTGTTACTTGTTACTTGTTACCTGTTAACTTTATCCCTAGAACAGTGCTGATTACTTGGTAGAGATTGGAGCGTAAAAAACAAATATCATTTGTACACACATATCTAAAAAAGTTACATGATTAAATGTTATATCTATTACTTTCTTAAAAATACAACTTATATGTATTTTTTCTTTGCAATAATTAGGAATAGGTTATAAATCCACATGAAAGGTAAATAAAGTTTACAGATTTTCACACTTTAACAAAAATTGTTTATGTTTGTATATATCATTTTATAGGTCTCTTTTAATCACCTACTAAATAAACAAATATCAAATTTAATATAATATATTTTGGCAAATACATTGTTGGATTTGTATTAACCTAACATTCATATATTTAAGGTGTTTTAATTTTTGTAAGTAATAGAAAATAAATTATATAAATAAAATCATAATTTTTTTTAAAATAAAAATAATTGTTTTTTTGCAATAATTTTAAACATAGTTGCCAAATTAAAGTGTCATTGAACATATCTATTGAACAAAAATATAATTTAATATATATGAATCAAAATATTATTGATAAGGAATTGAAATTCTAATATTGTTATTAATGCATATTAGGTAGATACGATTCTAATATAATAATTCTATCATATTTTAAAAATCAAAGTTTTTTATATAGTTTATTTTTTTAGCTTATAATAATTAGTTAGTACTTCCAGTAATTCAATTAAAAATAGTGAATAAACAAAACTTAAAAAAATAATGCATGCTATATAAATATAATAAAAAAACAAAAATCTATATTTATATAAAAACAAAAATAATTTTTTTTCAATTTTGTTTTGCCGCCTAAACTTTATTACTTCATGTAGAATAAATATATTGTTATTAAATTAAATTTGAACGTTTTTATTCAAAATAAGATGATATCAAGATGAATATACTACTGCATTTAATATATAATTTGAAATCTAGATATTTTATCGAATATTAATCAAATCACTAAATTCTGAAATTAAAAAAATATATAAAATCTAATAAATATATGATTCGATCTTCTTGAATCATTTTATCCAACCAATTAAAATCGCACGATCTTATAAAATCTGCGAAACAATAATCTATATATATATATATATATATATTTATATATATATATAAGTAAAAAAATTAAAATTTTGTTTTCCAACCTAAATTTCCACCCTATAAATGTAAAACTATATTTATTTGTGAAACTCTTTTAAGATAAATTATTACGATTTAATTGGATAGATTAATATAAAAATTCTTCGAGATTTGCTTAATTTATGTTGTTCAACATACACAAATTCAAATTTTAAGAAAATTTTGTTAACTCATAATATATTCAAAATAAGAAATAAACATTGGAATATTTGCTAGGAACCGTAAATCATTGTAGTTTCATTAATGTAGAATAAATATATTGTTATTAAATTAAATTTGAACGTTTTTATTCAAAAGAAGATGATATCAAGAAGAATATACTACTGCATTTAATATATGATTTAAATCTAGATATTTTATCGAATATTAATCAAATCACTAAATTCTGAAATTAAAAAAATATATAAAATCTAATAAATATATGATTCGATCTTCTTGAATCATTTTATCAAACCAATTAAAATTGCACGATCTTATAAAATCTATGAAACAATAATCTATATATATAAATAAAAAAAATTTAAAATTTGTTTTCCAACCTAAATTTTCACCCTATAAATGTAAAACTATATTTATTTGTGGAACTCTTTTAAGATAAATTATTACGATTTAATTGGATAGATTAATATAAAAATTCTTCGAGATTTGCTTAATTTATGTTGTTCAACATTAACAAATTCGAATTTTAAGAAAATCTTGTTAGATCATAATATATTCAAAATAAGAAATAAACATTGGAATATTTGTTAGGAACCGTAAACCATTGTAGTTTCATTATATTGTGGAAAGTCATTAACAATTTTCCTAAAATTTAAGCTATCAAAATCACCCAATCACGTGAATAAAATCTGATTTTATCAAATATGAAATTAAACTTTCACCGATCTTACCGTAATTCAAAATTATTTCTCATTTTGTCTGTCTCTTCTTTCTATATATTTTATTAAGATTATAAATGGTAAGACAAGTATAACAATATGTGTCATATTTCAGTTGTCGTCAAAGCCTACACTTTTCAAAATATTATTTTCAGGTTTAATTTATTTTTAGATTTTTTATTCATATGTTGCTTTCAATTTATTATAAACCAATTTTATTTTCTTAACTATTTTTCTTTCTTATTTTTAAACGAAAAGTTCGTCCATCTCTTTCATTTTTCGTTTGATTGTTCTTGTGATTTTCTGTTGAGATTTGTTAATTATTTGACGTATAACCATTGTGCGATTATTCATTAGCTTTCTAAGTATTTGTTTCTATCTAATTTCAAATTTTGTGATATTTTTATATTTAATTGGCGATTTGCTTAATATTTTTATCCCTAATTTGACTGTGTACTGACAATTTTTACGAGATATGCACAAATCTTTATTTTTTTTAATCTGCTCACATCTCTATTTAAAAAAAAAAAATTCATTCAACCTTCTATAAATCATGGATATCATGCTTATCAATTTGTGAACGAGAACTGAATTACAAATTCTTTTACAATATATTATATAACTTGAATATATACTTATATTACAAAATATAAAGAAAAAATATATTTTGTGTATCGCACAGATCTCACACTAGTTAGAAATAAACAAAAACAAAAAGTTAAATCACAACTATCAAACATCATAAATATTAAAAACATTCTAATTGATTTTAGTAACATTGAAATATAGATGATTTGAATCCAAAAGCTGAAGCTACACTGTGTCCCCAACCTTCAATTGATTTTCTGCAATTAAAATATTTTTACATCACGTTTATATATTTCTTCTCTTTTGAAGCCAACAATCTATTAAATTCCTCGATAAATAAGTTTGACATCATTTACTGTTGATGGATTATTGAAAAGATAGACTTCCAGAACTTCATGAAAAATGGTTGAGAATTCTTATTCAATAATCATATATAAAAATATTCAAATATAATTTAATATTAGCACACTTGATAATTTTATAAAATAAAAAATTTGAAGGGAGCAAACTGCAGAATAAAAAAAAAAAAAAAAAAAAAAAAAAAAAACAAGACATATGATTTGTTTATTGAAATCGAAAGACATTAAATTTATAGTAATTATAGCATTTGAAGAAAAATCTCACCGACTGATTGCGACAACCACCACTTTTATGATCTGGCATATATACTTCAAAAGTTTCTTTCATTGAATTTTAAATCACATATTTTCTTGTAGATATATATATTTTATAGGATGTGATGGCGCGTATGGAGCCTTAACAAGGTCTAAGCCACAAAGTCTATGAGTCTAAGACACGTAGTTTAAATTAGACACAAAGTCGAAAAGGGACATAAAATCATGAAGAAATACAAAGTTCAAGTATAGCACAAAGTTTAGATTTAGACAAACTACAACAAATGCTCCATCTTAAAATGAGCTGAACCGGAAACATATAAAGACACTAAAGTAGGCAAACATGAAGAGTAAACTCATTAAAAATAACATCTCGATTAATTACCACTTTAAAACCAAGTTCTTCTTAAACCACATTTTATTTTAATTTACTCCACCTACATATCCCAGAAAATATATTTCTTAGATAAATCATCAATTATTAACAAAAATATACATATTTTCACAAATAACACATATTTCAAATCACACAGAGAGTTTTAAATTACTAACATTGAATTAGCTCACTTAAAGCCAAATAGCAACCAAAAGTATATGTGCAAGCGAAAGTACATATATATTCAATTATCACAAAAACAAAACACAAATCCACAAAAAGTACATATTAATATAAACAGACCACAAAAAGAGGTTAAAAAATACTAACCTTGTGTTGATTTTCAAAGAATCAAAACACATGTTAGTAGAATATAGCAGGAGAAGCACAAATATACCAAAATAATTAGGCAAAAAAAAAAAAAAAATTGGAATATTAAGACACCACATGAATTTACATAAAATTCCTAACTTTGGTATTCGTGGTTCGGCGCACAGGTTTCTCGCATAAAGCAATTACGGTGGTCAGAGACTCAACCCGACGATTCAACTAATTTTGATAGCATTGTTAGGAGAAATATGCATATGGATGGAGAATGGATTTGGTCTCGCGAACTTAAATCCAAGTGACCCACTCATAATTTAAAACCAGAAATATGCATATGGATGGAGAATGAATTTGGTCTCACTAACTTAAATCCAAGTGAATCACTCATAATTTTACCCTGCCTAAATAATACAGGGAAATATTAACTTACTTAACATTAATAATTATGTAATGTTTGAGGATGCATAGAGCGAGTTTCTTAAATTTGTTTCATCATCATATATGCATATCTTATGTGCACCATTCTAACTTCATTTCATACATGATAATTATTTTTTTAATAAATGATATTTATTTTTATTATTAAAAAAATTCTAAATATTATTTTTTAAATTTAAAATTTAAATGAAACATGATTTTTAAATTTTATAATATGTGTAGGATTAGAGTTCGTGCGCGTGTGTATTAGTTCAATAGTAGTTCGAACAATAATTGAATTTGTAGAAGCTAAAAGAAAACTTTGTGATTTTTCACGAGGAAGAATTCCTTTTTCCTCTCAAGTATTTTTATTAAAAGAACACTTTGTTCCCACAAATGTTACAAATAGAACTTACACGTATTAGTTTCCCCCTAAATACTAGTCTACTTTTGTAAACACATCTTCTAATACCTTACTTGACCATCTAGTCCCCTAGATGGATTTTGTTGCAAACTCCCGTTTACAAATCGCTAAACTCTCCTGAGTCCAGTCAGTGGTGGGTCAATGATATTGTTCAGTCTCTGCGTGGTTCTCTATCTGTTTGCCTTTGAGTACTACTTGTGGTATTGTATTCTCCCGAGTCCCATAGCTTTTCCACCAGTCACTTCACAGCTCTCTGCTTGTATGATATTAATTGAAAGTAACAAACATGTCTTGCAGTTTGCTTGCCCTTTCTTATTTAAAGCTGCTTCTCTTGAATATGCGATTGTTGAGTATCTTCACGCTTGATTTGCTGCCTGCTAATTTTCTGGAATATAGCAAATGAACCCTCTTGATATCTTCTTGATTTTGTTTTCTTCTTTATGTCAATTCAATCGATTTTCTCTCCTTATATATCTCTTGTTGGTTTGACCTTCATAACCTTCATATTCTCTAGATAGATCCTTCTTAGTTTGACTATTTACTTCATATCTTGCATGCAATTTTAAATATAATTAAATTTTTTTGAATATATGACAATCTTTTACCTCATCAATATGAATACACTTAAAGTTATAATTGGACCATCTAGTATTATATATCACTTGAATATTTGAATATTTAATTGTATAATGATATATTATTAAATATATAATTTTTTAATGTTGTCTAACATAATATTTTAAATAAAACTAGTGTGAGACCTGTGCGATGCACAAAAGATATTTTTTTCTTATATTTTGTAATATAATCATATATTCAAGTTATATATTATATTATAGAAGGTGTAGATTTGTAATTCAGTGATTATTTTTTTGTATAATGAGTAGAAATTTGTTGTAATGTTTTGTTTCGTCTTTTCTTCTATTAGAATTAGCTTCGTTCATAAATTGATAAGTATGATATCCACGATTTATAGAAGGTTGAATCAAATTAATTTTTTTTAAAAAAAAAAGCCATATCAGCAGATTAAAGAAAATAAAGACTTGTACAGATCTCGTAAAATTTGCCAATTACATAGTCAAATTAAGGAAAAAAATATTTTACAAATTGCTAATTAAATGTAATAATATTACAAAAATTTGAAATTTGATAGAAACAAATACTTTGAAAACTAATGAAGATTCGCACGGTGCTTATACGTCGAAATAATTAGCAGATCGCAACAGAAAATTACAAGAATAATCAAATGAAACATGAAAGAGATGGACGAACTTTTTTATAAAAAAATAAGAAAGAAAAATAGTTAAGAAAATTAAATATGTTTATGATAAATTGAAAGCAACAGGTGAATAAAAAAATTTAAAATAAAATAAACCTAAAAATAATATTTTGAAGAGTGTAGACTTTTGTGACAATTGAAATATGAAACATATTATCGTACAAGTCTTACCATTTATTTTCTCAAAATAGAAAACGCAAAACACTTCAAGAGAAGTGAAAACAAAAAAGAGAGACCTTAAAATATTTAGTAATAATTTTGATAAAATATATAGAAAGAAGAGAGAGACAAAAATGAGAAATTATTTTGAATTATGATAAGATTGTTAAAAATTTAATTTCATATTTGACAAAATCAAATTTTATCCACGCGATTGAGTGATTTTAAATAATTGATAGTTTAATTATATAAATTTTTTTAATGATTTTCCATAATATAATGAAACTACAATGATTTCACGTTGCTAACAAATTTATTTCTTATTTTAAATATATCATTAGTTAACATAAATTCTTTAAAATTCAAATTTATTTATGTTGAACAACATAAACTAAGCAAATTTCAAATATTGTTGATATTAATCTCTTCAATTAAATTATAATAATGTATCTTAAAAGAGATGCATAAATATATATAGTTTTACATTTATATGGTTGAAATTTATGCCGAAAAAATAAAATTTAAAAAAGTAATTTTACTTATATATATATATATAGAGATTTTTTTTTTTGATAAAATCAATCGAGAAAATTGAGTCATATATTTGTTAGATTTCATATATTTTTTTAATTTCATAATTCAGTGATTTGATTAATATTCGATAAAATATATAGATTTCGAATCATGTATTAAATATTGCAGTATATTCATCTTAATATCATCTAATTTTGAAACACCTAAATTTGTGGAATAATTTAAATTCTGAAATCAAATCAAATTTTCTAGAATAAAAATATTTAATTTTAATTTAATATTAATATAATTATTCTAAATAAGTAATAAATTTAGGCGGGAAAACGGAATTGGAAAAAGTCATTTTGTTTTAATATATATAGATTTATTTATGTTGAACAACATAAACTAAGCAAATTCCGAATGTTGTTGATATTAATCTCTTCAATTAAATTGTAATAATGTATCTTAAAAGAGTTGCATAAATATATATAGTTTTACATTTATATGGTTGAAATTTATGCCGAAAAAATAAAATTTAAAAAAGTAATTTTACTTATATATACATATATATAGATTTTTTTTGATAATGAATCGAGAAAATTGAGTCATATATTTGTTAGATTTCAGAATTCAGTGATTTGATTAATATTTGATAAAATATATAGATTTCGAATCATGTATTGCAGTATATTCATCTTAATATTGTCTAATTTTGAAAAACCTAAATTTGTGGAATAATATAAATTTTGAAATCGAATCAAATTTTCTAGAATAAAAATATTTTATTTTAATTTAATAATAATATAATTATTCTAAATATGTAATAAAGTTTAGGCGAAAAAACGAAATTGAAAAAAGTTATTTTATTTTATATATATATAGATAGATATTATGTATATTTAATTCAAATTTTAATATGTAATTTAATTATTTTGACTCATAATTGAATAGTGAACTAATTAGTTCAAAAATTAGTAAAATAAAATAAAATTTATTATTTTACGAGATCGTTTGAAACGACATGATTAGTTCAAAACCTGATAAGACTGGCTCAGAAACTATAGCACTGGCGTTTTAACACCTCTATTGACAACAATGGTACCTCGTCTCGGCCTGTCAGTAGCCCAATAAAACAGAAAAGCCCAATACTCTTTTCTGATATCAGATAAACCCTTCTAAGAGCAAAGCAGAAACCCTCAGCTGTATTTGCTACCCAGTTTTCCGTTCCATCAATACGAGTTACAAATGTCGAAGTGGTGGCGCGCGACCGCCGCCGTCCTCAAGAATGCGTCGGCGACACCGGCTCGTCGCCCCTATCATACGATCCAAGCCGTTCCGAGAGAAATATCGGGCAAGCGGATCTCCGCCCGTGAACGAGCTCAAGGTCGCATTCCCGCCGTTGTTTTCTCCCAAAATCACGTCCAGAAAAACCCTAACGATCCAAGCTCTATCGTCGCCACCAGTACAGTCTCTCAGAAACTGCTTCTCACCACCGAGCGCAAGCAGATTAAGGCTATTCTTAAGCACATTAAGCTGCCATTTTTCTGCTCGACAACATTCCCTCTTCAGATCCGTGCCGGGTCAGGTTCTTCCACTATACTTCAAAACGGGAAGGTTCTTCCAATTAAGGTTAGTATCTTGTTATTGCTTTCAATTTTACCATGATCTTGAGTTGATGGAAATGCGATCGGTTGATTTTACTGGTTACATGTCGTTTAATAGTTAGGCATTTGGTGTATAGATACATCAGGATGAGGATGGGAATATATTGAATTTGGTGCTTGTATGGGCGGAGGATGGAACAGAGCTTAAGGTGGACGTGCCCATTGTTTATAAAGGAGAAGATGACTGCCTCGGTGTCAAGAAAGGTTAGTCTTCTAACCTGATTCAAGTTTAGGATTCTATTTTCCTCTAATAGCTTTTGAAAAGACTATTGGTAGTGTGAGTTTAATGAACTCTGCAGCTATCACTTTTTTTGTGTAGTTTAGCTATTGGTTAGTTTTTCAGTTTTAGTTTTTTGATGCATTGAGTATATTAGCATAACTTGTGGTGGGGGTTTTGATTTGACCTCCTTCATTTATATTTGAGTGGTGCTTGAATTATAAGCTTTATGGTTCTTGAATAACATGGGAAAATGATAATTGTATGTCCCTGAATCTGAAGGTCTTGTAGGCCTATAGAAAATGCTTGGAAATATTGTGAAGTTTGAACTCAATATCGGAGCTCTTCAATTGAAATAGCATAGCGTGCTAGGAAAGAACTAGAAACCTTACTAGGTTCTGTACTTCTGTTCACAGGTCTCTGATAAGCGCTTCATTTCAGTGTCATTTGGAGAAAGGTTTACTTTAAACATCAACAACTTTCTTTGATTGGTACTTATGAGTTATCTCTCCCTCTCTCAGGTTCTTCTTTAAGCTCAGCAATGAGATAGATATATAGAATTTTTAGCATTATTGATGCGCTTACAATTTTCTTCCAATCATCCATCGTTTTCGTAAATTCTGGCATTGAATTCATGCTTCTTAGTGCTTCTGATCTTTTCTCCCTTTCTTTATTTAATCTTCTCTATTTTATGTCGGTATAAGAATGATGAAAAATCCTGTATTGGGTGATATTTCTATTGTTTGTTACAATGAAACAGATGGGCTATCATTTTATTGTGTTGATATA
This sequence comes from Caryopteris x clandonensis, assembly GCA_028749325.2. Classification (NCBI taxonomy): domain Eukaryota; kingdom Viridiplantae; phylum Streptophyta; class Magnoliopsida; order Lamiales; family Lamiaceae; genus Caryopteris; species Caryopteris x clandonensis. Next base: position 6,902,725 of record JAPYKT020000013.1, read on the forward strand.
AACTAGTCTTCTTGTTTTAAACAAACAGGAGGTATTCTGCGTAAAATAAGGACTGCTTTGAAGTACTTGTGCCCATCAGAGCACATTCCTCCAAACATTGAAGTTGATGTGAGTAATCTGGATATCGAGGACAGGGTGTCTATTCATGAGGTTGCGGTTCATCCAGGCTTGAAGCTTCTCAGTAAGAATGACACAATACCTGTTTGTAAGGTTAAGGCAACGGACATAGAATACACAAAAAATCATACATAGTTGAAAGTGGGTTGCTGTTTGGAACTGTGTACAAGTTGTAAGCACAGACCATTTGATGTTCAATCTACTGCCCATTCAGTGCTTTGACAAAGAGAGCATCTAAGGTAGTTATTTGGGTGCGTTTGGCAGTTAAGTGATATCTATGAATCAGCCCATGTAATAAGATATGTGAATTATTTGTGGTCCGAGGTGGCTGGTCTCTGTGCTAAGGAATTTTGTCTAGTTTTTGATGATGTTGCTTTCACCTTCAATTGGGTTTCTTTTTTACATAAAAATATGCAGTCGTCCAATCAACCTTCTTAGCATGCTTAGTAAATTACCTCCCTCGTGTTTGTCCTAGAATAAGGGAAAATAAAAATCGCAGTTTTTCTATGTTATAGAACTCTTTATCTTTTAGTTATTCCAATTCTCTCTCCCTCTCGAACATACATGTTCTAAATTAAATCTTATATCTATCTAAAATCCAAATCTATACTTCTTTACTTAATATTAACATGAAAGATGCGTTCCTCATTTTTTTTTCTCACTCCTACTTTTATTTTTTACTAAAATTTATAAATTTAAATAACTTTTTTGTTTTAAATCTGTTTTTAATATATAATATATCAAATTATTCTTCTTTTTGTGATTTTTAATTTGACATCAATATTGTATACATTGAAATAAATAATTATATTTAAAATTATGGAATGTAATTTTTATGGATGAAATATAAAAATTTTATGCATTGAATTATTAATTTTTAAAATTTTGATACATGTGATGAATTTTGAATAAATAGTAAATCAAATTTTTGTGAATTTAACCTAAAATTATAAATAATTTTTTAATAAAAATAAAAATATTTTACTTTTAATTTATTGTTCAACTTCAATAGTTTTTAGTAAATTAATATTTTAATATTCAGTTCAGGGAAGGGAAAGTTCAAAATTACTTCAAAATCTTGTACAATTTATTATTTAATAAACTAACTTAAAAAATAAAAATGCAATTTAATTTGTAAGACTGTATTTCAAATTGAATAATATTATTTCTAATATAATTGATATTATCACGTATATCACGGGCGAATAATAATTTAATTACATACACGTTAATATAATATTATAAAACACATTCACATGATTTGACACCGTAGAGTTCAACCTTTGCAATTCTTCATTAAACATCAAATCAAGGTGTTTCCCCAAATATCAAGTAAAGGTAAATTAATGTAAAAGAAAAATTGTTGAGATCTTCTGATTCTGAAGGAAATGGGAACTGGATTGAGTTGGTCCTTGAAGATGTCGTTCCCACCTGCACAAGCTCGTCGAAGGGGGGTTTTGACGAGGATTCTCCAACTCTCAATTTATTTGGATTACTTTCTATGACTTGGTCTTTGAAAACGTTGTTTCATCGAATGCTCAAGTCAGTTGTATTACTTTCTAGGATATAGAGAGATATTTTTTAGCAATAAAATAGTCTGTGTGATATGTGAAAAATGTAGGTAAATATACCTAGTAAAGAAGGGTAAGATGGTCCCTTCAAAAAAGGTACCTTGTTCTAAAAATAATGTACCTCCATCCCACTATTTATGAGATTCATTCCTCACTCCCAGAATTAGCATTTCAGGCATGTATTGTCCTTCTAAATTATTGAAGATATCTATGGATCTTCTTAACACAATTGACCAAGTACAATCATAAATTTATTTGTTGTATTATTTAATTAATTTATTTTCTTATATGTAAATTATGTAAAGATACTATTATATCTATTTGAACCTATTGAATGAAATCATACAGTAAGGCCAATAATTCTCTCAATTATTCACATGGTATCAGAGCATTAGTTGAGGAGGTCATGTAGGCAGTGGCGCCCGTGTCAACATACCAGTTCAAAACATTATTAGAGCTACCAAGAGAGAAGCCCATTTGAAATGCCTTGGCAAGATTGGCTGTAGAGGAGGGCTTCATTGGTGCATATCGGTCTGGACAATCATTTGAATAGTGCCCATTTGTGCGGAAAATTTAGAAGAGTGGTACACGCATAGGATGTTGCCCCTTTCCATTTTTTATCCAGAATTATGACCCCTTTCCATTTTGTCCAGAATTATTTATATTTGAAGATATAAATAATTTTTTAATAAAAATAAAAATATTATACTTTTAATTTATTGTTCAACTTCAATAGTTTTTAGTAAATTAATATTTTGATATTCAGTTGAGGGACATTTCAAAATTACTTCAAAATGTTGTACAATTTATTATTTAATAAACTAACTTAAAAAATAAAAATGCAATTTAATTTGTAAGACTGTATTTCAAATTGAATAATATTATTTTTAATATAATTGATATTATCACGTATATCAAGGGCGAATAATAATTTAATTACATACATATTAATCTAATATTATAAGACATATTCACATGATTTGACACCGTAGAGTACAACCTCTGCAATTCTTCATTAAACATTAAATCAAGGTGTTTCCTCAAATATCAAGTAAAGGTAAATTCACGTAAAAGAAAAATTGTCGGGATCTTCTGATTCTGAAGGAAATGGAATTGGGTTGAGTTGGTCCTTGAAGATGTCGTTCCCACCTGCACAAGCACGTTGGAGGGGGGTTTTGACGAGGATTCTCCAACTCTCAAGTTAGTTGGATTACTTTCTATGACTTGGTCCTTGAAAATGTTGTTCCATCGAATGCTCAAATCAATTGGATTACTTTCTAGGATTTAGAGAGATATTTTTTAGCAATGAAAACAGTCTGTGTGATGTGTGAAAAATGTAGGTAAATATACCTAGTAAAGAAGAGTAAGATGATCCCTTCAAAAAAGGTACCTTGTTCTGAAAATTCTGTACCTCCATCCCACTATTTATGAGATTCATTCCGCACTCCCAGAATTAGCATTTCAGGCATGTATTGTCCTTCTAAATTATTGAAGATATCTATGGATCTTCTTAACATAGTTGACCAAGTAAAATAATAAATTTATTTGTTGTATCATTTAATTAATTTATTTTCTTATAAGTAAATTATGTAAAGATACTATTGTATCTATTTGAACCTGTTGAATGAAATCATACAGTAAGGCCAATAATTCTCTCAATTACTCACATGGTATCAGAGCATTAGTTGAGGAGGTCATGTAGGCAGTGGCGCCCGTGTCAACATACCAGTTCAAAACATTATTAGAGCTATCAAGAGAGAAGCCCGTTTGAAATGCCTCAGCAAGATTGGCTGTAGAGGAGGGCTTCATTGGTCCATATCGGTCTTGACAATCATTTGCATAGTGCCCATTTGTGTGGAAAATTTAGAAGTGTGGTACACGCTTAGGATGTTGCCCCTTTCCATTTTGTCCATAATTAAGACCCCTATGTGAACCATTTGCTGACAATAGAAATCCATGATTATGCAGAGATAAGGAACCACGACCACTGCTAGAAGAAGAAAGTGGTTTGCGCGGTTGAACAAAAGCAGTAAAAACAGCCGAGGATGTGCTAGAATTTTCCATAGATTGCTTAAATAACGAGAATCTTTCAGCATTGGATAACAAATCATTGAAAGAAGGCATGAGTTATAACCATATGAGTGGTAGAAAAACTTGTGAAAGAGGGTCCAAGTCCACGAAGAAACCAATGTGATTTATCTGTTTCTTCAACCGGACCTCCGATTGTTGCCAATTGATCGTACAATGACTTGAACTTGTGATCACATCCAGTAACAGTCAATGATCCCATTTTTATGAGTTGAAGATCATCCTTAATCCGAAGTTAACGAAATTTGGATGAGTGACTGTAGGCCGCCTCGAGCGATGTCCAAATAGTACGGGTAGAAATGCAATCAAGGACCTCGCCCATGGATTTTTCCGTGAGGGATGATTTAAGTAGTGTGAGGAGGCATTGGTCGATCGTGCGGCAAGCAAAAAAATCAGGACTGGGGATGTCATTGCCATTGATGTCTTTGGTGAGAAGATCCGGATGGTGCTTGGTTCCGTCGACATGGCAGAAGTAATTTTGATACTCAAGGATGGAGGTAATTTATTTATGCCACAATAGGTAATTGTTGGAGGTTAACTTAATAGTAACCATATGAAGGAGAGTGATGAAGGGGAGAGTATCGGTAGAAGAGGGGGAGAAAGCCATGGTGATAAGGGATATGTGCCTAGATTAGGCTGATACCATATGAATAATTGAGATAATTATTAGCCTTACCATACAATTTCATTGAGCATGTTTAAATAGATACAATAGTATCTTTCAATTTTTGAAATTGGTGGAAAATCAGTTTGTTAGAAAAGTTAAAATTTTCCAAAGCGATGGTGGTACGGAATTCACCAATAATTCAGTAAAATCCCTATTTCAAGATAAGGGTATTTAGCACTTCATTTCCTATCCTTATATACCTGAGCAGAATGGGAGAACTGAACGGAAACATCGCCATATAATTGAAATGGGTCTTGCTATGCTGTTTCATCCTGTGCTCTTACCTCACTCTGGGTTCAATCTTTTTTAGTTGCGGTGTTCATTATTAACCACCACCCATCATCCGTATTACAAAGGGAGTCGCCTTTTGAATTATTATTTCAGTATGTCCTCGATTACAGTAACTTTCACCCATTTGGCTATTGGATTTTCCCTTGTTTACGCAGCTATGCATAAAACTAGTTTTCTACTCACAGTATGCCTTATGTATTCGTTGGATATAGTTCTCAACATAAGGGTTTTTTGTGCCTCGATCCTGTGACATCTCGTGTTTTTATTTCATGCCATGCAACTTTTGATGAAGCTTGCTTTCCTATGCCAATGACAATGCATCCACTACACTCACGGACATTACTGAATTTCACGAGTCTACTTCTTCTCTATTGCATGTGGCCCTTACCACTCCACCTTTGCCATCGCATGCGTGCTACCACTCACGGATTCCTTGTGTCCCATGTCCTTCACTTGGCCAGCAACCAACTCTTCCCAAGATGGCTGCATCTGTACTCTCGCCTATGGTTACCCAACCACCGGTGCCAATACCGACTCAATTTGTGGCTGCTCTACCACTACCACCTATTGCACCATGTTCCAATCCACCACCTCATCCAAGGCAAACACGATCATGTTTTGGAATTTTTAAGCTATTTAGCTGATATGGCTACTACTCTGATTAGTGAATATTTGCTCATCTTTTTGGAGAGTTTTGATGTATTTTTTATGATCAATATCCCCTTGGCACATATGTTATCGAGCTACTTCCAATTTGTAAATAATTGAAGGTGAATACTCAATTTTAGAGAAAAACAAAATTTCTAGAAGAGTCGAAGCAAGGGATTTACTTGATGCACAGACAGTAGGCCCATACCAGCCAATTGGACCTGAATGCCCTTTTTCACTCCACACATGGGCTGCCCATGAGACTAAACAACAGGATATGAGCTTAAACTTGTAGCTATGGGCTCCATTAACATTTAAACATGGCCTTTTTAGTTTTCAATACGTATATATAGTTTAATTAGGGCTTGATTAGAGCATCATTATACTTAGCCCTTCTCCAAGGAAACAAGAGAGGCAGACATTCTTCTCTCCATCAACAGCAGTTTGGTTTTCCTTTTCTATTTCATTTTGTTCCTTGATTTTAGTGTGAATTCTAGCTAAATTCTTTTATTCCGGTGACAATTAATGAAGCTTTAGCTAATCTATTTTTATGAGATTGAATTTGTTTGTATACTTTATTTTATGCATGCATCTATGATTCTCTGATTATAGTGTTGTTAATTATTTCGGGTCTATTGGGTAGTTCAAAATATTCATTAGTTCGGGATTAATTAGTAGCCAATTAAATTGGCAATCCGTAATTGTGGTTTAGATTTAATTAGTGGTACATTGATTCTTCAGAATCAAGGAAAGATCAGTCTTAATTTGGTAATTCTGAGTCAGAGTTTACTGGTTTTGAATCAGGTCTCATTATTAATGTTGTTGGCTCATTAAATCTGTAGAGCGTCTCTCAAGTTGTTAGTTGATTGGGGAAATAATTGGTTAAACATCTTCCTGATTATCGAGAAATTAAGGAGAATAAGACCGCATCAGAAGCGTCTTCGGTGGTTATAACTGATTTATTTGCATGAAATTAAAGTCACCTTTGCATCGATGATTGAAATAGTTAGCTAGGGTGGAATTAATCAGAAACTGGAATGTTTTACCTATTTGATCAAAATCCTTCTCTTGGTTATAGCTATTAAATTACATTCTCAAATTACAAATATTTGTTACTGATTTTGGAGTTAATTGACTAATCAAGAAATTAGTAAAATCCTCACCGGTCCTTTGAGAGACGATTTTACTTGCGACTGTCCTGGTTTAGTGTGGGCATACCGACAGCTGGTTGGATTATTTTTTGTGGAGAACGATACTACCGAATTTCGACATTGTTGCCAAGGACCAATTTTAAGCAGTGATTATTCTGATGCATTGGTTTGATAATTTTTTTTATTTTATTGTTCAGTTTTATGCCCCGTTTTTCACATACAGCAAAATTGATTTTTTGATCCGGAAGATAAATCCAAGGAGAATGTTAATGTTGTAACTTTGAAGAGTGGAAAAGAGCTGGTCAAGTAAGAGGTTAAGAAGAAAGAGAAGGAGCCAAAAGATAAGGTTGAAGATCAAACGAAGGAAGTTGTTGAAGAGACACAACAACCGGATCAGTCTCTTCCCTCTAAGGTAATCATGAACTCTAAAGTTTCTAATTCTCAATCTACTATGGCAGCACCTTTTCCTTCCAAGCTGGTTCGAAACAAGAAAGAGGGTGATGAGAAAGAAATCCTTGAGTTGTTCAAAAAGTTAGAAATTAACTTGCCCTTGATTGATGCCATTAAGCAAGTGGCCAGGTATGCAATTTTTTTTAAAGAATTGTGTGCTAAAAAGATGAGATATGGGAAAAATACAAAGATCAAGGTTAGTGAAAATGTTTCCGCTGTTATTCAAAGGAAATTACCCAAAAATTGTAGGGATCCTGGCATTTTTACTATCTCTTGCATCATTGGTAGTAAGAAAGTTGAGAGCGCTATGTTAGATTTAGGTGCTTCCATCAATGTTATGCCATTCTCTATGTATAAGGAGTTGCAGTTATGAGATATGAAGGAAACTTGTGTGATAATTCAATTAGCTGATAGGTCTAATACATATCCTAAAGGTATGGTGGAAGATGTTTTTGGTGAAGGTAAATAACTTAATTTTTCCTGTGGATTTTTACATAGTGGACATGGATGATGCTTTTTCTGCATATAGGTCTTTAATTCTTTTAGGAAGGTCATTCATGAAAACTGCAAGAACTAAAATTGAAGTTGATAAAGGCATCTTAGCTTTGAATTGGATGGCGATACTTTCACATTTAATATTTTTGATGCTATGAAGCATGTTGGGGATCGTGAAGGTTTGTATATGGTTGATGTTGTTGATTCTTTAGTTGGCGATTTTGTTGAAAATCATTTTAGGGAAGACAAGCTGGAGCAGGTACTTCTTAATGTGATAACTGAAACAGATGCAACAACTGAAGATGATGATAGATTTGAGATGTCATGATGTAGCTGTATTCCACCAGTGAATTCCCCACTTGGCATCTGTCGAGCAGAATGCCCTTACCAACCAATTCTGAACCTATTTTACCATCTGTAGTGAAAGCTCCAGTGCTAGAATTGAAGGTACTGCCCTAACATATGAAATATGCATTCCTGGGTGAAAAGGAGTCGCTTCCCGTCATCATAAGCAATAATCATTGCAAGGAGCAAGAGGAAAGGTTGGTCAAGCTCTTAAAGAAGTATAAAACTGCAATTGGATGGACTTTAGACGACATAAAAGGTATTAGCCCCTGTATATGCATGCATCAAATTTTACTTGAACCTGATTGTAAACCTTCTAGAGACCCACAAAGAAAATTGAATCCTGTCATGAAAGAGGCTGTGCTTAAGGAAATCCTTAAATTGTTAGAGCTAGAGCTAGGGATTATTTATCCAATTTCTGATAATGTTTGGGTTAGTCATGTTCATGTGGTTCTTAAAAAGTCTAGATTTCAGTTGGTTAAGAATGAAAATAATGAATTGATCCCCATGAGACTTCAAACTCGTTGGCGTATGTGCATAGACTCTAGGAAGTTCAATGATGCTACTAGGAAATATCATTTTCCGTTGCCTTTTATTGATGAGATACTTGAAAGTTGGCTAGAAAATCATTCTTTTGTTTTCTTGATGGTTATTCTGGATATTTCCAAATTTTTGTGGCACAAGAGGATCAATAAAAATAACTTTCACTTGTTCGTTTGGTACTTTTGCTTGTCGTGGTATGCTTTTGGTTTGTGTAATGCTCCTCGCACTTTCCAAAGGTGTATGATGAGTATTTTTTCTGATTTGATTGAAAATTGCATTGAGATTTTCATGGATGACTTTACTGTTCATGGTGCTACTTTTGATCATTGTTTTGGGTAATTTGGAGCAAGTTTTGGAGAGGTGTGTTGAAACTAACCTTGTGTTGAATTTTGAAAAATGTCATTTTATGGTAAAACAAGGTATAGTGTTCGAACATGTTATATCTGAAAATGGGATAGAAGTGGATAAGGCAAATGTTGATATGATTGTGAAATTACCTTACCCTTCTAACGAAAAAGAAATTCGAGCTTTCTTAGGCCATGCAGGTTTCTAGAGACGTTTCATTCAAGATTTTTTGAAGATTGCACAGCCCCTAACAAAATTATTGCAAAAAGAGGTGCCAATCGTATTTGATGAAAAGTGCAAGGAGCTTTCGATCTCTTGAAGAGCAAGCTGACTTCTACCCCTATAATCCAACCATCTACCGATATCATGTGTTATGCAAGTGATTTTGCCGTTGGAGCTATGCTTGGGCAAAAGAGCGAGAAAGAGAGTTATGTGATATATTATGCTTCAAAAACCCTCAACCATGCCCAATGCAATTATAGGATGATGGAGAAGGAGCTGCTGGCTGTTGTTTTTTGCTTGTGAAAAATTTAGATCTTATCTTATTGGTTCTAAAGTTGTTGTTTATTCTGACCATGCAGCTCTAAAGTATTTGCTCTCCAAGAAGGAGTCCAAGCCACATCTCATTGATGGATACTTCTGTTACAAGAATTTAACCTAGAGATCAAAGATAAAAATGGGCTGAGAACAATGGTGCTAACCATTTGAGCAGGTTGAAAACAGAGTCGGACGGTATGCCCATATCAGATGATTTTCCTGATGAGCTGTTACTGGCAACTGAAGGTACGATTCCTTGGTACGCTGATTTGTTCAATTATCTAACCACTGGAATGTTTCCAAAAGGGACCGATATAGCTAGAAAGAATAAGTTGAAGAGCCAAACAAAGTATTTCATATGGGACGACCCCTATTTGTGGAAGACTTGTGCCTAACAAGTGATTAGAAGATGTGTTCCTGAAACTGAGATTCTGTCCATTCTGCATTTTTGTCATGCTCATGCATGTGGTGGTCATTTTGGACCAAGAAGGACAGCCCGTAAGGTTCTTGATTCTGGTTTTTATTGGGAGACCATTTTTAGGGATGGTTATTTTTCCTGCAAAAATTGTGATCTCTGTCAAAAGAATAGGTAACATCTCGTCTCGAAATGAAATGCCTCAACTCCTTTTTTGGTGTGTGAGATTTTTGATGTGTGGGGGATGGACTTCATGGGCAGTGTCATTTACCGGTTGAGCTACAGCACAAGGCATTATGGGCGGTAAAACAGTGTTGTCTTGATCGAGAGCTTGTTGGTCAAGAAAGAAAACTCCAGTTGCAAGAATTAAAAGAGATTTGGTTGGCAGCCTACGATAGTGCCAATCTCTACAAGGAACGTACCAAGTTTCTCCACGACAAATATATTCAAAGAAAATCCTTTGAGGTTAGGCAGAAAGTTCTCATGTTCAACTCCCGACTCCGAATCATGCCAGGTAAACTAAAATGCCATTGGACGGGACCCTTTGAAGTAATAAATGTAAGTCCTCATGGAGCCGTCGAGATTCAAAGTTTGAGCACTTCTAAAGTTTTGAAGATGAATGGTCAATTGTTGAAACTTTACTATGGGGGAATGGAAATAGCTACCATCGATGGAGTGACCTTGGGTGCCCCCGAGATACTTTCATAATCATCCACTTGATACGTCAAGCCTAAGACATTAAATAAGGGCGTTTCTTGGGATGCAACCCAAGTATTTTGACTTTTATCTCTTTATTTTTATTTTTTATTTTATTTTATTCTATTTTAAACCAAAAAAAAGAAAAAAAAAGAAGGTTGTGGACAGATAAATATGTATCTAGTGATGATCTCAATAATTGATGTGGGTATCAGGTGTATGCTTAAAAGTGAATAAGGTGTTGCTACTTCCTCCCTTCTACCATCAGCGGTAACTGAGGAGCACGATTTTGACCAAGCCCCACCTTCAAATCCCACCAATCCAAGGGAGTTTTTGTTGCTCTTTCCTTTTGTTAAATTTTGGTTTTGAGTTTTTATAGTATATACCTTTTTTCCACAGTGAGGACGATGTGTTATCCAAGTGTGGGGTGGAGTATTACGTGTTTTGTCTACACTAAGCAAAGAAAAAAAAAGATTGTTTTGGATGACTCGTTGGCAGCATTGAAATGGTCAATATGAAAAGATGGTTTTTGGCTTGCTTGGTTGTTGTTCTTTTGTGGTGAAATTGTGTCTATGCTCGTATGTGTTCTAGGATGACAAAAATTGCATAGTTGATCACATGATTGAAGCTTTCTATATTGTGAGAATTGAGCCTGATGAGCATGATCTAACATTTGAAAATTGCTCAATTTGTTTCTTAATGAGAGTATCGAACTTGTATGCTGGATTTCTGATTAGCCCGGTTGCCATAGTTGAAATCCTTTGAGGTTCTTGCATGAAAATGATTAAGGCATTTAGAATTAATCAATGTTTTGGCCTGAATATATAATATTCCAACCCTACATGTCCACTAGTGAGCCTGTTGTGCCTTATCCGTTTTTTATTGATTAATAACAACCATTAAACAATTAAGCCAAAACCTATTTTAGCCTACTTCTATCCCATGAAAACATGCGAGTATATTGGAATATGCTAAAAGTGAAAGCTCCTGTTACTTGGAAATGAAAGCTCCTGTTACTTGGAAGATGATATGTGCTGAGATGTTGATTTTTGTGGAAATCTGTTCGTGTTTTGCGAATAACAAAATGTTGAGCAGCAGAAAAAAAGAAAGAAAAAAAAAACAGAATAAAGGGGATGTGGATTTAATTGTTTGATATCGCTCATGCCTTGTACAATTGAAAATCAGCTTATTTTTGTGAAGACGATAATATTATGGGGAGTTGCTCATATCATTCAAAAATGGATATTTTGATATACTCGTATATTTTCATAATTTGAGCCGTTCTATCCTTCTATCCTACCTTTTCCCCCTAGTGTGATACCTCTCACTACTCACTGGCCAATATAGTTCATGCATTGCATTCATTTTATAATTTTATTTGCTATTTAAATTGCATTTTATTGGTATTACAGTTCGTATTTAATTATGCTTGGTATATTGCTGTTAAATTTTGTAGGGTTCACATTATAGGTTGGAACCCTTTAGGCCAAATGTCAAGAAAGAGATAAGGTGTCAAGTTCTAATAAAATTTGATTACACGTGGCGAGCTTATAATAATAATAATAATAATAATAATAATAATAATAATAATAATAATAATAATAATAATAATAATAATAATAGTATAGCTGATAGTGTGTAAATATATATATATATATATAATTAGTGGTGTGTGTTTATTATATATATATAATTAGGCGTGTGTGCATATATATATATTTAATTAGTGAGGCGGTGACCTAATAAGGAAGAAAAAGAAAGAAAAGAGGGGAGAGCTTCACTTTCGGGAGGACAGGGAACTCGTCCAGCGGGAGCAAAAGAAGAGGAAAAAAAAAAGAGAAGAAGAGAGGTTAGAGGGTGAGTCTAGCGTGAGCAAAAAGAAAAAAAGAAAAAAAGAGAGAAGAGAAAAGAGAAAGGGTTCAGCGAGAGAGAGAGAGAGAGAGAGAGAGAGAGAGAGAGAGAGAGAGAGAGAAATTTGGGAACGCAGGCCTTCGTTTTTGAAAAAATTACTAGCTTAACCATACGTGTAGGGGGTCTCGGATACTCATTATCGAAAAAGAGGTAAGTAGAAATTCATTTGCACATACAATGCATAGACCTAGTATTTGTTTGTATTATTTATTGAATATTTGTGACTTATGCCTTTTGATATTGATAGATATGAATATTATCTTATGAAATATTGGTGAACTGTGCCTTTTGATATTGATAGATATGAATATTATCTTATGGAATATTGGTGAATTGTGCCTTTTGATATTGATAGATATGAATACTATCTTATGGAATATTGGTGATTTGTGCCTCTTGATATTGATTTATATGAATTAAGTGGCGTGAACGATTGATTTAATATTGCATAAACATAACATTCACGAGCATTGGCATATGTACGCATGTGTCTTATATAGCCTGCTTTGCATTCATTGTGTGATGAAAAGAAATGAAAATGTAATGTTGACCACTACTAGTGTACCGAGGCCGGTGGCATGTGAGACATAGATATGCTTGATTCGTCAGGCCGGTGGCATGTGAGACATGGATAAGCTTTATGATATATTGAGTCGGTGGCATGTGAGACATGGATAGACTCGATTTGTCGGGCCGGTGGCATGTGAGATATAGATAGACTCTAAGATTGTGATTATTTATTTAGCTAGCTCTTTCCGGTGCACAGTAGGTGGGTCACGGGCCTATAAAGATAAAATATTTCAAAACAGTGGTTAGGGTTTCAGTAGTATGCATTTCACATTTCTTTCAAAGTTTATGCAAGCATTTAATTTATCGTACATGCATGATTTCTGCTTACTGGGCTGTAGCTCACCTAGTTTGTGCATTGTAGGTGAGCATGTTGATGATGTGTAAGCTTACGGCTTACCGGACATGCTGTTCGTGCTTCAACAAGCTTTTGGGATCGGTCTACATGAATGACGACCTTTGGGGCTAAACCACGGGCGTACTAAGTTTTTTGGGTTCTATTTTGTTGTGTTGTTTGGGCTTGAATATTATTACTTGATTTTGACATGTAAATATTGGTGTGATTGTGGTGGATATTTTTGTGTCTATTGTAGATCTTTGCCTATGGGTGTATTTGAGCCGTTGTATGGGAAATAAATTATATCTCGTAGATAGGTTACAGGTGAAAAAAAAAAGTACTGGTTTAATCAGGTTAAAAGTAAACTATGTTGTGGGTTATAAGAGTGGGGGTGTCACACCTAGCCCCGTTACAACCCACTACAATGACTTTTTGATTTGTGCATTTATCTCATATTTTGGTGGAGGCGGTGACATAAGGGCAAATCTGTGTTTGAAAGTGTCGAGTTGTGATTTGAGTGAATGAAAATTGTTCTTATTTCTTATTTGAAAAGATTGGAGTGAAACTTAGAAAGGCAAGATTGATTATGCCTAAACTTGACTTGAATGAAGAGCTACTGCACATTTTTGACACAAGAGAATGGTTGGAGGTTTGTCGATGATCGTGCTTTGATTATTGTCTGTTAAAATGTTGCCAATGACTGGTTTGTCTTTTGAGTATCGATCAGTTTTTCCTCTTCAGTTAGTTATGCTCGAGGGCGAGCATTGTCTAAGGGTGGGAGGATTTGATTGGTGAATATTTGCTACATCTTTTTGGAGAGTTTTGATGTATTTTTTATGATTAATATCCCCTTGGCACATATGTTATCGAGCTAATTCTAATTTGTAAATATCCCATTGAAAGTTAATACTCAATTTTGGAGGAAAAACATAATTTCTGGAAGAGTCGAAGTAGGGGATTTACCTGATGGACGGGCAGTATGCCCATACCAGCCAATTGGACCTGAACAAATTTTTAACAGCCTATGAATTAATTTGAGGGCCCATTTCCACTCCACACATGGGCTGCCCACGAGACTAAACATCACAATATGAGCTTAAACTTGGAGCTATGGGCTTTATTAACATTTAAACATGGCCTTTTTAGTTTTCAATATGTATATATAATTTAATTAGGGTTTGATTAGAACATCATCACACTTAGCCCTTCTCCAAGGAAACAAGAAAGGCGGCCGTTCTTTGCTCCATCAGCAGTGGCTCAGTTTTTCTTTTCTATTTCATTTTGTTCCTTGATTGTAGTATGAATTCTAGCTAAACTCTTTTATTCTGGTGATGATTAATGAAGCTTTAACTAATTTATTTTTATGAGATCAAATTTGTTCGTATACTTTATTTTATGCAAGCATATGTGATTCTTTGATTTTAGTATTGTTAATTGTTTCAGGTCTATTGGGTAGTTTGAAATATTTATTAGTCCGGGATTATTTAGTAGCTAATTAAATTGGCCATCCGTAATTGTGGTTTAAATTTAATTAGTGGTACATTGATTCTTCAGAATCAAGGGAAGATCAGTCTTAATTCGGTAATCCTTGTCAGAGTTTACTGGTTTTGAATCGGGTCACTCTAATTATTAATGTTGTCAGCTCATTAAATCCGTAGAGTGTCTCTCGGGTTGTCAGTCGATTAGGGAAATGATTGGTGAAGTGTCTTCCTGATTATCGAGAAATTAAGGAGAAATAAGATAGAAGCGTCTTCGGTGGTTATAACTGATTTGTTTGCATGAGTTAAAGTCAACTTTGCATCGATGATTAAAATAGTTACCTAGGGTGGAATTAATAAAAAACTGGAATATTTTACCTATTTGATCAAAATCCTTCTCTCGATTATGGCTATTAAATTACATTCTCGAATTACAAATATTTGTTACTGATTTTGGAGTTAATTGACAGATCAAAAGATTAGAAAAACCCTCGCTGGTCCTTTGGGAGACGATCTTCCTTGCCACTATCCTGATTTAGTGTGGGTAGACCGATAGCTGGTCGGATTATTTTTGGTGGAAAAACGACACTACCATACTCCATTATTTCAGACTCTTCAAGCTTCTATTGTTCCCAAAGGCTTAAAGAGTGCTGCAAAACATCCATATTGGATAGCTGCAATGGATGTGGAGATGGATGCCCTTCGAGCTAATTCATCTTGGGATTTGGTACCCCATCCTTCTTGAACTAATATGGTTGGTTCCAAATGAGTTTTCGGATAAAGTTTCTATCTGATGGGTCCGTTGATTGCCACAAAGCTAGACTTGTGGCACAGGGCTTCATTCAACTTCCAGGCTTCAATTATTCTCACACCTTCAGTCCGGTTGTCAAGGCATCTATAGTTCATATCATATTTTCTATTGTTATTATGAATCACTAGCATTAACATCAGTTTGATGTCAAGAATGCCTTTTTGAATGGTATTCTCTTGAAGCCTATTTACATGGAGCAACCTCCAGGATATGCTGACACTTCTTTGCCCGATTATGTCTGCCTCTTGAATGAGTCTCTTTATGATCTGAAGTAGACTCCTCATGCGTAGTACCAATGGTTATATGATTTTCTCATTCTTATTGGTTTTCAGGATAATCGTGCAAATACTTTATTATTTATATTTTGAAAATATTCCTTTGTTCTTTATCTATTGGTATATGTTGACGAAATTATCCTCGTAGGGAATTTTTTTGACCTATTGAAAAGTTTCATCTCTCGTCTTAATCGTGAATTTGCAATCAAAGACCTAGGAAAGCTCACTTACTTTCTCGGCTTAGAAGTTGCTTATACATATGATGGTCTCTTCCTAAGTCAAGGAAAATATGCTCAGGACATTCTTGCCCAATTTGACATGATTGATTGTGAATAAATATCGTTCATTTCTTGGAGCTCTTCAATATCTCACAATTACTCGACCTGATCTGAGTTTTGCAGTCAATCACATGAGTCAGTTTCTTGAGGCACCAACTACTGATCATTTTCAAGTGGCTAAGCGTGTTCTCCGCTATGTCAAAGGTTCTATTTCTTTTGGTATTTTCTTTAGCAAGAGTGCAGAGTCTGGTCTTCTTGGCTATTCTGATGCTGACTGGGCATAATTCTCTAGACACTCGTCGCTCAACTTATGGCTACTCAGTTTTTCTCGGTGGAAATTTAGTTTCTTGGAGTACAAGAAAGCAACCCACTGTTGCCTGATCAAGCTGTGAATCCAAGTATCGTACAGTGGCCACTACTGCATCAAAAATAATATGGGTTACACATTTGGTTAAGGATCTTGGAGTCACAATGACTTCACCTCCTACTCTATTATGTGACAAAAATATTGTTTTCTTCTTGTGTCAAAATCTGGTTGCACATAAGCGGGCACAACACATCGATATTGACTATCATTTTGTAAGGGAGCTCGTTCAGTCTGGAAAGCTTCAAACTCGTTTCGTACCATTTTCCTTACAGATTGCAGACATTTTCATTAAAAGTCTTCCTCGTATGCAGTTCCTTCTTCTAAGATCCAAGCTTCGTATAGGTGCTCACCCCACATCGCATTTGAAGACGGGTATTGAAGATATCTATGGACAGTTGACCAATATTTTATTGTATCATTTAATTGATTTATTTCCTTATATGTAAATTATGTAAAGATATTATTGTATCTATTTAAACTTGTTCAATGAAATCATACGGTAAGGCCAATATTTGTCTCAATTATTCACATAAATGTTGTGACCTACACTTCTAATGAACATGTCGGTGGATTTTTATTTTTTTTGGACAAATAAGGGCCATGTACCTTCTCTTCTGTTCTGATTTAAGGAACTACCTCTTTACTCTAAATTATATCAGTTTCGTCAAAGTATGCTTTGACCTGATATAATTATGTGGGCATATATATCAACTCCGTTAGAGCATGTTCTGACCTAATATAATTTTGTGGGCACATATATGAGCTTGGTCAAAGTAAACTCTGACCTGATATATTTATGTCGGGTACATATGATATCTAGATCTGACATGCTTTTTAGATCCGAGAATTATGACCCACCATAAAAATATTTGATGCGAATATATTTCTTCGAGTAAATTGACTAGAGAAGGTTTATGCCACATCAAACATGTTCCGCAATTCTTCAATAAAAATATGAATTGACCAAAACTTTGCTTAAATTCTAAAACTAATATTCTAATTGATAATTGTGGAAGAATTAGCTTAATTTCTCTAAATAGAAAAATATCAAATTAATTAAGAACACAATTTACCACCATTATTCAATAAATAAATATATGGGCTACAACAACCTGTAGCTGGTTCCGAACCCTAAACCTCCACCATATAGGGCCCTTTGCTAACGAAGCATTTAAGTGACCTAACCAATATCCCATACCATACTATAATATATAGTATTATTTATCAATTAGTTCACCAATTTATAAATATTAAAATTTTCTTGCGTTTTATAATATTTTTTTGTAAGAAATAAAATTAAATATAAAATTAAATAGTTCAAGTTTTAAAAATTCAAGCAAAATTTTCCTTTCATAAAAAAATAATTTAATTAATATTTATTTATATAATTTAAATTCGATACAAATAGTTCATTAACAATAAATACTCAAATGTAACTTTAACAATTAACCAAAAACTAATTGTATATTTTAAATTTACTTTATTATACATGAAAAATGGATTATCAACAAAAAATAATTTATATTTAAAAAAAACATTAAAAAAGTAAAATATCTAAATTGTAGATGTTTTGTAGCCACATGCGGTGATTTTTACTTTTTACATCAAAATTTTATCATTATTACCTCATTTAGAAACTGAAAAATGGTGAAATTTTATCATTTACAGATAGCTTTTTGTTATTATATTAATATGGATGCATAAAATTTTAATGAATTAATTTGTGAAATTACTTGTCTGACCAATTTTCATATGTATCCATAAAAAATATCGTAGTAGCATATTTCTTAGATTAGTAGATAAATCAATTCAAAATATGCATCAAATCCTAACTCATTATTGTGTGGATTTTCTTCCTTTTTTTCTTTTTGAAAACAATTCATGTGTTATAAAATTGTATTTATTTATTTGATAGGTATAAGAAAATATTCATTACACAAAATGATAACACTTTTTAATTAAACAAATAATATTTTTATTGTCAAATAGTAATACAACAATAGTACCTTTACAATTAAACTTGTATTATTTTATGATTAAAATAGTGATACACTTTAACACAAAAAAGCAACATTTCAACACAAAGACTAATACATTTGTAGTCAAGTAGCATTATATATACAACTAAAATGCAATATCATTCAAGACAAAGAATAATAATTTTATATTTTATAGATAATACTTTTCACACAAAGACTAACACACTTACGGCTAATAAGTAATATTTTTTAACACAAAGCGTAATATCATTACGGTTAAAATATAATACCATTGCAGGTAAAATAGTAATACATTTACCTCTAAATTTACGATACATTTTAAAATAATAAATAATACATTTACAGTTAAATAATAATTATATTTCAATACAAAAATTAATATATTTCAACCTAAAAAGTGATAGAAATAGGTAAATTCTTTAGAGAACATTCCCTAAACTTTCAAAATAAAATAATAAATTCAAAGAAAAGCTTCGGCTAACCTTCTCTAAAGGATAAAATATAGTATCCTAAAAATTCTTATAAGATCTTACATTCTATAATATTTGTGGGGCTCTGAAGATATTATAATAGCAGTAAGGATAAGTGATTGAATTATTAAAAATAAATAAGAGTTTAAGGAAATTTGTTAGAATATTTAAGGCTTGGTTATAAGAATAAGTTAAGCCGGTATTTTTGAAGAAATAAAAATGAACGTATTATCATTTAATTACAAATCGTATTAGTAATATCATAAATCTTTATCTTTACTAATGTAAAAGATGAACCGTCTATTTTTTAGGAAGAATTTTTGTTTTCCCGCCTATAATATTATTATGGGTTGGGTTGGTTTAATTAATTGTTGATTCATATATTTAGTGAGTTATTTGCGTGTAAAATATTGATGTTACCGAGCACAGATTTGTTGCCAATTATCGATAGTCTCAGATATCCGTTTATTGTAGCTTTGTGTCCCAGCATTGGTCTACGTTTCCACTCCCAATTAACCTAGAAATGTATAGCATTTTTCAGTACAAGAAACACTAGTTTCATCATAAATCACACGAATTGTTAAAGCTACCTCTAATCGTGAAAGTTATTTAAACATACAAATCGTGAAAACTACCTATAATCGTGAGAGCTACCTCTAACCGTGAAAGATATTTCAAACTACGAATTGTGAAACCTATCTTTATTCATGAAAGCTATATTTAATTGTGAAAGGTACCTATAAACGTGAAAGCTAAATCGTGAAGACTACCTATAATTGTGAAAGTTATATTTAATCGTGAAAGCTATATATAATTGTGAAAGCTACCTATAATCGTGAAAGTTACCTTTAATCGTGACATCGTGAAAGCTACCTTTAATCGTGACAGTTATTTTAACATACGAATTGTGAAAACTACACATAATCATGAAATATATTTCAAACTATGAATCGTGAAAGCTACCTATAATCGTGACAAAATAGTGAGATCTATTTCAACATATGAATCGTGAAGCGAATTTCAACATACGAATCGGAAACATACTCGTGATACACATCGTGAAAGTTACAACATACATTCACCATTTCGTGAAAGCATGAAATCATATTTAAATCTCATAGTATATTGAATGCCCAATCAACAAAAGTAGATGAAGGAGATGGACCCGGGTGCATCCTCTCGACATCATCGCAACTTTCCACCATTATAGAAATTATGTATTAAAAATTACAAGGTTTCGCGATTGGAAGTCGAAGCTTTAGCGACTGAGAGCCCAAGGTTTAATAATTGGGAGGGCAAATATTTCATGAGAATAAGTGCAAAGGGCAAGGATTTCACAAGAATAAGAACAAAAATTTCATGAGCAGTGGATCTCTCTTCATTAAGAACAAAATTTATACTTTTTAACATAAAACATCATTTCTTATATTTTGCCCGCAATTTCTTTTTTCGTGTTTTAAATGGGTAGATTAAAATTTTCACTATTATTAACTGTCTACCTAGTTTTGGATCATCATTGCGTACCAAAATATACTCAGAAACGCCACCCACAACGGGAAAGTAATGCTCAGGCCACTGTACATCCTTTACCTCTTCCTCCAGGGGCTGCCATGCCTTCACAGCCCTCTTCAGTAACCCCGGTTGCTTCTAAATCTGATGTTTTAGGAGCTACCATCTCTTCGCAATCCACTCCAACTTTCACTCTTGCAGCTAAACCTGAATTTCCTGGATCTAACTTCCCTACACAGACCTCTCCTATTTCTCAGGTTGCAGATAAACTTGAACCCACGCCATTAAATCTCAATGGCAGAAAGGAAAGCTCATTGGGAGGGGGACATTTGGAATCGTGTATGTGGCTTACAACAGGTATGATTGGGGACATATATTTGCTTTTTTCAACTTCAGACGCACTTTAGTTATTACTTTCCCTGGCAGTAGGGAGACTGGGGCCTTATGTGCAATTAAGGAAGTTGAAATTCTACCGGCTGATTTAACATCCGCAGAGAGTATGAGACAGTTGCAGCAGGTTGGATTCCAATTTAACTGCTTTTAATATTTTGGTATTTCAGCCTCCTGAATCTTTGTTTTAAAATGTAAATGTATCATTATAATATTTTGCCAAGTTCATATGCCATCTATCCAATTGATGCTGAACTGGGAAATCTATAGTCTGACATAGGTTTATATGATTGATAATGACCAAGGTAAAGGCGAACATGTATCACTATTTTTCCTAGCAGACTGCGTTTATCTTTTATTGATGCTGGAAAAGAAAATTACATTAGTAATGGAAGATTACCAAGTAAGATACATCCATACGACATAAAGAGTTCGGATTATAATGATTAGATTCTCTTGAAATACTTTGAAATTTATGTTGCTAACCTTGATTTTATTTTAGGTAGATAAACATTTGAAACAGGAGCATAACCAAATGCAGCTTTTATCTCCCAATGTAAAACCTTTTAAACTGCTTTAAATATTAAAGTTTGACCCTCCATTCTATTCTATGAATTGATTCTCACTAAAGGTAAAAGTCTTAACCATTCATTGCATTCCATGCAATAGATTCAGAAATGTTCAGGATTATTCTTGATCCCATTTGACTATGGATGTCTGGATCTGGAAATTCTGAATCTTTGAAATGCAATGTATGCATACTTTTTATTTGATCTCAGTAAAAGAATACTGTATTGTCTTTGATTCTATTATTTTTGAGTGTCTGGAAATTTGAATCTTTTAATTTCTATGAAATAGAAGTCAGATTGTCTGAAAATAGGTTTAAAGAATGAAAACAAGCCTTATCAAGGAAGAGACTCAAAACTTAATCATCAATGCAGCTTGCTGTCTGGTTAATAGGAAGAGAAAATTTAAATTAATGATCTATGAGTTTCTGGGTATATTCTCTTACAACATATTAGGTACCTCAACCCCTTTAGACTGGTCCTATAAAACTGTTATTTGCTTTGTAAGTTTTGGGTGGTTTAGATTCATTTCTATTTGCATTTCTGTATTTAATAATATGGTGTAGATGGACATTACTATTTCCCTCTTCTGTTTCTCTCCTGAGTTGCAATGTTCCACTTGATATTTTGGGCATGTTTTCTTATTTTTGTTTCTATTTATGAATACCAGAACCTTGCACTGATGTTTCTGGATCTGTTTAGGAAATTAAAGTTTTCAGCAATCTAAAGCATCCAAATATTGTGCAGTATTACGGTAGTGAACTTGTATGTAATGTTCTACTGCCAGCTTGGTGCCTTTCTGCATGGATGCTCAGTTAGGGTCTCAGTTTCTGATCTGTTGGATCATACAGGTCAGCAACAAGTTTTACATATACATTATGTCCATCCCGGTTCAATCAATAGATTTATCCATGACCACTGTGGAGCTAAGACTGAATCTGTAGTTCGCAACTTTATGCGTCATATTCTATGTGGATTGGCGTATTTTCACAGCACAAAAACTATACACAGGTAATTTGTTGTATTTCATTATGCGGCTTATGCCATAAAATCTAGCTAAGTAATCCATCTGTCAGATTATTGATAAAATTTGAACTTTCTGAGAGGAAAATTGACATTAAGAAGCATAAATATGTTGGCAAAGAATCATATACAACTGTGCACAAAAAGATGTGTCATGGCTGCAGCGAGCATAATTGCATTTTCTTGCGAAGCATTTTAAATCTCTTGACATAAGTGAAGTTGGAAACTTAATAAAGAGTTATTTTGTATGCTAATCCAAGGCACTGACAAGCAAGATTATTGGTTTTTAATTTAGTTAGATTGCCTCATTTTTATTTGTTTTTCTACATAACATTAGTTGTGGCTGCATAATGATAAGAGGGAATCCTCAACATTATGTCTTGTATATTATCTCTCTTAACCCAACCTTTTCCATGTCTTTCTGTTCTCTCTTTCTTTCTTTCTTCCTTTCATTTTTTCTATTAGGATTCTAGGTATCTAAACCTTTTTAATATTTCTTGTTAAACTATATTTTGTATTAATTACATTAATCATTTTGCTCTCAATTAATGTGTATCAGGGTTCCCTTAATACACCCTTGGTATGACCTATAATGCCCCCAGCCTCTGTAGATTTAGGGAAATAATAATAAATTTAGAAGTTGTATGTTGGATTGCATGTCTACAGAAACCCTCATTTTTTACAAGGCTTGGGTCCAAGAGAAGAGATTGTTTATTCTTCTGAGAACAGAATATCCTTCAAACTCAGATTTATGCATTGCCCAAGTTGAAGTTTAAGCTATTTTCTAGACTTCACTTGGAGTGTGAGATTCTCCTGATCTATTTTAATCAATTCTCAATGTTTATAGGGACATTAAAGGTGCTAATTACTTGTTGATGTGTATGGAATTGTCAAGCTTGCCGACTTTGGGATGGCTAAACATGTAAGGATGATTTGATTTTCTGATATGATGCAATATGATTCAGTATTTATTAGAAATTATGTGGCTCTGGAGGACCTAAAAATACTATGGTTAAAGGAGGCTTCCCAATTATAATCTTATTTGGTTCGTATTGCTTGTGCATCTCCAAATCACTGTAAAGCTGCCATCCCTATAACTTTACCTTCCTTGCCAACGTAAGAAATATGATATGCATGTTTACCCACAATGGAGTCATAAAGAATGCCTGTCTCTGCTAGGGATCATTTTGTTTGGCGTCCATTCTGCTGTTAACAGCAATCTTATTGCAACCAAATTTCTCTCCATGCTCGACACTCTTCAGATTATCCTAATGATCATAGAACTCGGAAGACATGGGTGTTGATTTTAGTAATGAAAATGGCAAAGTTGTTGCTAATGGAAATTATACTAAACTCCCTTTGTAAGACCTATGAACCTCCTGATTCTACCAAAACTTTCATCACTTGTTACCTGTGCAAGCTTTATATCCAGCCCTCCCTGTCATTAGCAGTTGAAGAACATCTGAGAATGGAGGTAGAACGCCAAATTATGATACATTCTTGTTATAATTGAGATAGTACATAGTGAGGGTTGCTCTTTGTGTTTCTTCCTTGTTTAAATTATTAATACTTATTTGCGTTTGTGTTTTCTTTTTAATTTGCAGCTGAATGGGAAAGCAGCAAATCTATCACTAAAGGGTAGTCCATATTGGCTTGCTCCAGATGTGTACATCTATGTTGCAACCTCAAGTTTGTATTTGTGGTAACTGTTTCCTAGCTGTACTAACACAACATTATTTCTTGCAGCTCTTGCAGCCTATGATCCTAAAGGATTCTAGTGCTGATCTTGCTTTAGTAGATATATGGAGTTTGGGCTGTACTATAATTGAAATGATGGATGGAAAACCTCCTTGGAGCCAGTATGAAGGGAAAGCTCATGATAGATCATACTAGGAAATGTGTCATTTGATAGAGCTATCATGCTAGAACCTGGGCTCCCATTGGAATCAATTCATGCAGTTGAGTAGATAAATTGGATTAGCTCCTTCTGAGGATTTTTATATCAGTGTTGCATCCATCAACTGTAACTTTGCTAAACCTTTTTCCATATTTAACTTTTCTAAACCTCTTTCCATACAGAGTATGCCTTTAATGGTGGAAATTGTTTACTCATTTCGAATTGAGTATCCTTTTCCCTCCCTCTTCCAGGGTTCGTGTTATGGATATTAGACCAGGATCGGGTAACCGGACGATGCAGCTGTAAATCTATATTCAAAGACTGGTTATTGTCCTTGTTATGATTTCTAGACCGACCTATGATGACTAGAATTAACTAAGCTTGTCGAAGGGTGCTTTGACCTTTGGACTCAATTCGAGAGAGACCAAATCTCTTAGAACACTATAATTTTTTGCTTGCTCTATTCATTGCTCATGACTTGCTTAAATATAGATTACAAAGAAAACAAAATAAGGAAAACTAGAATTAGGACTGCAAGGATCAAGGAAACCTGCCATAAATTACTCTAATCTAAGATTGACAGAAAGTCAAATCCTTCCTAAAAATAAGAATATTAAAAACTTCCCAAAAATCAAGATTTAATCCCCTTGATTATGCCTGCCATGTCTTGCCCATAACATTACCCCCTCCTGGAGACAAAACTTGTCCTCAAGCCTGACACATAGATGATGATCAACATTAACCTTTTGATGGGAAGGTAAGGTCACCGGGATCATAAATCTGTAGCCAAAATAAATTCTTGCATCTATGGTTTGCTGAGTATGCCTCATCACAGTTGTAGCATAATCCTTTAGCCTTACGAACAACCATTTCTCATTGAGATAACTTTTTGATAAAAGGTGAATTAGCAGGACCTGTTATAGAACATTTTTTAGGGTCAAGACTTGTAGATGAAGTGCTGTTGGCTGCCACTTTGTTGCATCAGGCATTGCCTTCTGACTGCTAGTTGCTCTTGTCAATTGATCTTTCTTTTCAAAGGCACGAGCCAACTTCATTGATTGACCCAAATTCAGTGGATTTTTCATTTCCACATCAATCCTAATAGAGTCCTCCAATCCTGCGGTAAATAAGTCCACTTGTTGGTCCATTCGTAGCGATCTCGCACATGCTAATAATTCTTGGAAGCGGCGTTGATAATCTTCTACCTTTTCTGTTTGCTTCAAATTCACCAACGCTCCCAAGGGGTTGCTCCTAGGGGGTGGTCCAAACCTCAAGGTGCAATATCCCTTAAACATTCGCCATGTTAGGTTTGGTTCCTCTTGCTCAATTTGGTAATACCACAATTGAGCCTCACCTAGCATGTGGAAGGCTGTCAAACCAACCTTTCTCCTGCTGCTGTTTTTTGGTTGTCAATTTTTTTTCCACATCTATGCAACCATATGAACAGATCCTCAGATCCATCAAATGTTGGGAAGTCCAGCTTGGTATATCGTGGCATAATACCATTTTGTTGTGTGTTGTCTGCCTGTGAAGCATGATGGTGATTAACGCCACTGCTTGCTGCTCCATCCACTTCCCTATTATGTGTTTGTTTGATGTTAGAGATGGCTTCTTGAAAGTGGAGTGTTAATTGTTGTACTTGACTTCCTAATTTTTCAAGGCTCGCTGCCACACGTGATTCCATAGCATTCTGCGCTTCCTGTATAAATGACTTCACTTCCGCTGCTGTAATTGAATCGCTCATGGTTGCTGTCTCTCATACCAAGTTGTCATGAGTACTAGTCTAGGACCGGGTAACCAGACGATCCAGTTGTAAATCTATATTCAAGGACTGGTTATTGCTCTTGTTATGATTTCTAGGCTACCTATGATGACTAACTAAACTCGTCGAAAGGAGCTTTGACCTTTGGACTCAATTCGAGAGAGACCAAATCTCTTAGAACTCTATAATTTTCTGCTTGCTTTAGTCATTGCTCATGACTTGCTTAAATATGGATTACAAGAAAAACAAAATAAGGAAAACTAGAATTAGGACAGCAAGGATCAAGGAAACCTGCCCTAAATTTTTCTAATCTAAGATTGACAGAAAGTCAAATCCTTCCTAAAAATAAGAATATTAAAAACTTCCCAAAAATCAAGATTTAATCCCCTTGATTGTGCCTGCCATATATTGTCTGTAACAGTTCAACTTCCTGTATCATACCATCCATACTTTTCAGTTCTTTGTTTCTTGTTTTCCATTACAGACAGCTTTGTCATTTTTTTTACCAGTTTCAGGATTTTACTTTTATGTCTTCCAAAGTATTTGACATTCCTAAGAACTGGGTACATATTGTAAAACTATTGCTTGAGTTACTGACAGAATGCATTCACGTATAAATGCTGAGAAAGTTGCAGAATAAAAATAGAAACTGTAGATTTATTTAGTTGGTGCATGCTTTATTCTGCATGCCAAAATTCTGTTCGATGTTGGTTTTGTGAGCTGATTGTGCCGGTGATTATTTGTAAACATTATCATTGAAATATGTCTATATAATATGTTGCAGGGGGCAGCACTATTCAAGGTCTTTAAGGAGAGTCCACCAATTCCTCAAACACTGTCAGCAGACGGCAAGGATTTCTTGCAACGCTGCTTTCGCCGAAATCCAGCTTACAGGCCCACAGCTAGCCAGTTACTAGATCATCCATTTTTGAACTACTCACCTCATCTTGAAGCTTCAACCCAGTCACTTAAAGAGACAAGATTGACAGTAAAGTGCTTAGCTCAGTGGCCCCCACCTTTTTGATAAAGTACTTTGGCATGCTGCCTCTCCTTTTCTCTCTAATGATAAATGTGATTTTGCCTATACATTATTCAGGACACCTTACAATTCCGAAGAGAGTGGCCATGTCATAAATTTGATAAATTGCCTGCTTTATTGGACAAACAGATAAAAAGGGGAAACTGGCCAGCAAGTAAGAGCTGCTTTGTGCATTTGGACCATGTACGTGCATATTAAAAAAAACAACACTGGGGTTGCGTTTGGAAAAGGAATTTGAATCCAAAATAAAGGGGATTTAAATCCACCCCAGTCACTGAAAAAATAGTTTAAAATGGTGGTGATGGATTACAAACTCATTCTTCAAATCCTTTCATCCAAACAACACACATGGATTTTGTTATTTATGGATTTCAAATCCATTCTCATACCCTTTGATTCAAGGACAACCTTGAACGAATGTGGGTTCAGCTTCATGAATGAGTCTCTCCAGTGTGAAATGCAGTTTCCACGAAACTTCCATTTTGTTTCTCAACTCTCAGGGTTCTTCTGGTTCTGCCCGCAACAAATTGGAATATTGTTCAGATAGCCTAGTCCTCCAGCACAATTTCTTGTTTCTATCAAACGAGGTGGTGATATTGGAAAACATAGATAAACGGGAAGTGCTGCATAGTTTTTGTTCCTCGAGATGTCTAGTCATTTCTCTTTCTTGGCCCACCAGATGTGCTCATTTTGGTGTCTTGCAGCTAAGAGAGTTGAAACTGATCAGAGAGAAAAGGATTGTGCTCCTGCTCTTGAAATTTTGCGGGACTGAGATATTGTAGCTGTAAGTTTCATAATACCATGCATAAGATAGAGCTACAATACCATGCTTAGAAAGGGAATTCAGCATGCATACCTCTGTAATTATCGGTTCATAATGTAAGTCTTCCATGCTAAAAGAAAGTCCTGAACATGTGGTAACTGAATGCACCAAGTCATTGATTTTTGCAGGGTGAGGAGTTCTTCATGGCGCTTCCGTTATTCTGAGCATGAAAGGCAGCCTATCCGATGGGGCAGCGGTGAGTTATCCCCAGCAAAACATATGCCTCTGTACCCTGAGATTCAGAAATGTGCTCTGAGAAGTGATTGCTAGTCCTTTGTGTAAGCGTGTGTGTAATTTTTAGATTGTCAAAAACATGTCCCATGTTGCGAAGCTGTTGGATTCGTTTGTTGTAAATGATATTTTTATCATCTATTTTACTGTTTATAATACACACATCACATCATGTGTATTAGTAATGTGATGTACTACATGTAGGTGTGATGGTAAACTAGGAGCAAAATAATAAATTTTTATTCTCCTATTTGTCCTAGCTATCGCAAATTCTCTTAAGTTCGCCGTGAATTACTATGCCACACAAAATGCTAGGACATAGTTGGGTGAAGTAGGGGTAGCCAAGGGCCAACTTTAACTAGAATTGGTGCAATTGTTCAACAATTTATTAACTAGGTCCACGATTTCAAACCGGGAATGGACCATAGGACTCATGCAGTCCTTGCTATCGCGCTAGTATAAGTGCTTCCATAAGGGCGAGAAACTCTATTGTTTCTAGGCATGTAATTCCTTGGAAAAGTTTAAAAATCCCACAAAGAAAAGATCTATTATGAGATTTAATGTAGACTCCACATCGAACAAGACTTTAACACCACAGGAGGGAGACATAATTTGTGAATGGCCATCAAGAGATATGGAATCATGCTCTGCCCAACCGTTAGTTATGTGGAAATCATGCAATCTCAACGAATAAAACCAAGGTTGCAGGTTCAACAAGCTCTGTTGAAAAAATATTTTGGTTTCTTTGTCTTCAGTTTGAGTTTGCAATGACTACAAAAAAATCCACAAATCTCATATCACCCATACAGATAACATCTTTGAACCATAAATCCGCCAATGGGTTGCTCGAAAAGATAGAAGACATTCTGAAAGCCAACAACAATCCAAATCAGAGATGAGAAAACAGCAGAAAAGAGATGTGTGAGTGAAATATCATTGCACTAACAAAATGGGCATATGGGTCGAGCTGAACAACCCGTCTCAGTAAGTTGTCAGGGGTTGGAAGCAAATTAGTGCAACGACGCCATAAGAAATGATGGATACGTCCTGGGATTGTAAATTTCCAAAGAGTTCTCCACACTTCATCCACATTGTTTGAGTCGGATAATAGCTCATTAAACCATGAAAATCTAAAGATTTCATAATAAGATGGTAGGTCGACCTGATAGAATGCTTGCAAATTTTTGCAAAGTGCAATGATCAACTGCATGAAAATTACGAAGAGGGAGAGATAAAATAAGATCAACTTCATTCTCCATGAATATACTACGAACAAGATTGTTGTTCCATAGTTCGGTCTTGTGAACAAAAAAGATCAACAACAACAGATTTTGAGTGAAGTTTATGACATGGGAGGAGACACTGAAGGAGGGCGGGCGAGGAATCCAATGATCATGTCAAATTTTATTTAAAGAACACAAGCCCTCCATAATATTTCTCCACGTCCAAGAAGGGTTGTAGCCCAGAGGTATCAAGAAAAGAGCAACCGGGGTGGTATTTTTCTATGAAGACTTTAGCAAGTAGTGAGTGTATATTAATGATAAGCCTTCATGATTTCTTACTAAGCATCGCCATATTAAAAGCTTCAAGATCACGAAAGCCAAAGCCACCCTTTTTCTTATTTTTTGTCAAAAGATTCTAAGAAACTGAGTGATCTTTTTGCTGTTAGAATTAGAGCCCCACCAAAAACGCCACATGAGAGTATGAATGGCCGATAAAAAATAAAAATAAAATCTCTTAGAGAACTTCATTGCATCCAATAAGTTGGGATCGATTTGAGCTCATGTTTACTAACCACTTCTTTACTAGCTTGGGAAAGGTGCTTCTCTATCCAGCCGTCAACCCTCTTTTGTATACAGTGTTAAATGCTCACCAACACCTTTTTTTATTCCTTTCAAGGATTGAAGGGAGCCCTAGATACTTTTCGTGGCTGTCTGCATGAGGAATATAGAGAACGTGGCAGATAATAGTAATAACATCAACATCAGTATTAGGACTAAAGATGACTCCAGATTTCTCCAAGTTGATATCGTGGCTAGAAATTTTCTCATAAACCCAAATGGCATGACAAAGATGTTGATCTTCTGCAGGAGTGGCATGCCCAAATAAATGTGAGTCATTTGGAAAGAGCAAGTGAGAGATAACATGACATATCTTATTACTTTACTTGTGGCCTAATAATATATTTTTCTAACCCAACTCAAATTCATGGCAACCTTAGGTCAACTCATATATCTTTATATATATGTGATGATATTCAATAACCTCAATATAAGTAAAAACATAATGTTTTTAATTGTCTTCTCTATTATCCCTTTTCTTTATTTGTATTCGACCAGTTGGGATACATTTGTGTGTGTAAGAGAGAGTGACAGTGAGTTACTGGGTTTTGAGTGTGGTTATGATTGGACTACATCGTATCACTGATCAATAACGAGGGGAACCGCAAACTCAACCGGGCGAAGGTCTCGACAACAATACCCAAGAGTGGTATCAGAGCCACGGTTGCATCGACGCGAGGCTCTCCCGTTATTCTGGGTTACTATTCATGAACAGAATGTGGTCAATCCACTACCGCCCCTCCTACTCCCGTGTAGACGAGGGAGACTTCGTAGCAAGTGCACATGTGTGCAAGCCCGCTGCCCCTTCGGTGCAGCGACCCGGGACCTCGTCAGGTGTATTCTGAGACCCTTACCCAGGGTCTCGGTCTGGTGAAGAGGCTAATACTCTTTTACATTTCAGAATCGACACCATGAGATTCGGTTTAGGATTGGTATTTGCTACTGGTAGAATCCATAGGAATACGTGCTTGTTGATTTGATGCTGGTAGAATCCATAAGAATACATGTTTGTTGATTTGATGGTAAATTATATCTTGTGTGATATCGTTATTTATTAGCTTTATTTCCGCTGCATATGTCAACAGGTGCTACGAGGTTAATACGCTTACCCTCTACGTGTTTGTGTGTTTGTGTGTTCATGCTTGCACCATTCGAAGGTAAGTTATATTTGAGTATCTGGCAACAGAGAATGAAATGACTCCTTATACAACAAAAGGTGTATAAGAGTATTACCCTTGCATTTTCTGAAACCGAAATGTAGGAGAGGAAATCTGATATGAATGAGTTAACATATTCTTCGATTATCTTGAACCTGTCTGATTATGTGATTAGAAAAGTGGGGGAGCCAAAGAACTTTGGGAAAAACTTGAAGAACTTTTTACTGACAAGACATTGCCATGTAAATTGTTCAACTTGGACAAATTCTTTCGATTCAAACTTGACCTAAACAAGGATATGAATGAAAATTTGGATATATTCACAAAATTAATTCAAGATATCGAACAAACTGGTGATAAGAACATTGATAACTATTCACCTATTGTCCTTCTAAATGTCATCCGTGATACTTATGGGACTTAAGTCAGCTATTAAGTACGACAATGATGAAATCTCACTTGAAATCATTAAGAATGGTCTCAAGAGTAAAGAAATTGATCTAAAGGGTAATCAAAGGGTGAAAAGCGAGTGAATGAAGTTTGTTAGAGGGAAACTACGGAAAAAGGTTGTTTTTGGCAAACAAATTCATGATAAGAACTCCGATAAAGAAGGAAACAATAAAAATCCTAATGCGAAAAAATGTTCTAATTGTAATGAAACTGGTCATTTTGCTAAAGACTATCCTAGACCTAACAAGAAACAAGATAATAACAAGACTAATGAAGTTTCTACTGATTATGGTGAAGTTTTTATGGTGTCTGACATCTGTGATGATTTGTCTGTGAATTCTATGCATTCTAATGAAAATGAATGTCTTGTTGATTCTGGTTGCACATTTCATATGCCCCCTATAAAATTGTGTTTTCATCATATAAAGAAAGTTTCGGTAGTTTTGTTTACATGGCTAATGATAAAAAATTCCCCATAATTAGTTTTGGTGATGTGTCTTTACTGTGTAAATCTGGTTATGTGTTTAAGTTTAAAAATGTTAGCCATATTCGTGATTTGAGTAACAGTTTGATATCATGTGCCGCTCTAGAAGATGATGGTCTAGAGGGGAGGTGGGGAAAGGGTGTTATGAAAATTATGAGGGAAAATTCCTTGATTTTTTAAGCTAAGAAGAAAAATAACTTGTATGTTTGCACTGCTGAGTCAAAATCCTTCGTAAATGTTGTTAAAGAAGATAAAATTGAACTATGGCATTACCGACTTGGCACATGAGTAAGAATGGGTTAGAAATTTTGCATAAGGCAGGTTCGTTTTATAATGATAAATTGTCATGCATGCCATTATGTAACTCATGTGTCTTAGGCAAGCATCACAAAATTATTTTTCCTGCTTACCCTTACCCTAAGACATCTCATTGTACTGACATTCTTGAGTCTTTATATGCCAATATACCCACACACGGATGTACACATTTCTTGTCTATTATTGATGATTAGTTAAGAAAAGTGTGGGTGTTTCAAGTGAGAAACAAATTTGATGTTTTTGATTAGTTTAAAATTGGAAAACCCAAATACAAAATAAAAATGGTGAAAGGATAAAATACCTGAGGACCGATAACGGTCTGGAATTTTGCAATAACCCTATGGATAGATTATGTGCTAGCTCGGTTATTAAGATACATAAGTTCGTTCCTTACACACCTCAACAAAATGGTGTGGCTAAAAAAAAAAAAAAAAAAAAAAAAAAAAAAAAAAAAAAACAAACCTTAGTTGAAAGGGTGAGAAGCATGTTAGCATGTGCTCCTCATTAATTTCACTTAAAAACAACTGGCAAGTGTACAAAGTTAATTATAGTAAAATTATAGCGAGAACATGTATCATATCCACATGGACTAGCTAATGTAATTCCAAATAATTACTCGTTTATATTATCCTACTTTATCTAATGACTCGAACTTTGATACTAGAGAATAAAATACAAGATAGAAATAAATAAACAATTCAGATTCAAGCAAGATAAACCTCAGAGATTTGATAGATTCTAGGAATATATACTCTTATGCATCATATGCTTCTTTTAATGTATCAAACCATATTTAATTCATGTATTCATAGAAGAATTATTAATATATCTAGATCCTCTCTCTCGAGTTAGATTTAAATGTGGTTTAGGTAACACTGATTATTCTCAAGATATTATCTAACTCCCAATAGTTTTTAGGATTTATTCTCATCACGATAACCTACCAATCTCTCGATCTAACAGGTTCATGTTATACATTCCTAATCCATTAACCAATTAACCCCTCTCGGGTGATAACTAATTAACTACATATATGTAACTACTAGCCAAACAATTCCACAAGACAATCATATCAAGGAAGCATCAACGAATAAAGAAAATGAATAATATCATAAATCAAAACCAAATGAATCCATAATTGTATACACCCTAGAATCACTAAATGTTTAGCTACTCATCATCAACTCATAATCTATAGACCATGAATTGACAATTAGACCTAACATCTATATAAAAGAAAACATAATAAACTATGACTTACGCCCAATGCTTTTCGTTTCTCTTCTTTATGATGACTTGGTTGCTCGTCTCCTCTTCCTA
This sequence comes from Caryopteris x clandonensis, assembly GCA_028749325.2. Taxonomy (NCBI): domain Eukaryota; kingdom Viridiplantae; phylum Streptophyta; class Magnoliopsida; order Lamiales; family Lamiaceae; genus Caryopteris; species Caryopteris x clandonensis. The sequence goes on from JAPYKT020000013.1 coordinate 6,936,388, forward strand.
TATATATTTCTATGTTTGAAAAGTGATGATCAACTATGAACATTGATGATCTTCTTCATTCTAACGTTCCTCATTTTATAAGGGTTGTTTAAGTTTTCAATCCCCCGAGAATCTCCTTTAGAACAAGAAGATAAGTACAAATCATGATCCCCAAGAATCTCCTTCAGAACGAGAGGATAAGTACTAATCGTGATCCTTGAAAATCTCCTTCAGAATAATAAGATAAGTACAAATTGTGATCTCCATGGATCTCCTTCAGAACAAGAGGATAAGTACAAATCGTGATCTGGTGCACGATTCGGGCGACCTCAAATATCGGTTTTCTTGTCACAACATCAACAAGCTCGTGATGTAACAAATTATAGTACAATCATTATAAACTCGTCACGTAGGTACATGCAATTTTCTAAAACCTATGCATAATGATCCCCAATTTCACGTAAATCATATGTTTATCAACCCTCAAACTTAACCTATTGTTCGTCCTCAAACAATGATATATAATTTTTATTCCAGCATGAAGGGGTGTTTTGACAGTAAACGATGCTTCAAACATAAAAACAATCATGATTAAATTAAAATCAAACATATTTCAAGCAAGACAATTTCATATAATGCAACTATTACGTGTGTAACATCTTGAATCATTGATCCTCACTAGGGTTGTGTATCTTTCACACTCAAGTGTATATACAAATATAAATGACACTCAAAGTTAAAATAAATGTAGAATTAATCATATGTTTGCCCATGATTTTAGCTCACCTTTACATGTAATAGATATGGATTAAGGATCAAAAAGGACTTTCAATTCGGTTGTAATATAGACTTTTTGTCAAGGCAAAAAAATATAGCTAAGTGACTTAATCAAAATTGGACTCATCAATTATTTGGTATTTACGATCTTTTTCACTTTCAAATCATGGCCAACGAGTACAACTAGATTTTGGTCTAGCTTTATTCCTCCATTCTCAAAAACCTTTTCGACACTTGGTTGCTTCCGAATTTCTCATCCATTGAATTGATTAGCTGTGGAAGTCACTTCCGAATTTCCATGTTTAAAAAAAAAAAAAAAATAGGGAAAGTGACTTCTATTTTACATTTGTATCACAATTCATAACCATACTTCTACAACTCTTTCAGTTTCTTTCCTCTTTCACTAAGGTCTTTCAACATTCAATATTCTTTTCTATTCAAAAAGTCCACCTTACTTTTATCATAGGATAGTGTAACTTGGTTATCAAAGAAATGTTCAAGGCTCAAATGGGCTTACTAGGATATTTTGAAGTAAATTGTTAGAAATTACAGGGATAACAAGGCTACCAACTATGGCCTAAAATTACATCCAAAATTCACATTATGCTGTTAAAGTTGAGCAAATCATAGACAAGTTTAGACATTCTAACAATTGTTTAACTCAACACCTTAAAAGAGAATCAAAAGGCCCAAAATCTCACATGTCAATAATGATTCATGACATTTAAGCCATTCATTGCATACACAATTATTTTGCTTCACATTATTCCCAGTTTATTAATAATCAACATACACAAATAAAGCAACATCATCATTAGCATTAGTCAATATCCACAATCATCAAAATAAAGAAACGAATTCGATCTTAAACTTATATTACATATTTTACACCAGGTACTTGAAAAATATAATAAAAGAAAAAAAATTAGAAAATACCGCTTTAGGACAGAGTAAAATATTTATAGGGCACATCTATCCACCTCCAAACCTATTCGTGGAGAAGACTAAGTTTGGTAAGATAGACGGGGTGTCCATAATTCTCTAACTCTACTTTTACTAAGGTGGTGATTGCGGTGGATAAATTTTCTTTTTTCTTTCATCTAGGTTGCCCTCCCAGTCAGCGCTTGGTTTAATGTCTCTAGCTCGATAGAATCCGATCTTCTTTAGCAATCGCTTCAATATCCACTATGAACAAAGATAATATTCGCTTTAAATTAAAGTCTAATAATTAAAATGAATATCAGCCGTAAATTACGCCAGTCCCCGACAACGGCGTCATAAACTTCTTCACTCTTTTATTTTACTTAAAAATGACTCGCAAATGCTTGAAGTTAGTTGTAGTAAAATAATGGTGAGAACCTGTATCGTTTCTACCAGAACTATCTAATGTAATTCCAACTAATTACTCATTTATATTATCCTAGTTTATCTAAAGACTCGAACTTTGATGATAGAGAATAAAATAAAAGATAGAAATAAATAAATAATTCAGATTCAAGCAAGATAAGCTTTAGAGATTTGATGGATTCTAAGGATATATACTCTTATGGATCATATGACTTCTTTTACTATATCAAACCATATTTAATTCATGTATTTGTAGGACAATCACTAATATATCTAGATCCTCTCTCTTGAATTATATCTAAATGTGGATTAGATAACACTGATCATTTTCAAGATATTATTCCCAATAGTTCCTAAGTTTTATTCTCATCACGATAACCTACCAAGCTCTCAATATAGTAGGTTTGTGTTTTTCATTCCGAATCCGTTAACCAATTAACCCCTCTCGGGTGATAACTAACTAACTACACATATGTAATTGCAGGAAAAATAATTCCATAAGACAATCATATCAAGGAAGCATAAACGAATAAAGAAAATGAATAATATCATAAATCAAAACCATATCAATCCATAAATACACCCTAGAATCACTAATTGTTTAGCTACTCATCATCAACTCAAATCCATAGACCATGAATTGACAATTAGAGCTAACATCTATATAAAAGAGAAAATAATAAACTATGACTTATGCCCAATGATCTTCGTTTCTCTTCTCTCTGATGATTTGGTTGCTTGTCTCCTCTTCTTATATATATTTCTATCTCTGAAAAGTGATGATCAATTATGAAAATTGATGATCTTCTTCGTTCCAATGTTCCTCCTTTTATAAGGATTACTTAGGATTTGAATCCCCTGAGAATCTCCTTTGAAATAAGAAGATAAGTACAAATCATGATCCCCAAGAATCTCTTTTGGAACGGGAAGATAAGAAAAAATCGTGATCCTTGAGAATCTCCTCTAGAACAATAAGATAAGTACAAATTGCGATCCCCAAAAATCTCAATCGAAATGAGAGGATAAGTACAAATTGTGATCTAGTCATGGTTCATGCTACCTCAAATGTTGGTTTTTCTATCAAAACTTCAACAAGCTGATGACGTAACAAAATATAATAAAATCATTATAAACTCATCACTTAGGTACATGCAACTTCCTAAAAACTATGCATAATGACCCTAAATTGAACATAAATCCTATGTTTATCAGCATGTTCGGGCCTTTCTAAGGAATTTTGGTACAAAGTAGTTTGTACTAGCGCATATCTGGTTAATAGATCCCCATATGTGCCTGTAAATAGAAAATATCCTGAAAAAATCTTTTCTAGTACAAAGTTTGATATCTCTAAATTACGTGTGTTTGGTTGTTCTGCTTTTGTGCATAAAAAGGTGATAAATTACATACTAGATCTAAAAAATGCATTTTCTTGAAGTATCCTGAAGGGGTTAAGGGCATTGTGGTCGAATAGTTAACTAGGATATAAGGTGATTATCAGTAGAGATGACATTTTTAATGAGGTTGAATTCCCATGCTTATCTGATTCTGTGCTTTTATCTACTCCTTATGTGACTTCGTCTGATGTGGAGCATGTACCCTGTAAGAATGAGCCTAATTATGTGCAAAGAGAAACCAAAGCTCCCATCTAAGCTAAGTGATTTCCACATGATAATCATGCTTTCAAAACATTTGACACAACCCACAACCAGCTGTGCACAACCCAATCCAAACTCTCCCTTAGACTAGTGGAGCATTGACTTCACATGAAGGAATCACCCAATCTGATGAGACTTGCAAACTTTTTAGTGAAAGCTTCTTAGATTCACTTGATTGTTGCTTTGTAGACCTCTCAATTTCATCATGATTCTCGACTTGTATGAACATTGTCTTGCTCATTCAAAAGCTTTTTTTTTATCAAAGTGTCATATGCTTGAATGTGTTTGGTGAGCCCTTCTAAAACTCTCATCATATTGGCGATTTGCACTTAGAGGGTCGTCATAAGCTTCACTTGAAACTTCTTGAGAGAAGAGATGAGAGGTAGAGATGTTCACACCAGGCATGCCAAATTTTAGAAATGATAAAATGACAAAATGCACAAATGATATTTTATTCAATCAAATAAGTTTTTATATATGATAACAATCTCAATTTTTTTCCCATTGATTTTTTAAGTTAACTTCTTGGTTTAATTTTCGGATTTAATGGTGGATTTGATGTTCTCCTCACTTGGATTGGATTTGACTTTTGTAATATTAATTCAAAAGATTGATAGTTTGATTTTGAATAAAATGTTATTTCTAGTGATCTCCGTGAGGAATGCCTTTGAGTGATCGGAAAAACACCAACAAAATTTGACATGGAAAAAACTAATATGAGGGGCTTAGCACATAGATCTCAATTGAATGTTGTTAATCTCTACAGAGAATATCTTGAATGCCTTCAAATATTTTCTTGAATATTAGAGAAATTTTCACTCTTTGCTCTTCAACTTTTGTTGTGGTGTGAATTATGGTAGAAAATTGACCTCTATTTATAGTTTAGGATAACAAGTCTTGATGCATGTAGAAGTAGAATAGATTGATTTGATTAGTCCTCCACAATTTGATGTCTAACCAACATCATTGTGATAATTATCAAATTTGATGTGATAATATATGTAAGATCTTGACACATGAAGTCATTCGGTTGGCCAAAATTATATACTAAAATGTCAATTAAATTCACCACTTAATTTAGGAATTATATTTACTAATTCCCATAATTAAAATAGTAAATATAAAATTAATATTTAATAGATAATTTAACATGGCATAATTTAATTGGACATCAACATTTTTGTGTCTACATAATGATCTTAGTGAAATGATGGAAGATGAGAGACTTGATGCCAATGGAACATGAGACATGGTGATTGGTTGCATACACTTGTATCAAGTCGAGTGTTGTCAGCTTGTATTTTGGATAGGATTGGGGCCATTATTCCAAGAGCGAAGAAGAGAATGGGTGTTATGGGTAGTATTAGTAGGAGTTTGATTTGGGTTATTAATGGGACATAAACGGATTGGAAGAGCATAAATCTAGTTGCTATACCTTGATGACGATGGTAACAAATTTGAAGAAAGAAATGAGTCACAATTTCGATCAGGATGTTCAATACAACCACAAAAGTAGCAAAATATGAGTGAATTTTCATTTTCTGATCCACCTCAGAGAGGATGAGAAGATATCGATCAAAGAGACAAGATGACCCTTCCCCGAACTTTTTTTTGGATCTGTTAATGCCTAGAAAAAGAAAAGCATCACATTGTCACAAAGTGATTTGCAAATCATACTCTCTCTAGGGTTCTAAAGTTGATGGGATAAGGCTTTAATATCAGTTATTGGAAAAGTGTGCTACAACTTTCTCCAGTCTTGACCCTCAGTGATTGTTGCTGACTGTGATGTCGGGCACGTCAAAAATAATTATATTATTTTACCTCGTTTTCTCTACTATTTTGTAGTAGTGGGAAGAAAGGGTCGATCCCACAGAGAATGATTAAATTATTTGTATATCTTTTTGTGCTAATTTACGAATGCAAATAGGAAGGGGGTTGTTTATGAATTTTATCTACTAAATTAATAAAATAAAATATATTCTAATAAATAAAAAACAAGCAAATAAACAGAAGGCAAACAGTAATAACAATTAGTTCCGGTTCATGGTTCAGTTTTCCCCCTATTCCAAATCATATGATTATGCGACACATTATTAATTTAATCGTGGAATTCCTACCCCTAAACCAACAACAAACTCTATTGATTCGCTTTATCCCTTAAGTGTAATTAATTAGAATAAACTCTCTAATTAACCTATTTAATCGAACAGTCCAAAATACGCTCTTTGGATTTAATTCGTTAAACGCATTATCGATTAGGATAATACGGTAGGCAGGCTATCGAATTCACACGCTCGATTCAATTAATTCTGAATTATGTTGATTCTAATAATAAAAATTATTAGTTGCTACAAAAGGGTTCAACATCATAACAATTACGGATTGCAATTTAAATTATAACCCAAAATATATAAACTATCAATTGAGTTGATCAATCACAATTAACAATATATATATATATATATATATATATATTATATAAATCAATTCAAACAACCAACATAATAAATTCGCACATGTTAAATCAATACGGTGTCACGCAAAATATAAATCACATAATATTGAAATAGGGTTCAAACATTCCCTAAACCGGAATATAAAATTTAATTACACATTGCGTGTCTAAGAATTGAAGTTATCAAAATCAAAGACATTATAATCAGAATAAGGAGGAAAGAATAAACCAAAAGATATCTTTCTCCTCCCTTCAAACCAAGCTGCTTGATTGTTTCCCTCTCAATGTGAATGCATGAGTCTGCTCTGGCTGCTGGGATATGTCTCTTCAATTAATGGCTCTTTCTCCTGCTTCAATGTGTTGAAAAAAAGTGATAGCTGCTCTCTGCAAGGATTTCCTCCTTTTATTGTTGTCAGCTTGCCCTAATTCATCTTATGGGCTTAATTAAGTTTTGAGCTTAATTAATTAATTAATTAAGCCCTTAACTTATTTAACCTATAAACTTCTATGTAATCTTCTTTCCTCGAATGGGCTTAGGATGACACATCTTATGGGCTTAATTAAGTTTTGAGCTTAATTCATTAATTAATTAAGCCCCTAACTTATTTAACCTATAAACTTCTATGTAATCTTCTTTCCTCGAATGGGCTTAGGATGACCAACCGCTTATATGGATTATAGTATTAAATTGTCCAAAAAATGATGCAAATAACCACAAAAATAAAAAGGACGTAGTTCTTGTCGAAACATTAAATAAGTAGAAAATAGAAAATGCACAAGAATTAATTGTATTAAAAATACAATTTTATTAATTTACACACAATTTCCTACTTATCAGTTGCTCATATTGGAAAGAGAATATTTGGAATAAATGAAATAAAGAGATCCTTCCATGGATGAAACATGTAGTCTCATGTAGAATTGATGAAGACGCGATAATTAGAAATTTTTTTGATACAACAACTAATTGTCGAAGAGATCTACAGAAAAAAAATAATAATAATAATAAATAAATAAAATTAACAAAGATATTATCGATGATGTAACAGAAAGAAGCATAAGAAAATAACAGATCTCAAAGAGAAAGAAGAAATCCTAGGAAAACCCTCTAGAGAGAGAAAACTCTAGGAATTTTTAGATTCGACAAATAATTTTACTTTTTGAGAATTTTGGTTGGGTCAAACTTTTTTTATTTTTAAATATATAAATTTCTGATTTTGCATTTCTTTTTTTTTTTTCGTTTTCTTTTTTTTCTCTAATTGAATGGGGTTAGGCTTGACCCAAGAACTAGAAACAAAAGATCATAATATATTTCTCTCTAGCAAAAGACAAGTAAAAATTAAAAATTAAAAACTGAAATTATTATGTTTCTGTCCAACAATAGAAAAAAAATTCTGTTTTATGTTGCATCTGTATTGAATAATTGAGGAATGATTTAAAATTCAGCGAATCAAATCATTGGCAATTATTTGGAGGGATATGAATTGACTTTCAAATTAAGTTAATTTTGGAGGGTTTTAGTGGATTTAAAATTCTTGAATCCAATGCAACCTTCAACCATACTGAAATTAGAACATTTAGAGTCCCAACTTTATAAGGAAATAAAAATTTGGGACGGTTTGATATGAAAATTTTCCTTCTTTGGAAAACTCTAGTAAGGAAATTCATAGAATCGTTCAATTTTGTTAGAAGACGACGGGAAATCATTTTTCTAGATTTCAGATTCCAAATAAATCAGTGAGTTTAAATTAATTCAAAACCAATAATTACATCAAATCAAGTTTTCAACCCATCAAATTAAGATAATTTTTTTTATATTAATTAATTTATGAGATTAATCGTATATAATATCATACCAAAATTAGATTTTCAAATTTATTTGAACTTTTGATTAGAAATAAAATGGTTAAATTGTTATTCTTCGTCACAAATGTTTTGTTCATTGGTACTATATAAAATATTAAATTTTAATGAAATTTTAAATAATTTATATAACATATTATTCAGTTTCATTAAATTTTTAATTGATCTAACATCAAAATAAAAGTAATACAAAAAATAAATAGATAATTATAAAGATCCTTCATTCACACTATTTTATATTTTAAGTAGGTAGACTTGAAAGATTGGGGATCGAACCTCTTTACATTCTTGAAATGATAAAGCAAGTCACACAAGCCTATGAGATTACTAATATTCACATCGGCCTATAAATAAATCAATCAAATTGGGCGTTCAATTATTCAAACTTGATTACCTTGTTGGATAGTTTTAAATTATATTTGAGCTTATTTAACTTTTAAAAGAATCAAGTTCCTAGAGTTATAATCAAGTTAAACAAAAATGGCATATATTTTACACTTATTTTAATTTATATTTATTTATCAATTTATCTAAAATAACACAAGTGCAAAAGTAACATTTTTTTTTCCAATAATTTTAATTCAATTTTTGATAAATTCCAATATTATAGGCCTAATGATTAATTATTGCCAGTCGGATAATGGCGTCGTCCGTGTAGTCCATTTTCCTCCAAAAGTGGTCATAACCACTGTTTTCATAATTGGATCGGACCGATCAGTTCAACTCATTAAACTGAGAACTGATGTATAAACCAATCCAAAATATTAATAAAATTATTTTCATAGTTGACCCGATCAAAATTAGTCCAACCTATTTTTCTATTTAAAAAATTAAAATTAAAACTTAAAAAATAGAAAAAACTATTTTGTGGAGTATTAATATCATGTTTTAAGTTATCAAATTATTATTTGTGAATGTTAATATATAATATATGTGGTAACACCCAAAAATAAATAAAAATATATTATTTTTATTTGTCTAATTGCACTGTGATCCCAACAATTAAATCAGCATCCGATAACTCAATTAATTCGACTCCGACCTTATTATAACAACACTCCTTATAACAAATAAAATAATTAGAAGAATAAGAATGATTGAGGCAAACACACATGGAAGCCTAAAAAGGTTGTTTGGCATGGATACCTTTTTGAGCCACTCAACTCCACCCCACGTTTTCATACAATCCAAATGGCATACAATTCCACTCCCACCTTCCATTTGTTTCTCTCACATCATACTACTTGTAAAACCTAATTCCGACAAGGGGGCATAGAGAGAGATGGATCCACCAGAAGTTCAATCCATCGAAAACTCGACCACCAACAACCCTCCCATGGAAGACGACCAAGATAAAGCTATTAACGAATGGTAAAAGCCGTTTTTTCTTTCTCTCTCTTTTGCGATTTGAAATGTAGAGGTTGATTCTCATAGTGGTTTGAATGGTGCAGTTGCTCTTGCTTCTACGACTGTACGGACAGCTGCTTTGATTACTTGTTCTGTGACCTCTGTTAGTTCTTCGTCTTAAGACTTCAATCCCGAATGTTGAATTTTATATTTATTTCCTTCTTTTGGTTTGTATTTATGCTTCACGCATCCTTGGTTCTATGCTTCTTTTGATCTTGTTATCGCGATTCTTCTGTTTCCGACTTTTGCGATTGGCTATGACGGATATATTTTGGCAGCGAAAATCTCTCTCTCTCTCTCTCTCATGTGTGTGTGTGTGTGTGAGAGAGAGAATGGACAGTAACATAGAGAGTATATTTGCTCAGTGGGGAAAAAGTATTGCAATCTACACCATCAAGACCAAGCAGGTTGGGGGTGTGAGTGGCCGCGGTGGGGGTGTGGGGAATTTTATATATTAAAGTCAATGGTGCCGATGTCGGGATTGGTAGTCGGGTGCTAGATGACTGTCTAAGGTTTAGGCGATCTAGGTGCGGATTAAATGGATCGATTTTTTTTATATATAAATATTATCAACTCTATAATATGTGATAAATTAATAATATGACATAATTTTGTAGGAAGTATTATTTACAAAACAAAGTATTAATTTTCATAAAATAATGAGAACTATTAAAGTTTATTTGGCAGCATATTTTACAAAAATTAAAATATTTTTCAACTGATTTTTATTTCATATATAGCAAACATGTTTGAATTAGTTATTTTATACATATATTGTATGAAGAAAATTTATGTGTGTGAGAATTTAATTTTTTTTTTTATTTTGTGAAAAGACATGGTATTAATAGATTTTGAGAGAAAGGGTAATATGAATTAAACATATAAGATACTAATAAATCAAAATAGATATTTTTTTTTAGATGAAGAAAATATTAAATATAAAAAGAATTATATTCTCAATTAATACATTTCTCTTATAAAATAACATTAACTATTAGTGTAGTAAAATAAAATTTGAGTCATATGAAGCAACATGAATAGAAATTACTCGCAATATAATTATTTTAAAAATTATAAATAAATATGAAAATCTCAATAAAAAAAATTAAAAAATATTTTGCCCGTCTAGGGGGCGTCTAGCCCGCCTAACCTGTCTAGGCATCGTCTAGCCCGCCTAGCCGGTGACTTTTGAAAAAAAATATAAATTACCTCCGATTAGTCAAAATCAGATCAGGAGACAGCCGCCTAGCTCGATTTTTGCATCAATGATTAAAAATATAGAATCCTTCTATGATTAGAGGAGGCAAGTCGAGGCGTTTGGCCTTGATCAAGCCCGAGGATCGATGATAAAGTTCGAATCAGGTTGACCTTGTTCAAAATTTCATTGTTAAATTTTGAGTTCAATTCAGTCTAATATCTTTAAAATATATCAAGAGAATTCAATTATATTTTTTACTTAAAAATTTATAGTTCACCGCATCTTAAATATTGAACTTGTTGGATCAGTTCATAAAATTAGGCCAATTTCACCACACTTGATCCAATTTTAATCTGGACTATTGGGATTCAACTTCAATTAATCTTAATTATTTCAATATATTGTATTACCTGTTAAGCGAGGCAGCATGATAAATTCAATGGTCCGACGTGGGTGTTATGTCCATTAGAGTTTGGACATGTGGGTTGGATAGAAAATTCCAACCTCTGTTCGAGAAACTAGTCTGTTTATTGTCAATTGTTTCCTCCTCCATTGAACTTATTACATATTCACGCTCCTCCCCACGGGCTCAGTCCTTGCTGGCGGCGAAACACTTTCCTGGAAACCTTGTTTGCTCTTCTACGGTTAAAGCAATGATGCTAGAATTGATTTTTTTATATATTTAATTATTTATTACAATTTACAATGAGCATGATAAAGAATGGGCCATACTTATAGCTTAAAGTTCTTACCAGCACGGCACTGATGCCACCTCCAAAAGAGATGTGGCCATTCACCTTCTTTTGTTTTTTCTTCTGTCTCTCTCTCTCTCACATCTTCTCGTGGTGCCCTCAAAGTCAAATCTTCTGTTTGTCAACTCTTATGTTTGTCATCTCTCTGGAACATTATTTTTTGAACTTCTCATTACACACATAACTAACCACCAAACAATTCATTCTCAGAAAATGAAAAAGAAAAACACCAATTGACTTGTATATTCTTTTCCATTTCTTTCTGATTATAAATGACCCATTTTCTTCTGTGCTTTCTGTTCAAACCCTCTCTCTCTCTCTCTCACACACACACACACACACACACACGGGGGCGTACAAATGGAGAATATCAATTCAAATGTTGTGGTTGATGATGTTCCCCCTTACATAAAAGTATACGAAGATGGAACCATCGAGAGACTCTTAGGGACAGAGACTGTAGCACCGTCTCTTGACCATCAAACCGGAGTTTCCTCCAAAGACGTCGTTTTCCTACCGGAAACCGGCCTTTCTGCCCGCCTCTATCTTCCCAATCTCACCGCCTCCCACCACCAGAAACTCCCTCTAGTCGTCTACTTTCACGGCGGCGCTTTTATCATATCCTCGACCGCCGACCCCAAGTACCAGGACATGCTCAACATCTTCGTAAAAGAAGCTAAAATCATCCTCGTTTCAGTTGATTACAGAAGGGCCCCAGAACACCCTCTTCCCACAGCGTACGAGGACTCCTGGGCCGCCCTTCAATGGGTGGCGTCGCACTTCCCCGGCGGCAATGGCAGCGGTGAGCCCTGGCTAATGGAATACGCTGACTTTGATAAAGTGTTCATAGCCGGAGACAGCGCTGGTGCTAACATATCGCATCACGAGGCACTCAGGGCTGGTTCTCGAAACAACGGACTAGGAGAATTGAAGATTGCTGGGGTTCTGATGGTACATCCATACTTCTGGGGCGAAGAAGCGATCGGAGCTGAGGCTGAAAATCCAGTTTTCAAAATGGTGGTGGACAAGTGGTGGCAATTCGTTTGCCCGTCGGATCGAGGCTGCGATGACCCGTTGATCAACCCATTTGTGGACGGAGCTCCGGGGGTTGAGCGATTGGCATGTGGTAGAGTTCTGGTATGTATTGCGGGGAATGACATCTTGAGGGAAAGGGGAAAATTATATTACCAGTGTCTGATGAAGAGCAAATGGAAAGGGAAGGTGGAGTTTTATGAGACAGAGGGGGAGGACCATGTTTTTCACATCATAGATCCAACCAAGGAAAGTTCCAAGCGCCTCATCAAACGCTGTGCACAATTCATCAATCATTTCTAATGCTCATTCTACATTTGCTTTCATATATGTGTGTGTGAATCGTTGTATTCAGACAGTGAATCGTCTACTGAAGCTTTTCTGTTGGTCACTGCTGGATTCCTTCATTGTGTATTTCAGTGCAATAAACTTGAACAAGAATCGGGGCAGTTGAGATCCTGTCCCATATGCAAGACTCCGTCGTTTAACTAGAGAAAAAAAACATAAAACTTGCACCGCGCAACCCAAGCCAAGCCTCACACTACCTCTCTCTCTCTCTCTCTCTCTCTCTCTCTCTCTACCTGCTAGATTGCGGTTTTCTCATAAAATATTATTTAAATGTTTCAACTTCCAGCAATAATTTCTTCACTCACGTTTCTCAGAGTTGTGATTTGCGGTGTATTTGTGCTTGATAATATACACCCAGTCACAAATTATCATAAGATCTCAAAAAAATTGGCTGAAAATAATAGGATTTGATTATTCATACCCCAAAACCTCTAAATATAAATTAAATATAATTAAATTGACAAAAATACTCAGATATATATTTATATATTTAATTGTACAAACCAACTATTCTCTGCAGGGTTTATTCTATTAATTTGAGCATTTAGTTGTTCAATCCATAGAAAGTGCTCCTCCATCTTCCTAACAGAGAAATATCGTATCAACTATATGTATTTGGAATCGTAGGATGTTCACATTCCTTATTATGGTCATAAACAAGTATCAGAATGGCCAGCAGAAGAACAAAGACAAATTAGAACAAGTATAAAAGTAAGCGAATCAGAGATAATTTCTGAAGTTCTGATACAACAAATAAGTTAATAAATTTTACATCTTTTTTCTGTTAGTCTTTTGAGTGCGAGGAAACGAGGGAGAGGTATACCAGAGAGTGGTGAGAGCATCTTGTTTGGGTGCGGCATCGGCGATTTTTTGCAATGTTGCCTTCCTCAATGCTCTGCCACCCATTTTTTCTTTCTTTTTTATTTGCTCACTACACCAGTCACTTGGGTTGTAATCAAAAAAAAGAAAACATGGGAGTCCGAGGAGGAGCAGATCAAGCAGGATGGGAAGGAAGTGAGGAACGAACAGTTAGGATTGAGGGAGGAGAAGGTGGTGTTGTGAGGCAGATGGAACTGTTTAATTAAAAGGGTAAACTAGGTATTAAATGGGGTATATTTAGTAAAAAAAAAATTAAAATTTAATTTAAATGGGGTATATTTAGAGGTTTCGGGAATATGATTAAAATTATCTTAAGATTTCAGAAAATTTTCTTTTATCCATTCAACTTCTTCATCAAACTGTATCCAAAATTTCCAACAAATTATTATAAAGGTCGACTATGCAGCTTCGTACAAGATATGCAATTGTTTCATGGTGAAATGCTTCCACAACAGCAATAATCACTAACATTTATGTTCTGCACAAATCGTGATGATTAGGGCATTTTTACTTTTTCAAATTTCTTGCTTGCAGAATGATCCAGAAACAATATCTATGGGTCAAAAACTAGCATTTGGATTTCATTTGCTGTGGTTATTGTTTCTATGAGAGTTGATGTATGCATATCATACTCCACCAAATTAAATGATAAAGAAAAAAATAATTCGGCCAAAATTTTCTCCTAAGATAACATACAGTAATATGCACACATTTTTTCTTGAAAATTTATTACTTTGTCTCCATCTAGAAAATAATGAAGGATAGTAGTAAAAGGTGCCAGAGTGAAAATTAAAAAAAGACAAAAAATGGTAAAGATGTGTGGCCAGATTCTGACCTGCCTATAAAAGGATATATATTGGTAATATATAAAGTAAAATTAAAAAAATGTCTAATAAAATTAAAGAAATATCTAATATGCCCTTCATTAATAAATGGCAGACAAAAGTAATTCAATTTGAATTTGAATTTGAATTTTAAATGTGTTTTTCTCTCATCGTGAATAATGATTTAGACTTTCAAGATTTCAGATTACAGCTTCCATAATTTTTTTTAATGATAATTCATTACAAATTTGGCTTCATAATTTAAAGTCTAAATTTATTTTCATTTGTATTCAAATCAATACTAGTCTCTCTTCTTCTTATCCAAAATATACATGGAAATGAGATATCACAATAAGAGGCCACGAAAATTCTACGTTGTTTTCCAAGGGGTGTGGGTCGGAATATATAGCAGTTGGCAAGAGTGTGCACCTTATGTTCTTGGATTTAAAGAGAGCCTGTATACATTATATAAAACGAAGAATGAAGTTGTTGATGCATATAATTCATATTTTCAACTAACTACTTTACAACCTGAAGATAGCTCCATTGGTTTTGAAGGTGATTCTTATGTGGATTCAAGTGATGAGGCTAAAAGCAGTGGAACACACCGTGATTCCAGATCACCTTCTTGCTCGAAGAAAATTTGCATCTGTAAAAGCTTTAAATTGTTTTGTGTTGGTTGTGTCTGTGGTTTGATTGTTGGAATTTTAATTATGTTTTTTAGTGATTTTGTTTTTGTTATATCTGATATTAATTGTATGCATGATTTATTTTCTATGGATTTGTATTGAACTTATTTTTCTATTAAATTTGTTTTTGAAGATCAATTTGCCTGTAGTTCATAAACTCATATAAAGGTTTAGATATAAGATTTTTAGTCCATTCCAAAGAACATGAACTTAATACAAATAGTGTAAGGCTATATCGGAAATAATTTATACAATTTCAAAATAAAAGTCTGTTAATTAATTTACTTAATAATATATCGTGTAAATTAATGTTCTTAATATATTTGGTGTAAATTATTGGTCTTAATATATATGGTGTAAATTAATGTTCTTAATATATATGGTGTAAATTAATATTCTTAATATATATGGTCATATGGTATATATTAATCTTCTCAAATATGTGTATTTTTTGTCTTTTAGATTTTGTTTAAAAACTCTCTATTTAATTCCTAATTGTGAGTAGTAAAAAAAAGGAACTAGAAATTTGACAAATTCGATTATAAAAAAAGATAGAAACGTGCACTAGAGTTGCAAAAATGAGAACTTTAAAATAAATCATTGCAACATTTAAATACTCAGAGTACACTAGAGCTGGAGTCCGGAATGACGACAACAAGCACTTCTTTCGGGCTAGTAGCACTTGTCGTCGGTTTCTGGGCGATGGATTGCAGAGCTTCAAGAAAAATCTCATAGACCTTAACCAATGGTTCTCCTTCAAGGATCATGTTCCTCAGTTCTTCATCATCGCAAACTTTCACCAGCCTATTGAGCAGCTCCGTCAGCTCTTTCTTCATCAGATCGTGTTGATTCCTTGTGTTTAAATAGAGAGCCTCAAGACTTCTTGGAGATGGTGGACCGCTCCACTCTTTGGAGATCTGAGATTTTGTTGGTGTATTAGACATTTTGATTAAGAAGAAAGTATTGAAGTGTCTCTATTAAAATGGTGACCTACTTAAACATGATGATGTTGACAATTTATAATGATGATCCCACGACCATTCAATTCTTATGCACGGTTATTCAAGAAAATATGCAGCTCATGCACGGTTTATGAGTTAAATCTGGCATGTAGTAATGATTAAAGCACTTTTGTGGGTTTAGTGAACCAAGGAAAAAAAGTTAACATCTACAGCATCATGATACTAGTATACTGATTAGGGTGCACTTACTAATAAGAATATTTTTTTTTATGATGATCTATATAATAAGAATATATTATGTTAGATCAGAATATGTGCGCGTGTGTATGTGTTCAACAGTAGTTCGAACTGTAAATGAACATACGGAAGCTTAAAATAAGATTTAATTTTAAGCGAGGAAGAAATCCCTTCTTCCTCTCAAGTAATTTTATTAGAAGACATATTTGTTCCCACAAATGTTACAGTAGAACTTACACGTATTTGGCTCCCCCTAAATACTTGTTGGACGTGGGTGTCCAATTTTGCCTCCCTATTTTATGAAGCCAGTTGGCCTCCTGTGTCAATATCGAGGGATAAATCCAGGCTTAGTCCAGCTGGTGAGCTTCCCGTCACTGAGGAAGTCGACCACCTCCCCAAGGTCAACTTCAACCTCCTCTTCTTCATCCAGACCAGTCAGTTCCAAATAGTCATTAATGGCATCAGGACTGAAATTAACAATTTTATTGCGAACAAAAACTCGCCCGAACCGAGGAGATTCAGGATCCTGAATGCCAGTGACCAAATTAGCATAGAACTCATGAACAATAGAGCTATAAAACCTACCCAAGTTCATCACAGTAAATTCTAATCCAGATTTTTTAATAAACTCCATAACAGACGTTTTCGCAAAACGTTTAAGATCAAGATTACGTTCAGGCCAGAAGTCCATACCAGAGAACAATTTGTAGCGGTCGGAAGCAGCCTTCGTGTAGAATGACTTGGAGAAGGCCTTACCGCGAACCAATACGTCATTTTCGTTGCGAAGGCGCCCTGGAGATGACCCAGTAAAAGCAACAGTAAAGGGCTTTTTGTGACGGTGCGAACGGCGAGGTGGAGATCTTGCCACTTCGTTCTCGGATGAGGACTCATCAATGAGATGTCGCCGTGGCGTAGGAGTCATAGTTTTTCCTGTAGGTTTTGCCTTGCGAGGAACCTTGGACCTTGGAGGTGGATGTGAGGTCGTCTGGGAAGGGAGATCTTGAGGAGGAACTCGAGATTCCGCCATGGGCGAAGGATCTCCTTCTTGCGGAACTGTGGTAGCAGGGGGCAGAGTAGTCGCACTGGGCTGTGGAACATCAGTCGGAGGGGTTTCGGTCTGAGCGGCATCGGGACACGGTGGAGATGAGGGATCGGTTGGAGGTGTGTCCTTGCCCTGGTCGGCTGATGGCGGTTCATCAGAATCGGGCGGAGGAATAGTTTCTAATGGCTCTGGGTTCAAGAATGGAACCAAGATCCAGCTTGGTCGTCTGTCGCTGGGTGAATCTTCGTGGTCAGCCATGGAACCTCTGCAAATGGATATTGAAGAAGAAACACAAGAACACAGGCGTGAAAGTGAACTATGAAAGAGATGAACCCTAGTTAATCAAAGCCTGACAATGATGTGAAATGAGGAAGGCTGACGCCTCGATTACTGTCTATGTCATAAGATTTTATGTGGGCTATTCAAACCCTTTTTCGGCGCCCACTCATTGCAGTTAAATAGGCATTAAGGAGCATGATCACACGTCCTGACAGTTGAAAAAGGGAAGACCACGTCCCCATTTTGACACATGTTCCAAAAATAAGTCATGACTAAATAATCATCCGGGCCCATTTTGCACAAAATAATCCATATAATCCTAGGAGAAAAAAATTAAGAGAGACTGTTTTTTTTTTTATATTGGAGGAATGAAATCGTAGATCACCATATTAAACACAAGTCTCAGTCAGGCAACAATGTTTGACAATGCACTAAGAAAAATCCGCAAGTCTTCTCTTCCAGTATATGTTCACCCCATTTTGATTGCTAAATGAGTTGTATGATTTTTCCTTATTAGTCCTTCTGCTGAATCCTTGTGTAGTAGCTCGCAAACCACACAATAAAGTACCACACTGGGAAAACTCTGTGTGACGAGCTCAGAACCTTGTAACCCCTATATTTGGTGCAACTTAGAGGTGAACATCATTAAGGAAGCTTTCACAGACCTGTCATTTTCTATGCTTGGTGCTCCATCACATTGGTGACAGCATTCCACAGCATTATTTCAAGGTCGTAGCTCTTTTCCTTATACTGGGAGAAGAAATAATGGATTCAAAGTTCAAGACAAACAAAATTTTGAACCTGTGCGAGACTTATAGTTATCCTAGGCAATCCGAGACTTCCACCTCCCCTTTATTTTTTTTATTTTTTAATACAGCATTTACATAGCACAGCAAATCCCTAGAGATTTTCTCAGGGATATGAATTTTTGAGCATCTAGGGCCTTTGTGAAAATATCAGCCAATTGACTTATGGTAGGAACATGTTCAAGGGTAATGACTCCATCTTCAACTAACTCTCGGATGTAATGATGCCTAATGTCTATATGTTTAGTTCCAGAGTGTTGCACAGGGTTTTTAGACATATTAATGGCACTCAGATTGTCACAAAACAGAGTCATGGAAGTCATGTTCATACCGTAGTCGCACAACATGTGCATCATCCATACCAGTTGAGAGCATGAGCTCCCTAGAGCTATGTATTCAGCTTCTGCAGTTGATAGTGAAATGCTGTTTTGCTTTTTGCTTAGCCAGGATACAAGATTGTTACCAATAAAGAAGCATCCTCCTGAAGTACTCTTTCTATCATCCACGTCGCCGGCCCAATCGGCGTCACAGTATCCTGCAATGAAAGGTTTAGTCTCAAAGGAATATTTCAAGCCATAGTTAGTGGTACCTGCCACATATCGTATGATTCTTTTTACGGCCTTGAGGTGAGACTCCTTAGCATTTGATTGGTATCTAGCGCATAGTCCAACACTAAAGCTTATATCAGGTCGACTAGCAGTGAGGTACAGGAGACTTCCTATCATGCTTCTGTAGAGTGTTGGATCAACACATGTTCCACTTTCGTCCTTGGATAATTTGGTATTTGTCCCCATGGGTGTGTGAGCTACTTTGCACCCTTCAAGTCTAAATTTCTTTATCAGGTTCTTGGCATATTTTTCTTGATGTATCGTGATTCCACTATTGCATTGTTTGACCTGTAGACCAAGAAAGTAGGAAAGTTCACCAACCATGCTCATTTCAAATTCACGAGACATTACCTGGACAAAGTCATTCACTTTTTGTTTGGATGTGGATCCAAACACAATGTCATCTACATAGATTTGTGCAATAGTGATGTCCTTGTTCGACCACTGGATGAACAGAGTCTGATCGACTCCTCCTCGTTTGTAACCCTGACCGATCAGAAACTTTGTCAGTCTTTCATACCATGCTCTTGGAGCTTGCTTCAACCCATAAAGAGCCTTCTTCAGTTTGTAGACATGGTTCGGAAAGTGTGGATCTTCAAACCCCTTTGGTTGTTCAACATATGCTTCATCTTTCAAGAACCCATTCAAGAATGCACTTTTTACATCCATTTGATAAAGAGTAAATTTCTTAAGATATGCAAATGAGAGAAGGATTCTTACTGACTCCAGTCGTGCAACTGGAGCGAATGTTTCCTCAAAGTCAATTCCTTCTACCTGTGTGTATCCTTGGGCCACGAGTCTTGCTTTGTTTCGAGTGATGTTACCTTGTTCGTCAGTTTTGTTCTTGAAGATCCATTTTGTTTCGATGATGTTCGCACTGTCAGGTCTTGGTACAAGTGTCCAGACATCATTTCTGGCAAACTGTTCCAATTCCTCCTGCATTGCCAGTATCCAGTTGTCATCCTTGAGCGCTTCTTTGACATTTTTGGGTTCAACCACAGAGGTGAAGCAAGCGTGGTGAACCAGTCCTTCCATTTTCCAAGAGCAAGTGTCATGAACCAGTCCTTCCATTTTCCGATAGTCAAGTCTTGGTTTGCAAAGTGTCTTTATCCCTTCATTGAGTTCTCCAATGATGAGTTTCTTGGGATGTTCTTTCTGAACCTTTGTTGAGGGTTCACCTTTATCACTGTTTTCATTCGTTGGTACTAGGTTAGTTTCTGCGATGTTCTCACTATTCTGGTTTCCCATTGGTCGACCTGCTGATGAACCTGCTTCTTCCAAGTAAACTTCCTGTCTTATCACAGAATCATCTAAAACAATGTTAGTACTTTCAATGAGTGTTTGAGTTCTCAGATTATAGACACGATAGGCTCTGCTATTGGTCGAATATCCTAGGAACATACCAACATCACTTTTAGCATCAAATTTACCTAACTGCTGTCTATCATTGTATACATAACATTTACAACCAAACACATGGAGGTGACTTACATTAGGAGTTTTTCCTTTCCAGATTTGATAAGACGTCATTTCTAATCCTTTCCTAAGATATACCCTATTTGTAACATAGCATGCTGTATTTATGGCTTCAGCCCACCATTTTTGGGCTACTTCCTTGCCAATCATCATGGCTCTAGCCATTTCTTGCAATGTGCGATTTTTCCTTTCTACTACTCCATTTTGTTGAGGTGTTTTTGGTGCAGAGAATTCATGAGCAATACCTTAAGAGGCACAAAATTCAGTGAATGCAGTATTTTCAAATTCTCTACCATGGTCACTTCGTATTCGAACAACAGAACCCTGTTTTTCATTTTCTATCAGACGTATCAATTTTTCAAATTCATCAAAGGTGTCTGATTTATCACGAAGAAATCTTACCCATGTATATCTAGAGAAATCATCAACACAAACAAAAATATATCTCTTACCTCCCGCACTTTCAATTTGAACAGGACCCATTAAGTCCATATGTAGCAAGGACATGATTTGTTAGTGCAAACGTCTTGTGTTACCTTGTGTGAGCTTTTTACCTGTTTACCGAGTTGGCATGGTCCACATATACCTTGATCTTTGCTTGGGAGCTTAGGCAGTCCTCGTACACATTTTGATTTAGACAAGGCAATGAGATGTTTGTATCCTATGTGTCCCAACTTTTGATGCCATATTTCTGTTGCTCCCGACATGAGTGAAGTTGACTTCGAGTCCTTGGTCACAAATTTGGCTAATACTCAACAGATTTGCCTTAAGATTTTCAACAAGATAAACATTAGACAATTTAGGCATGCCACTTATATTGAGAGTCCCTTTCCCAATGACTCGCTCACTCTTACCATCTCCAAAAGTTACTGACTGTCCTTTTATTGGGGTGATATCAGACAAGTATGTTGCATTACCTGTCATATGTCGTGAGCATCCACTGTCAAAGAACCATGTTCCAGTGTTGTTCGCCCCGAGTGAGACTACTGATGAAGTAAGGCACATGTTTTTCTTGACAACCCAAACCTTTTTCACATATGTTTTACTGTTTTTGAAATTTCTTACTTTCGAAGAGTCTAGAGACCTATGATTTTTTACAGGAACACCATAAAAATTCCAAGTTGAAATTTTACCTGATTGTAGGTCACGTTTCATTCTGTAGCATCTTGGTCGGATGTGTCCAGGTGCATCACAGTAATGGCAGATAGGAATAAATTTTCTCATACCTTTTGTGTTTCGTTTCTCAGGTTGTCTTGTAGTGTTTTGTCCTTCATGGTCGAACGTAGGAACTGTAGCTGGTACAAAGACTGTTGATCCAGATGTTCTTTCTTCAATATATCCTATTCCTGTTTTATTGTTTTGTGGTCTCCCATATGCCAGGATTTCGTCAATTTTAGCTTTTCCTTTGTTCAGTCCTTGTATGGTTCGCACTGCTTTGTCCAGCTCGGCTCGTGACTCTGCTAACTCACGATCCTTATCCTGCAATTTTGAGGAGTAATCTGTTAGTTCATTTGTAAGGGAAGAATTTACCTGGTGATTGCTTGTTGTAGTTGTCCGGGCTATTTCAGAGTCGGCTTTAAGTGTCTCAATTTCCGTCTCGTAAAGCTGAACCTGATGTTCGAGATTCCTCACATTCTTTTGGGACATAATCAAGTCATCTCTCAGTCTCTCATTTATTTCCCTAGTGATGTGCAGCTCATGTTTCACTTGACTGAGTTCCTGATTTTCCATGCTTAGTGCGTCTTTATTTTTGTATTCCCTTGCTTGATTCTCCAATCTGGTACATCTGGCAGATATGTCTAGAAACAGTTTCTCAAGATCTTCCAGAGTTGGATCGTCTAGATCGGGGTCCTCAGTGTACTCAAGTTCTTCCTTAGTTCGAACATCAGATGTAAGACATCCCAGGTCATTGGGGTATTCTGTCTCTTGTTCGTCAGCTTCTTCTTCTCCTTCAGATTCAGATTCACTCCTGGTGGCTTTTAGTGCTTTCTTCTTTCTTAGAAAATTTGGACATTCTGCTTGATAGTGTCCGTATCCACTACACTCTCTGCATTTAGAGTCCTTTCGATTTACCTGCCTAGTGTTTAAAAATTTGTTTCCACCTTTTCTGATGTTCTCTTCAGTGTTCGGACCTTTGTTGAACTGCTGCCCCTGATTGTACTTTTTCACAAGCTTGCTGTAATTTTTCGTGAGAAGTGCCATTTTGTCAGCAACTGATGTCATATCATCCTCGATTTGTTCAGTTGTTGTCTCCGTCTTTAGGGCTATTCCTTTGCTTTTTGGTGTGTCCATGCCATTGTTCAACTCAAACGTCCTTAACTCTCCCATCAAGTCATCCAATGTCATCGGTGTGATTCTCATGAATGATTCCAGAACTGTGATTTTTTCTCTGAATCTAGGAGCTAATGTTCTCATGATTTTCATGATTTGGACATCTTCCTTGATAGCATCACCGAGGGTGTAACATTGATTTACAATGTCACTGAACCTAGCATAGTACATCTCAATGTTTTCATCTTCATTCATTTGTATTCCATCAAATAGTGTGGCCAATCTTTGCAATTTTGACTTCCTTACGGACTCATTTCCTTCAAATTGTTTTTGTAGAGCATCCCAAGCATCTTTGGCGGTTTGACAGTGTATAATCAACTTGTGTCTCATGACATCGACCGAAGCAAGAATAGCATACAATGCTGTGTAGTTTGCCTCTTCGGCACACCTTTCGTCCTCCGTCCATAGTGTTCTTGGTTTGTCTACGACTTTAGTTATATCCGTTCCATCCTGCATCTTAGGCCACGTCCACTTTGTTTGGATTGCTTCTCCACATCGTTTGGATCTTAGATAGATAAACATCATTGATTTCCAGAACGGATAGTTTTGTCCATCAAGCGAAGGTGGGCGTAGCGTGGTCCCCTCTGTACCCATGTGTCTGTCCCTGGATCTACCTGTTTAAGAAAAAAACTGGAACCTGCTCTGGTGCCAATTGTTAGATCAGAATATGTGTGCGTGTGTATGTGTTCAACAGTAGTTCGAACTGTAAATGAACATGCGGAAGCTTAAAATAAGATTTGATTTTAAGCGAGGAAGAAATCCCTTCTTTCTCTCAAGTAATTTTATTATAAGACATATTTGTTCCCACAAATGTTACAGTAGAACTTACACGTATTTGGCTCCCCCTAAATATTTGTCTACCCATGTAACTAATTCTTCTAAACACTTACTTGACCATCTAGTCCCCTAGATGGATTTGAATACAAACTCCCGTCTGTATTGAGTTGAGATCTCCCGAAATCAACGTGCGGTGAAGTTCCAAAGTAATCCAGACTCTGCGAGGTTCGCCTTCGGTTCGCCCTTGAGTTCTTCCCAGTCTGTTTTATTCTTACGAATATAACAGCACACTCATCAGCCTCTCTATGTCTCTCTGCCCATATGAATGGTAATTGAATATATCGGAGAGGTGCAGTCTCTACAGCTTGAGGTTGTATTTATAGTCTCTCATGTTCTCCACGAGATCTGCCGGTATCTTCTCATATCTTGGTGTTGATATGCATATCTTTGTGTATATGGCCTGGATATGCATATCTTATATCTTCATCATATCTTTGCAAGATTTGTTCCCAGATTTACTCTTGATTCTTCTTATTTTTAGCCATGCCTTTCCTTTCTTTTCTCTTCTCATTCAACTTTGACTTTCTTCCAAGAATATCTCCACAATATCTTTTAAATCTGCAATTAATAATAAATCGATTAGAATTTTCGAATAATATTGACAATATTACCTTATCATATTATATGATAATCTATATAATAAGATTATATTATATGATCAACTATATAATAAGACTATATTATATGATAATCTACATAATAAGACTATATTATATGAAAATCTACAAAATAAGACTATATTATATGATAATCTATATAATAAGACTATATTATATGAAAATATATATAATAAGACTATATTATATGATAATCTATATAATTAGAATTAGAGGATAATCTATACAATAAGATTATACTATATGATAATCTACATAATAAGAATATATTATATGATAATCTACATAATAGGACTATATTATATGATAATCTACATAATAGGACTATATTATATGATAATCTACATAATAGGATTATATTATATGATAATCTACATAATAAGACTATATTATATAATAATCTATATAATAAGAGTATATTATATGATAAGTGTAGTTGTAATGATTTACAACGATACTTCAACCATCACTATTAATGATTTACAACTCACCACAATCAAATCGTTATTTATGAGCAGCATTGTTCACTCCTCTTTTTCCATAAATCTCAATACTCATCCATAATGGCTGCCATTCCAGAACACTATATGTCCAGTTTAAGAAACTGAACGACTGAAGAAACTTAACATTTGGTCTTCCTTATTCATCGGCGTAGCTAGCGGCATTACATTGCCGATCCTTACTACATGTGGAGGATCATCCTATATATTGTTTAGAGACTTTCTGTTGTTCATCGTTCCTATATCCACCACCAAGACGTGGTAAGAAAGTTACAAGTCATCGTCCGTAGGTATGTTGACTTCATCTGATTCATTGCACAACCTGGTATCCACCATGATGTGCTTACAACACCGTCACCACCACTCATATGTACCATCAAAGTGTGTCTACGGTAAACAGATACATTCATATGTTAAATCCTTTTAGTTCTAATGTTTATTTGTTTAACGTAAATCTCTATATGATTTTGACAAGGTTAAAATTATTGACAAATTATTCAAAAATTCTAATTATTATATTTTTGTGTGTAGATACAAAAGATATATTGAAGATATTCATGAAAGGAAGATTACAGCTGAACAAGGGGAGAATCGAGAGGAAAATCTGGGAAACATATCTTGGAAGATATGATGAAGATTTGGAAAGATACAAGATATGAATATCAAGACTAATTTAACAAAGATATGTATATCACAGTTAATTCAAAAAGATACCGGAAGATATAATGAGGGGCAAGGCACTCGAGTATAAATAAGACCTCAAGCCAAAGATGAAGTCGTCTTTGATACATTTTCAACTACCTTCATAAGGGCAGAGTTAAGTAGAGAGGCTGGTGAAGAAGGTGTCATATTCTGGAGAATACGACAGCCTAACAAGAGCTCAAGGGCGACCTGATCGTGAACCACGCAGAGTCTGTATTGCTTCGGTAATTCACCACAAGTTGATTTTGGGAGATTTCTATATCTTACAAACGGGAGTTTGTATCAAAATCCATCTAGAGGACTAGATGGTCAAGTAAGTGATTAGAAGATCGAGTTACACGGGTAGACTAGTATTTAGGGGGAGCCAAATACTTGTAAGTTCTATTGTAACATTTGTGGGAACAAATATGTCTTCTAATAAAATTACTTGAGAGGAAGAAGAGATTTATTCCTCGTTTAAAATCAAATTTTATTATAAGCTTCCGCAATTTCATTTACAGTTTGAACTACTACTGAACTATTACACACGCGCACAAATTGATCTAATAATTAGTATCAGAGCAGGCTCCAGTTTTTCTAAATAGGTAGATCCAGGGACAGACACATGGGATCATATGAAGGGACCTCACTACGCCCACCCTCGCTTGATGGACAAAACTATCTGTTTTGGAAATCTATGATGATTATCTATCTAAGATCCAAACGATGTGGAGAAGTAATTCAAACAAAGTGGACGTGGCCAAGGATACAGGATGGAACGGACATAACGAAGGTTGTAGACAAACCAAGGACACTATGGACGGAGGACGAGAAGTGTGTTGAAGATGCAAATTTCATAGCATTTTATGCTATTCTTGCTTCGGTTGATGCAATGAGACACAAGCTGATTATACACTGCCAAACCGCCAAAGATGCTTGGGATGCACTACAAAAATAATTTGAAGGAAACGAGTCCGTAAGAAAGTTAAAGATGCAAAGACTGGCCACAATATTCGATGGAATACAAATTACTGAAGATGAAAACATTGTGATGTATTATGCAAGGTTTAGCGACATAGTAAATCAATGCTACACCCTCGGTGATGCTATCAAGGAAAATGTTCAAATCATGAAAATCATGAGAACACTAGCTCCTAGATTCAGAGAAAAAATCACAGTTCTAGAATCATTCATGAGAGTCATACACCGATGACATTAGATGATTTGATGGGAGAATTAAGGATCTTTGAAATAAACAATCGCATGGACACACCAAAGAACAAAGGGATAGCCCTGAAAACGGAGACAACAACTAAACAATTCGAGAATGATGTAACAGTAATTGCTGACAAAATGGCACTTCTCACAAAAAATTACAGCAAGTTTGTAAAATAATACAATCAGAGGCAACAGTTCAACAAAAGTCCAAACTCTGGAGAGAACATCAGAAAAGGTGGAAACAAACCTTCAAATACTAACCAGGTAAATCGAAAGGACTATGACCAATGCAGAGAGTGCAGAGGATATGGACACTACCAAGCTGAATGCCCAAATTTTCTAAGAAAAAACAAGGCACTAAAAGCCACCTGGAGTGAATCTAAATCTGAAGGAGAAGAAGAAACTGACGAAAAAGAAACAGAATACCCCAGTAACTTTGCCATCTATACATCATCAAAGGACTTGGTATATCTCACATCTGTTGTGTGAACTGATGAGGAACAATAGTACTCTGAGGAACCTGATTTTGACAATCCAACTCTAGAAGATCTAGAGAGAATGTATCTTGATGTATCTGCCAGATGTACCACAGCTACAGATGTTATTCGAAGACTGGAGAATCAAGTGAAGGAATACAAAAGTAAAGGTGCACTCGACACGGAGAATCAGGAACTCAGTCAAGTGAAACGAGAACTGTAAATCACAAGGGAAATAAATGAAAGATTGAGTGATGAATTGACTATGTCTCAAAAGAACGTGAGGAATCTCAAACATCAGGTCTAACTTTAAGAGATGGAAATTGATTCACTCAAAGTTAACTCAGAAACAGCATGGAAAACTACAACAAGCAATCACCAAGTAAACTCCTTATTGACCAATAAACTAACAGATTTTGTCTCAAAATTATAGGTTAAGGATCATGAGTTAACTAAATTACGAGCTGAGCTGGACAAAGCAGTGCGAACCATACAAGGACTAAGCAGAGGAAAAGCCAAATTTGATGAAATCCTAGCGTATGGGAGGCCACAAAGTAATAAAACAGGAATAGGGTATACTGAAGAAAGAAAATCAGGTTCAACAATCTTTGTATTAGCATCACTGCCTACATTCGAACAAGAAGGATCCAATGCTACAAGACAGCTAAGAAAACAGGACACAAAAGGTATGAGAAAATTTATTCCTATTTGCCATTACTGTGATGCACCTGGGCACATCCGACCGAGATGCTACAGAATGAAACTTGATCTATAATCAGGTAATATTTCAACTTGGAATATGTATGGCGTTCTTGTGAAAATTCATATGCCACTAGACAATATGAAAGTAAGAAAGTTCAAAAACAGAAAACCAAATGTCAAAAGAATATGGGTGGTTAAGAACAACATGTGTCTTACTTCGTCAGTAGTCTCACTTGGGGCGAACAGTACTGGAACATGGTTCTTTGACAACGGGTGCTCACGATATATAACTGATAATGCAACATACTTATCAGATCTCACCCCAATAAAAGGAGAGTCAGTGACTTTTGGAGATGGTAAGAGTGAGCGTGTCATTGGGCAAGGGACTCTCAATATAAATGGCATGCCTAAATTATCTAATGTGTTTCTTGTTGAAAATCATAAGGCAAGTTTTTTAAGCTTTAGTCAAATATGTGATCAAGGACTTCAAGTAAATTTCACTCATGACAAATGTTTGATTGTAAACAAAAATAATGAATGCATACTCACTGGAACACGATCCACTAACAACTGTTATCTTCTTGACAGGAGTCACGAATGGTATAATGTCAACTCGGGAGCAACAGAAATATGGCATCAAAAATTGGGACATATAGGATACAACCACCTCATTGCCTTGTCAAAATCACAATGTGTACGAGGACTACCTAAACTTCCAACCAGAAATCAGGGAATATGTGGACCGTGTCAACTTAGCAAACAGGTAAAAAGCTCACATAAGAAAACACAAGACATTTGTACAAAATAGGTCATGGCCTTACTGCATATGGACTTGATGGGTCCAGTTCAAACCGAAAGCGCTGGAGGTAAGAGATATATTTTTTTTTGTTGATGACTTTTCAAGATATACATGGGTAAGATTTCTTTGTGATAAATCAGATACTTTTGATGAATTTGAAAAATTAATACGATTGATAGAAAATGAGAAACAGAACTCTGTTGTTCGAATACAAAGTGACCATGGAAGAGAATTTGAGAATACCGCATTCACTGATTTTTGTGTCTCTCGAGGCATTGCTCATGAATTCTCTGCACCTAAAACACCACAACAAAATAAAGTAGTAGAAAGGAAAAATCGCACCTTGCAAGAAATGGCTAGAGCCATGATGATAGGCAAGGATGTAGCCCAAAAATGGTGGGCTGAAGCAATAAACACAGCATGCTATGTTACGAACAGGGTGTATCTTAGAAAAGGAATGGGGATGACCTCATATCAAATTTAGAAAGGCAAAACTCTTAATTTGAGTCACTTCCATGTATTTGATTGCAAGTGTTATGTATACAATGATAGACAACAACTAGGTCATTGAAAGCACTAATATTGTATTTGATGACTCTTTGGGAAGATAGGAAGTCTACTTGGAAGAAACAGGTTCTTCAGCTGAACGACCAACGGGAAACCAGAATGGTGAAGATACCACAGAAACTGACCAGGAACCATCAAATGAAAATAGTGGTAGAACTAAACCTTCAACGAAGATTCAGAAAGAACAACCCAAGGAACTCATTATTGGAGAAATCAATGAGGGAATAAAGACACGATGTAAACCAAAACCTGACTACCGAAAAATAGAGGGACTGGTTCACCTTGCTTGCTACACCTCTATGGTCGAACCCAAAAATGTAAAAGAGGCTCTCAAGGATGACAACTGGATACTAGAAATACAGGAAGAATTGGAACAGTTTGCTAGAAATGACATTTGGACACTTGTACCGAGACCTGACAGTGCGAACATCATCAGAACCAAATGGATTTTCAAGAACAAAACTGATGAACAAGGTAACGTCACCCAAAATAAAGCTCAACTGGTCACCCAATGTTACACACAGGTAGAAGGAATTAACTTTGAAGAAACATTTGCTCCGGTTGCAAGACTAGAGTCAGTAAGAATTCTTCTCTCCTTTGCATGCCTCAAGAAATTTATTCTTTATCAAGGATACAAACAGGGAGGAGTCGATCAGACCCTGTTCATCCAGTGGTCGAACAATGATATTATTATTGCACAAATCTATGTATATGACGTTGTGTTTGGATCCACATCCAAATACAAAGTGAATGACTTTGTCAAGGTAATGTCACGAGAATTTGAAATGAGCATGGTTGTTGAACTTTTCTACTTTCTTGGTTTACAGGTCAAATAGAGCAAAAGCGGAATTATGATACATCAAGAAAAATACGCCAAGAACCTGGTAAAATTTTTTTGACTTGAAGAGTGCAAGGTTGCACATACACCCATGGGCACAAATACCAAATTGTCCAAGGACGAAAGTGGAATAAGTGTTGACCAACTCTCTACAGAAGCATGATTGGAAGCCTTCTGGATCTCACTGCTAGTCGACCTGACATAAGTTTTAGTGTTGGACTGTGTGCAAGATACCAATCGAATGCTAAGGAGTCACACCTCAAGGCTATGAAAAGAATCATACGATATGTGGCAGGAACCACCAACTATGGATTAAAATACTCCTTTGACACTAAACCTTTTCTTGCAGGTTATTGTGATGCTGACTGGGCTGGTGATGTAGATGATAGAAAAAGCACTTTAGGAGGATGTTTTTTCATTGGAAACAATCTTGTATCGTGGCTTAGCAAAAAGCAAAATAGCATTTCCTTATCAACAGCAAAAGTTGAATACATAGCTGCAAGGAGCTCATGCTCTCAACTGGTATGGGTGATGCACATGTTGTGCGACTATGGTATGAACTTAACTTCTATGACGCTATTCTGTGACAATCTAAGTGCAATCAATATGTCAAGAAACCCTATGCAACACTCCAGAACTAAACATATAGACATTAGACATCACTACATCCAAGAGTTGGTTGAAGATGGAGTCATTACTCTTGAACACGTTCCTACCATTAGTCAACTTGCTGAATTTTCACAAAGGCCCTAGATACTCAAAAATTCATATCCCTGAGAAAATCTCTAGGGATCTGTTGTGCTGTATAAATGTTATAAATAAAAAATAAGAGGAATGAAAGTCTTGGATCGTCGTATATAACAAAAAGTCTCGCATATGTTTAAAATTATGTTTGTTTTGAATTTTGAGTCCATTATTTCTTCTCCCTGTATAAGGAAAAGAGCTACAACCTTGAAATGATGCTGTGGAATGCTGTCATCAATATGATAGAGCATCAAGCACAGAAAATGACAGGTTTGTGACAGCTTCCTTGATCATGTTCACTTCTAAGTTGCACCAAATTTAAGGGTTACAAGGTTCTGAGCTTGTCACACAGGGTTTTCCTAGTGTAGTTCTTTATTGTGTGGTTTGCAAGCTACTACACAAGAATTTGGCAGAAAGAGCTATAAGAATAAATCATATAATTTACTTAGCAATAAAAAGGGGAGAACATGTGCTTGAAGAGAAGACTTGCGGACTTTTCTTAGTGCATCTTCAAGCTTAATTGCCTGACAGAGACTTATATTTACTTGATGATCTATGACTTCATTCGTTCATATATATATATATATATATATAATAGTCTCTCTGATTTTGTATGGGTTTATATGAATTTTGTATGCAAAAAGGGTCGGTTGATTATCCAGTCAACACAATGGTTGTGGAACACGTGTGATAAGAGGACGTGGCCTTTCCCTCTTCACACTACCGGACGTGGGATCATGCCTTAATGCTCATTGTTTATTGTGAAAAGTGGCTGCCGAAAAGGGTATTAATGACCCATACAGAATCTTAAGACTGTGATACAGAATCGATGCGTCAGCCCACGCAGCAATCATTGTCAGTTCTTTTTTTAGTGAACTTGACAGTCCCCTCCCCAGTTCGTCATTTCTCCCCTTGTTTCTATTTTTCCCTCTCACAAACTCTCTACAGATCCTTCCATGGCGGACCATGATGATACTCTAAGTGGACGCGGTCCAAGTTGGGCGATAGTCCCATTTCTAGACCCTGAACAACTTCAAATTGTGCCTCCACTGGATCTCCATGAGAAACCACCATTCGACCAAAGTGCTGAACAATATCCTCCCAGTCCACCATCGCCCGTATGTGCAGATCCTCCACCGACTGTAGCCACTCCATCCCCCATTCGCAAACAACTACTGCCACTCCACCTCCTAAGCCCTCCGCTGTACACGAAGGGGAACCTTCTCCCATGGCGGAATCTTCTCTTCCTTCCCCAGTTTCCCCCACCAAATATGCCTCCAAATCAACCTCAAAGCCCAAGCCACGCCTCAGGGCAAAATTTGCTGAAAAGCCTGCCATTCCGCCGGTGCGACGGTGCCATTTAATTGATGAGGCCACTTCCAAAGATAATGTACCAAGATCTCCGCCTCGGCGCTCTCACTGCCGCAAGGGTCCCTTCCCTGCTACATATTCTGAGTCTTTCCCAGGCACCTCGATAATGAAAACGACACTATGGTTTGAGCGAAGGCTTTTTCCAAATCCTTCTACACCAAGGCCGCATCTGACCGGTGTAAGCTGTTTTCTAGTATGGACTTCTGGTCCGAACGAAATCTTGATCTTAAATGTTTTACCCATACACCCGTTATGGAATTTATCAAAAGTTCTGGCCTAGAAGTAACTATGACGAACCTAGGCAGATTTTATGGATCTATTGTGTATGAATTTTATTCTAACCTTGTTACTAGCATTCAGGATCCTGAGTCTCCCTGATTCGGGAAAGTTTTTGTTCTTAACAAAATTGTTAACTTTAGTGTGGATGATATTAATGATTTTTTGGAACTGAATGGGTTGGACGAAGAAGAGGACGTGGAGGTTGATTTAGGGGAAGTTGTTGAATTCTTGAGCGCTAGGAAACTGACTCGATGGACTAAGTTGGACATATCTCCCTTAGTCCTGACACACGAGGCGAACTGGTTACACAAAATAGGGCGCCAGAATTAGACACCCATGTCCAATAAATCCCACTTGACCTCGGCTCAGTGTCAGTTTATTTTCAAGGTGATGAAGACCATTCCTGTTGATTTTGGGAGAATAACATTTGACGCCATCATGAGCTTTGCGGAAAAGCCTGATTCTCGCAAGAAACTCCCTTTCCCAACGCTCATCTGGAGTCTACTTTCCCACCAGGGCATACAGGCTCAATCCTCTGATGTTCTCCACAAGGCCGCACCCCCAGTAGACATGGCCTCTAGGGAGGCCAATATCTCTTATCGGCCTCGCTCAATTGAGCCCACCCTTCGTCCCTTTGAAGTTGCCAATAATCTTCCTCTCTTTCTACATCAGCAACTAGAGATACTAGATACTCTAGCTGCTGAGGTAGCTGCTCAGAAGCTTTACTTGTCTAATATTCTTAAATCTCTGGATGTTCCCCTATAAGGCGGACCATACAGGGGTTCGAATCCTTTGGCGAGTAGTTTGAAAAAGGGGGAAACTTCCAAGGCAACCAAACGACCCTCTGCTGCGGATAAAGGAAAAAAGAAAATGAAAACCAAGTAGATGAAGAGGAACAAGGCTGCTAAAGAAACTGAGGTGAATGACACTGAGGAGGAATGAGAGTGGGAGAGTGAAAGCAGTTCCGATTAAAGTGGGATGGTTTATAACTGTTGAACAATTAATTCTGGCATGTAATCATTTTAAACAATGTTTGTGTTTGATTGATTTGTAGTTAGGATGTTAAAAACAATATCAGTAGTCAAGGCTTATTTTGTTGGGCAGGTTCTTGATTTCGCTGACCAATACCTGAACTTGATGGATGATATTTTGTTGTGAAGTGTGAATGTTTCTCCATAGCATATGGTTCTCTTTCATGTTTCTATTTGTAGGTAGTAGCCAGGATATGGTCCTGGAATTTTCGAACAACATGCCAAAGGGGGAGATTGACAAGGTAAAAATTATTGACAATTATTCAAAAATTCTAATTATTATATTTTTTTTGTGTACATACAAAAGATATATTGAAGATATTCATGAAAAGAAGGTTACGGCTGAACAAGGGGAGAATCAAGAGGAAAATCTGGGAAACATATCTTGGAAGATATGATGAAGATTTGGAAAGATACAAGATATGAATATCAAGACTGATTTAAAAAAGATATGTATATCACAGTTAATTCAAAAAGATACCGGAAGATATCTTGAGGGGCAAGGCACTCGAGTATAAATAAGACCTCAAGCCGAAGATGAAGTCTTCTCTGATACATTTTCAATTAAAGAGTTTGCACATAAAATAAATCATTTATGAATATCCTTCTAATTTAGTGATATTTAATGTGGTATAATATATAATATTTTCACATAAATTACAGATGCATTATATAGATTCATTCATTAAATCATCACTTATGATTTCGTGATACGTCAATGTATATTAACATTAGATTCATTCATTCATTTGGGAGGTTCATTCATTTATTTGGGAGGCTAAAACCCTTCATTTACTATGCAACTGACTCCTCAAACAATCATTTTGACTCTTCGTTTACTGTGATATTATCTGCATGGGAAGGTTAATCATCACACCGAAATTAGTTACATATCTTCCAAAAATTGTTCTTCTTCTTCTCTCTATTTTCTCTCTCCAAAATACCCTACACCCTAAACCCTAAAGCAAAATAAATGGCTGATATCAAATTCTTGGATATGCATAACAAAGGCCATGGTTGGAGAATGAGGAGAGAACGTTATTGCGAACTAAGGAAATGGACACCGCCGACTATAGACAGATATTTTATAGCCTATCTCATGACGAGGATGGATGGGGGTTGCCTAGAGGACCGATCAGAGAAGCAAGGATGTTCTAGTAGATTAGGGTTTCTTTTGTTGTTTGTTGTCTTTTTTATTTAGAGAAATTATGTATATATTAATATTTTGAACAATATTTTTTTCTGTTTATGTTTTATGATATGTTTTATTTTACAGTATATATTTGGCGAAGGTTTTGTTTTGTGCAGAAAAGGCACATAATATGCGGCGGATCATTATTGTTGTAAAAAAAGTACAAAAATATCAAAAAATGCATCGAAATCAAATTTGATTCAAACAACATATTGTTCTGGAAGAAATAATGTTAATATTGTTGTTTTGAAAAAAATAACGAGCCTATTGTTCATTGTGAATACAGTTTTGGAGCGTATACTTTGATGGAAGGGTATAAGGTTGAATAGGATAAACATTTGTTCTTATATCCCATGTTTATTAGAGTGATTTCAGCAAAAAATTAGAACATAAGTTATTCTTATCAAATATTTACTTGTGGTGTTTGTTAACAAAATAACTAATTTTTTAATTAAATACCCTCAAAATTTAGCTCTCATAATTACTCAGTCATATTAATATTAAATCTCCACTTCTCCACACATAATTCTCTACAAGACATTAATGAATTCAAAAATAGTATAAGTTTGCCAACAACTCTGAATATATAATGAGAAAATAAGAAAAAAAAATTAAATTGGTACTATTAAACTATGAAATAAAATCTTGTAATTAGACTTCAATGTGTAGGGTCATTCAGATCTATATTATTGCATCGTCTCTCAGAATTTGTAGACACTGAGCTCGTCCTTCCTCGTCGAAAATTACCCCTATCATGCCTTCCTCTTGTACCTCTTTGACCACGATTTGTTTCAGTAGCTAAAACATGACGATTGATCCTGGGCCTTCCACGAGGGCAACCAACTTCTGGATTCAATATTGTGGTACCTTCAAACGATTGATCCTCATTTGTCCTTTTCGATACACTAATATTGTCTCCTATGTTAAGCAAATCATTATTTAGTTCAAACAACCTTTCTTTCATAAAATATATCTTCTCCACACTACTCATGGCAGCATCAGTACACTCTTGGAAAATTTGTTCCATTTCTTAGAACTTCTTGTACTCATCTATCATGTGTTGATAACCTCCAACAAAAAATATACTAGAATGTCGTCTATACACATCCTTCCTCTATCTACCCAATAGATACTTTTCATTAATAGACAAGATATATTTCTTGCTCATTACTCTAAAAATATGACAATAAAGGATCCCCTATATTCAAATTTCTTGCAATTACAAAAACAATATTCTCCAGTAGACCTATACTCCACAGTATATGTGAACTCCTTCACAAAGAAGTCATTAAATATGTTCCTCTCAAGCACCTTCTATTTTTCAATTGCAAAATATTCTTCAATTTCTTCATCCACAATATGGCAATATAAAATACGCGTGATTTTATCTTAAACTTTCCTTAACATAATATATTTAAATGCCCTTCATAACTGTCTCTCCCAAGGAAATTATGGCAAACACTTGATCACTTTGCTTGTTTATTCATAATCAGTAATGAACTATTTATGAATCTTATCCGTCATTTCTACCTCAAACTGTTCCACAAATTGCTTCAATGTACACCTCGAGTGAATGTATTCATCAAAATAAGCATGCATCCCCTCATTTTTTGAGTGGAAACAATATCAGCCCAAAAAATATGATTCAAATAAACAGGCACCCAACTTTCTTTTTCCTTGAATATATCTTGAAGCCAATCATTACTTTCAAGTCAATGATTTTCCAAGAATTCACCCACTTCAACTCGAACGTCTCAATCATAATACTATCATAAATTATCCCTTTGAATTCAATAATGAATTTGTTGAATTTCGAAAGCCCCTTGAACTTTTGAGGTAGCTTAGATAAGATGTGCCACAAGCAATACCAATGGACCGTGTTAGGCATCAACGACCTAATGGCTATCTTTATGCTTTCACATTGATCCATAATTACACATGTAGGAGGAATGCCACCCATTGCTTCCAACCAGCTCAATAAAAGCCACTTGAAAGATTCAACATCTTCGTGTGTAGCCAACGCACATCCTAACAAGATTGATTGGCCATGATGATTTACACCAACCATTTTTGAAAAGGCATCTTATATCTATTCAAGAGGTACATTGCATCAAAGTTCAATACATCATGAAATTCTTCATACGCTGCTTTGCTTCGAGGATGAATCCACAACACATTACGTAACCTACCCTCGTCATCTATATCCATCAAGGGGAAGAAGTTCATGTCCTTTAGTTGCAACCTCAAGAAAACTTACAAAATAGCCTCTGCATCTCCACATCCAAGTCTCAACCTCCTTCTACTCTCTATATAGTTCCTACAGTCTTTAGGAAGACACCTTAAATTACGAGGGCCACCAACTTAAACTTCAGCTAATCTCACGTTCTTACATGGCCTTATTCCTGCAATGTCGTTTGCTTCTAATTATCGTTTCATGTTCACTGACATACTTCTGTGAGCTGGCATTAAAACCGACATATCAGGACAGAGTTCATGGTTGTGTTTTATTATTGTTTTTGAAACAATCCAAGTTCCATTATCTTGCTTGATGGCTTTAATCCGAGCAGGACAATCTATTTTTTTGGATGTTTTGTGAGTTTTTGTTTGTCGGGCCCTATCACATACCATAAGCGAGTATTTGTAATCTAAATCACCAACTTTGCGATTTGTTCTCTTTGTAACAAAAAAGCCTTTATGCTTAGCATGTGCTTGGTAAGCTCTAAACAACCCTTCAATGTCCGAATAAATCATACCTCATTGGAGACCAAGCTTAATATTGTTCAACGATTGCGTGTTGTTGATTTCAGAATTCGCTATGTTCATTTCACCTCTCGACGTACTTTGTGTATGATTCGACGAATCAACATGGCTGGAGATACTTTGGTCACTATCGGAACCAAAATCTCACGCATGAAAAATGATCTAATTGTGTTTATATTTGGAATGTCCATTGAATTAACTTCTAAATGAAGGTTTGGAATGGATCGTTGAATTTTCAGTTATATCTACTTCTTTCCTTTGCTAATGTATTTACATAATTATTACATCTTGAAATACATAAGTGTGCGGCTCAAGAAGTCTTGTGGAAAATTGAGAAATAAGGAAGCAAATATAAGGAGGAAAATGTTATGAAGCCAAATTTACTTAAAGAATGCAAGGATAATTTTATAATTATAATTATTATTTATATTAATTATTAAATTATGGCCGACCAGATTCTGACCATTAAGTGCGGTCCGGCCAAAAAATAAAGGAAAGAAGATAAGTGTACGTTGCGGCTGGCTTGAACCAAAGATTCTAGCCAAGTGCTTTTCAGTATTCGTTTCTCTTGTTGAAATGTCGTACTCTTGCATATGGAACAAAGTTGGAACAGAGGTTTGAGTACAGAGGATCTCAACTGGATTCGATGGAGATTGGTTATGCTTTCATATTTTTCTTTTGTTTTTGGTATGAGAATAATAATAGTGTAATATGAAAAAGGAGTAATTATTATGGTTGATGTGACGTATCTTTTTATTTAAGAGTGATTGAATAGGGTTTTTTGTGGAATTGGTAAAATGAGTGTATAATTTTATAAAAATAGTTACATTTATTAAAAAATACGGCAAAATGAATCTTGTTTGATATTTTATTGGACTTAGGACAAGAGGGTGTGTTTAAAATAAAAAAATTATGAATATTCATAGTGGGAAGGTGTTGTTTTCTTTATTGGTGAAAAAATGAATACTGAAACACATGATGTAAGATGAAAAGCCAAAAACAATGATTCTAATTTTGTTTTAAAACAAAAATTTCAATTGTACTTATTTAAACTTTTGTACAAAAATGAAAAAGTTTCACACATTAGTGTATTT
Organism: Caryopteris x clandonensis; assembly: GCA_028749325.2. Taxonomy (NCBI): domain Eukaryota; kingdom Viridiplantae; phylum Streptophyta; class Magnoliopsida; order Lamiales; family Lamiaceae; genus Caryopteris; species Caryopteris x clandonensis. Next base: position 6,975,040 of record JAPYKT020000013.1, read on the forward strand.
GCACTGTTTTTTTTTTTTTTTTTTCTTTTAATCATGTTCATGCTCCATTGCATGAATTGTATAATTTTGAATTGTGCATTGAAGAAGGTTAAGCGGAAGGAGGCTAACATTATATAGTAATCCATGCACAAGTGTTGAACGGGAAAGTATTGATGAATTATTGTCAAAGTTTGAATAAGTGCTACTATCTTCCTAATATTTCATTATCTACTTACCCCCCATCTTTTTATTAAAAATTCTTTCTTTTTCCAGCCCAATTACCCAATGTGATATTAAAATCTACTTGTTAGTTGTCGTACTTGAAAAAATATTCATGAAATTAGGTGTCGTGTGAGTTCAAAAAAATAATTTCAATCATGCGTTTGTTCTTGATGGATGTGATTTGTAAGTATGTCAAATTATGAGGAATATGTATCAAAAAATAGTTTTGTAATGATTAAATAATTAGGTAATCATAAAATAATTATTGAAATTTTGTAAGATAATTGAGAGAGAGAGAATAATAGGTGTTAGTTTCTTTTAGAGAAGAATGTAGGGTTAGGTTTTTGTATAGGGGTGTATGGTTTAGATTCACTCAATAAAAAAGATGAGTCAGAATACAGACACAAAATTAAATTGAGATGTTTGGTCCGAAGAGTTAAAGATAAGTGGAAACATAGCATAAGGCTTATGTCTTTGATGGGGATACTCAAGTACGTGAAGTGCATTGCACCACAAAATAAATACATAAACATTGTTGAGATTGTTATGATCACTTATGGCTTTATATAAATACTGGATTTCTTGCATGTGGAAACATTTTTGTGAGGTGCAAAATAAATCAAGACACCAACTTTTACGGAATCACTGTCTTTTTCCTCCCCGATACATAATAATTGGTTGTTTAAAATGGAGTAAAATTTTTATGTAGAGGCGCAGTCTGCGGATCCAATTCTCAACTTATTTGGGAAGGAGGGAGTATGAACTAATACACCCGGCGTCACACCTAACATTAACTCAATCAATTGTTAATGAATGAAAAGTGTTGTATGTGTTTCGCCTACCAGTCTCAGCTTTCGTTCCGCTGAAAGCTGTTTGGCTAAGCGAATCAAAGCCTCTTCATTTGTGCCTTCTTCTTCAACTTCCTCAAACTGTCCCGTCTCTAGATCCACTCTTGACATTCGTTTCTTCAGCCGTTGTTTTGCAACCTCCACGAGTGCTTGCAGATTCTCCGGGGTTGCAATGTCCAGAGAAGACTCGTCTCCACATAAAGAATCGTCCTGTATATGGGCATGCACGCAAACATTACCATGTCAATATGAAACTCCTAGACTAGAGAGGACTGTCGATTTATATGTTCACCTGGATCCGTAGGTAATTTTTCTGCGTATGGAGGGATTGAAAGAGGGTGGAAACGTGTATATCGACCATATCAGAGCTTGCGTCGCCAAAAACATCCATCAAAGGTGTGTTGCCTCTCTTGTACACCCATCCAAGCAAGCCCCATCTTGCAGCTGCCTCTGCATTGTACTTCTCTGCTTGCTTGGCTATGCCGGTGCCCAAAGATAACACCAAAATCTTGCTGCTGTCCAATGGATCCATTTTCACATATTCTGACTCTCCAGACAATATTCCATTTGAGATGTGGGATATGGCTACCAGAGTCTGTGGAATTCAATTAGCTCCAATGAGTTGCAAATTTTTGGGAGGGGCTTTTATACTTGTGCTGGTATATTAAATTTTGGACCATTTGTATTGTACGTGGACAAATTTTTTTTTTTTGAAATATGACATTTTTCTTTTTTTGGGATGGAGGGAATATGAAATATTGTCATTGTACACTTGAAAAAGACAAAGATATCCGTTCTTTCTCCATGTGTCCCGAGCCCTGCAGAAGCTTCACAGAGTGGATGAACTGTCTCGAAGCATGTAAAGCTTCAGGTTTCAGGATGCTTGGAAACAAGACAAACTGTTTTTTACAAAAAGATATCTTAGTATCTTTCTTGTGCCGAAATTGGCTATGTTCCCATTTTTCTTGAACATGTGGTTAGAATTTATTGAAAATTAATCCATAGTCAGAACTAACAGGGTTGTTGGCCGCAACACCTCCGTCAATGAGATCATAAGTGGTTGTGTTTCCTAATTCATCCTCCGTTTCAAAATAATGTGCCGGCAGAAAAGTAGGCGCCGCAGAGGTGCCTATGCAGATATCAGATAGTTTTGCATTTCTGTAAGCTTTTTCCTTTGCCTGCTCCCAATAAGAAAATGACATTTCCATGTACCATATATATAGAAAGATCGCAATAAAATTGGATTGGAGAATGTACATACATCAGTAGTTGTGAAGATAACTGGTTGAAGCCGCTTGATATCAAAGGTCGGAATCACCAAATCTGTTAAGGTATCCTTGATCGTGAGATCACCGAGTTTTTTTGTTAACAACGAGCGCAGGTACCTCCCGTTGTACTTGGGCCCGAACAAGTTTTTGAACGTCTTCAGCAAGTTATGCCGGCTTGGAACACAGACAATGTGAATTAGTATCTTATTCAGATAGGACAATTAAAAAATAGAGAAAAAATAAGCTGTGATCTGTTATTATTTGTGTTGAACTTAAAACATCTTCTTGTAAATAGTTAATGCTAACTTGCAACCAGGAAACATGCTGGGGCATTCGTCCAAATAGAAGTTGACAATTTCCTTGGCAGCGTACATGGGCCGGTTTTCCTTGTTGGGCGCGGTGATCATCGTGGCAAGCAAACCGCCTGTACTAGTTCCGGCAACAATGTCGAAATAATCTGCAAGTCTTGAATCTGGTCCATCTAGCTCCTGGAAAAATTGCATTTAATTATAATCAGATTACAGCACATATGCAGAGTGGTGTTAGTTGTTAGAAAAATGAAGGAGAAATACCTGGAGCTTGGATTCAAGAAATGTAAGAAATGTAGCAGGGATTATGCCTCTGATGCCACCTCCATCAATGCTGAGGACAGTGACAAGACTTCCGTTTTTGGGATCAGGAGCCATAACTGTTGCTGCAAAACACGATCAAGCTATGGTCTCATATTTCAGCATGGGCTGATTCTTTCCCTAAAATAAGAGGAGTTATGCCTGGAGGAGATGCCCCAAAGAAACAACTTCTTAGGTTTAACTTGCGAGAATTGTCTTTGCCATTTACCACTCCAAGCTAAGAATTTCTGCTCCCAGTAAATTGCTTTTGTCCTCTGCGAATATGCCCTCTGCCTCTGGAATCACAATATGGAATTTGGCTTTTGTCTAATAAAGTGTTGAACAGATTTTATTTTATTTTATGAAACCAAAAAGTTTTTCTCTGCACAATCCACTTCCTAATAATATCTAGAGTTATTTGTAAAATGAAATTCTAGTGCCCTTATTGGTTTATAATATTCTTTTTTATATTCATATCCTTCTTATTTTTTATTTTAAAATTGTAATTGATTGATCTAATCAATCATTTTTTTATTTTAGAAAAAAAAATTAATTGCATTTAGAGAAAAATCGAGTAAAGGAGGACAATTGTCAAAAAAACAAGCCGAGTTGAAGACTCACAAAGATGAATGAACTAGTTCATATTTTTTTGACAGACTTATGAATTTAGTTTTGTGGGATTTTATTATTATCTTCTTTTTAGTGGTAAAAAGCCCTTAGGAGTTATTTGTTCTAGAATGTAGATATTTGTAGCACATTCGAATGAGTACATTAAAAAAGTTTACATCCAGATGAATTGTAAAAAATTATATTTGTATTGAAATATAGTAAAATAGAATAGAAATTGTATATATCACATTACTAGTAAGAGAAAGAGACAGATGACATCACTAGTAAGAGAAAGCGATAGGCATGAAAGAGAATGTCTTATCCCTTCTCAACAACTTAAAATAAACAAATATTTAAATTGGGTTCATTCTTCAACTCATATTGTCCCATCTTAATACAAACAAATCCTTAAGCCCACAGGCCCAATGACCTACTTGGAGTAGGGGAAAAACAATTATTCTCCTCAATTGTTGGAAGGAGCAGACCGCAAGAAAGGGATTGTGGGAAGTGAGGAGAAATAAAATTATATCCATTTTCCTTCTTACCATTTTCGAAACATTTTCGGACGCCACTTTTAGAAGAATAGGGAACAAGGAATTTCTCTTCGTTTTTCTCTTGTAATAAGTATTTTTCTATTTTATTTTTTTATTTTATTTTCTTGTATTAAATCATGATTTTTAAAGTCTATTATAGTATGGATGGTTAATTTAAACTTCTAATTTAAGAGTTTCGTATTTCGATTATATTATTGTGAGGTCTTTGTAATTTATTAATTTTTTGCCTTATATTCAAGTACTTGTAGGTTCAAATAATTTTATGAAGATTTTATATTAATTCAACTTGACAAATTAAATTATTATTTATTCTTCCTATAGCTATTTATAAATTCATACTTCTAGTAGTATAAATTATTGAAGAGTTATAGCATTAGATTGGATAAATTATGCTATCATAATTTATAAGGCTAATACCTATAATTGTGGCTATCTCAATTATTGATATTAGTATTAACATGTTTTCACTTTAAATTAATGTTATTATTAATTGACATGGAACACTGTCGTGCCTAGTCAATTAATGATAAGAGTTGACCGGATGCTAGGTTTGATCAATTAATTAGAAAAACAAAAGATTTAGATGGTTATCCTAATAAATCTAAGGTTAATTGTTTGATTTGCAAGAATTTGTTCGTTGACTGATGATCAATAGTATAATTGAATGTCGAACCCTTGAATCAAAGCTTTCTCTTATTATTATTTTTCTTATTTAAATTGTTTTTCTTGTTATATTATTTTATGTGTATTGGTTCCTCGTATGCTTGTGGTTGTGGTTGTTAAATTAAGAAATTATGTATTTAGTTAATTAGGTAAAAATATATTAAAATCCCTTATTTTTTGTTTAATTTGATTTAAAAGAATTTTATCTCAATTACCTATAAATTTACCTTATCTCGTCATTATAGTCGTATTTTGAAAGTGGGTTAATTTAGATTTGGTGACACCCCAGACAACCTTTCTAATTTTGTTTCTATCTTCCCCATTTTAGAGTTATAAACTCAGATTCAAACGCATCAAATAAGTAATTGGGCCAGTCCAGTCCAACAACTGATTACTAAGCCCATAGCTTCATTAAAAATGACAAATAAGTCCATACTGTTGAAACCCTCCTGAGCCCATCACCCTGAAATCCGATATGGATATGAAATTGGACTCATTCTATATCATAAATGTTTTTATTCATAATAGTTTCTTACACTCATCTCAAATTTGCTTCAAACTACATTTCCCTTCCTTTCTATGGTAGATGTCACTTCATCTCCACTATTCTTCCTCAATTTTAATTCATCCATTTTACTTTCAATTCTCTCATTTTTTCAAAGTTTACTCCATTTATTAAAAAAATAAAAAATCATTTTTCTTGAGAGTACTACTTTTTATTCTCCGTCAATTAGATTAGGTATAACATTTTATATACTGTGAAAATTACACTTATAACACTTTTTGAATTTGTTGATTTGACTTATTCAATCATATATGATTTTTTTATGAAACACCAAATTTCAATTTATAACTATATCTTATAAAGTGAGATTTTAAGTTTATATATATGACATTTTATTTTTTGAAAAAAAAAATATTTTAAAACATGACTCGTTGGAATGGAGAAGTATTTATTGTATTAGCTTTTAGGTTTCATATTGTCATTGTATTTTGGGTTTTGTTCTAATTAATTATTTTTAAGTTGGATAAAACAAATATAAATAAAAAATCAAAAGTTGTTGAGTTGAACATATTATGAGTTGGTTAAAGATAACCTGAGTAATCATAATGTATTTAGCATCTTGAAAGTTAAAGTTATGTGGCATTTTTATAAGATATCCGCGATTTCTCTCAATTTCTAATCCAATACACAAATTAATTGGTTCTGTCAAGCTAGCTATAAGTATCCATGGAATTTGGATAGTAGAAAATGTATTTGCAATATGTAATGCATTTGGTATGGTGGTATAGCTATGAACATATATTATATGTTTTCAACATAAAAGTTTATAAGTAAACGTATTAGCACAGAGAATTAAATATATTACTACAAACTTACCAATTAAAATCTGGGGTATCTCCAATTAAGTCCAATCTCTCTCTCTCTCTCTCTCTCTCTCCCCCCCTCCCCCCCTCCCCCCCAAAGGATAAGTTAAGGTGGCCATATTGATGGGTGAAGTGATGTGAGAGTGATGGGTGATTGTTTGGAAAGAAAGCATGCTTATTATGGTGAAAGTAAATTAGGGAGTAACTGCAGAATGTGTAATGCTTCAAAGTGAGGCAACCTTCAACTTCAGTTTTGTGTTTATTACGTCACAAGGTTTACACCCACATACACATGTGGTCCTAAATCCCACTCTTCCATACTTAATTGCGCCCTTTTACAACCCATACCACTACATTACACATTAATAACTTTTTCGATTTTTTTTTTTTTAAAGTCACTATAAATACGATATACTTTAATTAGAATATGCAATTCTGGAATTATAGTAATTAGATACTTCTCTAAAAATTTTAGAAAAAACTTACGTTTAGAGCCTTATACTTTGTTGAATTCTATTCTTTTACTCTCATTTGTCTATATTAGGTCATTGTCGTTTTATTATTTGTTTGCACTATTTCATTTTTAAAAAATTGTATCTCTATAATTTTATTTTATTTGTAAAAAAATTAGTTATTTTACTCATGTTTCAATTAGACATGGGCACGGTTCCGGTTTGGAACCGAAACCGCCGGTCAACGGTTCGGTTTAACCGTTGGCCCGGTTCCAGTTCCAAACCGAAACAGAAACCGTTGGAGTAAAGGTTCGGTTTCGGTTCTCAGTTTTTTGGAACCGAAATCGCCTCCGGTTCCAGTTCGGTTCCAGATTGAATTTGAAAATTATAGCCGTTGGAGATCAACGGCTGAGATTAAATAGCCCTTGATCTTCAACGGCCGAGATGGAATAACCGTTGGGAACCGCAGGTTTCGAACCGGAACCGGGAACCGGCGGTTCCCAACGGCTCTTTTGATTTTTGTTTTCCTATAAATATACCTTCCTACTCATTTTATTCCACAATATATAATCTCTATCAATCTCCCTCAATCTCTCTCAATTATCTTGTGATCTCTCTAAATCTCTCCCGATATCTCTCTCAATTATCTTGTGATCTCCCTCAGTCTCTCCCGATTATCCTGTTATCTTTCTCAATCTCTCCCGATTATCTTGTCATTTTTCTCAATCTCTCTCAATTATCTTTATCTTGTCATCTTTCTCAATCTCTCTCAAAATGTCGAGCTCAAGCCAAAGATGATGTGGATGTAGAGGATCATCTTCTTTATCTCGACAAGCAAAAGAAAAATCACCTATGCCGACGAGTACAAGTGCCGGAACTGGATTACCACCACCATCTCATTTGGTTCCAAGGTATCTCAATCTTGATGACGAAGATATTGAAATTCCAATCGAGTAGCAAGAAGATTTTGAAGCTCAATTAGGTTTGTGTTTATTTTATAAAATATCTCTCTTAAATATTATTTTATACTTTTTTATTTTAAATATCTCTATAAACTATCTATGGTTAATAATTTATTATGATTATCAATTTAAGTGCACAAAACGAATCTACCGAAGAAGAACGTGTTCCAACTCAAGAGAGACAAAGTCAAAGTACGCGACAAACTCAAAGTGGACGAGATGAGACACTAAGATCGATATATTTGCCATTCACTTCAAAAGAGATATGCAAAATAATAAACAATTTGCAACTATTGCAGGGTGGAATATGTTTTTCAAAAAGGAGGAGGTTATGGTACACTCAAAAAATATGTGCAAGGTCACCATCCGGACAAAGTCGGAAACAATCGGCATCAAACACAAATACCTCGTGGAGGATTCACCAGATTCATCGATGAATCACAAGGTACGGCTTCTTTATTTAAATATTCCGAACCAAAATGAGAAAATATTTATCAAAAATGGTTTGTGGCATGTCTTTAGCTTTTAATTTTGCTGAAAATGATTTGTATAAAAACTTTGTGTCACTATCAATGAACCCTCAAGTGTCCGGTGTTTCACGTAGAACATTAGTTCGTGATATTGAAAAAATTGTAGGTGAATTTAAGTTGTCTTTAATTGATATGTTTAATTATTTACAACAAAAAGTTTCAACTTGTGCGGATATATGGGCGGATCATTGGACAGAACATAGTTTTTTAGGACTTACTTGTCATTGGATAGATAATTCATGAACAATGCAAAAAAGATTACTTGTATATAGAGAATTTGATCACACACACACGGCCGCAAATATTTCTCATTAAATTCATACTATTTTGCAAGAATATAATTTAGTTACAAAAAAAAATTTCAATTTCATTTGACAATGCTAGTCCTAATATTGCTAGTTTGTCATTATTAATTCAAATTTGTCAACCATCATTTAAGGGTAGATTTTTTTACATTAGATGCATGTGTCATGTTTTAAATTTGTGTGTACAAGATGGCATGGAACATTTTAAAGCACATATAGGTCCTATTAGATTAGCAATTGGACATTTAGCTAGACATGCAACTTTGTGCAAAAAATGGAGAAGATTTTGTAAAGTATATGGTATGAGTGCACCCAAAAAATCACTAAACATATGTCTAATCGTTGGAATTCAACATATAAAATGTTGAATTTTTCTTATGAGGTTAGAAATGAATTATGTACATTTTTTTCGCAAGAACAATTAGGCATTCCTTTATTTTCAAGTTCATGGGATACATGTGTTGAATTAATATCTCTTTTGAAAGTTTTTAAAGATACAACGGAAGAATTATCCGGATGTTACTATCCCTCTTCTTCTTTAGTTATAGATCATGGTGTTAAAATTGCACTTATTTTACAATCATAATGTTCATATGACACTTTACAAAATTGCATTGCAAGCATGAGAAGTAAATGGTTAAAATATTATCAAGAAATTCCCAATTTATTTTTAGTTGCAAAACTTTTAGATCCTATAATTAGAGAAGATGGTTTAGAAAAATTACTAAAAATGTATTATGATGCATTATTTTCGGTTAAAGATAATGACACTCCTAATCCGCATATAATTGTAGGTAACACAAAACAATTACTTTATGATTGTTTTAAAGAATACAAAATTTATTATTGTGATAATTTAAATAGTCAAAGTGGTCACGAAAATGAAGATATTGGTGGAGGTAGTTCGGTTTTGGATCAACACGAACATCATCAAGATCCGAACTTTGAACACCTTAATCAATATTATAGGTTTTATGATATTAGAAAATTAAAAAAACCTAGGAGTAATAGTCTTTATGAAGAATTAGATAATTATCTATATACTACTTTTGAAGAACTTGGATTTGATACACCTAGCGAGCTTTTGAGATGGTGGTCTCGAAGAGCAAAAAACTTTCCTATTTTATCACTAATGGCAAAGGAAATATTTGTGTGCCCGACATCCACCGTCTCGGTTGAACAAGCATTTAGCACCAGCAGTTACATTTTGGATCTTCGAAGATCCAATTTAAAGGTGGAAAATCTAGAAAATCAAGCTTTACTTCATGATTGGTCGAACGCCGAGGTAAGAAAACTAGAAGTAAATTTCGATGAAGAGGATGAGGATGAAGATGGAAACGAGTATTCGACCACATCCGGGTGTGATTGAGTCACGCCACTTCTCAAGCATCAAGGTACTAATATTACAAGAAGGTAAGAGAACTACGTCGACTTTGATTCCTCAACTATGAGGATACGTAGACAACTTAATTCTAAATTAGAAATTAAATTTTAATTTCTAATTTATAGTTAAGCTCAAGTCCTTTTTTTTTTTTTCTCTCTTCTAATTTTTTTTTAATATGTTGTAATTGAAAACTTGTAAAGTTGTAATCTCTTGTTAAAAGAAGTAAATGTTTTTAGGTAAGTTAATTTTTGTTGTAACTTTTCTATTTTTTTTTTTGTAATTTTATTATAAGTTGTAAAGTTAAGTTTTGATTGTTGTAATTTTTTTTTGTAAAATGTAATTGTTTTAGTTAAGTTAACTATATATTAAATTCAATCTCTTGCGATAATCAAATTCAAAAGTCCAAAAAATTATTTTTGAAAGTTGTTAATTAAAAAAAAAAAAATCGTAGAATCGAAACCGGGGGAACCATCGATTCCGGAACCAAAACCAAAACCCTATATATGGCGATTCAATTTTAGTTCCGCCCTCCACGGTTCAATGACCATTGTAACTATGTAATACTTCGTCCAGCCTACAAAATGAATCATATTTGCAATAACTATTAATTAAAACTAAAATTTTTATGGACGTAATAAAATTTGATCCTTATATAATCATTAAAATATGCACACAATTCAATCAAAATGGAAAGTATGAGAACCAATTAAAAAAAAAATTACAAATGCAACTCACTTTAAGAAAATATAAACACAATAAACTAAGTATTTGCATCTTATAAAAGGGTATGTTGGCCGTTTACGATTAAAAAAATTAAGTTACCTTTTAAAAATAAAAAAGTTTAACTGGTTTGAACTTACTTTTTCTTTTAAAAAAAAAAAAAAGGATATATTTTTTCTTTAGTTAAAAAATAAATAAAAATAGGAAACGGTAAAATGGTGAATTAGGGCCAAGATTTGGGGTTGGGTAAGAGAAGCAGCATGCGCGTCAATTTATGGGCCCGCACAAATTAATGTGATCACTATTTAAGGTAGGTAGTTATTATTGGTCCAGCCAGGGAGAACACAACTCATTTATGTTTCACCATTGTCGGATTTTTCTTTTTCTTTTTCTTTTTCTTTTTTACCCACAATAATACTTTATTAATATTTCAACATATTAATTTAGATACTGAAATGGTGTCCTAATTCTAGCATTTTTTCTTCTAGCTCTGACACAGAATGCCCTCCCTGTCTTTACAAAAATCAAAAGTAAAATTCAACAACAAAAAATACTTAAAAATCAAAGTTGTACTAAGGAAGACTAGGAAAGCACCAACGATACCACAATGCCCCTAACAAGATCAAGCCTAATAATTTTTATCATCTTAATTCTTGATTAATTATGACTCAAAGGGTGTATATATATATATATATATATCAAGACGTATTTTGAAGTTGCGTGTAAATTATTATAAAAATGATAATATATGAAACAAAAATTCATAAATCATACAAATCAAATTGTAAGAAAAAAAAAACATATAGAATAAAAAGATCCTAAGGCTGCTAAACTAATTTATAATTTGTATTTTAGTAAAATCATTAGCAAGACCAAGCAGTGGTACAATTAACAAAATATAGGGAGGTTTGGTTTGGAGTAAAAAGAAGGATGTTAGAAGAGGCAGTTCCAATTGATATGTTTGCGTTTCACTTGACTTTCCCTATTATTGTATATGGCCCCATTCCTTTGACTTTGAATTACAACACACAAATCATTTTTCATCATTGCCACTTCTGCTTTTGTCCCAAGTCAACACCATAATACGACAGATTAGCCCACAAAGAATCTTAATAAGATGGAGAGTTTAAGGATCTCTCTTTCTTTTTTTCCTCCCATTAAATTTCTTATTTTTCTCTTTATTATTAACAATATTTTTTCTAGAAATACGTTTTACTTTTACAGCACCATAAGTTCATCATTATTTTTTTAGTGGTGGTGGTGGTTGGGGTGTGCTTGTGGACGTTTTACAGTATCTTCAATGTCAGCATATTTTGTGTTCTTGGAATCTACTTATTATTTTATTACTTTAATAATATTAAAATTTTGATTTATGAATATTAATTTTCATTTAAATAACTTCTAGATATTCTCTTTTATGAGGCAAAATCAGTAGTCAGATTGTGTGGCAACATCGAAATTGAACGATAACGAGCTAAACAGATTAAGTCCAAGATCTAGACTTGAATAAATTGTGTATAATCAGGGGAAATAGCACAAATTATTAGTCAGTATCAATTCGATATACGTGGCCCTTATAATTGATATCGCCATTAAAAAATTGTGTACTATGTGGAAGAGACATATCACAAACTATTAGTTTCCAACATATGTTATTCTAATAATTAAATAAGTTGTGTACTATTTCAAAGAGACATAACATAAACTAATAGTTAGCAATGACCCAACATATTAGGGGTCAAAGTGTTCATGAATGAACGAGCTTAATACATGCAAACCCGACAAATCAAGCTCGATAATAAGAACACTACGATCTCACTACATGGTGACCAATTGAAGAAAAAGGACCTTCTATGAAAACCATACACAATCAACAAGTATCAAACAAGTAAGAAGGCACGAGCTTAAGCATGAGATGTCAATTAGATAAAAGCATTATGTAATAATTTCGGTGCCATCATATAGAAAAATCCATCCTATAAATAGGGGGAACAAAGTTAAGGAGAGATCAAATTTTATAAGAAAAAAAAGATAAATTTACACGAGAGATTTATATTTTTCACTTCAATCTCAAGTTCAATAGATAAAATAGTTTCAAAGCTTATTAGTTCGTCTCTTTTTTCAATTTCAATTAATGGTGTTCGCAATTTGGTGCTAGAATGAGTGTTTTCTAAAGTAAAATCGATCAACGAGCTTCTCTCCAAATCGCATGCACAATTAGTACCACTCTGATTCCTTTTTGTCTGCAGATTTGAGATGGTAGATACTATTTTGATTAGATAAATACTATCTGTGGATATAATATGTAGTCTAGGGAAACACATCTAGAGGTTTTGTTTTGTAGTTTGGAAGTGTTGTAAGGTCTAAGATATTGATAACAAGTACAATCCAAAGATTTTAAAAATAAATGATCTGAAATTTAATTGAAGTTAAAATTTATAGAAAGGAGAATTGAAATTGAGAACAAACACTATGTTTAGTTACACACCTTGTCCTACGTGCACTTACTGTGTATTTCTACACGCTGAATTTTTTGTTAAGGTGGAGACGGTCTAAAATAACAAAATTTATGCTTGTTTTTATTTGAGTCAGCCTTTATTTTCAATACATGAAGTTCGTCAAGTAGAAAACACAGATGGAAATTTAATGGGGGATACATTTGATAATTTATTTTAAAAGAATGTTTGCTAACTATACAAGGTTTGAAATATGGTACTATAACTGTATGGATCATAAAGAAATAAAATTAAAAAAGGATGTGTTTCTAAAAAATATAGAAAAGTCAAGCTATTTTTAATAGGTAATAATACTCGTATGCTATAGATATGATTAAGGTTCATATGGAATAAAGATCATGAAGATTTGCAAGATCGAATGTGACATCAAAGTTATAAATAAGAGTATTATGTGAAGGTTGTTTATCATCTATGTTACATTATATTCAATAGGATTTGCAGAGAGAGAGAGTCGTTTATTTGAGAGCTTACTTAGTATAGTTCAAGTGATAAGAGAACTGTCAGTGAACCTCTAGTTGGTTTCCACTGTGCTCAGAATAGTACAGCCTACTAGGCACGGGAGAGTTCATATAACTGGCTCTGGAGAGTTCATATACCTATCGTACGAGAGTCAGCAGCCAAATCCATCTAGGAGACTAGGTGGTCAAGTAAATTATTAGAAGAGAATGATATAAGGTTGACTAGTGTTAGAGGGGGTCTAATTGTATGTAAGTCAAACTGTACAATTGTGGAAACAAACACTCTTTCTAATACACATACTTGAGAGGAAGAAGGGATTCTTCCTCATAATTGTAATTATTGTTTATCTTCCGCATATCTCAATCGTAATTCGAATTCATACTGAACACAACACATCGCACGAATTCTGATCTAAGAAACTTGATTTGAGCTCTAAATTTACCAAACATAAAATTATGTTCTAGTCTATTTGTATATTTATCTTGTTAAAGTTTGGTTCAAATGGTGAGCCCACCCTTCCTTGGCAGCCCCTCACTTACATGCCCATCCCACTCATCCTTTTATTTTTTAGCCCACTTAGTTAAATCTTAAGGTATGTTATAACCCATATATTAGGTAAATAGAGACGTGAGTTAGTTGTGAGGTACAGAATCCCTTTTCAGCGCTGAGAAGAACATACCCCTTTCTTCAAGCATCATTTCTCTCCCAAAATTGTTCCAACCTTGTTCTGCTTTGTTGGCTTATACTATGATTTCATTGTGGGCATTGCTAGAGAAGATAGACAGGCTTCACCTTCGTGGTCATGCCAAGGTTTCACTGTAGTTGTCGAAAGAGAGAACGAGTGACAGGCGATCTGAGCCGGCGCATATCGTGGATACCCAACAGTGGTATCAGAGCCACAATTCAACGTCGCTGCTGTAACCACGTGCCGCCCGCTGTAGCCCATGTGCCGCCCCATCGCGACTGCTGCCCGTTACCCACTGATCGTGTGCCTAGCACCTGCTGCCCAATGCGTGGAGCATTCACCACTGCCCCTTCTATTGACGAGTAGACAAGGAGGACGTCGTAGTGAAAAGGCCGTTGCCCTCTTTGGTGCAGCCAGTCCGATTATCCACAACAGATGGTAAAACGAGTCCCTTACCGTAGGGTCTCACTCTGGTAAATCATCTTCAATCTCTATTTACTGCTTTATTAGATTCCGATTGAACCGGCTAGGATTTGTAGATATCGGTCAAACCGGCTAGGCTTGAGTTTGATGTGCTGGTAGCTTTAGGATTTCTCTATGTGATTTATCCTGCTTTGTTGCCTTACACTTGCGTTACTTGTGTGATTCAATTATTTTTTATTTTACATTCATTGCAGATCTCTGTGAACAGACGCTAAAAGGTTTGTTTTCTCATTCTTATAAGGACCTAAGTGAACCCCTGCACTTATGTTTGAACAGAACATGAACATGGAAATCCTTAGTTTTCCTTTTGTGTGATTTTTCTATGTGAAATCTGATTGTGTGTCTTTTATGTATTCTGGTTCTGCATTTAATTTGACCTCGTTTGACGGGAGGTCTGATTTGAGTATTTGGCAACAGAAGATGACTGAGGTGCTCATTCAGCAACGAGTGTTAAAAAACATTACCTAGTCATAGTGTGCCACTACTATTGCTAATGAAAAAGCAAAAATGGATGAGCTTGCATACTCATCCATAATTTTACACTTATCTGACTTTGTGCTTAGGAAAGTTGGGAAATTGGATTCTACTAAAGATCTTTGGAAAAAATTATAGGAATTATATATTGAAACGTCTCTCCCTAGTAAATTATTCCTTCTTGAAAAAAAATCAGTTCAAACTTGACATAAATAAAGATATGGACGAAAATCTTGATGTTTTACTAAACTAGTTCAAGATATTAAGTAGACAATAAACAAGCACATTGATGAATATACCCCCACTGTTTTGTTAAATGTCATCCCTCATTCTTATAGTGATGTGAAATCTGCTATAAAATATGGTAGAGATAATGTCACTCTTGACACTTGTTAATGGCTTAAAAAGCAAAGAGATGGATTTAAAAACAAATTCAGGTGGTAATAATTCTGGTGAGGATATGTTTCTTGGGGGTAGAACCGAAAGGAGAAATAAGAAGCCCGCTCAATCCAAATCAATCATGAGTCTGGAAACAAATGGGCCAAGAATTGAATAGGTATAAATCTAGGTCCAAAAAAAGAAGGTGTTATAACTGCAGTCAAACTGGTCATTATGCGAATGTGTGTCCCCATCCCAAGAAGAAAAAAAATAATGAACACAACCAGGCAAAGGCTAATATGGCCTTTAGTAGTGAAAACCACGGAGATGTGTTTATGGTGACTAAAACTTGTGACATGCTTTATGTGAATTATGTGCATTCCAATTCTTTGAGTGAATGTGAATGGCTTGTTGATTCTGGTTGCACTTTTGACATGTCACCATTTAAAAATCTTTTTTTACCTATAAGAAGTAAATGATGGTTTCGTGTCCATAGCTAATGAGAAAAGGTGTCTTATTTATAGTATGGGTGCCATTTCTTTGACATGTGATTCTGGTTATGCTTTTACCTTGAAAAATGTAAGACATGTGCCTGACTTGTGTAATAACCTGATATCATGTGTTGTATTAGAGGATGATGGCTTAGAAGCAAAATGGGGGAAGGGAGTGATGAAAATCATGAAGAATGGCTTAGTGGTTTTCAAAGCTGAAAAATGTGACATTTTATATGTTTGCACTGCTAAACCTGATATGCTTGGAAATTCTTAGAATGTTGTTAAACATGATAAAACTGAATTGTGGCATAAAAGGTTAGGTCACATGAGTAGTAAAGGTCTTGAAATCTTGCGTAAAGTTGGATCATTGGTAGTGGTAAGCTTACTTGCATGCCTTTCTGTGACTCTTGTGTGCATAGCAAACATCATCGTATGTCTTTCACAGTTTTCCCCTATCCAAATGAATCTACTTACAACGATATTTCTTGAGTATTTGCGTGCTGATGTGTGGGGTCCCTCTAGTGTTCCTACACAAGGAGGGAGTTTGTATTTCCTATCCATTACAGATGATTTCTCTAGGAAAGGTTGGGTTTTTTTTAATGAAAAACAAATATGATGTGTTTAATAAATTTTAAAAAAAGGAAGATTTTGATTGAAAATCAAACTGGTAAAAAGATAAAAAAATCTAAGAACCGATAATAGACTTGAGTTTTGTAATGCCTCTTTTGATACTATGTGTATCGAATCTGGTATTAAAAGGTATGAGACTGTGCCTTACATGCCACAACATAATGGTGTAGTAGAATGCATGAATAGAACCTTACTTGAAAGGGTGAGGAGCATGTTGGCCTCTTCTAGACTTTCAAAACGGTTCTGGTGTGAGGCACTGTGTATTACCGCCTATCTGATAAATAGGTCCCCCTCAGTGCCCTGAATCTATTTTCTCTGGTAAACGTATTGATTATGCAAATCTGTATGTTTTTGGTTGTGCTACTTTTGCTTAATAAAAACCTGACAAACTTGAACCAAGGTCTAAGAAATGTGTCTTTTTTGGTTATCCTGAGGGTGTTAGAGATATAGATTGTGTCATAGAAGTGAACCTGGTTCAAAATTGTAACAAGTAGAAATGTCAGTTTTAATGAATTCGATTTTCGATGCTTATTTGCATATGTGCCTTTGCCTGCTTCTATGCCTTTGCTTGAATCTGTTGCCGCTACTGCGAATAAGGTGGACCAATTACTTATTTTGTCTCAACCTGAGAATGCATACTCAAAATGATAATTTAAATGAATTGCAAGACTCACCTGCTGAAGATCGTGAAATTGATGAAATTGATGATGTGAACGATGAACATGTTGTTGTGATTATCAACTTGATCATGATAAACCTAGGAGAGAGATTAGGAAACCACCTAGGCTGGATGATTATCTTAGATATGCATGCGTTAAATCTCTTTAAATCAATAGATGATAATGAACCTAAAACCTATAAGGTTGCCTTAAAATCTAACAACTAAGTGGAATGGCTAAGTGCTATGTCTAAAGAAATGAATTCGTTACATGTGAACCAAATTTGGATTCTTCTTCCTAAACATGATAATTGTGCTATTGTGGATTGTAAGGGGTTATATAATGTTAAGAATGAAAATGAAAATGTTAGGTATAAGGCTAGACTTGTGGCTAAGGGTTTCACTCAAATAGAAGGGATATATTACACATAACTTTTTGCCCCGACTGTTAAATTCACCACGGTGCGTATAATGCTTGCATTAGTTGCCCATTTTAATTGGGAGTTGAAACAAATGGATGTTAAAACTATTTTTCTGCATGGTGAATTGGTTGAAAAGATATATACAAGACAATCTGATGTCTTTATTAACTCTAAGATGTCTAATCATGTTTGTTTGCTTAAAAAAGCCTTATATGGTTTAAAAATATCACCTAGGCACTGGAATAAGAAGTTTGACTTGTGCATGATATCTTTGAAACTAAAAAGAAGTGATCGTGATCATTGCTTATATTTAAAAGAAAATGCTTTTGTTCCGTTTTCTTGCTTATTTATGTGGATGATATGTTATTGATTAGTCCTTGCATCAATATAATCAAAATATGATATGTTCAAAAAACAATTATGTAAGAACTTTGATATGAAGGACTTAGGTGATGCTAGAAGGATTTTAGGCATGAACATTGAGAGAGATAGAAATAATTATACTCTTTTCTTGAATCAGTTTCCTTATGAGGAAAAGATATTGAGCAAATTTTCTATGACAAATGTCAAGTCTGTTAACGTGCCTCTTGCTGGTCACTTTGTGTTAAGTAAGAATCAATCTCCTTAGACTGAAACTGTAATTGACTCTATGAAAAATGTGTTTTACTCTAATGCAATTGGCTCTGTGATGTATCTCATGGTTAGCACTAGACCTGATATTGTCTATTCTGTTAGTTGTTTGAGTAGATTTATTTCGAACCCAGGGATGCCCCATTGGGAGGCTCTTAAATGGCTTCTTAGATATCTCAAAGGATCTTTAATTGTTGGCCTTAGGTTCTCTAAATCTACCCAAGATATTAAATTGATTGGTTATGTGAATTCTAACTATGCTAATGATAGAGATAATAGGAAATCTACCACTTCTTATGTGTTTACTTTGTGTGACTCATGCATTAGTTGAAAATCCCAATTACATCATATTGTTGCTCTCTTTAGTACCGAGTCTGAGTATGTTGTTATGACTGAGGTTGTGAAAGAGGCTATTTTTCATAACTAAAATTGGCTTACTTAATAATAAAGTGGTAGTTTTCTCTGATAGTCAATCTAGCATACAATTGTGTAAGAACCCCATGTTTCATGATAGAACCAAACATATTGATGTTAGGTTCCATTACATTCGTGACATTGTTGAGAAGATAATTATTTCACTAGAGAAAATTCCTTCTCAGTTTAATCATGCCGATATGGGGACTAAGTGATTGTCTGCTGAGAAACATAGATCTTCCATGAAAATTCTGAATTCTGATTTTGGGGATTAGTCTATATGATCAATTGTTCCATATGTAATAACTTACTTTGTGTTTGCTATTATTGATGCTTGACTTCGTGTGTTGGCTAATGTCTTTGTGACTTTCATAGACTCCGCGTCTAACATATATAACTTATTCTCAAATTTGTTATATAGTTTATCTTGCACTAACTTTGTGTTTTTTGCAGGTGATATTGGCAATGATGATTCCTGCGACTCTCTTTCGACTATAGTGAAACGGTATTTGACCAAAGGTGGAGTTTGTTTAAGTTTGGCCCAAATGGTGAGCCCACCCTTCCTTGGCAGTCCCTCATTTACATGCCGAGCCCACTCTCCTTTTATTTTGCAGCCTATTTAATTAAACCCTAGGGTATGTGGTAACCCATATATTAGGTAAATAGAGGCGTGAGTTAGTTGTGAGGTATAGAATCCATTTTCAGCGCTGAGAAGAACATACCCCTTTCTTCGAGCCGTTTCTTTCCCCAAATTGTTCCAACCTTATTCTGCTTTGTTGGCTTCTACCGTAATTCCGTTGTGGGTGTTGCTGGAGGAGATAGACAGGCTTCACCTTCGTGGTCGTGCCAAGGTTTCACTGTAATAGTCAAAAAAGAGATTGAGTGACAGGCGATCTGAGCCGGTGAACATGGTGGATACCCAACATATCTAACATATTCAACAAACTTTTTTACTAACAATTTTGGATCAAATATATTAAAAAAATTATAAAATATGACAATTGCAGTTCATGGGTTTTATATTTTCCGTTAGGATTTGTAGTTTGTTGCATGATTTCATCATTTTATTTATTTATGTACTTATCTTTTGACTGGGAGAAAGCCTGCATGATTCCGACCATGTAAATGCTAACAACTTAATAATAATAATAATAATAATAATAATAATAATAATAATAATAATAATAATAATAATAATAATAATAATAATAATAATAATAATCTGCGAGATATGCGAGAAGCATGCAAGAAAAGTACACGTTAGAAAGTATTTTATGTTCATGGAATATAAATAAATTTTATAAGTGAATGAATAGTCTACAAAGAGAAAATTATTTAAAAATGAGAATTTTGTGTGTGTGTGTGTGTGTGTGGGTCTATTGTGAAGCTTCGTTAAGAAAAAAGGATGTTTGAGTTCCCATTTTATAAAGTTAGGGGTCTCCAAATTTAAGAGTTCTCACATGGTCGGTTTTTATAAGTTTTGAAATCTTTTAACAATTTTTGATAGATACTCTGCAACCATAAATGAATTAAGTATATGTATATGAAAGGATCTTCCTAAATGTAAATGAATTTATACAATTTATAAATTTTCCCGCTCCCACAATATAATAATTAAAAAAATACATTTTAAATTAAAATAATTATTTTACAATTGTTCAATAAGTATTATCTTCTTATGATAAAAGTATTATTTTATGTATTACAATTGTTTGACTAATTACAAAAATAATAATTAATTTATATTTTTTTAGCAAAAAAGTCATATTTTATTGTAAATAAGTAATATTTTTTAACAATTTAATAACTTATACCAAAACAGGTTTTTCTTTTTCAAAATTCCAGCAAGCGCCGAATCTGCATGAATTTAGATCGGATCAACTAGGATCCACATATTTTCTTATTTTAAAATAGGATTTGACCTTTGCATGTAAGAAAATCCAGGCATTTGGTGCTTGTAAATAAAAAAGTTTTTCATGTGTTATTTATAATATTTAATTTTTACTTATATAAATCTTTTAGTTACTTTTAGATTAGCCTTTGAAATTTTCATATTTGGTGTGACATCCGATTTCTATAGTAGCATGCAAACAATCTTTATCTGGCAACTATGCACTGCTTACTCTCAACTTGCCAACTAATCAGCAAGACAAACCAAACTCCATCTTTATTTCTTGCTAAAAGAACAAGTGCTTGCATATATATAACAATTGTGTGTCCTGTAGAGCTACAATCAGAATGATGATAAAATTAATATTATAATATTTTTGTTTTTTGTTTTATTCTTTCTGTTTTTGCATATAACTTCATTCTTAATATCTAAAAATACATGGATCAATTACTAAATGATTATTCAAGTTAAAAATATGCTTATTTGTTTTTATTGTCAAAAACATAGGGTGGCACATATGTTTCACTTGTGTTTTGTATAAGTGTTACATGGCATAGAATATAAATTGATGAAATTTCAATAATAATAATATTATAAATTTACTTTGGCCTTAATTCATGTGGTTTCAAATTTAGAATATAGGCTCTAACAGAATTGGTATTTAGCTTCCCCAACTCTAATCAAATCTCCATTTGTAAAAGAATTTAATGAAAAAAGAAGAGTACCAACAATTTTTTAAATTTTACGGAATGTTCAAAAAAACTGTAATAAAATTAAATTCTTTTATAAGTCTTAATAAGTAAATATTGTAAATTAAAATATTTTTTTCTAATAACAACATAATATTTAAAATTGTTTAATTGTAGAAAGTTAATATTTGGTAGAACATGGAATTAGTAAAATTTAGTTGATAATTTATATTTGTGTGAAGAGTGAGCGGGTAAAATGGGAAGAAAAGCAGTATGTGTTTGATATGATTGAAGAAATAGAGAAGTGATAATGAAAGGAAAAGTGAAAATGGAAAAGTTTTCAACAACGAATTCATGAGGTTTGCCACTTTCCAACTAATTATTTGCAACCTGCATACATCTTTAACACAATTAAGATGACATCTTCTATTCTGTTTATTTTTTTATTTTAAGAGTTTATAATGACATTATTAATTAGTATATATCATATATTAAATATTTTGAAATAAAAGATGATATGTCGAGAATAGAATAAAAGATACACATTCCAACTTCGATTCTTTTTGTCATTAAATAAGGTTATAATATTTAAGAGTATATATTTAATGTTGGATTTGTATACATATCCACACCCATAAAAAGAGATATTTTCACTAACAAAAACAAGAATCTGAATTTTAGTTAGTTTCAAAAAACAAATAAATTTGAAAAATCTCCACAAAATAATAAG
This sequence comes from Caryopteris x clandonensis, assembly GCA_028749325.2. Classification (NCBI taxonomy): domain Eukaryota; kingdom Viridiplantae; phylum Streptophyta; class Magnoliopsida; order Lamiales; family Lamiaceae; genus Caryopteris; species Caryopteris x clandonensis. The sequence continues at coordinate 6,997,065 of JAPYKT020000013.1, forward strand.
AAGTGTAAAATTATGTAATCTCACAAAAAAATATATATATACAAGAAACAGTAATGGATTTGTGACTAATTAATAAGGTATTTTATATTAGTAATAAATATAATAGAGAAAAGACAGAGATAGCTACAATAATTGATAGAATTGGATAAAATAGAATAAAAATTGGTTTGCAAGATTAATATTAATTAGGTAGTCCCTCGCTTGCGCATTTGCTTTCATCTTTTTTTTTTTTTTAACTAAAATTTTAAATTTTAAATATTTTTTATTTAAGTTTATTTTTAACATATTATATATTAAAAAAATTATCTTTATATTTAACGTCAATATTGTATATTTTATAATAAAATATTAAATTAAAAAATACAATTATTTTTGTATTTTTCTGTTTTTATTAAAATTTAGAAATTCAAATAAATTTTTTCACACATGATATATTACAATAATTCTCTTTTTAGTTAGAAATTTAAACTCATAGGCTATTTCCAGTAATTTATACAACTCTAGTGTAAAATCTACATTACTTTAATGCAAAATATGCATTCATTCTCCAATAATTTACATTATTTTTTGCAATTTAATTTATTTTTATCTTTACTTTTACTTTTATTACTTAATATACAGAATATGTAAAAAATGATTTTTATATGATAATGTTACCTTTTTATTTATAAAACTATCAAAATTAAAAAAACACACATGTAGAATGTAATGAAGGTAGTTTTTATCATTTAAATTTTATGTTCTTATATTATATACATAGTTTCATGTACAGTATTTTAAAATTTATTGTATATTTTATTATTATTATTATTATTATTATTATTATTATTATTATTGAAATTACATATTTTTATCACAATATAATTAAAATAATTTTATTTTTGATTACAATTGAATTAATTGTGTTACAAAAAGTACAATATTCAATAAAAAGACATAAATATAATCAAACATCATGCTTTTAAAAAAACAAATATATATATATATATATATATATATATATTGGCAGAGAGTTTGGTTTTTGCCACTTGTAATTTCAATAAAAAAAAATATATCTTCATTCTCGAGTTGACTCTAGCGCATTGTCGGATGACATTTTTAGCTCTATCGTTTGTTTGATGGGGATGATGATGGAGCAGACTAGGGCGGGTATTTGAAAATTCAGACCCGACCCATTCTTAAATGAAGCAAGACAGGACTGATCCATTGCAGGTCGTGGGGTGGGAAGACCAATTTATTCTGACTTGAATTTAAAATAAAATAATAAAAAATATTGAAAATATGTTTATAAATTTATATTTTATCTTTTAAAAATATTGATATCAATTTAAATTTATAATAAGAATATAATATTGCATCTTGCATTGTATATATATTAATATACAATAATAAACGTATTAAAATAGGGCAGGACATAAATGATATACAAACCCGTCCTACCTGCTATGAGATGTAGATCGAATTGGTCCAGATAAAATTGATACAGTATTGTTTGAAGCATTGATGAACAAAGTCTTTAATTGACCATACCACATCTTTAGTTCACCTAATCCACCTACAATATTATTAATCCAGTTTAACTGACGTATTACATAAAACATAAATGTGGGCTTACAAACCGTCACCCTGCTTTTCAAACTAGTTTTTGACCACAATTTATTTTATATTAAAAGCTGACATTTCGTAATATTTAAATAAAGAAGCCAGCATGCATGATTAATGAGATCCTGTGGTTGAGATTTGATATGCTACCCCAATAAGATTTATTGCGTGAGCACAAAGAATACTATTCCATTTTCCTCTATTTTTATTATTTTACTGCTAATTATATTTTTCATTTATTATTTTATTTTTTACTTTTTGAGAAAGGATTGATCATTGGAAAATGTTACTTGCATTGAGACAAATGTTGGGTTTGTGCATGTACGTGATATTGTAGCTAGCCTTCGTTTGGATAAATTATATTTTATTTACGCAAAATTAATTAATTGAAATTAAGACATATCCGTGCGAATATGTACGTGTCATCAAACCTGGACACATCTTTAATTAAATAAGCATTTTAATAACTTAAAAATATGTGGATTGAATGATCCCTTCAACTTAATTTATAGTATTATTTATTTTCTCTAAAAGTATTACTATAATTTATAATCTTAAAAATATAGCAAATATTTTTTAAGTAAATAAGTAATATTTTTTTCGTTAAATAAGTATATTGTAAATCGAGTAAATCAAGGTACACCTGATGCACAAAAAACTAATATTTTAATAAAAAAATGTTGAATAACATTATCAAATGTACAGTTGATATGAATTATAGTTTAACAAAAATATAAAGCCTCAATTAAAGTAGATGATCCATCACACAAAATACATGAGATTCTTTTTATTTTTTTCGGTTATATTTGAAATTAGTAATATTGCATGTCATAATACGTTATATGACAATGTTTGTAGCGTCAAGATAAGCTACAGAAATGAAGCATGACAAAAATAAAAGGTATTAATAAAATTCCTACTATTTATCTATCATCTACACATACCTCCTTTCTTATTTGATTGAGACATTTTGCCCTATTATTATTATTATTATTATTATTATTATTATTATTATTATTTATTTACTTTTGGATATACAGTCATAATGTGTTTAGTATATATAGAAATAATATATTCTTATAACAAATCACAAGTTGCCAGAATGGTTCGTAATCTAAATTAAAAGCCAACGATAAAAATAGTATCCATAATAAATAAATAATATAAATTCAAGGAGCAGACTAACAAAGAATCTACTTAATTATATTATTTGTGTCATCAAATGTGCCGCGTGTCATAATATTGGGTACCTAAGTTCTATTGACTGCTATAATATCCGACTTCTCTTTTATTACTGGTTCTAGTCGAGACAGCCCCGATTGCGCTCTATCAAAACAAAAAAAAATTTCCATTCATCCATTCAATGCATCACGTAGGATAATTCCCTATCGACAACATATCTAACTAATAGATTATGCTCTGGGGTTTATTCTGGGGTTTACATATACTCATATGTTTTGTTATAATTGAAATTGAGAAATATTTATTGATTGAAAAAATCAATACTGATTAGTTCTGTTTCAATTTGGATTTTCTTATGTCATTACGAAAACACAATTTGAAATTCAAATCCCAGAATCGTTCAGGAATTCGAAGCAAGGAGTCAATAGTTAATGGTTCAAATTTCTCCACAATGCTATAAAAAAACTCTCTCACCTTTCTATTGAGAAATCAAATGTGTATTTTCAGATACTATACAATCAATCGAAGGGGTGGATCAAATCCAATCCAACTCATTCAATTTTTCATGTCATTATTTAACATAATAAGTCTAATTAATATCATATATATGGTATACTATTAGTTAATAAAATAAATTTTCATAAATAAACAATTTCAATAAAAAATTATTGACTATCTTTAATAAAATAGGTTTTTTGTTTGAAGGTTAAGTAATTAATTAATTAATATAGCATTTTTTACTAACTATACCCAAAATTTTATAATATATGTTTTGGAAAGTGTGACTAAAATATTTGAATATAATATAGTGAAATGCATGAAAATTATTTTTTGAGATTATCAAGGTTAAAAATCTCTCTATGTTTTATTAAATTTCGCTTAATTGAAGTGAGTTTATTTTTTATAATTATAATAAATTTATTACTGAAATATAATAATTTATAATGTAGAATATACCTTTTAATATTTGAAGAATATAATGATATAATATTTTGTTAATATAATACTTGTATTTGATTTTAGAAGCAAAACTTTAAAATATTGCTTAACAATGATCTCTTTATTAAAATATAATTTCTTAGTCGTACTCAAATAATTATTTTTTATATAAATGAAGTAATACACACACTAAAATATCATTAATTCAGCTCAGTAATCTTAATTAACATTATTAATTACTTTTAATACATACATATATATATATATATATAAACATTCATAATATTGTATCTTATGTAATATCTTTTAACTTATTAGTCTTCATAAACTAATACAAAATGACCACAACAAAATCGAAAAAAAAAATAGAAACAGGTAACTCGCTAAATTTTGATCACAAATATATAATAGAGATCGTGTGAAAATGTTGAAGGTTTCAATAAGACACAAATTTAATATAAAAAATAACTGCAAAAAATGAAGACATGTATTGAGTTTGTCTGGACGAATTGTTGAAACATGAAATCTATTTTCAATTTTCATGAATTTGAATTAGCGGGAGAGTTTGTATATTTTTCTTGTAAGAGAATTAGCAGAATATTAGGAGAGAAAAATTATTAAATCTTAATTTAAAAAACGACAAACTAATTTTAGATATTATTTATTCAATTGATTATGATATTTAATTATATTATGCATATGATATTTATGGCATAATTTTCAAGATAGATATCACAGCCACCAAAACTAAAATATAGGATTTTATAATTTGAACAAGTGAAATATTATAATTTATATATAATAATAATAATAAGCTGACTATTTATATATTTGTTATTATTATTTTTCAACCCATTTTTCTTTCCGTAAATACAAAGATGGATTTTTAGGAAATATTGTTATATTGATAACCAGTAAGCATTCATTTTATTTTATTTTTATTAGTTAATATTGGCAATGTCACTAATTTTATCAAAACTAATAAAAAATCCATATATCTTCATAATTACTTGATTTTAACAAATCAATTATGAATTTGTGGCAAATTCGATATCATATATTATAATAAAAAATGTTCACATTGATATATTAAATTTTATTCAATTTTCTTGATTTCAAAAGAAAATAATATATATTTGGTAATTGTTGATTGTATTTTATAAATAAAATTAATGTTCACATTTGATTTTATATATAATATTTATATCATTATTATAATCATGGTACATGTATAAATTATGAACATAATTATATATATATTTTAAATTTTACTTTTATGTATCTCTGAAATTTAATAATATTATACTATAATAATATGTTTATGCATTGTATGGAAGAACATACTAGTAGTTGAAAAAATAAACTCAACCAATACCAAAACTAGAAGGTTAATTAAGTGGAAAAGTGATGGTTTTCAAAAATAGAAAAACAATTAGTTTACTAACATATATACTAATACGTAATTTCGTGTGATGTACAAAAGTTAATTTTTTTTTAAATTATCAAGATTAATATTTTATCGAAGTTCTATTTAGCTTCGTTCAATTGAAAATTGTTTTTTCCTTTTTTTACAGTTATAATAAATTCAGTGCTAAAATGATATAATTAAAAATGTAGAAGAATACCTTTATAATTAAAAATGTAGAAGAATACCTTTATAATTAAAAATGTAGAAGAATAACTTTTAATATATGAAGAACAACTTGATTTAATATTTTGTTAATATAATACTTGTATTTAATATATGCAATAAAGTAAAATAAAATATTATTTATAGCATACTTGTATTTAATATATGCAATAAAGAATAATATAATACTTGTATTTGATATGTGCAATAAAGTAAAATAAAATATTTATATGTAAATTATTTTATTATTTTGTTGGAATGTACATATAAAAATATATAGCTATCTATAAAAAATATATTTCCTCCATAAAAAAGAAAAGATTATCATTTTTGTAATAAACTTATTGGTTATATTCAAAATTAAATTATTTAAATAAGTTTCTTGAAGAAGTTATTAGTTAATATTATTTATCGTCCAATATTTTTTTAATATAATATATCATTTTAATATATGCAACATCTGCATCAAATTAAAGATTATGAAAAGATGATTAAGTTGGTATATTATATGTGAAGATGGAGTTAAACCAAGCAACAATTATTTGTATTTTTAATATTAGAATATATATATATATATATATATTTTAATATCAACTAATCAATAGCTAACATGTTATTTTTCAAAATATTTCCAATTTTTAAAATTGAAAATTGGCAAGAGATTATTATTTTTAAACTACTCCATTATTATAATTGTACAAATTTTCTAATATTGTAAATATATTATCCAATGATAATTATCTAGTATTTTCTTAATATATGACATGTGCCCGTAATGAAGAATTGTTGGATGAATGAATTTAAGATTATAGATCAACAATACATATGCAAGTTTTTAGAACCGCAAATTTAGATTTTACAATAACTTTTATAACACTGAAAAAAGCAAAAAAAGAAAAAAAAACAGAAGGAAAATAAATCAACACGGTTCCTACTACTAGCCCCCAATTTCCTATAACTAAGGATTAACAAAAATTCATAGAGTATTTTTTTTTAAATTAAAATGTTTCATCAAATTTTCTTGTTTTGATATATTTATTATATGACTCAATCAAGATAGCCCTATTATCATTAGTTGATGGATTCGAAACTTAAATTGTTTGTTTGCTTTATTGGGCTTTTCATTTATTTTTATCTTCTTAGATATTTTTTATTGGACTTGTTGATTTCTTGTTTTAGATGCCTATAATTATTTATATTTATTAGATTTGTGTGTGAACAAAATCAGGAGATGCACCATTTATTTACAAGCATATGTATAGGGGAAGAACCACTAGAAGATTTGTCACATACATAGCATAAGTAACTTGTGCGTTATAATATATATATACACACACATGTTGAAGCTCAACAAAACATGAATAACCCCAAAGTATTTGATTTTCAAATGTTGACCCATGCGAAAACAAATTCAGAAAAGTGTAAAAGGGCTTTTAGGCACATTAAATAGTAAAGCAGTATGTGCACTTTGAATTTATTGATTCCTTCCAGCTGCGCCACAACACACTTTGTCTATCCTTCATTTCAATTAAAACCTGTCTTATCTAGCTTCAAATTATTTGTCTTATTTAAACTCATAAATCATTAATTTATGCCAAACTTATTTGATTGGCTACACATAATATAATTCAATTCTATATGTAAGTGCGATAAGTGTTCGATAATGTTAGTATAAATACATTGTTCAAAGGCTTGATTTATTTTAATCATAGAAAAGTTATTTTTTTGGTTCTCTCTTTATTTTTAAGGATGACATACTTTCAAATATAATTATCGAGAGGTAACAATTCTATTATGTCTCGTTCTATGCTTTGCGATTAAAATATAAAATTATTGTAAGTATTTTGAGAAAATATGCCTTAATTCTTTAATATATGAATATTTGTGCACTTGAAAAGGGTAATCAAATTTTGAAATGGAGAGAACTAATTACTACACGTGAAAATACGTAATAAGAACAAAAAGGAAAATGTTGACAATCAAAAGCAAACAAATTAAATAGCTTAATCAAGAAATTCCTCCATCACCCATCCCCAAATATTATAAATCTGAGTTGTTAATCAAAAATCAACCCCACCATATCCTGCCACGTGGACATCAACTGTACACCCTGGACCACCCTGACCTACATTCATTATCTTTAATTATATTTCTAACCTTTTTTTTTTTTTTTTTAAAACCAAAATCAAATTCGTTTTTTTGAATTTTGATTTTGATTTTTTTCTTCATGAGTAAACAACTAAAGCACCCATCGTCGTTTACTTTTTATCAGCTTCTCCGCAGATCCCTCTCTCTACCACTTCAGCCTCTCACTTTTTCTTTCAGAGATTCAAAGCGGAAATCCCTTTAAAAAATGTGTTCAAATCTATGAAATATTTGGTGTCATATTTTTATTTTCAATTCCAGACTGGATTTTGAGCTCCGGTGAAGAAGAAGCACTGATAGAGAGAAGGAAAGTTGTTTTTCTTTTCTTCTTTGTGCGCGGAAAAAAATGGGAGTTTGTACTTCGAAACCAAAGCCCTCTCAAGAACTTAATTTTCATTCATCAGGTGAAATAAATTCGGATAGCGCTCCAACCCAGGATAAGGACAACCCTGTTCCGGCAAAGAATAATGGCGAAAATGCGAGAAGTTCCGGTAACTTGGAGAAGAAGAAGAGTGAGGAAAATCAAGAAGTAGGTAAGAAATCTCCCTTTTTCCCGTTTTATAGTCCTAGTCCGGCTCATTATCTGTTCTCGAAGAAGTCTCCGGCGAGATCTCCGGCGCCGGGGAGTGGGACTCCGAGGAGGTTTTTCAAGAGGCCGTTTCCGCCGCCTTCTCCGGCGAAGCACATCAGAGCGGTGCTTGCACGACGGCATGGCTCGGTGAAGCCAAATGAGGCAGCGATACCTGAAGGGAAAGAGGTAGCGGAGGGGGCGGGATTGGATAAGAGTTTTGGGTTTTCGAAGAATTTTTATAGTAAGTTTGAGATGGGTGAGGAGGTGGGAAGGGGGCATTTTGGTTATACTTGTAGGGCAAAGTTCAAGAAAGGGGAGCTCAAGGGGCAGGAGATTGCTGTAAAGGTCATACCTAAAACTAAGGTGTGGAAATTCTCTCTCTCTCTCTCTCTCTGGTTTTTTGTTATCTTGTTGTGGGATTTTGTTAGTGATCTGGTATTATGATCGTGATGGGGTTTTGCTTTTTATTTTGTTATGGAGATCTGATCTATGCAGAGAAGTTAGAATTTGTTTCTTGTTCTAGTTTTTCTGTATCATATCCGTAAGAATGAGCTTCCATTCACTCTTTTTGGAAGATTGTTGAATTTTTTTATTGGAATATGGATACCAACATATAGGAACCCATTTGGTAACTCTTGTAGTTTTAAGTGTGGAGTCTCACCAATATTCTGTGATTTTTGTTTTGTTTTTTTTGTATGTGGGAGTGGAAATCATTTACATCTTTATGCTAGATGTAAGATAATTGAACGGATTTTATTGATCTTCAGAAACGGAGGAGAATTTTTTTATTGTAATTAGATATTTCCTGGCATCTTTTTCTGATTTTGGGTGCTCTTTCTTCATCAGATGACCACTGCTATTGCTATTGAAGATGTAAGAAAGGAGGTGAAGATATTGAGAGCTTTGACGGGACATAACAATCTGATACAATTTTATGATGCATATGAAGATCATGACAATGTCTATGTAGTAATGGAGTAAGTTTCTTATGTCTTTTGAATCAGTTTCATAGTAATTCTCGTATCTGAACTCTCTTGGCTGTTAAATGTGGAGAAATTGGTACAATCATATATTGATCCGTGATCTGTTGATATATCTGAAGGACCTCTTTTAACAGTTACTTTTGACTTAATTTCTCAGGTTATGTGAAGGAGGTGAGCTTCTGGATAGAATCCTATCAAGGTACTTATTGTAGTTTTTATATGAATTATCGATTTATTTAAGAAAGCAAAAAATTTGTTGAGCTTGACTGATTGCAAGACAAACGGCACTGGGTTAATTAAGTTTCTTCTTTGTTACAGGGGAGGGAAGTACACAGAAGATGATGCAAAGAGTGTGATGATACAAATACTTAATGTTGTTGCCTTCTGCCATCTTCAGGGTGTGGTACATCGGGATCTTAAACCTGAGGTAGGGTATTTTAGGGTGTCTTAAGGTACAAAAGTTGTAAAAACCCTTTGATCACATTTCTTGGTGTTAATTAAAGGATCAATAATTCTGTAATAAATACCCCCCCCCCCCCCCCCCCCCACACACACACACAAGGTTGTTAGTCCTATGTATTATTGTGACTAATTGTTACCCTGTTACTGGATCAGAATTTCCTGTTTACGTCAAAAGAAGAAACATCAACATTGAAGGCCATAGATTTTGGGTTGTCAGATTTTGTCAAACCAGGTTTGCCTGTTTGTTTCTCTTAATATCTGTGCCTGAGGTAGTTATTTGGTAATGGCATGATGAGATTGATATTTTCATTCATTTGCTTGCAGATGAAAGGCTGAATGACATTGTTGGCAGTGCATATTACGTAGCACCTGAAGTTTTACATAGAGCATATAGTACAGAGGCTGATGTTTGGAGTGTTGGCGTAATAGCTTACATATTGTTATGTGGGAGCCGCCCGTTTTGGGCCCGGACTGAATCTGGCATCTTTCGGGCCGTCGTAAAAGCTGAACCAACTTATGAAGAACAGCCTTGGCCAAATCTTTCTTCTGAGGCAAAAGACTTTGTTAAACGTCTGCTTAATAAGGATCCACGGAAAAGAATGAGTGCAGCTCAAGCCATTTGTGAGTGTTTCAGTTGTTGATTAGTAATGAGCAAGAAGTCCCCCACCCCCCCTTACCCCATGAAAAAAAAAAAAAAAAAAAAAACCAAAAAAAGAAAGAAAAAACAAGGATTTGTGGTTTTGAAATCCACTTACAAGTTTTCTGCTTCAGGTCATCCATGGGTCAGAAATACCAGTGATGTAAAAGCGCCACTGGATGTCTTAATATTTAAGCTCATGAAAGCTTATATGCGCTCATCGCCTCTACGGAAAGCTGCATTACGGGTGGGTATTGTCTTTTATTTTCTATCTCTGCAAAGCTTATGGTTAAATTGGCTATGATAATGATTGCTGGATAAAATATTAATGACTAAGAGCGCATGTGTTTAATGCTTCTCGCCCAGTCCTTTCTGCATCGTTATATGGTTATGGTTTGACAATATGATGACAATAAAATGCTTGCATCCATAGGCTTCCCTGCACTTACTTTGAATAAGTAATCTTATGTTTGTGAATATGGAGAGAATTTTGGCATGCCTTTGTTGTGTGACTTTGCAACTTTTGACATGGTTTTATATAAAACGGCTAATTTTGTGTTTTCTACTGTTTTTTGTTTTGTTGATTCCTTCACTGATCTATGCAGGCCTTATCAAAAACACTGACAGCGGATGAGCTTTTCTACCTGAGGGAGCAGTTTGCTCTGCTGGAACCCAGCAAAAACGGAACTATAAGTTCAGATAATATTAAAACGGTTGGTAGTTTTCATGCATTTTTTGTCTGATTCAAAACTTGGTCTCAAAAACTGTGTTATTTGTGTCCAGGCCTTGAAGAAATATGCAACAGATGCCATGAACGAATCTCGGATTTTTGATTTCCTTGCTTCGGTGGGTTTTTGCAAAAATATCATGAGTCCAGATTGACTCTAATTTTTCAGTCATTGACTAATTTTTCAGTCATTAACTGTTGGCTTTTCTATAAATCCAGCTTAATGCACTTCAGTATAGAAGAATGGATTTTGAAGAATTCTGTGCTGCTGCTTTAAGTGTGTATCAGTTAGAAGCTCTGGACCGATGGGAACAACATGCTCGTTGTGCCTATGAACTCTTTGAGAAGGATGGCAACCGGACGATCATGATTGAAGAATTAGCTTCGGTAACACCCCCTCCCCCCCTCTGTGTTCCAAAATCAAAGCATAAATCTGACCCTACATTCATTTTGTGTAGGAACTCGGCCTTAGCCCTTCTGTTCCAGTTCATGCTGTTCTTCATGATTGGATCAGACACACCGATGGAAAGCTAAGCTTCCTCGGATTTGTCAAGTTGTTGCACGGTGTTTCCAGCCGATCTCTTGCAAAAGTTCATTAGAACATTTGATCACACCACAAACATGGGATCCCAAGTATTATCTTGTGTGTGCCTTTGGATGAAAATATTAGAAGGCTCGTTCCCCTACCCAATTATTAAAGGTTATGGTATTGGGTTGCAAGTCATGAGCGACAGGCCCGGCCTGTATTGGTTTGTGAGCATTGGAGATGGGAACTAAGCATTGGTGGACTTCAACAAGGGGCCGCCAAGCAGTTGTGCATCTATTCATGTAAAGTGAGTTAACTTTTTGCTTCTTTTATGATTGCAGCTGAGACGGCATTTCTCAGCAGGTTAAGAAGTGGACACCCATACCTCCTTCTGACATACAACGCTGACATAATCTTGTATCTTTTATCCTCGGACTATCTATCTAATCAAAAGGATTCTCTTTTTCTTATGCATAAGTGGGAGGAATGGTGTTTCGTCGAAACTCGATCCTCTGCATTTCTTTTGGTGAATTTTCTGTTAATTTCGAGAAGCGAGTGACGCATCATTCATCATTATAAATAGTATTTTGGGCTCAGCTTTTTCTGTTTTAATTCATATCATCGTTTGTCTTTCTATAAATTTACAAGAGAGAATGCAAAAATGTATTTTATCTCGCTTCTTATTATTCCAGAATCTCATGTTCACATAAAATGATTGAATTCAGATGTGTATAAATATAATAAGATATTTGATGAATTTATTCTGCAATCGAGGATAAGGTGGAGTTTGTTAGAAAATATAAGTCAATATCAAATCCAACTAAAGAAATTGTTTATACGTTCCGGCTTTAATGGATGCTAGATGTTCGCACCGGTTAAAATATATTTTATTATATTAATAATTAATAATATGTTATAAAATTATATTCTTGTTATATAAATTTATAAAATATATAAGTGATATGAAAAATATTAAAATATATAATTATATAATAAAGCAAGTGATCATGATAGCAAATAAAATACGTATGAAATATAAAATAAAATAAAAAATTGCATGTGAATTATACATATTTGTCGTTATTTTTTTACATGATACAAAAATAAATTAAAATACCGCGTTTACTGTGTATTTATTTTTCTTTATAATTTAATTATATTTTGCTTATAAAATCAAATATCAAATAGCATTTGCAATATGCAGTAAATATAAGAAATTAAAAACCTTAAATTTTTAATCAAATTAATTTGAAATATAGTTTCATATGTAGTGCATTCTTATTCTCTCAAAAAGTTTCTTTAATAAATAAAAAATAAAAAATTATATAATGAAGTGAATTTTAAAATTCAAACTCAATTCAACCTACTGTAATTTTTCAAAGCCAAAATACAAATAATTAAAATTAGTAAAAAGAATATTAAAATGAAAATACTAAATATATATTTGAATAATATAATATTTTTAATTTATGAAAAATATTTATCATTATTACTCTGTAAAAATATATTTATTATTTGAACTTATCTCAAAATTCATATAAGAATTTAACCCCTTTTTATTCAAATTAACACATATTTCAAATAAAATTAAATAATTTAACTCATAAAAAAATTTCATATTTTAAATATAATATTTTATTTTAATATATGCAATATTGATATCAAATTAAAGATCGTAAAACCACAATTAATTTGATATATCACAGGTCAAAAACGAATTTGTAACAAAAATGTTATTTGAATTTTAAAATGTTAGTTAAGAAAAAAACTACTTTTTATAGAGGAAAAAATGTAGAAAACGTCTAGAAGTGAAATGTCTTTTTAGCATATTTAGAGGGCTTTTTATTTATATTAAGTATAATTTTTTTTGTGGTGATGTACATGATAAATTTGTACCTTTCAGTGTTATTACTTTTATACAATGGTGCAGAAGTCGGAAATCGATAGTCGGGTACTAGACGCCGGTTAGACGGACCAACTTTCTTTTTTTATAAATATTATCAATCCAATAATATGTGATCAATTGATAATATGACATAATTTTGTAGGAAGTATTATTTACAGAACAAAGTGTCGATTTTCATAAAATTAATTATAATAATATCTACAAATATGTAGTAGCCTTATCAATAGTAAGAAACATCATAGCAATGCTACAATAGAAAAATGAGAACTACTAAAGTTGATTTTGCAGCATATTTTATGAAAATTAAAATATTTTTGAACTTGATTTTTATTTCATATATAATAAATATGTTTGAATTAGTTATTTTATTTATATATTGTATAAACAAACTTTTTGTGTATAAGAATTTTATTTTTTCAATTTTGTGAAAAGACATGGTATTAAACTATTAATAGATTTTGAGAAAAAGACTAATATGAATAAACAATTAATATGCTAATAGATCAAAATAGATAATCTCAACATGATTTTTTTTTTGAGATAAAGAAAATATTAAATATAAAACGAATTATGTTCTCAATTAATACATTTCTCTTATAAAATAACATTAACTATTAGTATGGTAAAATAAAATTTGAGTAATATGAAACAACATGAATAGAAATGACATCTAAAATAATTATTTTAAAAAATTTAAATAAATATGAAAATCTCTAACAACAAAAAAAAAAAAGAAATTTTGTCCACCTAGGGGCCGCCGAGCCCGCCTAGGCGGCTACTTTTGAAAAAAAAACATAAATTAATTTTGATTAGTCAAAATCGGATCGGGAGGCAGCCGCCTAGCCTGATTTTTGCATCAGTGCTTTTATATTAAACAAGAATAATTTGATATATTATATTTTAAAAACAGACTTAAAATAAAAAAAATTATGTGAATTTTTTAATTTTATTAAAAAATTAAAGTAGGAAAGAGAGAAAGTGACAGTTAATAAAAAAAATATTTTTGAAATAAAAAGAATAAACAAATCTCTAATACACCACATTGTAGAAAAATATTGAGAATTATTATTGAAATGACATGTCAAAAATCAATTTTTCAAACTTCTTTTATATAAAGTACGAAAAGGATAAATGAAATCACAATCCTCTTTAGCTGAGAAAATGGAATAAATGCACTTTTGGTATTTTAAATTTGTCTAAATATGAAATTGGTATTTGAGCTATTATTCCATATATTTTAGTGCTGTAATCAATTGAAAAATGTATAAATAGAATTCAAAAAAGTAAAAAATTATATTTATTTATTTATAATATTTTTACCATTTGTTATATTAAAATAAAACTTATCAAAATATTATAAATGGATTAATAAAATAATATAATGTTATATATTATATATATGATATAAAAAATATATAATTAAATTATCTTAAATACATAGATATACCTAAATAAATAAATAAATAAAGAATAGAAAATAAAATATGGTATGAATTGTCAAACCCAATGACGTTTGACGTTTTTCAATAAGACGTCGTGGGTTTGATATTTTCAATAAAAGTTTTATTTATTTTTATTTTTATTTTCTTTCAGGACATATATATTTATATTATATATAATGTTAGTTTTATATATAATATAATTATAATATATATAATTAATACTCTTAAATTATAAATAGTGTTGAAAAAAAGTAAAATATATATTTATTATTACTGCCATAAAATTTTGTTAGTCGCATATATATTTATCTTATATATTTATATATAATTAATATATATATATATATATATATAATTCTATTATTTTTTCAATTATAAATAGAATTGAAAAAATTAAAACATATATTTATTTATTTATAATAATTTTACCATATGTTATTTAAAATTGAATTTACCAAAATATTATAAATGAATTAATAAAATAAGATAATGTTATATATATATATTATGTATATAGAATTAAATTATCTTAAATACATAAACATTTTTCTACAGAAAAAAATGGGATGAAACGTGAGGTTCATCAATAAATTTTGTTTATATATATAATTAATATATACAATATATTTCTAATATATAATTAAAAAATATGTATATAATTATACTCTTAAATTATAAATATTCTTAAAAAAAGTAAAAAATATTTATTATTTTTTCAATAATTTTTGGTTAGTAGCATATATATATATATATATTTATCTTATATATTTATATATAATTAATATATATATTATTTTTCAAATTATAAATAGAATTGAAAAAAGAAAAAAAATATATTGATTTATAATATTTTTACCATATGTTATATTAAAATTGGAATGATCAAAATATTATAATTGAATTAATAAAATAACAGAATTATATACATATATTATATATATGTAAATATATTTAGAATTGAATTATCTTAATTACATAAATATACATATACAAAAAAATAAAAAAAATAAAAAATGAGATGAAACGTGAGGCCCATATATATAAAATATAATTCCTATATATATAATTAATATATATATATATATACATATATATAATTAATACTCTTAAATTATGAAGATGATTGAAAGAAAGTATAAAATTATATTTCTTATTTTTCAATAGTTATTTTAGTGGCATATATATATTTATATATAATTACTATATATAATTATAGTCTTTTTTAAAATTAAAAACACAATTGAAAAAAGTAAAAAATATATTTATTTATTCATAATATTTCTACCATATGTTATATTAAAATTGGATTTATCAGATGTTATAAATGAATTAATGAAATAATAGAATGTCATATATATAATATAACTCTTATTTTCTTATAATTAATGCATATAGATATATATAATTCTATTAAATTATAAATAAAATTGAAAAAAATTTAAATAGTAATTTTATTTATTTTTCAATATTTTTCAATATTTTTTTATATTCGATATATATGTATTTTTTATATATATTTATATATAATTAATATATATATATATATATATATGCTTCTACTGTGTGTTCTTTGTTTTAATTCTGTGTATATAATTTATATTTGATATATAAGTTATATCTTACAATATTTTTATGAAAATATTACATATAATAAATAACAATAGAATTTAAAAGATATATATAAAAAATTTACTAATAATTATGTATTTTATTTACTCATGTTCGATTTAATTTAATAAATAATTAAAGTTCAATATAAACCGTCTTTAATATTAAACTAGTATTTCACCCGTGTGGTGCACGACATGAAAATATTTTATTTATAAATTAGAGTGTGTAATAGGAATTTGTCAATAAAAATACATAAACTTAAAACATCACTAATTATGGAAAACTTCCTTATACACAACATTCCTAGCTGTACTACTTTGTGCATTATTTTGGTCACAAATTAAAATCTTCAATCCTTTACGATTCGTGACCCTTGAAACTTCCACATATAATTGTCTATGACTAAACACTGATTTCTTCAACAAAAGACTTGTTTATTGTCATAGCATAAGACATGATCAGAGATAATTGTCTTCTTTGGAACTTAAATGACAACCTTGGATCGTAAATGATATTCTTGGAATTAGGACCTGTGTCCTATATTGTTATAACCAATCGAGTACCATTACACAATCCAATAGAATGGTCAATATTTCTTAATAACATTATTGGAGTGCCAACCTTCAAATGTAACTTATGATTCAAAACACCTAAACATCGAATACCATTTAAAAATTTAGTAGTGTGTACATCACTAAAAATATCAACATTCACATGTGACTTGCATGCACTATCCGAACTCAAATATATGCTTCCATCGAATAAATTTCTTGAAGTAATATATTCATTTACACTATCAACAACATTAAGGGTTGGTGTTAGTATCGAATGATTTTAGAAACAAACAATTTGACAATATTACTCCCGCTGCTTTACGCATTGCATAAAAGAATCTTAAGTACTCAACTTTATTTCATTGCCTTTAAAAAAAAATAATAAATGTTAATATGTGCTACCACTCTATTAAAAATATGTGCTATTAAAAGCTAAAATATAAACCATTACACATTATAACACTTGGACTAGTATACATTTTATTCAATTCAAAATTCAGCCCAACTAAAAGTATCATAGCCCAATAAATATACGCAGGCACACTTCATTACCCAAAAATTAAAACCATCCGATTATACATGTCAATTTCCTAAACTAAAAAAAAAGAGCACAAATTCCTATCAACTTCTAGAGTCTTCGTCACTCTCCCCTCAACCTTTCACCTAACCATTTCTCCCCAAACCAGAAGCCTTCGACTAAATCTCTGAAACCCTTATTCTTCCATCAATTTATGAAATTGAAATTTATGCTTCGATTTTCTATACCAATATAAAATCAAATGGATACAACTATAAATCTGTTTTACCCAGTTTTGTGTTTATAGTTATTCGTCTATATTCAACAGCAATGGATGCAAAAGTTTACTAAAGTTGATGTTTTTTAAGACAACAGTGAAATAAAGCTAAATATTTCTCATCCGGTGTTTAATTTTTCTTGTTAATTTCATAAATTATGTCTATGTATATATATCATTAGATTCCTATATTTATATTTGAAATTTGTTAGTAATTTAAATATTTTTAACCTCTCAACTTCATTATCTAGTTCAATGGAGATTTTTCATGATTTTTGCAAAAAACAATAAAGACGTCTAATGTTGTGGAAAAATAAGAAAAATAACCTATAAATGCTTTACAATAAGCGTGCCGACGGTTATATTTTTATTTTCTTCTGTAAATTAATATTCATTCTTGTTCATCCCAGATAAAGAGAAAGAGAGACTACTATTCACTTAATTTTTTAATTTTTGTATTTTGTGTAATTTTAATTTTTAATTATTACTTAATTTATGTGTTACTTGAAGCATAATTAGAATTTATAATTTACAAAATTTTTAGAACAAAGGCTTAAATTTTACTTTAATTGACTTGTCATCATTTGTTTTTTTCATATGATAAGTCGGATCAAGTTGTTATTTTGTCCTAGCAAAGTACAATCAATTGACTTGTTAGCATTTATTTTTTCATATGATAAGTCTGTATTAAGCTGTTATTTTATCCGGCAGAAGGAGTAAAGTGCAATCAAGAATAGAGCAAATGCGTGAAATGATAAAAAAAAAAAACAAAAATATGTACATTTTCCCTTATTTAATTTTTAAAATTTGTTTTCAGTATGCATAATTGATATGGATGTATTGGTTATTATTACTGAATGAAATTTGTGCTCATGGTCCAACACTTCTTATTATTTGCGTGTTGTTCATGATCTTTAGACTTCATCTTTAGGGGTTGCAGTAATAATTGTGTTCCCTCATAACTAATTATTTTTTATGTATGTCTGGTTAATATTTTGCATTCATTATTTTTGATAATCAATCAACTTAATAATAGAATAATTAGGTGTAATTTATAAATTGTCTTAGGTTCTAAAAGAATGGGTAAATAGTTTCCTCATGTCTGAGTATTTCTTATGTACTTTTATTTCTTAATTAGCTGTGCTAAATTTTATGTGTTTTCACTACTGTTTCGTATCTATTGTTTTTAGTGTCATTATAAGTTAAATAAAAAAAATAAAAAAAAAACTTCAGCGATGTGCATATTGTTTTCCTTTTGCTTCAAATATGTCATGTTTTCCAAATTAGTTGTTTGAATATGTTTAAGAATTGCTAGATTTGATGGTGTATTGAATGTATTGTATTTTTTTTTAGTGTACAACAATAGTAGCTTAAGACAGTCAACAAAGCAAGTCATATAAGATTAAAAAGATAAGTACTCTTGATTCTTTGTATTTACATTTAAATACTTGGATTTTATTTGTTCAAGCTTGCATGATTTTCTTAAACAACGATACGTTGATGTTAGGGGTTAAATTATGCTAAAAATATGACAATTATATGCTTATTTTTATTATCTATTTCAAATCCTTCATGTATTTATAATTATGTTATTATATAAGCTCCATTTTGTTAGAATGTAAGGTGAATTTTGGAGTAAACAAACTTCGAGTGTAACTAATAGAAAGCATAAGCATATTTCATATCATTTAAAATTCATCAGGATATCAGTGTATAATAGATAAACTATAATCCTAAGAATTAAAAAATAAAACACAAAAAGAATCTACCAACAACAGGTGGTGATCCACATAATAACTTCATAAGAATTCAAAAAACTCTCATTGTTATCTTCAAAAGCCCACACCTTGATCAACAAAACAGATAGTTGAAACTAATCGATGTTAAAAAATTTGTAAATCTTATTGTTTTGCAATTTTGTCTCCTCCTTGATCACAAGTTGTTTTTTTGTTTGTTTGTTTGTTTTTTTTTTTTTTGGCTGCATTAGTAGATCAATTAGTTTGCGCTTCACTAACCTATCTTTAACTTTTTCCTTTTCCTTCTCATCTTTTGTTACATTGTCAAGTGGTGTGCAAAAATAAGGATCTGAACTTCTAATCTATAATACATGAAATATTTGTATTACAAACAGAACAAAATAAAAGGTGCATATTTTTTAAATTCAAATTTGAGTTGTATTGATTAATATAAAATAAGCTTTTCAAATTCTCCACCAGCCTTAGACAACAAATCTGATCCCTAAGTACATAAAAATACATTAAGTCTAAAGTTAGCCCTCTTAATTAAATATATTTAAATGTATGTAGTTATATGTATATTGTATATACATACATATAAAAATTACCTCTTGGGAATCAAATGGAGCTTCAACCCGTGCTTTCTCTGTATTGATAGTCTTAACACTGTAAGCACCATAGAAATGTTCAAGTTGTTCAGGGTCACTTGAACCTTGAAGTAAAGTTCCTTATCAATGAATTGTTTATAGCATCTGGAAGTGAATTTTCACCCCAACTTGAAAAAAAAATAACAAATTTATTAAAATTAAATTAAATATTTTAAAATATCAAAAAGTTAATAGGATCCCCTTTAAGAATGGCCGCATGTGTTATCTCATCACACAGTAGTACAGTTGTCTTTCCTATCAACTCAATACAATGTTGGTCCCAAAAAAGCAATGATGTACTATCGTCGAATCTTGAATCAAAACTTGGATTTTGTACCTTTGTAATTTAGTATAGAAATAAGTCAAAAAATTGTGAAACTATAATAATAATAATAATAATAATAATAATAATAATAATAATAATGTCTGGGCATTCCTGCTGCATCAAAACGGTCACAATTTGTGCAGTAAAATTGAGCATGAACTTTGTTGATTTGTTTCAAACACTTTGCGCAAGATAAATACCACCATTGTCCAATTGTTTCAATTGCTACTATTCTTGCATATACCACACAGTTCCTACCTAAAAAACAAAGTATTGTGCTAATTTTTTGTTCTTTCGCTGTTTTTTCGTAACTATTATTTGTTGTCATTATGTGTTAAATTAAAAAAAACAAAGAAGAAGCTTTGTGCATATTATTTCATTATGTTTCAAATCTGGCATGTTTTTCAAATTAGTTGTTTGAATAAGTTTGAGAATTGCTAGATTTTATGGTGTATTGAATATATTGTATTATTTCTTTTTTTGTAATTATATATTTTTATTTTACAACATGAGTAGCTAGAGACAGTTAATAAAGCAAGTCCGGGTTTTTTTTATCTTTTTTTTATCAAAATAATGCAATTTTTTTTTTTTTTTTATAAAATAGGTAAGTTTTGGAACAATTTTTAAAATAGGGTAAAACGTCAGGGGGGTGACGTTTTTTGGATAAAACATCACCGAGCTTGACGTTCTAAATTTGAAATTAAAAACATCAGCCCCACTGACGTTTTTAATTTTAAATGATATATATATATATATATATATATATATATACATATGCATCCTCTTTTATTCATGCATAAATATGTACATCCATCCATATATATGTATACACACACATAAAGCACATGCATCCATATATATATATATATATACATACACACAGACGACACTAACGCACTATATATATATATATAAGCAGACATATATATATATATATATATATATAAGCACTTATATATACAATATATATGTATATATATATATATATTTGTTATTTACATTATAATTGTTTATATTATTAGAAATCCTTTTTTTATATTTACTGAACATAAAAAATATAATATTATTAATATATATTATGTATATATATTTTATAAAAATATACATTAAATTATAATATTAAAAAGTAAAATATTACAATGTTATTTAAGTTAATAAAAAAATTATTTAAATTAAAGAATAATTTTTAATTATTATTATGTATAATGGAGTATTCTCATAAAAAATAATATATATATATTATTTAATAATACATAAATAAAAACTATATATACACAAATAATAAAAAAAAGGAAAAAAATAAAAAATCGTCAGACCCACTGAGGTTTCTTTAATTGTTTTTAATATTTTCTAATATGTTTATCTATAAAATACATATTATAAAAATATATATATATATATATATATATATATTATTAGTTAAGTAAATATATATATATATATAGAAATTTATGTATATATATTTTATATAAATATATATTAAGTTATATAATTTTAAAAAGTAAAATATTATAATGTTATTTAAGATAATAAAAAAAATATTTAAATTAAAGAATAATTTTTAATTATTATTATGTATAATTTAATTTTCTGAAAAAAATATTATATACATAAATTTTAATAATACATATATATATATAAATAAAAAAAGAAAAAAAATTAAAAATCGTGAGCCGCACTGACGTTTTAGAGAAACGTCAGTGGGGCTGAAGTTTCCTTAATTTTTTTTAATATTTTGTTATATGTTAATATATATAATATATATTATAAATATATATATATATATATATATATATATATATATAAATTATTTCATATATATATTCTGAATATATGTATATATATATATTATTTTTTGAATAAATATATATATATATAAATTTATGTATATATATTTTATAGAAATATATATTAAATTATATAATTATAAAAAGTAAAATATTATAATGTTATTTAAGATAATATTTTTTTACTTAAATTAAAGAATAATTTTTAATTTTTATTATGTATAATTTAATTTTTTGAAAAAAAATATTATATACTTTTTAATAATACATATATATATATATATATATATATAGACAAATAAAAAAGAAAAAAATTATAAATCGTCAGCCACACTGACGTTTTAAAGAAACGTCAGTGGGGCTGACGTTTCTTTAATTTTTTTTAATATTTTGTTATATGTTAATATATATAATATATATATATATATATATTATTTCATATATATTCTGAATATATATATATAGAAATTTATGTATATATATTTTATAGAAATATATATTAAATTAAATAATTATAAAAAGTAAAATATTATAATGATATTTAAGATAATAAAAAAATTTATTTAAATTAAAGAATCATTTTTAATTATTATTATGTATAATTTGACTTTATAAAAAAACATATATATATATATATATATTTTTTTTTTTTAATAAGACATAAATATACACACACACAAACACACACACACACAAATAACAGAAAACAATTAAAAATCGTCAGCCCACTGACGTTTTAAAGAAACATCAGTGGGACTAATGTTTCTTTAAATTATATATATATATATATATATTATTTCATATATATTCTGAATATATATATATATATATATATTGTTAAGTAAATATATATGTATATATATACATATAGAAATTTATGTATATATATTTTATACAAATATATATTAAGTTATATAATTTTAAAAAGTTAAATATTATAATGTTATTTAAGATAATAAAAAAATTATTTAAATTAAAGAGTAATTTTTAATTATTATTATGTATAATTTGATTCTCTGAAAAAAAGACTATATATATATATATTTTAATAATACATAAAAATGTATATATATACAAAAAAAAAATAAAAAAATAAAAAATCTTTAGCGCCACTGACGTTCATCTGTAATTTTTTTTATTTTCTAATATGTATATATAATATATATTATAAATATATATATATATATTATATTTTATTTGTTAAGTAAATATATATATATATATGTATATATATATATAGAAATTTATGTATATATATTTTTATAGAAATATATATTAAATTATATAATTTTAAAGACTAAATATTATACTATTATTTAACATAATAAAAAATTATCTAATTTAAAGAATATTTTTTAATTATTATTATTTATAATTTGAATTTCAGGAAAAAAATAATATATTTATGTATACATATATATATATATATATTAATAATACATAATTATATATATTATTTTTTTCTTTATTTTCTCTAAATTATAAGAATATGTTTTAATAATATTGCATTTTTAGTTTAGATATTATTTAAAAACTTAATTTTAATTATCATTTGAATAAACTTCTACAAATATATACATTTATGTCTAATATCCATGATATATTTTTATTATTAAATTAATTATAAATAATAAAAATGAACAAAAAATATTCTATACATAATACAAAAGCAATTTATTAAATTAAAATAATTATAAAAATAAACTAATTAAAATTATGAAATTATCATATATATATTTATAAAAACAATTATCACTTTTTATAATTTTACAATACCATAATATCATATTATATATTTTTATAATAAATATATATCACATACTAAATATTTTTACATAATATCACACTTTATAAAAATAAATACACTACCTTAATAAAATAAAACTGATAAAAAACTGTATTCGTATTTATCATTTATCTACCATTTCACATGCCTTTGATACATCATTTCAATCCTATCACAAGTATTACATTTGTCATGCATGCATCAACTTTTATCAAACAAAATTGGCATGACAGAATTGACAGAGTGAATTATTACAAATTGAATGAATGAGTCTCTCTCTTCTCTTCACTCATGTCTCCTTCATTCTTAATTTTCAAGCTTTCTCCTTCAAGCTTTCTCCTTCATGTTCTTCTTTATTTGGAGAATTTATTGCTACTGCTATTCTGGCTCGATTTCTCATCTTTCATTCTTCTCTTTGTATAAAAATGTATGTATTATTTCATTTAATTATAATTATGTTTATAATATATGATTACTTCCTTTATATTTTCTTTCACATGCTTTAATTTGTTTTGTTATACTTGTGACCTTTTTTTTTTTATCACCAATTAACCTTATATCTTCTTAATTTTTGGCATGATATGAGATAATTGTTTTCTTAAACACTAATCATCAATTTTTTATTTTTTATTTTTATGCTATATTGTGTAGATTGTGTTGAAGAAGACAAACTTCAACTTGCACAACATATCCCTAAACTAAATTAAGGTTAGTATACATATACATCCTTTATTTTACTATCATATATTGCTCTGAATGTTTATTTTGGTTTCGTAAATACATTCATCTGATAAGATTTCTAATTTTTAATAATATGGGTGTATTGTTTTATGTGTTATTTAATTATTTTGCTGTACTTATTAATGTGTTGTTATTTAAATTTTATTTATTTATTATGATGAATATATTTTTATTGTTGCATGTATTGTATGTTTAACTTGTTTTGCTTTATGATTTGTTATGTTGACTAAATAAATCTTGTTTAATATAATTAATATATTATTATAGGATATTAAAAAAACTTAAATTTAATAACTATAATGACCATTATAAATTATATTTGATAGGTATGGCTTCAACATCAAAATCATCAGCATCAACTTCCACACGACCCAATAAATATTTCACATACAAAGGTTATCGGTCTATCGTAAAAAAGTCAACAAGTTTGGTGCAATTAAGAATACGTAATCAACAACTAAAAGAAGAAATAGAGGGATTGAGGAGAAAGGATATTGCTGCAAATGTGATATCCAACATGCAAGAACAAGAAATACAAAAATTATGGCGGCGTGTAAAGATGTGCCAAGTTAAATTGGAGTAGTCATCTTACTGTGTCTCTGTTTTAGAAGGTTGCGTTCAGCAACAAGAAGACGTCTTAGGGCATGAAATAAACTTCCTACATGGTACTTTAAGTACCATGACAACGGAAAAGAATAATATGATAGAGCAGCTTGGGGCTAGAGACGGACATATGAACGCCCTAGAAAATGAGGTTCATGAGTTGCGTGCTTAATTGGATAATGAGAGACACCAAAATGAAATTATCCAACAAGAGAGTATGACTAACTTTCATCACGTGAATATGATGGGATCACGCATACTAGATCTTATAGATGTCACCCTTAGCTTAAATATGTGGCGGATCCATTAGAGAACAAAAATGTTGATATAGAAGTCGTGGATGATAATAATGTTGTAGAAAATTTACCCGATAATGATCATTCACAGAGTGATGTATATTCCATGTAATTGTATCTTGGTTGTGAAATGTAATGCATTATTTATCATGCTTTTCATACGTATCTTGGTTGTGAAATGTAATGCATTATTTATCATGCTTTTCATACGTACTATGTGGTCCACATTTACTAATTCTAATTTATTTGTTCTTCATGTTTGTATGAAATTTATATATTTCATAGTGAAAAAAATTATATATAACACTTTCAATCAATGGCGAGTCACCAACGAGTTGCAATTAGAGTTTATAACGGAGGCAAAATTATACATGAAAATGGAAAAGTATTGTATAGTTGTGCCCCCAATGGTTACACATGAATTGATCGAAATCCAGACTTATCTGCATTGAAAGATCAAATTTATCAATTTTTTGGTGTGCCTAAAGACCAGTTTCATCTGAAACTTTTCACAAAATGGGGGGAAGTTTACGGTCAGAATAATATTATAGAGTCTGTAGTTCAGATTGAGACTAACGATAATCTTAGGTTCTTCCTAGATCCCAATGATGGATTAAACTCTATGGATATTTTCATTGAGAAAGAACCATGTCAAAATCTTAGTGAACATGAAGGTATGCTTATGAGCCAAGACTGGGGATATTATATGTTGTTTCTGTCCCAACAAGATGTACCCATGACATCATTCCAAGATTGAAGTAACCATTGTGATTATGTGCTCGAAATCACTCAGGTATTGGAGAACATGGATTTAACAAACACTTTATTCAGTGGAGAATGTAGTGTCTAAAATATATTTGGTCCCAGTAATACTAGGAATGAACCTGAAGATATAATTGGTCCTAGTAATACGGACAATACAGAAGACACGGACCCTTGTGCATATTCTTTAGGTCCAATTTCCCCATCTGAAACGGAAATTGAAAATTTAGATGACAATGAAGCAACAGTAGAAGAAGAAGATGTTGATGCAGCCAATGTGAATTCCGACGGTGTCGAAGCAACAATCAATATCGATTCGGACATAAACATCTCGTTTTACACAATGAGTGGCCCCAAAGTTGTTGCTGACTCGATGCATAATCCTTCATATTCATGGGGAAAGTTTTAGGATCCTAGCTGAGGGATAATTGAGAAGGACATGTTATTCAGGGATAAGAACGCTTTGATTGCAGCGACTAAGGATTTCTTGATACGAAATGCAAGACAACAATTTTGAGTTACCGAAAGTAAACCACTCATATGGGTTGTCAAATGTGAACACAATACACCTTTTCAAGAGTGTCCTTGGTATGTTAGGGCAACATTTACACAAAGATTGGGGATGTTCAAAATAACAAAATATGGTGGAGATCATAGATGTTATATGAATGATATATCTTCTGATCATCGAAATCTGGACAAAAAATTCGTAGCTTTCTTGATTAAGGAAAATGTTCGGGTCAATCCTTCTATCAGCATCTTTGAGGCACAAGCAGACGTTAAAAACACAATTGGATACTCGATTTCATATCAGAAGGCATGGCATGGCATCTGACGGGCAATTGAGAACACTTACGGGACATGTGAGAGCTCCGTAAGTGTGATACCCCAAGTCTCTCACAACTCACTGCCCAATATAGTTCATGCATTGCATTCATTTTATAATTTTATTTGCTATTTAAATTGCATTTTAGTGGTATCACAGTTCATATTTAATTATGCTTGGTATATTGCTGTTAAATTTTGTAGGGTTCACATTATAGGTTGGAACCCTTTAGGCCAAATGTTAAGAAATAGATAAGGTGTCAAGTTCTAATAAAATATGATTACACGTGGCGAGCTTGCAATAATAATAATAATAATGACAATAACAATAATAATAATAATAATAATAATAATAATAATAATAATAATAATAATAATAATAATAATAATAATAATAATCGATAAGTAATAACCCATCTGATGGTGTGTATATATATATGTATGATTAGTGTAGGTACATAAATAATAATAATAAAATAGTACTAATCCTACTTAGTGTGGGTGCGTGTGTTTATATATATACTTAAGTGTGTGTGATGTGTGTGTGTGTATGTGTGTATATTTATATATATAAAATTAGTGAGGCGGCTGTCTTATGCCTTAGAAGTGAAGGAAGAAAAAAAAGGAAAGGGAGAGAGGTTCACGGGAGGCTACGGGAGAAGTCCAGGGTTAGGAGAAAGAAAGAAAAAAAAAAGAGAGAAGAAGAGGGAAGAGTCAGCGAGCGAGAGAGAGAGAGAGCGAGAGAGAGAGAGAAAGAGAGACAGAGAGAGAGAGAGAGAGAGAAAGAGAGAGAGAGAGAGAGAGAGAGAGAGAGAGAGAGAAATTTGGGAACGCAAGCCTTTGTTTCTGGACAATTACTAGCTTAACCATACGTGTAGGGGTCTCGGGTACATATTATCGGAAAAGAGGTAAGTAGAAATCCATTTGCACCTACAATGCATAAACATAATACTTGTTTGTGTTATTTTATTGAATATTTGTGACTTGTGCCTTTTGATATTGATAGA
Source organism: Caryopteris x clandonensis (assembly GCA_028749325.2). Taxonomy (NCBI): domain Eukaryota; kingdom Viridiplantae; phylum Streptophyta; class Magnoliopsida; order Lamiales; family Lamiaceae; genus Caryopteris; species Caryopteris x clandonensis. Next base: position 7,025,291 of record JAPYKT020000013.1, read on the forward strand.
TATGAATATTATCTTATGGAATATTGGTGAATTGTGCCTCTTGATATTGATAGATATGAATATTATTTTATGGAATATTGGTGATTTGTACCCCTTGATATTGATTGATATGAATTACGTGTTGTGAACGATTGATTTAATATTGCATAAATATAATATTCACGAGCACGGGCATGTGCATTGCATAAGTTGTACATAGCCTGCCTTGGCATGATTAATTGATTTGGTATGGTATAAACATAACATTCACGAGCATTGGCATGTGTACGCATGTGTCGTATATAGCCTGCTTTGCATTCATTGTGTGATGAAAAGAAACAAAAAATGTAATGTTGACCACTACTAGTGTACCGAGGCCGGTGGCATGTAAGGCATGGATAGGCTTGATTCGTCAGGCCGATGGCATGTGAGACATGGATATGCTCAATGTTTTCGGGCCGGTGGCATCTGAGACATGGATAGACTCTATGATTATGATTATTTGTTGGGCTAGCTCTTTCCAGTGCACAATAGGTGGGTCACGGGCCCTATAAAGATAAAATATTCCAAAACAGTGGTTAGGGTTTCAGTTGAATGCATATCACATCTCATTTAAAGATTCTGCAAGCATTTTAATTTATCGTACATGCATGATTTCTGCTTACTGGGCTGTAGGTCACCTAGTTTGTGCATTGTAGTGAGCATGTTGATGATGTGCAAGCTTACGACTTACCGGGCATGCTGTTCATGCTTCAACAATCTTTTGGGATTGGTGTACATGGATGACGACTTTTGGGGCTAAACCATGGGCGTACTATGCTTTTGGGATTCTATTTTGATATTTAGTTTGAGCTTGTATAATTTTAATCAATTTTTGGGCATGTAAATATTGGTGTGGTTGCGGTGAATATTGTTGGCTCTACTGTGGATCTTGCTTGGGTGTGAATGAGCCGTTGTTTGTGAGATAGATTATACCTCATAAATATGTTATAGGTGAAAAAAAAAACGTACAGGTTTAACCAAGTTAAAAGTAAACTATGTTGTGGGTTATAAGGGTAGGGGTGTCAAAGTGGTATCAGAGCCCGGTTTATGTCCTGTAGACTGTTCATATACACGAGCTCAAACTTGTGGAACATAACCATGCCGGTAAGTATTATTCATCTTTGTTATGCATTATATATTTTATGAGTTATATTGGCCTATGATCTAGGATTGAGTATAGTCAGTGGTACAATGGTGAGAACTAGAGGTGAATGTAACTGGAAAAATAGAGCTCTAGAAGAAAGTTCACAAGCTGCAGGCACTGATCGTGATGTGCTTATCGAAAGATTGACAGGATTAGTGGAACGCCAGTCACAATAAATTCAGCAGCTAATCGAACAAAGAAATATTGGTGGACGACAAAGGAATGAGATGAACCAGCCACAGCCTCGGGTAGAACAAATGGAGCTAATTGGGGAAAGGTTCAGAAAGCTTAACCCGCTGACATTTGAAAATGCAGTGGATCCCACACTTGTAGAGGATTGGCTGAGAACCATCGGAAACATGTTTCTGTACAGCAGAGTACCAGACGAGGAAAATGTATTGTGTGCATCTTTTATGTTACGGGGGACTGCAGGATACTGGTGGGACACAATGAAGACCATCGAGAATGTAGCCACTATGCTTGGAATAGGTTCAAAGAACTTTTCAGAAACAAATACTTTACTGGTCCAGTCCGTGCGATGAAAATAAATGAGTTTATACAGTTGAGACAAGGGCCTATGACAGTTATGGACTACATCTCCAAATTTGAGCAATTGTCAATGTTTACTAAGCACATGGTTAGAACGGATGCACTAAAAGTGGAAAGATTTGTCGAAGGGCTGAGACTGGAACTTTATAAGGATGTTTGTATGGATGGTATGCAGGGAGTTACTTACTCATAGGTTGCTGAGAGGGCCTTGGTAGCAGAGCAAGCTGAACAGAGGATACGTCAGACACAGAAGATTCGACGTCAGTTCACACAAAGACAGGGACAACATTGGGTAGGAAACGAAAGGAAGAGGCCACAACAATTTCAGGGCCCAAGACCTAGTTTCCAGCTTAGACAGGGACAGAGGCAGGAACAAGGAGATTCAAGCAAGTGTCTGAAACTGTTCAGGGTAAATCACCAGGACCATTACCCCTTTGCTCTAAATGTGGGATTCAACATAGTGGTGTCTATCTTGTGGGTACCAGAACTTGCTATTCGTGTGGACAACCAGGACATATCTCTACTACATGCCCAAATAAACCAAGCCCCATGACACAAGGGAGAGTACCAGCTAGTTTACCATGACCAGAGAAGATGTTGAGGCAAACCCATCTGTAGTAACAGGTAAATTTTCTATCTATGGTACTTCAGCATTCATATTATTTGATTCTGGAGCTACGCATTCATTTGCATCCACTGAGTATGTGAGAAGGCTAAGTAGGGAACCTGATATAGCAGAGAATGGTTACAATGTAGTGATTCCCTCTGGAGAGTCGAAATAAACAAATCAAATATTACGAGCATGTGTTATCCCGATTGATGGTAGAGAACTTTATGCTAATTTGATTGTACTTGACATGAATGATTATGATGTAATTTTGGAGGTTGACTGGATATTAAAGTATTATGTATCCATAGACTGCCAGAAAAAGATAATTACATTTCAGTCACCTGGGGAGGAACCTTTTATCTTTGTTGGAGTAAAGAAGAACTTCTGATTCCCACTAATATCTGCAGTTAGAGCACAACGGTTGTTAGAAAGTGGTTGTGAGGGCTATTTGATGAGTGTTGTGACTACTGAAGAACATCATTGTCTATCTGTGGATGAAGTGCCGATAGTTAAAGAATATCCTGAAGTATTTCCAGATGATCTTCCAAGCTTACCACCTGATCGAGAAATAGAATTTGTAATTGATATACACCCAGGGACCGCCCCGATATCAAATTTCCCTTATCTTATGGCACCAACTGAATTGAAAGAATTGAAGATACAACTACAGGATTTACTAGACAAAGGTTGTATCTCCTAGCTTTTCACCTTGGGGTGCACCGATTTTGTTTGTTCGGAAGAAGGATGGCAGTATGAAAATGTGTATAGATTACAGAGAACTAAACAAAGTTACAATCAAGAACAAATATCCTTTGCCTAGAATCAATGATTTACTTGACCAGCTTCAGGGTGTAGCTATATTTTCGAAGATTGATTTACGATCGGGTTATCATCCGCTGAAAATTAAAGAGGGAGACATTCCAAAGATAGCATTCAAATGCCCCAGCTGCCTTTATGGATCTAATGAATCGAGTATTTAAAGATCTCCTGGATAAGTTTGTTATTGTGTTTATTAATGATATTTTGATCTATTCGAAGACAAAATAAGAGCATGCTACCCACTTGAGAAAAGTGTTAGAAATTCTGAAAGAAAAACAGTTGTATGCTAAGTTCAAGAAGTGCGAATTCTGGATAGATCGAGTAGTATTTCTGGGAAATGTAGTGTCAGGAGAAGGAATTTCAGTTGATTTACTTGACCAGCTTCAGGGTGTAGCTATATTTTTGAAGATTGATTTACGATCGGGTTATCATCAGCTGAAAATTAAAGAGGGAGACATTCCAAAGATAGCATTCAAATGCCCCAGCTGCCTTTATGGATCTAATGAATCGAGTATTTAAAGATCTCCTGGATAAGTTTGTTATTGTGTTTATTAATGATATTTTGATCTATTCGAAGACAAAAGAAGAGCATGCTACCCACTTGAGAAAAGTGTTAGAAATTCTGAAAGAAAAACAGTTGTATGCTAAGTTCAAGAAGTGCGAATTCTGGATAGATCGAGTAGTATTTCTGGGACATGTAGTGTCAGGAGAAGGAATTTCAGTTGACCCAAGTAAAGTTGAAGCAATCAACAATTGGCCACAACCTACTACTCCTTCCGAGATACATAGCTTTCTGGGTCTACTCGGATATTATCGCAGATTTGTAGAAGGGTTTTCAAAAATTGCATCTCCACTGACACAGTTGACTAAAAAGAATGTAACCTTCCGATGAACCGAAGCCTGTGAACAAAGTTTTCAAGAACTAAAGAGGAGGTTGACTTCAGCACCCATCCTTGCAATTCCATCAGGTAATGAAGGTTTTGTGGTTTATAGTGATGTTTCGAAGAATGGTTTGGGTTGTGTATTAATGCAGAACGGAAAGGTAATAGCGTATACATCTAGACAGCTGAAAGAACATGAAAAGAATTACCCTACTCATGATTTAGAGCTTGCTGCAGTGGTATTTACACTTAAAATTTGGAGACATTATCTATATGGAGAACGATGCAAGATCTATACTGATCATAAAAGCTTAAAGTATTTCTTCACGTAGAAAGAGCTGAACATGCGGCAACGAAGATGGTTGGAACTAGTGAAAGATTATGATTGTGTTATCAACTATCATCCTGGTAAAGCAAATATTGTAGCAGATGCATTAAGCAGAAAGTCAACTCATAACACTACTGCAATGGCTATAATTCAGAGACAGGAGTTGCAGGACCTACAAAGAATGAACGTCGAAGTTGTAATGCATGGCTATTATTATTTATGCATCTAGACAGCTGAAAGAATATGATTCATTATGTGATACATAGATATACTTGATTCGTCAGGCCGGTGGCATGTGAGACATGGATAGGCTTTATGATATATTGAGTCGGTGGCATGTGAGACATGGATAGGCTCAATTTTTCGGGCTGGTGGCATGTGAGACATGGATAAACTCTATGATTATGATTATTTATTGAGCTAGCTCTTTTTGGTGCACAGTAGGTGGGTCACGGGCCCTATAAAGATAAAATATTCGAAAACCGTGGTTAAGGTTTCAGTAGAACGCATATCACATCTCATTCAAAGTTTCTGCAAGCATTTTAATTTATCGTACATGCATGATTTCTGCTTACTGGGCTGTAGCTCACCTAGTTTGTGTATTGTAGGTGAGTATATTGATGTTGTGTAAGCTTACGGCTTATCGGGTATGTTGTTCGTGCTTCAACAAGCTTTTGGGATCGGTGTACATGGATGACGACCTTTGGGGCTAAACCATGGGCGTACTATGCTTTTAGGATTCTATTTTGTTATTTAGTTTGAGCTTGTATAATTTTAATCAATTTTTGGGCTTGTAAATATTGGTGTGGTTGCGGTGAATATTGTTGGCTCTACTGTGGATCTTGCTTGGGTGTGAATGAGCCGTTGTTTGTGAGATATATTATACCTCATAAATATGTTATAGGTGAAAAAAAAAACGTACAGGTTTAACCAAATTAAAAAGTAAACTATGTTGTGGGTTATAAGGGTGGGGGTGTCAAAGTGGTATCAGAGCCCGGTTTATGTCATGTAAACTGTCTATGTACACGAGCTCAAACTTGTGGAACATAACCATGCCGGTAAGTATTATTCATCTTTGTTATGCATTATATATTTTATGAGTGATATTTGATTTGCAAGTAAGTCATATGTGGAAGGGCTCAGATGTGCATTTTTTCTGATAGAAATGCTGGTCTTTTAAGTGCAATCCAGACTATACCAACATTTAATGCCCCACATGGAGTAAGTAGTTTTTGTTTGAGACATGTTTGTTCAAACTTCAATTCACATTTTAAAGATGTGCAATTGAAAGATCTGTGTTGGCGGGCTGGATCTGAACACCAAATCGTTAAGCATAACAGTGTTATGAATGAAATAAGAAATCTAAATCCGGCTACATACTTGTATCTCAATCAAATCAATAAAGAACAATGGGCATTTGCGCATAATGGTGGCTGGCGACATGGTATTCTAACCAGCAATGTGTCAGAATCGTTTAACGGTCTCTTAAAGGGTGCTCAACGTCTCTCTTTAACAGCTATAGTGGAGATCACGTTCAAGCGATGTGGCGCATATTTTAGAGAACGAAACAAAGCTGTTAGAAGAATGCAGAGTAATGCACAATCACATACTGATTTTGCTCATTCAAAATTTCAGTATTGGTCGCAACTGTCTGTGGGTCATGTAGTTACCCAGATTGATTACCATGATCAATTTGCTATGGTGGTCACCAAACCACAACCAGGCAATGGGGGTCACATACATGCTGTTAGACTTTCTACGAGAGAATGTTCTTGCGGCAGGTGGACCTTATATGGTATTCCATGTTCGCACATGATGAGTGTATGCGCTGATTTACAGATTAATGCTACATATGAGTATTATCGCTTGGTAAACTAAAAGCGAACATATGCTGCTACATTCCAGCTATATTTAGGGGATGAATATTGGGATGAGCCTGATTTTCAGTTATATCATGATACCACTTTAAGAACTACGTATCGCCGAGGAAAAAATTGAACTTTGCAAATTCTGAATGAGATGTATTGGCCTGAAGCACAAGCTAGGTAACATGCTAGAAGATGATAGGCTCGTCGATAAGAAGAAAGAACCAGTCAAGATCGTCGTAGAAATTCTCAAACCTTGTAAAGATATGAAACTAAGCATAAAAGCTCACAATCTGAAGATTTCTGAGATTATCTTGAAACCTTTTGAAATTTGTGTAATGTACGTAATTCTGTCATAGGAAAAAAGATTTATATGTGTATATATGTATTGATAGATGTCTGTAATTTAATTTTAGAATTTTTTACCAGTGACTCATGCATTTTTCAATTTAATAATCCTACATCAATTAGAATTGTTTTTCATTTGTAGTGATCGATGGATATCAATTCACGGAGCGACTATGGCCCTAGGGACCTGTCAGTTCTCACACTTTAATCTCAGCACATTTCCGAGGGCCTACTAAATCCCAAAGCAGATTTGAACTCTTTTTTTCGGTTTAGGCGGTGTGACAATGAATTTTGGGCATTATTTGAAATAGAAGGGTCTGAGATTCACACACACGTATTGGATTTGTTATTTGAAATGGAATTTTTTGGTGTATATAGGTGCGGGAGGTTTTACCCAGATAACCACTTAATAACAGCTTTGGTGGAGAGGTGGCGTCCAAAAACGCACACATTTCACTTGCCTGTTGGTGAAGGAACTGTGACTTTGTTGGATGTCACCTTAATCTGGGGTTTGCCGGTTGAAGGAAATCCGGTGTGTGGAGTTGATCCTACGATGTCTCCCAATAAGTGAGTTGGTTACTATCAGGTAATGTTAGGTTACACCCCAAAAGTATCCCACACAAAAAGTGGAAAGATTAGAGCGAGCTCTTTAGCAGCTCATATGTGATCGCATCCGGTGACGAATAATAACACGGTTAAACATGTTGAGCAATATGCACGGGCATGTGCTTTATTCCTGTTATGCGGTGTAATGTGCCCTGATGCTAGTAGAAATTTAATACCTCTAGTATATTTACAATGCTTGAAAGATTGAAAATCAGTTAATGAGTTCAGCTGGGGCAGTGCCGTCCTATCTTCCCTGTACCGTCACTTGTGCGATGGCAACTTGAATACTAAAGAAAATATCGGTGGCCCAGTTCAACTGTTACATGTACTACATACAAGAACTATTAATGAATCTACCATACATAACCTTATTAATTTATAATATTTTACGTCTTTATAATATTTGATAGATTTGGGCATGGACGCAAATCTCGTCCATTGTGCCTGTATCTAAGGTAAGTAGATTAAATATGCTATAAATTGAAAGACCTCAACATTTGGGTGGTGGTAAACTCCCTGTCCCCCCTTTCGGTGCACGGTAATATTTAAAATGCACACCCAATTTTTTGGTTATTTTATCTTTACGGTTATCTAAATAGGCATCTACTAATGAACTAGTAAACTATATGTAACAGTTGGAATAATGATAGCAGTTTCATGCACACTGGTAGACGCTAGGTGAAGGTTTTCCGAGAAATCCTGGATAAATTGACCCATGACCAGGTTTGATTTCTTACTTCATTTTATCAATTCTTATATGTAATAATTCAATAAATATGTTTTTTTTCACCAGTTTACTTGGGATCCATATGATTGGTCGCAACCGAAAATACTCCATTTATCTTTCCGCTGCTTCTCGAACAATGTGCGAGCTCAATGTCCCTCATTGTTTTCTCATTTGTGGAGTTTCATCATTCAGAGAGAGTCTTACGTCAGTTTTGATTGTTGCAAGACATACCGAAATGGTTCGACCCTCTTGATGATTGGAAATCGAATGTGCATCATATTGATCGTAAAGGCCATAAAAATGCCAACTGGATGGACATACATAATAAATATCTTCATCAATGGAATCGAAGACATGAATATCTCAAGAGAACCTAATTTGTTACTAACCCAATGATGACTTCAGATTACTATGGTTGGTATAACTCGATTACACATCATTTTATATCCCCTGTCGATACGCATGAAATAATGGAAATCAAAACTGGAGATGCGTCATTGATGCACTACATGGTACACAACATACATCTAATTTTAGAATAATTTTTATATCTATTCAACATGGTAGGTGTTTTAATGTGTATATGTTAAATTATTTGTAGATTGAACAGTTAGAACCCATGAAGAGAAACATAAAGAATAGAAACAGACTGGACATTGAGCAACTAAATTCTTTGTTAGATGAACAGCTCTCCTTGTACAAAAATATAGAGCGAACAATTGAGAGACTATCCCCAGAGCTATCATATATGACGTATACCCAGCCTGCACATCAATATGAGTCCCAAAGTCAATCAGGTACAATTTTGAGAAGTAGAAGACGTCATATGGGTGATCATAAAAGTGGCCCTAAAGATCAGATGCCACCATTTCGGAACTTTGCATCAACCTCTTCACGATCAGGATCCCAACTGAAGGAAATATGTCGGATGTATAAAGGCCTTCAATGAGTATACCGACTTATACTCGAACCATTTCATCATATGAACATTGACCTCGGAGCAGGAGAAGCTACGAATGTGTCAAACTACGACTATTTCCGTTCTACTCCTATTTAATTCCAGTACTCAGATATGGCTAATTTCAGGAATCTAGACGACCAGTCAACATCATCCTCTAGCTGAATGACAATTCCTTCGATGCCAGTTTTGGAGGAAGATAATGTCGAACAAAATATACAGCCACAAACACCCGCTGTTGACACAAGAGGTAGAGGAGGTAGAAGAAGACAACAAGAAATCGCTGGAAATGAAGTGCAAGGTCCAGGAAGAGCTCGACGAACCAGAAGATTAGAGGTTGTGGTATAGGAGGTCATTTGTAATGTGGGTTTAATATGCATGAATATTGTGTAACGTCCAAAGAATTCGTGTGTTTTATACAAAGGGTACACCTTTTTATCGTATTATAAATCATTTTACCTTCAATTGCAATTTAAACTAAATCATAAAATCAAGTATTATCGAAAAGAAATAATAATTGGAAGAAAACAAAACAATACAGGAATTGAAAAAAAAACAATAAAAAAATTATTATCTTTAATAATAATTAAAAATTATACATAAAATAATTAAAAATTATTCTTTAAATTAAATAATTTTTTATTAGCTTAAATAACATTATAATATTTTACTTTTAATAATTATATAATTTAATATATATTTCTATAAAATATATTTACATAAATTTCTATATATATATATGTATCTACTTAACAAATAATATATATATATATATATATTCAGAATATATATGAAATAATATATATATATTTGCATTTATTTACAATATATATTATATATATCAACATATAACAAAATATTAAATTTCTGTTTTTAAAGAAACGTCAGCCCCACTAACGTTTCTTTAAAATGTCAGTTCGGCTAACGATTTTTTTTTTAATTTGTATATATATATATATATTTATGTATTATTTATATATATGTATATATAATTTTTTTTTCAAAAATCAAATTATACAAAATAATAATTAAAATTTATTCTTTAATTTAAATAAATTTCTTATTATCATAAATAACATTATAATGTTTTACTTTTTAAAATTATATAACTTAATATATATTTATATAAAATATATATACATAAATTTCTATATATATATTTACTTAACAAATAATATATATATATATATATTTTCAGAATATATATGAAATAATATATATATATATATATTTATAATATATATTATATATATATAAACATATTATAAAATATTAAAAAAATAATATTTTAAAGAAACGTCAGTCCCACTGACTTTTCTTTAAAATGTCAGTGGGACTGACGATTTTTATTTTTTTCCTTTTTTATTATTTGTATATATATATATATTTATGTTTTATTAAATAATATATATATTTTTTTTTCAGAAAATCAAATTATACATAATAATAATTATAAATTATTCTTTAATTTAAATAATATTTTTCATTATCTTAAACAACATTATAATATTATTTACTTTTTAAAATTATAATTTAATGTATATTTTTATAAAATATATATATACATAATATATATTAATAATATTATATTTTTTTCTGTTCAGTACATATAAAAAAAGAATTTCTAATAATATAAATAATTATAATGTAAATAACAAATCTATATATATACATATATATTGTATATATAAGCGCTTATATATTTGTCTGCTTTTATATATATATAGTGTTAGTGCGGTGTGTATATATATATATATATATATATATGGATGGATGTAATATGTATGTAACTAAAACATGGTGCATATATATATCATTTGAAATTAAAAATATCAGTGAGGCTGAAGTTTTTAATTTCAAATTTAAAATGTCAGGCCCAGTGACCTTTTATCCAATAACGTCACGCCCCTTACGTTTTACCCTATTTTTAAAAACTATTTCAAAACTTATCTATTTTATAAATTTGTTATTTTTTTTTGGATTATTTTGATAAATAAACCCAAGCACGTAGACATGGGCACGGTTCCGGTTTGGAATCGAAACCATCGGTCAACGGTTCGGTTCAACCGTTGACCCAATTTCGGTTCCAAACCGAAACCAAAATCGTCGGAGTAACGGTTCGGTTTCGGTTCTCAGTTTTTCAGAACCGGAACCGGCGGTTCTGATTCGGTTTCAGATTGAATTTGAAAATTATAGTCGTTGGAAATCAACGGCTGATATTAAATAGCCGTTGATCTTCAACGGGTGAGATGGAATAACTGTTGGGAACCGCCAATTTTGAACCAAAACCGAGAACCGGAACCATGGAACCGAAATCGGAACCGTGGAACCAAAACCGGCGGAACCGAAACCGAAACTGGGGAAACCAGAACCGAAACTAAAAAAGAAAACAAAACAAAGAACTGTGGAACCAGAACCGGAACCGGCGAATCAAAATCGAAACCGTATATATGGCGGTTCGGTTTTGGTTCCGTCCTTCACGGTTCCAAAAACCGCCGATTTTGGAACCGAAACCGGAACCAGGGTACCGTGCCCATGTCTAAGCAAGTCCATGCCTGCAATTATTAAGTAAGATAAAAAGATAAGTACTCCTGATTCCTTATTTCATTTACATCAAAATACTTGGATTTTATTTGTTCAATGCTTGCATGATATTCTTAAACAACAATATGTTGGTGTTAGGGATTAAATTATGCTTCCAATGACAATTATATGCATTTATTTTTATTATATATATTTCAAATTGTTCATATATAAGTTCCATTTTATTAGAATATAAGGTGAATTTTGAAGTAAAGAAACTTCAAGTGTAAATAAAGTGAAAATATAGAATAAGTGCTATAGAATAATAAACTAAAAATATTATAATTAATATATTACCTCTCCTAATGTTCTTATTTGTTCAATTGTCCGAATGATAACATTCCCACCAAAGAGATCTTCACTACCCCCTCTCGCTGAACTGCTTGACCTTGTGGTAAATGCTACTTGACCTTTTGTTTCCACCACAAACCTAACAAAAATATATATAAATAATGACACTATTCTTCCTCATAAAATAAAATATTTGTAAAGCATGTGAAACGATAAATTACCTTATTCGATATTCTGCAATTTCAGGTAAGTCGCCATCCAAAATCAACTTTGATGCATTGTAAATGGTAGAAACAGAAACTCTACTTCTTATTCGATGTAGACTGTTATATTCTATTTTAGTAATTTATACCAATAACAATAAAACATTGAACTATAATTTATTACCCCTATAGACTTTTCCTCACCTACAAAACTGTAGGATCATTATAGTAGCATCCCCCCAATTCTAATAAATTCAGACATTTGATCAGCATATTCATCCCATAAAGTGCATTGAAGCTGGTTTTGGTTAAATAAAATTTTATATATGTGAGCACATTTAATGTATGACATGAAAAAAAAATACATAAATAAGAATACTTACTCAGGATCTTAAGAATAACCTCCATCCACTTTGTCCTTTGTTCATTGCGATTCTGCAGTTGTTGCTGTCCAACATTAACAATCCGTCCAATCACATCTGCACAAACAATCATTTATATTAAGTTTATTTACTAGTAATAAATAATAGATAGAAATTAATTGTAGTTACCAAAGAGTTCATTTTTAGTGAGCTTGACTACTTTTCTTATATCATCAAAAGGCTTGAAGTTAAAAACTAGTGATGGAAGTGAATCATCGAATATCTCAGCCATCCTTGGATCGTTAATAAAAATCAGCATGTATTTGTTCTTGCACGTTTTGTAGCGTAGTTTGTTGCTTGTGACCACAAAATTCTTAACTACATATAATTTTCCCTCATTGAATGTAGTATTCAACCAAAATAAATTTATTTTTCTATGAAAAAGTGTAAATATTTATAAGAATATTACACAATAATTATTTACAGTAACTTTTTAGAAACTCATTTTCTTCTTTAACAAATAGGGATGTCTATGGAACAGGATTAGATGGGTTTAGATACCAATGCCTATCTCATCTTTAGTACGGGGCAGGACCCATCACAAGTCAATCCATTGTATTCAAATTATAATTTAAAATGCATGTCAATTAAATAGATTCTACATAAATATTATTTGAATACCCAACATCAGGGTTATTTATCAAAATAATGGGAAAAAATAAATATTTTATAAAATAGGGTGGATTTGAAAATCTTTTCCAAAATAGAGTAAAACGTTATGCTCGATGACGATATTTGGTAAAAACGTTACCAAGCCTGACGTTTTAATTTTGAAAATAAAAACTTCAGGCTCACTGACGTTTTTATTTTCAAAATATATATATATGCTTCATGTAATGTAAAATGATGGGATGCTAAAAGATGATGAAATATGCAAGTATTATATATACATATATATATCATTTACTATTATATATTTATTTATATATTAAAGATATATTTATTTTGTAATTACTTTTATAATATATATTTATATTTTTTACTTATTATTTATTTTTTATTATCAATAAATTTTAATTATATTAATAAAAATCAATAAAAATATTTAATTCTTATTTAAATTAATTAAAATATAATATAAAATATATTTTTATATTTGATTCTTATATAAATATAATTAGAAATATATATATTTTTTCTATTATAAACCATTAAAAATTATAGAATTTTGTTTAAATTAATTTAATCATATTATATATAAATTTTCAAAAATTAATGAGTATTTATTAAGAATTAAATATTTGATTATAAGTATTATTTTAATAATTTAAATAAATATATATATATGTATATATATACATAAATTATATTTAAAAAATGAAATAACGTCAGGCCCACTGACTTTTTAAAAGAACATCAGTGGGTCTGACGTTTCTTTAATTTATTTTGTTTTTATATTTATTCTTCATATATATATAATAAAATATATGTAATATTTTAATTCAAAAATACATTTATTTTTTTATTTATTTTCTCCGTTTAAAAATTATATATATTTACGTATATATTTATATTATTTCTTATATAAATATATAATTAGAAATATATATATATTTTCTTATATAAATTTATATTATATAATTATAAACCATTAAAAATTATATAATTTTGTTTATTAGTTAAATCATATTATAAATAAATTTTCAAAAATTGATGAATATTTTTTAAATATTATGTATTTTACTATACGTATTTTATTAATAATTTAAATAAATATATATGTATATAAATATATATACATACAATATATTTAAAAAAATAAAAAATAAAATAACGTCAGGCCCACTTACGTTTTAAAGAAACGTCAGTGGGCCTGGAGTTTCTTTAATTTATTTTGTTTTATTTAATATTTTTTCTTTATTATGTCTTATACTTATGTATGTATGTATGTATGTATGTATGTATGTATATATATATGTGTGTGTTAATATGTATATCATATATAATTTTATGTATAAATAATAACATATATAACTAATTTAAATATATATATCATAATTATTACATAAATAAAAAATACAACAAAGAATTTAAAAAAAAAATAAAAATAATCAATATATCTTAATTTTAAATTCTCTAAATATCTATATATATTATACAACTTTATATATAATTAATATTTGTATATAGGAATAATGTTATTAATTTTAAATAAATAAAAATAGTAAAAAATACAGCAAGAATTAGATATATATATATATATATCTCTAATTTAGTTAATATAGATTAATTCTATTATATATATATATACATACACACACACACACACACATAATATGGGATGATGGGCCTGACGATTTTACAGTTTTTTTTTTTTTTTGCTTTTTAATAAAAAGCACACGAAATTGGGGTGGGGTTTGAACACACGACCTCTTGAAGGTTTATCAAAAGCTTGACCACTAGAGCAGATTCTACTATTTTTGTTTTTTTTATAATATAATTGTATTCATATAAAATATAATTCCAAAATATAAAAAAATACATGTATACCATTTTTCGATTTTTAAATTATATTATGTATTAATTCATTTATAAATTTTTACAAATAATTTAAATTAAATTACATTTAATAAATATATATTTTTTGTAAGTAATAAACAAAGTGAAATTTTCTTAAAAATATTTTATATTTCAAATAATACGTATAATAAAATATATAATTATTAATAAATATTCTTGAATTTTGTATATTTATTTATAATATGGTTTGATTAATTTAAATAAAAATTTATAATTTTTATTGGTTTAACATTATATAATATATATTTATATAAGAAAAAATGTATATTTCTAATTATATATTTATATAAAAAAATTATAATAATATTTTTATATAAAAGGGTTATGTTATATTAAAATTAAATTTATTAAGATATTATAAATGAATTAATATATAATATAATTTTAAAACGAGAATTTTATATAGAGTGTTTAAATATATGTATATATCATAAATATTAAATAAATAAAAAATACAACAAATAATTTTTTTAAATAAAAAATATTCAACATATCTTAATATTAAATTCTCTAAATATCTCTATACAATTATACATTATTATATATAATTAATATTTATATATACGAATAATTTTTATTGATTTATAATTATATTACTAATACATATATTTTTGAAATAAATTTATATTTATTTAATAAATTTTTTTTAAATATATTTAATATTATATTATATTTACTTTAATTAAAAATACAAAATTTTAATTGATTTCTAATAATATAAATATATATATATATATATATATACAAAATATAAAATATATATAATTATATATCTTTATATATATATACTTGCATATATATATACATGCATATATATATATATATGTATGTATATATGTGATGAATGATAGCATGTGGTATATATATATATATATATTTGGAAAATAAAAATGTCAGTGGGCCTGACGTTTTATTTCCAAATTAAAACGTCTGGCCCAGTGACGTTTTTATCAAACATCGTCACCGGGCGTGACGTTTTAGCCTATTTTGGGAATGATTTTCAAACCTACCCTATTTTATGAATTGTTTTTTTTCCACATTATTTCGGTAAATAACCCTCCAACATCATATGAAAAATATGAAAAAAAATGATAATATGTTTGAAATATATTTATAATCCAATTTCATAATATGTTTTGGGTTTTTGAACTTGATATAATAATTTTTATATTGTAGTTTCTCTTAATAATATGTTCTATAATTTATTACGCATAATATATATGAAAATATCATTGAGAGGTAGGGCGGGTCAGCGCATAATGGGGCGGTTGTGCTACCCAAACGTACCTCACCTCATTGCTGGTCAAGGGACGAGGTGATCAAAACACCTCGGGTCATGGCAGAACAGGTATAAATTGACATCTTTATTATATTATATATATGTATATATATATTATTTTGGTAATAAACTTGTTACCCATTAGTTTTTATAAAAATATTCATTTGTAATACTCCTTAGACAAAAAAAAAAAAAAAAAAAAACCTTTTGTTAAAAAATATCAATTTTTTGTTGGAAGGTATTACACAATATTTATTTACAGTAATTGTTGAAGTTCGCCTGGCAAAATGTATATATAAATAATTTATTTGGCCCTTTTCTTCTCAATTGTGTATGTAGGAGTAATTCTAGATAAGATTAAGTCCTCAAGCCTATGAATAAAGAAGTAGTTGGTTGAATAAGTCAACAAAGTAATGGAAGGGAATCATGGAGCATATCCAAGAGTGGAGAAGTGGATATCTAAAAGTGGAAAATGTGAGATTCAAGTCAGATAACCATAGCCTCGAAATAGGCTACTAATAGGGAGTAAAATCGGTCAGAATATATACACTGAAGATATTGTATTCGAATCTGATCAAATTGTTCTCAGAAAGTTAGCATCGGTTTACTACAACATTCTTGTCTTTTTGTACAACAGATCTGACGTGTACGCATTTTTAGAGTGTTTTAGTGAGTGATATTTTTTAGTTCATTTTTCTCAGCTTGTGTTTAGTCGTTCTTGAAATTCATCATCGAATTCAAGAACGTTAAGAGTCGATATGTTAGATTAGTTCTTTCTCTTGATTCTCTTTTGTAATTCACTCTTTATTAGTAGATTCTTTTTGCTATGATGGCACTCACAAGTTACTTATAGCTTGTGAAAATTTATCTTGGTGCTATTTTTATTTTTCGTTGTTGTATTCCATTGTTACACACTTGCAAGAGGTATCAGAGCCATCACTGGATACACTAAGTGTGGTTCTGGAGATTTGGTATTGCAATAGATGTAATAAGTTTCCCACATCCTCCTGTTCTTTCTAAAGAAAATTATGACTACTGGAAATACGATCAGGCAGACAATAATCATTGATCCGAGCATGGACTATAGTCATTGATGGATGTTTACCTCTAAAAAGAGTTGATCAAGATTGAGATACTATCATCAAGCCTCAAACAAAATGGACAGTTGAGAAAATATCACCAGGAAATTACCATGAAAAAGCTATGAACATAATAATGGGTTCTATGGATCTTAGTATGTACAAGCTTATCAAAACATGTTCTACGACTAAAGAGGCTTGGGATACTCTTGAGAGACACTGTGAAGGAAGCAACGGTGTTCAAGAAAGAAAGTTGCATATGGTGCTAGATTGATTTAAGAACTTGAAGATGAAAGAACACGGGTCAATATCCACATATTATGATTGGGTCATTGATATCTCAAATGAAGCTTACTCACTTGGAGGACCTATCATGAACAAAAGCCTAGTGAGCAAAGTGATTTGTACTCTTCTCGCTAGATAAAATCCAAAGGTGTGCATTGTTGAGGAATCGCACATCGTAAACACTATGGAACTGGATACTCTGATCAAAATTCTTAGAACATATGAGATGAATCTTGACAATCAAGAAAGACTTTATAAAATAATTGTGAAGTCCATTGCACTTACGATAATTGCTAAGGCTGATGAAAAAGGAGATGGAGATGAGGATCTCGAAGAAATTTCTATTGGAGTGGATGAAAAGGTAAGTGTTATACTTCTTACTAAGTGTTATAATAATCTTACCCGAAAGTATAACAATAGAAAGAAGTCCCCAAAGCCATAGGCATCAGAATCCAAAGAAGCTAAATTCATTCCGAAAAGGAATTTTGTGTCATATTCATCAAATGCAAAATCTACAAGGAGACCTACGTCAGATGGATTCAAGAATGAACCAAGAAATACTAATGATATTCAGTGTTGAGCATGTAGAGAGTTTATATACTATACAAATGAATGTGAAAACATCATTCGTAGACGTGGAAAATTAAGTTGGGTGTCACTAAGCAACGAAGAAATTGATGAAATGTACCTGGAAAAGAAGAATCAATAGCCATGTTTTGTCTATCTACGAAGATTCCTATGAAGAATGTGTGGATGGAGTACTTACGCCCTCCAGCACAACCTCTGATAGGTATATTGTTTTTTTATTCTTTTGATCTTAACTATTTTAATAGGTTTATTATTGCTACAGAGTTAAAGGATGAAGATTATGATAGACATATAATTGAGGAGATGCAGGCCATTCAAGTAGAACTTTTCAAAAACATGAAATTTCAAAATCGAGAAGCAAAAATCTTAAGCAAAGAAAATGAAGAACTTAATGGAATGATAGCAATACTGGAGGTATCACTGCAAAGAAAGATGCAGAATTGAGCAAACTCTACAGGTACTTCAAAACTTGATGAGATTTGGAATGTAGGTAATACAGATAAATCTGGGTTAGGATTTCACAATACTCTTAGCACTTTGTTTGGAAATATGTTTAATGATAAGAATTCAATTATATTTGTAAGAGAAAATGAAGAAAACTTATCAAAAACTGATATTGGTAAATTAACTAAGAGAAAAAAGATGCTTGTTTGTCATTATTGCTTCATACCTGGGCACATAAGACCGTACTGTCAAAAATTGAAATATGTTTGTCACTTAAAAGAATGTTGCTAGAAACGTTGCAAAACATTTGTAAAAACATTCTAGTTCAGAAAGCAAACTTCTCCAAAAATGATGTGGGTTTGTAAAGCGAAATTGACCTGCAATGTTGTTTTTCCAGATTTAAAAACTAACACTTCAGAATTCTGGTATTTTGATAGTGGGTGCTCTAGGCATTTGACATGTATAAAGAGTTATCTTGCAAACTATGAATCATTTCAAAGTGGTACAGTAAGGTACGGTGGAGGAGCAGAAGGAAGAGACATAGGAAAATAGACTCTAAATGTTCCTGGTTTTCCTAAGTTACGAAATAAGTTACATGTGGAAGGGCTTATGGCTAATTTGATTAGCATAAGTAAGTTTTATGATGATGTTCTTCAGGTAAAGTTTAATAAAGATAAACGTGAAGTTTTTAATAACTCTAATTTTTGTGTGATGACAGGAAGAAGACCAGCTGGTAATTGTTACCTCGTTGGAGACAGTTTGTCAAAAAATGATGAGAATGTTCTATGGAATCAGAAGTTGAGGCATGCAAATTTTAGAAGTATTGACAAACTAATTAGACTCGATACAGTAAAAGTTTTCCAAAACACGATCAAGGTAAAATCATCATCTAAATCCCGAGAAAAATCAGCAGAGGTGATCTCCAATGATTAGTTCCTACCGAATGGATCACCAACTATGAATCTCTCCATCAGGTGACAAGGTCGTTTCTTGCCACAGAGTTTAGTTTTCAACAACTGAAGGATGGACGAGTAAAGATGATATATAACACGAAGCCTACAGAAAACTCTACTCCTATGTTCCAATTAATGATTCGTCCCGTCTTTAAAGAAAGGGAAGAAAATATCCCCATCTCTTCATTCGAACCAGATGGAAGCCATATATACACAGACCGAATTAATGGTCATTTTATTTGAGATGTTGACCCTTCCATGTGTGAAGGTAAAAAATCCATTAATACTTTAATGGCCCATCCCATGTTCTCTAGTCTCCCTGGAGAAACAAGTGATCCAAAAGAAAGTCAAAGCTATACATCAGAATCAACTGAAACCTTTCCAGCATCAAGTGGAACAGAGAAATAGGTAGCTGATGTTTCAGCAATCCTTATGGCTGATGCAAGAGAAAGTCAACCCTTCACTGAACCTATTTCTGATGACTGGGATCAAGAGACAACTGACAGACCATATGTGACACATCCTACTAAAAAGTAAGGTACTAAACCCTCTATTGGTCCTTGGTTTTTATTTGATGATGTACCTATTCAAAAGTAAAGAGAAAAGATGTATATACTATCAATCTGGATAGATAACTAGCTAAACAGAGAAGGAGCTGATTTAAGAACAGTTCTCAAGGAATTCACATCAAGGTTTCTTGGTGTCCTAAGAGAATGGTTCTTGAGCCTTGGAGAATACCGACAATTACAACTGATCGATGCACCAGGGCCAGCTGACGTACTTGGTGAGATATATAGAGAATTTATCGGTGAGATCTCTTTGTACACCAAGGCTGTATCTCAAGAATACTTCTCTATGAGGTGCTGCTCGCTATTGAAAAAGGATCTGGACAGACATTTCAAATGAATGTCTGAAATATTCTACAATTTGAATGGCTATAAAGATCTGAATCTGAAGAATGTCTACCTTGCCTCTTTACCATTAGAGCTACAGCCAGAAATGGCGAGGATGTTTCAAGCCATGAAGAAAGACATGGCCCAAATCAGCATGGGACAAATCCATCAAACCTGCTTGGCTGCTCTGGAGAAACTTTGTGACGACAAAATCTATTTAAAGAAATGATGGAGAGACGGAAGATTCCTGAAAAGGTATGTGATAAATCCTACCTTGAAATAAAATGCCATGAGATAGCATGCCATTGTTCCAAAAAAGATAAAAGAAGGATAAGTAAAAGCTCAGAAAGAAAAAGAAAAACCAAACATACAGGTTTTTATAAAGGAAGCCATTCAGAAAGAAGTCCACTGACAGATGTTATCTATGTGGACAAAAAATGCATTTTGCAAAAACTTGCCCTACAAAGAAAGGGACAACAGCTAAGCTGGCATCACAGGCATTTCACTATCATGAAATAGATGTTGATGAAGTAGACATAGAATCTCTCTATTCAGAATAAGATGGTTAGGATTCTGATACCACATTCGTCCTTCATAAGATATCTGATGAAGAAGATTTAGAAGAGAATGTCCCCATTCTTATGATGAAACAACCTCCAATGCTTAGAACCAACATGATCATACAAGAAGGGATGCCATCACCTCATCTTGAAGTCAACATGCTTCAGTCAAAGTATGATAGGCCTATCAAAGTGATCGAAGTCTTTGATACAGGAGCACGAAAAACTATGATGAACCCAGACATCCTTCCATACGAAGCTTGGGAGTCTCATCATGAATATTTCTTTGTTGTAGATGGACAAACCTTTCATACTGCCTTGATATCTAAACAACCAGTTGGTCAGGCCAAATTTAGCTCTTCTGGTGTCATGCCAGGATGTGTGGTTTTAGTGGCATTAATATCCTTATTTTTCTTGAAAGGAAGTTGAACATAGAATTCTGAGTTCTTCCAAAGTGGATGAGGATTGGTGAAGTTTGAATGTGACTCGGTATAACATTTTTTCAATCTTTTGATAAGTGGATCAGATTCTGGTATCTCCTTTATTGTGAACAACTTTTGTGTTGGTGTGAATGGTAGGAATGTCCTCTTGTATTTGACTCCAAGGGAAAATATTCTTAGCTTCTAAACTTTGAAGAAGACATTAAAGCCCATTAATAAATCATGTCCGTGAAGTTTGCTTCCGACTTTGATCCCAACAACACAGTTTGGAAGGATTTGAATTCCTACTGGTTATTTAAATATCAAGGCAGTATGAAAGGTTTGACCATCTGCAGCAAAAAAATATTCATGATGAGACTCCCAAGCTTCGTCTGGAAGGATATCTGGATTCATCATAGTTTTTCATGATCCTGTATCAAGGACTTCGATTCCTTTGATAGGCCTGTCATACTTTGATTGAACGACCTTGACATCAAGGTGAAGTGATTGCATCCCTTCTTGTACGATCATGTTAGCTCTCAGCATTGGAGGTTGGTTCATCATAAGAATGAGGACATTCTGTTCTAAATCTTCTTCATCAGATGTCTCATGAAGGACGAAGGATGTATCAGAATCCTGGCCATCTTGTTCTGAACAGAGAGATTCTATGTCTGCTTCATCAACATCTGCTTCATGATAGTGAAAGATCTGTGATGCCAGCTTAGCCGCTTTCTATTTCTTCATAGGGCAGGTTTTGTAAAATGCCCTTTTTGTCCACATAGATAACATCTGTCAATAGACTTCTTTCTGAATGGCTTCTTTCAGAAAAACCTATATGTTTGGTTTTTCTTTTTCTTTCTGAGCTTTTTGCTTATCCTTTCCATTATCTTTTTTTTGGAACAATGGCATGCTTTTTCACGGCATTTTATTTCAAGGTATGATTTACCGCATACCTTTTGAGGAATATTCTGTCTCTCCATCATTTCTTTAAAGAGATTTTGTTGCTCACATAGTTTCTCCAGAGCATCCAAGCAGGTTTGATGGATTTGGCCCATGCTGATTTGGGCCATGTCTTTCTTCATGGATTGAAACATCCTCGCCATTTCTGGTTGTAGCTCTTGTGGTAAAGAGGCTAGGTAGACTTTCTTTAGATTAAGATCATTATAGCCATTCAAAATGTAGAATCTTTCAGACATTCGTTTGAAATGCCTGTCTAGATCCTTTTTCAATAGCGAGCAGCACCTCATAGAGAAGTATTCTTGAGACACAACTTTGGTGTACAAAGAAATCTCACCGATAAATTCTCTATGTATCTCACCAAGTACATCAGCTGGTGTTGGTGCATCGATCAATTATAATTGTCGGTATTCTCCAAGGCTCAAGAATAATTCTCTTAGGACACGAAGAAACCTTGATGTGAATTTCATGAGAACTGTTCTTAAATCAACTATTTCTCTATTTAGCTGATTATCTATCCAGGCTGATAGTATATGCATCTTTTCTATTTGCTTTTGAATAGGTACATCATCAAATGAAAACCAAGGACCAATAGAGGGTTTAGTACCTTGGTTTTTAGTAGGATGTGTCACATATGGTCTGTCAGTAGTCTCTTGATTAGAGTCATCAGAAATAGTTTCAGTGAAGGGTTAACTTTCTCTTGCATCAGCCATAAGGATTGCTGAAACATCAGCTACCTATTCCTCTGTTCTACTTGATGCTGGAAATGTTTCAGTTGATTATGATGTATAGCTTTGACTTTCTTCTTCTGGATCACTTGTTTCTCCTGGGAGACTAGAGAAAATATGATGGGCCATTAAAGTATTAATAGGGTTTTTACCTTCAGCCTTTGATTGATCACCTTCTGTTTCTTTCTGTCTTGAAGGTGGTAAGGGTATACTGGAGATCATACCAAAATGTTTGGCA
The DNA here is from genome assembly GCA_028749325.2 of Caryopteris x clandonensis. Lineage (NCBI taxonomy): Eukaryota > Viridiplantae > Streptophyta > Magnoliopsida > Lamiales > Lamiaceae > Caryopteris > Caryopteris x clandonensis. The sequence continues at coordinate 7,048,589 of JAPYKT020000013.1, forward strand.
TATAGCTGAGACTCTGTCTTTGACTCATTTGGAGATTGATATAAGGTTTGTGAAGCTATAAACGTGGAGACTCTATCAAGAGGCATAAAGGTTGGGCTTTTTCTGCCTTATCTTTTTCGATCTTTGCAAGCTCCTTTTTGAGTTGCCTAATCTCCGCTTTTTTTTTATGTGAAATCTAAGATATACTGTCAATTCACAATAAGACTTCTGAGTTCTCTATCTAACTAAGTTATCTTCCCAGTAAGCTTCCTTTCCACTCTCAGAAGCTGGGTCTGCAAGTAACTCATTTGATTATATGAATTTTGAACCTTGTCGAGAACTTGAGTTACCTTGGAATCAATACTTTGTAGTGAGTGATTTTGTGCCCAAGCATTTGTGGTCTGCCAATTGAGGACTTTCTCTTCTTGACTCAGAGGCTTTAAATGGCCACTTGCTTCTACTACAGTACTCTGAATATAAGGTCTTGAGGTCACCTTAGACGTTTGATCCTTGCGTCTTTCCAGAGGAGAAAAATATTCTTCACGGCTTTTGAACATGGAACATGGTTGGGGAGCACGATGATTTGGAGGTAATGGTCTCTCTACATGTCTGCATGAATAGCTTTCTTGTGGAATTGATATTTTTGGTGGAGGTGGATCAAGAGGGTCTTGTATTTATTATCAAGGGTCTTACAACATTTTCTCCTTCTTCTTTTGGGAATTTCCTCTTCATCTTCATCATCGCTATCTTCCCAGGTATTACAGGATCATCCGGGATCACACATGGAAGGGTCAACATCCTAAACCAAATGGCTTCCATTTGGTTCGAATGAAGATATGGGGATATTCTCTTTCCTCTTTTTAAATACGGGACGATTCATTAATTGGAAAATAGGAGTAGAGTTTTCTTCAAGCTCTGTCTTATATATCGTCCTTACTCGTCCATCCTTTAGTCGTTGAAAATGAACTCTATGGCACAAACCAACCTTGTCATTTGGTGGAGAGATTCATAGTTGGTGATCCATTTGGTAGGAACTAATCGTTGGAGATCACCTCCACTGATTTGTCTCGAGATTCAGATGATGGTAGGGACATCTGAACTGGATTCATCTAGTACCATTAGAGCTTCCTTTATCCCCTAATTTTTTATTTCAAGGGCATGATTCTCTAGCCGGTACACAATCTGATGATGCAGTGTTTCTATGATGGAGTTGGGAATTTGCTCAACACCGGTTATTTAGATCTACACCTTAAATACATCCGCCAATGATGAATCCTGCAAGGAAAATGTGAAATTGAGGAAGAAGGTTATTACTAAACTTCTCGGCGTTGAGTGTGGACATAATAGTTCCCACGACAGCATGTTCATATTTGAGAAATTTGGTGTCAAGAAGGGCAATCCTTGCTATTATAGGAAGTCCTCTTCTACCATGGCATGATACTACCAGCCTCACAGCTCCAAGATGGAGATCGGTGTATCCTTCTCGCTTCCATGTCTTAATATATTCAGGAGAAATGAACAGTGTGACATATTGTTCATGATTTGTGGCTGGAAGTCCACAGTGATCCATCGTGGATGATTGGACATACTCCTTGGTTGGAGAATTTCGAGAGGAAATTACAGCCTTGATGCTTTTGGTAAGGCTACCATATTTTCTGTATACATTATAAGGACTAACAGGGGGGGACTGTTTGTTCTATGATAGCATCTTCAGGAATAGTTGAGTATTCTACAAGGTTTTCTATTCTACTAGTACAGTGTTTAGACAATGAAAGAGACGAAGACTGTGATAAAATTTGTGAGGTAATAGCACCTGGGTTTTCCATGATTATGGAAGGACCTTCTCCAATCACCGTTCAAGCACATATCTACTTCTCAAAATATTCTCCGACTGATAAGACGAGAGTAACTTGGCTCTGATACCAAGCGGGTTTGGGAGCCCTACTCGTTCACACCCTTAGAGGACCATGGCCACCATGTATTCAAACTGCCTCGAGCAGATTAACTCTGAACTTCCACTCCTTCTTTGGCACTCTTACCCTTATCGAGAAAAGCTCAGATCTATCGAGTAAAAGCAATTGAAAGTATGGATTGTGATCTTCGTGTGAACTATAGAGAGCGTTACTCTTTTCTAGGTTATAACATATTTTTGATATACAAGATCCTCATAAGAGGAGAGTATAGAGCATACTTTTTGCTATAAGGATAATAAGATGGAGAATACGATGAGCCATAGACTGGCTTAAGGGCTTTGGAGAAGACAACTAAGAACAAATAAACTTATAAGTATGGAAATGGAATGTTTATTTACTTTTGTGTATTTTACAATTGACTCAACTCCCATATTTATAGAGTTTCGGGAGTGAAGAGTCATGAACCCTTACTAAGACACATGTCAGAGTAGCAACCTTCATCAAATGACTCCTCACTTTAAGAATGTTACATGTAGGACATGTCATGCTAGGTTGCATGCAAGACACTTATCTCAAAGACACCTTACTAGATGAGATGTCATGTCTAGGAAAGTACACAACTACCTTTATAACAAGGGTATTACATTATTTTAAACATAAAAAGTGGCTTTAAGTACACCTCACTAGATGAGATGTAATGCCTAGGAAAATACAAGACTACCCTTATTATATGGGTATTTATTACAAGGTTTAAATTTATGATTGAACTTGTCTTGGGTCGAACTCGGGTTCATACTCGAACTCTTGATCTTGACTAGTTCTAGGTTGGTTTGATCTGAATTCTTCAGTGATAGGATTGACTACAAATGAGGTATAAGTAAGTCTGTCAGTATCTTTATGTGGATGACTTTTATTGGCAAAACATAGATGGACATAAAGTTCTCGGGTCTCTTCCTTATTATCTTGGATTGGACCCTTTATTGTCTTTCATTTACAGTGTAGGGGGACCGGACGAAGTTCTTCTTGGATTCTTGTAGAATATGGCCTATGACAGAGTAATATGACAAGAGGGTATTCATCATCCTGATATTCATTTTGGAGCAATTGTATCCATTCTTCCACAGTTGCATACCATAGCAAGAATGACCACCAGAGGGTAGAGTCATTTTCAGTATCTTGGAAAAAGATGAGTGTATCCCATACTGAGAATTCAATCGGATGAAAGTATAAGGTAGACAAACACCATAGGTACCACAAACCATTGAAGGTGAAATCTTTAGAAAGATCAACATATATTATGCCCAAAAATAGTTTCTGGAGATGATAGTAGGGTTGTTCCTCTTGGATTCCTTCTTCTGAAATACATTTTGATAGATATCGAAACAAATTCATAGTTACATGTTGTCGAAACAAATAAATCAGGATTGATAAGATGGATGAGAGCTTGTTTCCAAAAAATGGTTTTGGAAGATATTATCTTCTTTCGTTTCCCTGTCATAAGATAACGGGCAGCACCTTGGTAATATGAGTTGAAGCTGAAATTGTCTGGAGAGATAATCAGGCACAACATTGTCCATGCCCTTTATGTGTTGGACTTCAAACTGGTATTTTGAAAACCAGTCGTGATATGAGTTGAAGCTGAAATTGTCTGGAGAGATAATCAGACACAACATTGTCCATGCCCTTTATGTGTTGGACTTCAAACTGGTATTTTGAAAACCAGTCTTTAAGTCTGAGTGGCTGTTTTTTTGGAACTCCTTTATTCTTGAGCTCTATAATTGCTGGGAATGATGTATTATCCAGTTAGATAATGAAATTGTATCCCACCAGATGGAATTCAAATTTTTTAATTCTATATTTGACAGCTAATATCTTCTTGTAGACAGCGTGATAATGTGCTTCAGATTCTTTGAATTGGCCGCTAGCATATCCACAATAATGAAGTTTCCTACTTGCGTTTTCTAATAAGATAGCTCCCCAATAATCATCACCGACATCTGTTTGTAAGATCCGTTGGCCATCTCCAGGAATTCTCAAGGGTGAGAGCTTTTGACACACTTCTTTAAGGTGTTTGACTGCTGCAGTTTGGTCGACATCCCAAGGAGGTGGACTTTTCCTTAGAAGCTTTGACAATTTTCTTGTATAGGCTAAACATTTGGGGATAAAATCTTTAAGATAGTTGACAATTCCAAGGAACTTTTGAACTTGTTTAACAAATAAATGCTCATCTGGGAACTTAAGTAGTTCTTGGGATAGGTGTGATCCTGGTTCATACTCCCCATCCTCAATCTTCATGCCCAGAAAATCAATAGATTTTTGTTTGATCACACTTTTCTTTTGGGATTGCATGATACCATATTTTTGTACCAAGTCTATGAACATGTTGAGAAGTTGTTCATATTCTTCTATATTTTTGGAATATAAGAGGATATCATCTATGTAGACAAGGATACTGTTTAGTATGGGTTCGAAGATTTTCATCATGGTCTTTTGGCAAAGGGATGATGCAACTTTAAGACCAAATGATAGAATTGTCCATTGGTATTGAGCTATGGGTAGGCAAAAAGTTGTTTTATACCTTTCATCTGGGTGTAAACCCACTTGCCAAAAACCATATTTAAGGTCAAAGTTGGAAAATATTTGGGCTTCTGAGAGGTAAAGAACACGACTTTTATTCTGGGCAAAGAGAATTTAACATCAAGCAAGTAAAAGTTGAGAGGTTTGTAATCAATGACTAACCTCTTCTTTCCTCGAACTTGTTATGCTCTCTTATTGACACAAAACTCTTGATTTTGAGAGATTCTCCAGCCATAGAAAATCTCTCGGTCTTTGTGTTATGTAGGGAAAGATGACCGAAATGTTTCCCTTAATGTTGAATAGACATTTGAGACAACATTTCAATTATATAAATAGCTCATTTTCTATTTCCCTATATTTTTTCCTTCATTTATGTTGGATGTTTTTTGATCTAGATTGTTATATAAATTTTTCCAACTTAAAATCTGGCTTTGATCGTTAAATAAAAACAATTGATGATGCTTATCGACAAAGTAGCTTGGGGCACGACGCTTGCTCTAATGATACTTTCTTTTCAAAAGATCGATAAAGCTGGGAGAATTTGAATTAAATTAAGGATACTTATCAATAAAGTAACTTGGAGGGGACATGGCGCTCGCTACGACGATGCTACCTTGTAAAATATTGATAAGTTGAACAATTTTAAAACACGAGTATCTAGGGGCACAATGCTCGCTAAGTCGATATTTTCTATGTAAAATGGTATTTTGAAACTATTTGTCCCACCTCATGTCATAAAGTACCTTGGGGGCACAACGTTCGTTGTGAGGATGCTACCTTGAAAAATATGACAACATACTAGAATTCTTAATTGAAGTTTAAATATGAATATTTAAAAGAAAAAAAAATCAAACTGATAAAGAATGGAAACATTTTTAGAACATCTGATCATTTATTAGAGGTTTAAATTCCCCATCTTCCCTATATTTTTTATTTGCTTTGTTGAGAGTTTGAAGGAATATAATCTAAGATTTGATTTTTCAATATATATTTACCCGGATATATCTCTAATTTACCTTAATCCATTTAAATTTGGTGAGTCTAATGTGGATTAGTATGAATAAATGCAACAGATATTAGTTGAGATATTTTTGGCACTAAATATTCTTATTTTATATCACCAAATATTCACTCCACTCGCTTGTCATTCTCTCACGTTCCCAAAAAGTCACTCCACCTCTTTCCCAAATACCCATTCTCATCTCTCCCCTCAAATCTACCATGGTTGACGACCTTCACTGAATCTTAGTACAGATCCCAAATCTGCTCATCAAAGTTGCTGCCTTCTTATGGCTTAAAATTTGTATTTGTACGTACCCGAATTGTTGCTGTTTAGTCAGTTTCTCTTGGCGGATGAAGATTTCAATATTGAGAAAATTATTGATCACTTCCATGACGATGAGAGTGATCAAGATTTTATCCTACGAGATGATGGTTCTGAAAAACTAAGGGGGACATTATCCCATTACAGAATCTGGTTCAAAATTGCAAGAATAAGAGAAAAGCTTATGTTGATACAAAATGCTCCCCAAAACGTTCCCAAAACATTTCGTGCAACATCAGGATCTCCCTCTCATCTCTCACCACTTAACTCGAGATCTCAGGTATCATTTGATTTACCTATTCATGATTTTTGTAATGTTGATATTTTAAAATAGTGGAATGCTGATAATTTAAATCGTGTATTTTTCCATGAACGAAAAATTGATTTATATAACTTTTGTTGATTTAACCTTGATATTTTTTCCATGGTAAAAAATTGTTTCTCTATATAACATATGTTGAATCTATTGTGAAGTCATGTGATTCATATTTTTCATGCTGTGCTATCTTAGAAGATTCTCTCTAGATAAACAAATTCTTTGTCTCCAAGTTGTTATGATGTGTATTCTTTTTTCACAATTAGGGGAGAAGAAATATGATTATTTTGGTTCGGTGATTGCTTTGTTTTGGTTATGTGATTTCCTTGTTTAGGGGGAGAAATGTTTTTGTCAATACTTTGTTTGGGGGGAGAAGAAGCACATGATTATTTGTGATTTGGAGGTTGATGACTATGGATAACAGTTTGATGTTGTTTTGATTTGTCTTGGAAACTCATTTTGGAGATGATCTTCGGATATTTGTGTACTGGTTAACTCAACTTTGATTTTTGTAATGGTTCTGATTTTTGTTGAATAATTTTGGATACTTATATATGATACACTGTTACTAAATATCATGTACGTAAGGGGAGTTTGCATTAAGGGGGAGTTTTATAGGATTACAATGTTTATATATATGTTGGATAAACATTCTAGTCAACATACATGTTACAGAAAATTCTCAAAATTCTTATTTATTCTCTTGGAGATGATCGTATTATGTATTGTGTCCCATGTTCTGTTAGTTTCGGGGTTTAGAAAGATGGCTTTGTAAAATGAAGTTTTACACTACTACTTGTTACTTCAAGGCAAGTGATCTCTGTCTTTAAAGCAAATTTCACCCCCACCGTTCTTTCGAACAATCGTGTTTTGGGTTACCGATGAATTGCCTCCCAAGATACAATGAAGCAACGTATGTAGCAATTATCAATACTACACGATGGTGGTGATAATCCAGATGAACTATCGAGTTATCGGGGGTTTCAAGACACTACAAATAATAGTTCTATAGAACTTTTATTTATAGCAATTGGGTATACAAGAAGAAAGGTTTTGTAAGTGTTTTTTTTTTTTTTTTTTGGTTTTTGGATGATCCTTCAATTTGCAGAAAGATGCCAATATTTATAGGCAAACTCGTGACTCTTCAAACAGGCACACTGGTTCATAACAGTCACGATGGTTAAGTCACAGACACCCTTTCAACAGATATAACCGCCACCTTTGATGAATAGGTGCGTCTTATTGATATGATGGTTCATTAGCGACGGTTTTGTGACAGAAAAACTGTCGCTAATTGTCATTTCGTTGGTCACCACCAAAACACAACAAAACCCTTAACTTCCTTCCTAAGACACAACCCAAAAGATTTATGTTTGTTTTTTAAAATAATTACCCAACAATCCCCCACCATTTTCAAAATAGACATAGTTTTGAAAAATACATACGACCTAACCCGATTCAGAAATCCTCAGGGGTGTTATGCATAAGTAAAGATAGAATATTACACCTTGAATCTTTACGTAGTGAAAGCGCTCAAGTTTAACTATGGTAAGAGTGGTTGGACCAAGGCCATTGAACCATCTTCCTTTATATGTTAAGCGGAAACACTTCACACATATCCTTCCTCTCGTTCATTCATTCCACTTTATGCCGACCCGTTGGAACTGGCCATGGGTCTATATCTCGGTTTCTCAGAATGTTTAGAGCCAAGCCTTTCAGCTCATAGAAAGCGGCCTCACTTCCACATTCAGATAGGTGGATATTATCAGGAATGTTACCGTAGCTTAAACATCCCAACACAACATGTGTTATAATTCCATTAAGAATTTTACGATTCACCCTTATCTTACACTACGGTTCAAGTTCTGCTAACCCTGGGATGATTATGAAATTTGTAGAACTCCAAGTCACGTTCGGATGATGTACTTTTGCTTCTCTAGAGACTTGGTGAATAACCAAGCATCAAGAAAGGTTCCATCATGGGTGACTACTTGTACGTGGGCTTGAGTCCCATCCTTTGCGAAGTACTTTCAATCATTTTTCTTGGCAATCCTTTTGTGAAAGGATCTGCTAAGTTCTTTCTAGATCGTAAGAAGCTAACGGTGATCACCCCATCATTTATCAACTGATTGACTTGCCTGTGCCTAAGTCCGATATGCATGAACTTACCATTGTACACTTGATTGTACGCTCTTGATAGTGTAGATTGACTATCACAATGCACAGAGATTGGCGGCATAGGTTTTGGCCATAAGGGTATGTTTATTAACAAGTCCCGTAGCCATTCTGCTTCTTTACAGCATGAGGCTAATGCCACGAATTCTGCTACCATAGTGAGTCTGTTAAACAGCTTTGTTTCTTTGATCCCCAAGACACTGCACCCCCACCAAGAGTGAATATCCATCCGCTCGTGGATGCGTAGTCTTCTTGATCAGTTATCCAGCTTGCATCAGTATAACCTTCTAATACTGATGGATCTCCGCTGTATTCCAAACCATAATCCATGGTTTTCTTTAAGTATTTAAATACTCGATCTACAGCATCCCAATGTTCCTTGCCAGGACTACTAGTATGCCTACTTAATCTTCCTACGGCATATGCAATATCAGGTCTAGTATTATTTCCTATGATGGAATCCATTTCATCATTCACAGCTTCTTTCCAGAAGGATGAATCATAAGATTTCATTACTTCAGAGTATGTTTGCGGGTCTTCATCCAAATTATAAATTATTGGATATTCCCTTATCAAACTTTGTCTATCTCCTTCAACTAGATACATTTCAAAATCAGGACCGAAGGTTCTTTGCCTTCGTTGACGAGTGCTCCTTCTAGGTTCAACTTGTTGATGATCTTGGGAAGAATCATCATCATTCCTTTCAGTAGTTATAGGAATTTCTGTAGACACAATTTCTTTGGAAATTTCATGTGCCTTAGGAATAGTTTTGAACCTATATTTGTTGAAGTGAGCATCTGTAGATTCAATAATAGTATTAACCGAAATTAGATCATTCGGTTCCACCATTATGAATCTATAGGCTTTGCTATTTTGGGCATAACCCAAAAATATGCATTCAATGCCTTTATCTCCTAATTTTCTTTTCTTCGATTCTGGGAGTCGGACTATAGCCCTACAACCCCATATTCGAAGGTAATCTAGCTTTGGAGTTCTTCTTTTCCATAACTCATATGGAGTCTTATTACTCCTTTTGCTTGGTACTCTGTTAAGTATGTAACAAGCAGTAAGCAATGCTTCACCCCAATATCCAGAACTTAATCCGGAATAGGACATCATAGAGTTAACCATATCCATCAAAGTTCGATTCTTTCTTTCCGCAATACCATTCTGTTGTGGTGTATATGGAGCTGTAACTTGGTGAACAATTCCCGTAGATTGGAAATATCGAGGGTCGTAGTATTCACCACCCCTGTCAGTCCTTAGACATTTGATTTTAGTATCACACTTAAGTTCTACTTCATTTTTGTAGATCTTAAATTTTTCAAGGACTTCATCTTTTGAATGTAAAAGATAGACATAGCAATATCGTGAATAATCATCGATAAAAGTAGCAAAGTACTTTTTCCCACCAAGTGTTGGTGTAGCATGTAAGTCACATACGTCACTATGCACTAATTCTAAGATTTTAGAAGATCTTTGAATTGTAGGAAAAGGTAATCTAGTAATCTTAGTATGCATGCATGTTTGACATTTATCATTTTTAGAATCTAACTTGGGAATTAGAATTGCATTAGCCATATTTCTCATGCGTTTAAAATAAACGTGACCTAGTCTTGCATGCCATAATAAAGAAGAGTCAAAGTAAGGAGAACTAGTAGGCATTTTATTTATAGCATCATTGTTAGTTACAGTACCAGCAGACACATTATCAGTGTTGCTTACATCAGTCATGTTTACATCATTCTCACTATTGTTTACAACATTTTTAATGTTCAACTTGAACATTCCACTGGTGTGATAACCTTTGCCAATGAACTTGCCACCTTTAGAGAGGATGAAGTTGTCAGATTCGAAGATAAGTTTGAAGCCGAATTTGTTCAGGAGTGACCCAGACACCAAATTCTTACGGACATCGGGGACATGGAGGACATCTTTAAGGGTTAAGGTGTTGCCAGAGGTGAATACCAAATCGATTTTACCCTTTCCTTTCACTTGTGCAGTTGAGTGGTTTCCCATGTAAAGCATAAAGTCCAATGGCTTGTATGTTTTGAACATGGACTGGTCATTGCACACGTGCTGGGTGGCTCCAGAGTCCACCCACCAAGATTTCTCTTCTTCGAGAGCGAATGCCTCGGATATCATTGCAACAAAGTTGTTATCTTTGTTCTTATTGTCGTTTCCTCCATCTTGTTTTTTCTTTAGGGCGCGGCAATCCCATTTGATATGTCCCGGCTTTTTGCAGTTGTAGCAGATGACATCCTTTTTGTTCCTTTTGGACTTGTTTTTGTCCTTGTCATCGATTCTACGTCTCTTTCCACCAACTTTGGAAGATTCTCCCTTTTCCTCCACGACGTGTACCTTGGATGTGTCATCGTTTGCTTTATTTTCCAAATGATATTGTTCTTCAACAAGAAGATGCTTACCAAGGTCTTTCAAGGATAAATCATCCTTACGATGTTTAAGATTTTTCTTAACATCTTTCCAAGTGGATGGGAGTTTATCAATAATGGATGCCACTTGTATGGATTCATCCATGTTCATGTTGTTTTGTGCAAACATACTAAGAATGTGCTCAAGTTCATACATTTGGTCCATTATAGGATGTGAATCTACCATTTTGTAAGAATTAAATTTAGAAACAATAAATTTCTTACTTGTTGCGTCCTCCGTGAAGTACCGTTCCTCCAGAGCATTCCAGAGTTCCCTAGCGGTGGGATAGTTCTGATACACGTCGAAGAGTAGATCTGACATAGCATTGAGGATATGGCCACGACATATGAAATCGTCATTTTCAAACTTGAGACGGTCACGGAATGCAGTTAAGGTCTCATTTTCAGATTCCTCAGGGTACGGATTGGTCAGGACATATGCGACTTTCAATGTTGCTAAAAGAAATTGCATTTTCTTTTGCCAACGCTTGAAACTTCCACCGTCGAAATGGTCCAACTTCACGATGTCGGTTGACATCTGCATCAGGTTCTTGGACGCCATCTTAACAAGTAAAATTGCTTTAAGATTGTTAGTTTCGGGGTTTAGAAAGATGGCTTTGTAAAACGAAGTTTTACGCTACTACTTGTTACTTCAAGACGAGTGATCTCTGTCCTTAAAGCAATTTTGCCCCCACCGTTCTTTCGAACAATCGTGTTTTGGGTTACCGATGAATTGCCTCCCAAGATACAATGAAGCAACGTATGTAGAAATTATCAACACTACACGATAGTGGTGATAATTCGGATGAACTACCGAGTTATCGGGGGTTTCAAGATACTACAAATAATAGTTCTATAGCACTTTTATTTATAGCAATTGGGTATACAAGAAGAAAGGTTTTGTATGTGTTTTTTTTGTTTTTGGATGATCCTTCAATTTGCAGAAAGATGCCAATATTTATAGGCAAACTCGTGACTCTTCAAACAGGCACACTGGTTCATAACAGTCGCGATGGTTAAGCCACAGACACCCTTTCAACAGATATAACCGCCACCTTTGACGAATAGGTGCATCTTATTGATATGATGGTTCATTAGCGACGGTTTTGTGACAGAAAAACTGTCGCTAATTGCCATTTCGTTGGTCACCACCAAAACACAACAAAACCCTTAACTTCCTTCCTAAGACACAACCCAAAAGACTTATGTTTGTTTTTGAAAATAATTACCCAACATGTTCTAATTTTTGTACTCAGGTATTGAGAAATTGTGAAGAAAGGCAAAAAGGGGGAGATTGTTAAAGTTTGTCTGGCCGAACGCATATATATAAATAATTATTTCGCGCTTTTATTCTCAATTGTCTATGCATGAGTAATTCTAGATAAAACCAAGTCCTCAAGCCTAAGAATAAGGAAGTAGTTGGTTGAATAAGTGAACAAAGTAATGGGAGAAAATCATGGAGCATATCAAAGAGTCGAGAAGTGGATATCTAAGAGTGGAAAATGTGAGATTCAAGAAAAATAACTGTAGTCTCAAAACATGTTACAATAGGGAGTAAAATTGGTCAGAATATATGCACTGAGGATATTATATTCGAATCTGATTGAATTGTTGCTGAGAAAGTTAGCATCACTTTTACTACAACATTCTTGTCTTTTTGTACAATAAATTATTCTGATCTGGTGTGTATACATTTTTATAGTGTTTTAGTGAGTGATATTTTGTAAGTTCATTTTTCTCAGCTTTTGTTTGGTCGTTCTTGAAATTCATCATCAAATTCAAGAACGTTAAGAGTCGATAGGTTAGTTTAGTTCTTTCTCTCGATTCTTTTTTGTAATTCACTCTATATTAGTGGATTATTTTCATCCTGACGACAATCACACGTTATTTATAACTTGTGAATATTTATTACAGAGAATATTCATATTTAGTGGATAAAGTATAATTTTTTCGTGAAAAAGAATAAATTGTTATTGAAAGTTATTACACAATTTTTATTCACAGTAATATTTTTAAATATAATATTACATTTTTCTTAAAGAGAATATTAATATTCTTTTTAAATATATGACATCATGTTGAAAGAGTGCACAATAATTATTCATGATAATATTCTTTAGAAAAAAAGTGTTTAACTTTTTGTTAAAAAGATACTGTTGGTTATGTTCTCAATCTCATTCAATATTCTTGGGTTTTTTTCGAGATTATATTTGTTAGATTACATGAATATGAATATGATTGTTATTTAATTAGAGAGGATCTGCACTTTGAATAATATTGTTATATATGATATTTTATTAGATAATATGCAAGTGATGGATTCTATAAAATGATGATATTTGAAATTTATTGTATTATATGAGATGAATTTATAGTATCCATTCCACATTTGGACTATTTTTTTTTTTTAAATGATATTATATTAAATCAGAATTTAAGTGGAGGGATATCTTTTGAATAATTTAAGTGGAGTAATTATATTCTGTATGTGTTTGTTTTATATATATATATATATATCTTATAAAATCAAGTATCAAATAATATTTTAAATATGTAGTAGATATAAATAATTAAAAATCTTAGAGTTTCACTAAAATCAATTTAAAGTATAGTTTCATATGTCTAGTGCGTCATTCTTTCAAAAGTTTTATCTAATAAGTAATAAATTGCATGACGAAATAAATTTAAAAATTTAAACTCAATCCAACCCACTATTATTTCTCGAAGTCAATACAAAATTTAAAATCAAATAAAATATTAAAATGAAACAACTAATTATATACTTGAATGATATGATAATATTATTTTATAAAAATTTTATTATTTATTCTATAAATGTTTTTTTAAATTGTCTGAAATTAATATAAAAATTTAATCCAATTTTTTATTCAACCTTAACATATATTTTAAATAAACTCATAAAAAATTTATTTCATATTTTATTTTGATATATACAATATTGATATCAAATTAAAAATCATAAAAAAGACGATTAATACGATATATCACATTTCAAAAATAAATTTGCAACAAAAAATTTATTTGAAATTTAAAATTTGAGTTTAAAAAAAAAAAAAAAAACTACCTTTTTAATACAAATATTTTCTTATCGATATTTTTTAAGTGAAATATGTAGAAAATTTCTATAAGTGACATATGTTTTTTAGCATATTTTTAAAGGTTTTTTTATATTAAATATGAATTTTTTGTGGTGATGACACATAACACATTCCTAAGTTTCAACATTTCTACTTTTCAGCGTTCTATTTTTATATTAAGTAAGAATTTAGGTACAACGATTGATTTGAAAAAAGTAAAATATAAAAATAGATGAAACAAACATGATATATATATATATATATATATTATATTTAGTATAGTAAAAAAATGGAAAAGATGTTATTGAAAACATAACCAAACACCATTTATAATGTTTCCCGTAAAAAGTCTAAGTTTTTGTAGAAAATAAAGTACTTATCAATTTAAAAAAAATATTTGTGTTTGCACCCGTTCTACTAGCTTTCTCGTGTAAAAGGAATAAAAATTTGAGGACATTTAGCCATGCATGATTCCAGCATCCCATAATTCATTTAATCACTCCACGATTTATTTATTTATTTATTTATTTTTACTGCAGGCCGGCCACCCCATTAAATTTATGTATTTTGTATGTTAAATGAAATTATTTGGCATTATGCATCCTCACATGTTTTACTTATTCATAAATATTTTTAAAGAGTAATCAGTTGTGAAAATATTTGACAAGTCCCTCAGTTATAAATGAATTAATTTTAAAAATCCTCTCATTTATTAAAATATTTTTTGCGTGATGGAACATGACAAAAATTGTCATATGCATCCATTCTACCGTTTAAACTTTTCAATGTGATTCATTTGTAAGAACATTCTCAAAATAAAAATGATTTTACAGAAAAATAGAAAACAATAAAAAATAAAAACTAAAATAAAATAGAATAAATATCAAACAATTATACAGTTTGAGAAATCATTCAAATGACCATAAAAACTATAACTAAACAAGAATTAATATTTAAAATTAGAAAATAAATCGTATATTATAATCTATAAAAAATAAAATAGAAATTAAGAATTGATTATAGAAAAGAAAAGCCTCCAAAAATTCTAACTTGGTTCATAAAATAACAAATTAAACAAATAAATAAATAATTATAATTAAAATTAAAACGAAGTTACAATAATTAAAACAGAATTAGAATAACAATTGTGAATATCATAAATAAATATTAAAAATTACAAGTAACTTTGAATCTTCTAATAATATTCTTAAAATGCAAATGAATATAAAAAATAAATATTGAATTATTATTAAAAACAATATTATATTATAAAATCAGATAAGCCCACAAATATAAATATATAAAGTTATAAATAATAAAATGAATTCAGAAATTACAAATAATAAGAAATTACTATTTATTTCAGAAAACTCCACATCAATTCAAATAAATACATATAAAGTTAAAAAATTACACATAAATTCAAAATATAAATCAGTAAATATATAAAATTTATAAATAAGTTCTAAAAGAAATTTGGAAAATATTAATTTCTTAAAATTAGAAATAAAATCAGAAAATATCAAATAAACAATGAAAAGTAATAACGAATTCTGAAAATTATATATAAATTTATATGTAAATTTTGAATTTATGTGAAGTTTTTATACTTTTTAGCAGCTTCATATTTATTTTAATTTGTTTATATTTATTTTTTATTTTTAATATTATTTTCAAATTTATTTATTTTTAATTTTCAAAATTTTATATTATCTAATTTTATAATATATTATTTTTTAATTTTAATTTTATAACTAATTTTTAAAAACAAAATCTTATCATTTTCAAATTTTAGTTATAATCTTCAGAAATTTTTAATTTATTTTTAATTATTTGAATTTTCTTTTAAATCTCTATTTTTATTTACTTTAAATATGTAATATATTTCTAATTTAAGAAACTTTTTCTAAATTTTGTATTTAGTTGTAATTTACATTGCTTTTTTAGATTTTCACAATTTATAATGTAATATGTTTATTTTTTTCTGATTTAATTTTAAATTTTGTTGTCGTTTGGATGATTTTTACTAATATAATATTTGTTTTATAATTTATTTTCAGTTATTTTTAATTTATTTTTCAGCTTTCAATTTTATTTTAATTATTTCAAACCATTCCTATTTTTTTCATTTATACTTAAATAAAATAGGACTATTTATTTCTTTCAGTATGGATAAAAGCCCTAGGAACACATTAAATTTGGATCTTGACAAACTATAACACTTTAAAAAAAACAAAAACAAAAGATTGAAGGACTCATTATTCTTTATAAGTATTTAGGAATAATTAAGGGACATGAGAATTGTGCAATATATATATTATAAATATGATGAATTTGTTATGAAGCAAAACCCGAACCGAATGATTAATTATTTGTAATGGGTTATAAATAATTAAATCAATTTAACAGTAACTCCAATATTGGGTTTTATATTATCACCTATATGTGCTATATATCAACATGATAAATTTATAATAGATATTTATATGTGTAATAAATTTATTTTGATAGATTATATTAATATATATTTGTAATGTTGCATGTTATAGGTTATATAAAATGACTGATACATTTATAAGGTATATATGTATTATATACATAATATCTACTAATCTAATATAATAGGGTGTCAGTTTCAAATTTTCAATCAAGTTACGTCATGTTTATATTATCTCATTAATTTTTAAGCAATAAATATTTTTTTATTTTTGTATTTACCTTACTTGATTACAAAATATTTCAAATTATTTTCCGTGTACGTCTACATTCTTTTTTATCTCGATCATAGATTCTAATAAAATTGCGTATATATTATAAACGATTTCAAAAGCTTTTCTAATTATATATTTACAAGTGCATAACAATAAACTCAAATGAGCTCATTTTAAATATTGAAGTTGTGTATTATACAAAATTATTGTTTGATCTTATCTATAGCCCAACAATTATCTTTTTCTATTTCAAATAAGTAACATAAAAGTAGTAATAATTATTTTTGAATTAATTTGGATTTGTATTATGATTTATTACAAAAGTATCTATGTTTTTACTTTAACTAAAAAACCAAACAAACAAGTTCCAACTAGCTTGATGGTCACCAAGTCAGTGCCCCCACGCAGAAGACGAGTTGGACTAGCTACAGCGGCTCCCAACTCGTTGTTCGAACTAGACCGGCTGGAGGACGGACCCATAGGTGCTACCCAATTTGTAGTGTGATGAGAAAATGTAGAGTTATAACAACTTGCTGTTGATGGTTACATCCAGGTGCATTTATACACATATGTCTTAACTACCTATACTAACTAACTTAAGCTGCCTACTGTGAAAATACATGTTTTGCGTTACATGCTGTTGAATACAAAACTTATTGTTACATCAATACAGATGAATTAGTTAAATCAACCTTTGGAGATGAAATGTTCCAAAAGTTAAGGAGAGGTATCAAGTGTTTTGTGTTTCAATGCAAGAAGAATTACCCCCATTTTATATCCATCAAAATTTCTCTAAATGCAAACAGCATATTGTTAAAAACTTAAATTATTATTAAAAAATTTCACAAAAACTTTAAAATGGTAGACATTTTATTTGAAGTAATAGTAATATGATGTGGTGTTAAAAAAATAATAGAATGATATAAATCTAACACAAAGTATACATATAATTATGGTATAGATATAATAGAAGATGAAACACTACAAAATTTTGTTTTTCTTCTTCTTCTTCTTCTCCTTTGTTTTGTATGTTGGTTCTCTTCCGTTTTTATTTTTATATGTTTTAATTATTTTAATTAAATTATTTTATTTTTCTTTATTTTAATTTTAATTTTAGGAATTAATGAAATTTGTAGAATTGTGTTTGGTATCATCGTCCAATCCATCTTATACAGCTCAAAGTGCCTGTGAATTGATTCCCTTGAAACACATAACAATGACGTTGTGTTGTGAACCGATTTTCCTAAATCCCAATCCCGGTAACCTTCTCTCATATTCTCTCACACAAGAATTTGGAAGACCATAAGTGTTACGAGATCAAATATGTTGTTGTAAGGAGAAGGAAAAGATTATAGAGTTTATTCTCTAGAACTTATTAATTCTCTAAATAGAAAGAGGATAACATATAATAATCATAGTGGATAATGCAAAGGGGTAGAATACCGAAGGACAAAGGTCAAAGTACATGGGCTGCCAAGGGATGGGTTTTGGGTTAGGAATATTTAGACCAACACCACAATGTGTGACCATCTACAACATTCTCCACCTTTGGCAAAGACCGCTTTCGCTGCAATCGAAAGATAACCACATGAATCATCTTTGTTGTTACCACCTACCAAAAAAAATATTAGAGTAAGAAACACAAAGGACAAAGCAAGATGACACAAAACAAAATAGAACACACGGTCCAAGCATGACACAAAGTATTACTAAAGAACACAATTTAATACAAGCATATTAACTGATTGAATCAAACTTTAGTCCTCAAGCATGACCTAAAATTTTCCCTTGAGAGGCATTTAGTCTTCATATCTGCAGAGTTGAATTCGGATGCAATTTTCTCAAGGTTAATAACACATTTTTCAATGATATCATGAAGAAAATGAAACCTAACATCAATATGTTATGTTTTATCGTTAAAATTCATGATTCTCACACAATTGAATGTCATATGGACTATCAAAAAATACAATCATTGCACCATCCAGAAAACTAATTCCCGAGATTTGTCCCTTTAACCATATAGTCTCTTTCAAGGCTTTGGTTGCAACAACGTAGTTAGACACTATAGTTGAGAGTGCAACAATGAGTTCTAGTTAAGATTTCCAACTTATACATGAACCACACAAAGTGAACATATAGAAAATGACTAATTTTCTGTTATCCATATCATTAGCATAATCAGATAACATGGCCAATCCAAAATCAAGATCCTTCTTGGATCACCTAAGTCTTCCATTTAAAGGTATCACACACACACACACACACACACACACACACATATATATATATTGCGTATGTTCAATGGATTTAATGCAAGGACTCACCAACAACATATCATCAATATAAACAAATAGAAAGACAGGAACAAACAATTTTTCTTATTGGAATATCTAGTTCAAAAATCATATGAAAATGCGACGTGGAAGTAATAATTAAAATTATTTCTATGATCTGTGCCTAAATTTGTACACATAATTCTAATTAAACTTTAGCTATATAGCTATCGCGATTTCACGTTCTTAGCAAGAATCGATGGATCTTTGGATCACACGTTGTCAAGGATGTTTAAACCCCTCTCTAATTTTATACACGCACAACCTTGATGCGTAGACACATTGTTAAGGACATTGTAGTTTGATTCTTATGTCTCCTATTTAGAACAAGATGAATAATCTAGAATAATAATATAATTGAAAATCTAACACATGAGAAGAAGAGACATGAGAAAATTTGAATTTTACTCCTTATGCATGTGATAGTTGCCAAAAATTTGCCTATCAAGATCAATTTATATTGATCCCTTAGGTTTTCTTATGAGTCTATAGTTCTTATCTCCATATGTTGGGTCAATCTCAAAGACTATTCTAAGATTCCTAAAATTTTGTATACATGGATTGCTTGCTTTCTTATCTATCTTCTTGGACTTTAATTAATTTATAAGCCCAAAAGATAATTCTCAATTAATTATTTAATTTTCTAGCATCATTTGGGCCTATTTAATTATTTGTCCAACAAATAAAATTAGCTCGATAATTAATTCTCTCGACAATCATTTAATTACATATGCTCAATACTTAATTTGTCCATCAAATAGTATTAGCCTAATTACTAATCCATCCACAATTAATTAATTATTTATCTCCGATCCAATGCACCAGAATTTGGGTTAAGCATGTGAACCCTTAGGTAATTGACCTATTCAAAGAGCAAACAATCACGATTAGTTAATGCAATTAATAAATCACTTTTGGATTTCCCCAATCCTTAGGTAGTCAAGACATCTATTCGTTCATGTCCAACAAATACTACTAAAGGTACTCATAGTCAAAAGTGAATTCGATGAACAAACCTTTCATCCGTAGTTACAATGCATAAACTTTTCCTTTGCTCGGTTCTTTGATTAATGTATACGTTTTGTCATTTTATATATCATTAATAACTTAAACAATCCTCACATACTTTATCAATCTGTTGGCTTATAATGAGATCCCATCTCTTATCTTCTAGTTGGTCCCTTGTGTAAGATTTTCATTGGATACAGCAAGTGCAAGAAATATAGAGAAACAATTCAAACAGATTACTCTAAGGGCCATCAATTTTTTTCTTATCAATACACTGATCTTAAGTATAGTTTCACCATAACAAGCAAGCCCCTGTTTGGCCTCTCAAGAGAGGTTTAAGGAAGTAGTAAAATATACGACTTCTCTCATGTAGGATCACATGCATGCGTATAGTCTAAGGACTAACTAAAGCACCTATATAAATTAAAACCTTAATTTTTCCCATTGCCATTATGACTACCAATGTTTAAAGTTCTAATGCGGGATCAATTCAATGTGATCATTTGGAATGAACATCACAGCAGCTAGTCTACGTGGTGTCTCAGCATCAATATACATGGAACGTGATATCCACTCTGCGAGTGATGTACTGCTCAGTGCAAGCCTATTTGAATTATACATATCTCTTATCGTAAATTCTATGACTTGAAATAGTTATGATCTCAACCACCGATATTTATTCCATGACTACCAACTCATGCATGACCAAGTCTCTTATTTACCGAGTTCATGAGATTTATATATCATATAAACAAATTAATATGATATAGAAGATATGCCTTCAACTTTATTTATATTCATGAAGATCATACTTATAATATGTTTTTTTAGGCTAGCCTAACAATTGGCTGCCAAGACACATATTCCTATATTGTCTCCCACTTGCTTTAAAGCTAAATACTCATATGCTTAAGATCCATCCAAAGGTTATGCTGGTAAAAAACACTTTGAGGTAATGATTTAGTTTGTGGGTCCGCTATATTTTCCGCTGAGGTTACACGTTCCATCTTCGCGTCCATTCTATCAATGCTTACCCAAATCAAGTGATAGTGCCTTAGTATGTGTTTAGATCGTTGATGAGATTTCAGCTCCTTGGCTTGTGCTATCACATCATTATCTTAGGTCACTCCTCGCCACTAACAAACTCGTTCAATTCTCCATGCCCACCAGCTCACCACCCGTTGTCAATTCATCAACGTGTGCTCTTTTTCCCTGATAATCATCTCTTTGGAGAATAAAACTTTTTTTTCTATTAACAAGAATATGTTTGCCTATTTCAAGCATATGATTATCAGATTATGTTAGTCACTTTTTTAATAGAGATTTTATTAGAAAGATTCCTCTTGTACTGAGTTAGTGAGTCCCAGTTTTCGGCTTTGAGGCTTTTGTTGTCTCACTGGAAAGATTAGATTAAATGGAATATGATGTTAGTGGAACTTCAGATATATGTGAATTTGAAGACAATAGGCTATTTTAATTGTTCTCCTTCATTCCAAGGCCCCAATTAGAAAGCATGAATATGTAATGTTCTTATATACACTCTTCATTACAAACTTTCATTGAATTTGTCTCACTTATTTGTGTTTTTGAGAGATGTTTTCCTAAGAGAAACAATCAAGACAAAATGAAGTTAAAGATCTTGATTCTCCAGTTGATGTTGTTGTTGTAAACAATTCAATCAGTCTTCCATCTCATACACCAACAATATTTGAAAGCAATAATATATGTGAGTCCACTAAAGACATCAAAGGGTTGAATAAGATCGAGGAGTAGAATGAGGTAATCCCAAATCCTACACCTACTTCTTCATAATGTGTAGCAACAACTTTCAAAAATAAGAGATTGAGATAAAATTTTGGTTTCATTTAAAAAAAAAAATCTTGGGGAAGACAATATTGTATGTAACTATTACAATAAGGTATTAGGAGGTAAAACTTCTAACAATGTTGCAAATTTGCATGACCATTACAAAATATGTACAAGAAGAATGAATGATGATATCAAACAATCAATCTTGAATCCAATTAAAGCCACAAATTGACAAATGCCTTTCGAAAACTACATTTTCAATCCTGATATGGCAAGGGAAAAACTAGTTCATATGATAGTTAAGCATGTATATTTGTTGTTTACCATTGATAATGAAGAATTTATTGACTACTCTAATGTTCTCCAGCCTTTATTTCAAGTTGTGACAAGAAACAAAATAAAGGATGACATTTTAGGCATTTATAAATGTTGAGAAACAAACAAGAAACAAAATAAAGAATTACATTTTAGGAAATTAATGCATGTATTGGAGGCTAATAAGAGTGAATTGACATTACAACTGATATGTGGACTTCTGAGATCCAACGAAGAGAATAGATGGTTGTCACAGCGCATTTCATAGACAACTCGTGGACTTTACGGAGCTTAATTATGAGGTAATATATCAATTTTTATTTTTATTTATGCATGAATTTTAACGATTGTGCTATTTATACATTAGGTTCATGTATTTGCCTTCTTCATACACTGCTGACGAAATCGCTAGTTTGTTATTGGAATGCTTTTATGATTGGAATTTGCATATGAAGTTTTCTACTATAACTGTTGATAATGCCTCAGCAAATGATAAGGTTGTAAGAATTTTGTTGGAAAAATTGTCTTGTGATTCATTAATTTTAGATGGAGTGGTATTTCACATGCGTTGCACTGCACATACACTTAATCTTATTATGGAAGGTGGGTTGGAAGTTATAAATTGGAGATTGAGAGGATTCTTGATAATGTTATTTATTAGAGAGCAATCCCAAAGAGAATAGAGAAATTTGGAGAAACTGCTGGTCAATTGCATGTTACATGTACTAAGAAACTTGTTCAAGATGTTGCAACAAGGTGGAATTCAACTTACTTGATGCTCTCTTCTGATTTATCTTATAGGAGTGTGTTCTCTTGTTTGAAACAATGAGATTTAAAATACAAGTATTGTTCTCTTGATTCTGATTGAGAGTTGGCCAATGAAGTTTGTGATAAATCAAAATTATTTTTTGCAGTGACTGAGATGTTATCTGGCACCAAGTACCCTACAACAACTAATATTTTTTCCCCTCAAATTTGCAAAATTAAACTTCCATTGAATGATTGGGTTGCATCTACTGTGATGAAATTAAGTTGATGGCTTCCATGATGATATCTAAAGTTGAGAAACATGGAGTTTTGGCATTGGCTTATGTGTAAGATCCAAGGTTTGAAATAATGCTACTTGAAATATTATTATCTTAAACTCTACAGAGATGGTGCTAAGGATGAGATTGCCAAAGTGCAAAGAATTTTTCTTGATTTGTTGAAGAGCTATGAAGTTGATGGGAACAATAATGTTCAATCATATTGTGCTATGACTGAGATGACACATATTCTAGAAGTTGATGATTGCATGGATTATGAGAATTTTGTATTGAGTAAGAAGACAATTGGTAATAAAAAAATTGGACCTAGACCATTATTTGGAGAATGATGTTGTTCAACCAAGTAATCTAGATTTTGATTTGTTATCTTGGTGGAAAACAAATGAGTATAAGTATCCAACTTTACAGGTTACTGATAGAGACATTTTGGTTATTCCAATGTCTAGTGTTGCTTAGGCGGCATTTAGTGCTAGGAAAAATTGTTGGTGAATATTGTAGTAGGCTTTCCAGAAACATTAAAGGTTGTGATAAGTATTAGAGTTTGATTTGTAATGGTATGTGTGAAATCATATTTATTTTTTTCTTTTTTTATCATTTTGTTAAATAACTCTATGATTTAATGTGAGTTATTGATACTATATTTATTTTTGTAGGTGCAAAGTATTGTAACTTTTTTTAAGATAAGGATGTTCAAGAGGTAATAGTAATATTAATTTCATTTATTTTTTTTATGAAATTTACATTAATATTCATTTTTTTCTTTTTCTTTTTATGTTTTTGGAACCATGATTGTAAGATGTCAAAACATATGTGATGAGAAGTAGTGAACGAAGGAGTTGAGGAGAAGATTTGTTCTTTGATGTTGTTGTAATTTCAATGCATTACTTGTGAACTTTAGCTTATGATGGTTTAGTTAGATGATGTAATGTAGTAATTTCGTTCATGAATTGTGGTTATGTTTCATGGTTAAATTGTTAATGATGCTATTAAGTCAATTTTGTTGGTTGTGTATGATTATTTTACTTCAATTTTATTGATTTTTGTAAATTTTATTTCTTTAATGTTACCTTAAAACAAGCATTAAAAACTTAGTGTTAATTTGAGTACAAATAAATTGGAGACCCTGAATCCCCAGGGGGAATTTGTTCCACGAATAGGGAATCCCCATCTCCATACCAATTCTATAAGCGGGGATGGTTGTTAAAATAACATTTTGTATGGGGATGGTACTTCAAATACCATCCTCGAAATTGACCATTGGCATCCTAGTTATAAAGTCCATGACGGTGGTCTGCTTAGCTAATCGCCATCTAGCTACCCCACCATTGAGTCGAAATACATATTCTGATGTGGATTTGTATTCATCGACATAGGGCTAGAAACTTGAATTCGTAAATCCTTCGACAATCAATGAATCTTCCCCATACACTAAAAACGATTCCGAGTCTTTCTTAAGTATTTGAGTATGATCTTTGCAGGATTTCTAGTGGGCCTCGCCCGAATTGTATTAATAGCTACTAGACACTACAAGTGCATGCACTGCATCCGACCTTGTACAGAGCATTGAATGCATAATGCTTCCCATTGTTGAAGTATAAATGACATGTTCCATATTCGCTCTCTCCTCATCTATCTTGGGAGACATATTCTTCTAGAGGAACATCCTATGGTATTCCAGAAGATTGCCTCTCTTTATCCAGAAGCATTTGATTATGTTGTGAATGTACTAGGCTTGGGAGAGTCCTAGCAATCTCTTTGAGCAGTCCCAAAAGATTTTAATCCCTATGGAAAAATTCACACCTCCCAAATCCTTTATGGAAAACTGGCTGTCTAACTACTTCTTACTCGAGTTCATCCCTTCTACATCGTTTCTAATAAAAAAATGTCATTGACGTAAAGTACTAAGATTTATATTGAGATCCCACTAGCTTTCATGTACACACATGGTTCATCGTGTTTTTTAGGAATCTGTAGTCATTTATGGCTTCATCAAAACATAACTTCATTGGATGTTGAAAAAATTGGTTGATCCATGTAGATCTCCTCCTGAATGTCACCATTAAGAAATGTAATTTTCACATCCATTTGTTGTATCTTGTACTCACGATATGCAACAATGGCAGGTAGAATCAGATTGACTTAGGCATAGTACAATAAAGAAGGTTTCCTGAAAGCCATTAGGAATATATTTGTTATATCTTTTGGAAGGTTTTTGGTGTATTTTTATGTTAATATCCCCTTGATTATATTTTATTGAGATAACTTCATTTTGTGATTAAATGTAGGTTAAGGTTGTAAATTTGGGGAAACGAGCAGCATTATGGAAGATTTTGAAGCAAATGATGTGTCTGATGGATGGTCATAATGCCTGTATTAACCGGCTGGCGTGAAGAAGTTATTGAAAGTCCATAGAAATGATTCTGGAGGCCCACTTATATGCAACATTTGGGTTGTGCGCGAGATTAAAAGCTTGATTTGGGTTTAGAATCTTAGGTTTTGGGCTTTATTGCTATTAAATATGTTTTCTTGCTTTCCAAGAGAACACTAGTAGGGTTTTTATTTCCCTTTTTTTTGCCCCTTCGTCAGGCAATCGGTGAAAGCTCTCAGTTCTTCTTCTCTAGCTCGCATATTCTTGTTCTTCTCTTACACAGTTATTTTATTGCTTAAATTTAGTTATGAATTCTAGATAAACTCTTTATTCCGGTGAAGATTAATGAAGCATTAGATAATCTATTTTGTGTAATCTAATTTGTTCTTATACTTCACCTTATGAAAACATCTATAATTCTTTGTTCTTAGTGTTGTTAATTATGTCGGTTCTACTGGGTAGTTTGAAATATTTAGTAGTCCGAGATTAATTAGTAGTCAATTAAATCATCCATCCATAATTGTGGTTTAGATTTAATTAGTGAAAAACTGATTCTCTTTAATCAAGGGAAGAATAGTCTTAACTCGGTATTCCTGCATCATCTCAATTAAATTGGCCATCTATAATTGTGGTTTATGAGTTTTTAATTAGGTCTCTCTAATCAATAATGTTGTCAGCTCATTAAAATCGTAGAGTGTCTCTTAGGTTGTTAATCGATTAAAGAAATAATTAATGAAGTGCTTTCCAATTATCCAGAAATTAAGGAGAGATAAGACCATGTTAGAAGCATCTTCGGTGGTTATAACTGGTTTGCTTGCATTAATTAGAGTTATTTTAGAATCAATTATTGGAATAGTTATGGTGGAATTAATTGGAAACCGAAATACTTTTACATATTTGATATAAAATCTACTCTCTCAATTATTGCTATTTAATTGCCTTTTTTTAATTATAATTATTTGTTAGTAATTTTGGGGTTACTTGGCAGATTGAAAAATTGGAAAAATTATCGTCAGTCCTTTGGGAAACGATCTTGCTTGCCACTATTCTATGCAGTGTTGGCATATCAACTACGTTTAGGTGAAAAATGACGCACCAAATTTTGCCGTCATTGCGGAGGACCAAATTTAAGCAGTGATTATTTTGATCCCTCGATTTGATAATTTTTTGTACTTTACTTTTCAGGTTAATACCCTGTTCTTTGGGTATAGGACAATTTGAAGAAAGCTTTTATTTATGAGTCGGAAGACAAGGCTAATGATGAGGAAGGCAAAATCTTACCAAGAGAAGAAGTTGAACCTCTAGTAAAGGAATTGTGTCATCACAGAAACAATCAACCAATTTGCATTGTGCTGCCTACTATTGATCAGAATGCCAAAATCAGTCATGGTATTCAAGTTCTACTCAAGTTCGGCGATCTACCTAGAGAGAGCGTGCACAAGCACCTTGCCGAATTTGATTTAGTATGTTCCACTCTACGCCCTCAAGGTTTTTCTAAAGAAAATTTGAGGCTACTAACTTTCTCTCATACGTTGCAAGGCAAGGGTATGGATTGGTAGTTCAATCTACCATTAGGCTCAATTCGGACTTGGAATGATTTGCAGGAGTAATTCTTGCGCAAATTCTTTTCTAAATCAAGGGCTACAAACTTAAGAATGGTGATCAACAGCATTAAGCAAAAAACCAAGAGAGAGTCTTGTTGATTATTAGGAGAGATTTTAGCAATTGTGTTGTAAATGTCCAAACCACAGGTTTTCTGAGTACCAATTGCTCACTAATTACTTTTACCGTGGTATGCGTTCATTCGATAGAAAAATCATTGATGTTGCTTATGGAGGGTCCTTAACCAACAGGACTTTGGCTGAGGTAAAGCAACTCATTATTGATATGGTCCGCAATGGCCATTAATATGAAGATGAGGACGACGATAGATATCGGCTTGTAAAAAGAGTTGAAGGAGCAGAGAGTTCAAGTCAATGATAGGATTGATGGTCTCACCTTTTTAGTTAGATGATTTGTTGTAGCACAAACTCAAAAAGTTCAATGTGGAATTTGTTAAGAGAATAGCCACGCTATTGATTCTTGTCCTACTTTGCAAAATTCTTATATTGAACAAGTATATTATGATATGGGTGATGCCCAATACGATGCACAAAGGAATAGGAAGAACGATCCATTCTCACACATATGTAACCTAGGGTAGAGAAATTATCCCAACTTCTGTTAGAGACAGGAAGATTAGAAAACTCCTAGAGTTCTTCCGTTGAGGCAGCCATAGGGTGGTCGGTATGATCATATCGACCGTTCAAAACCCAACATGAATAATATTTTGAAAAGTTTATCACATAGCAGTGAAATCATTAAGAACATGGTGCAGAGTCAGCAAGCTCTCCAGCAAGAGACACAAGTTGCCTTATGAAGTATGGGCACACAAATCACCCAACTCACCACCAAATGAACAAAATGCAAGCAAATCAAGGCAAACTTTCATCTCAAACACAAATAAATCCTAGAGAAAATGTTAGCATTGTAACTTTGAGGAGTGGAATAGAGTTGGTTAAGAGAAAGGCTAAGAAGAAAGAGAATGAGCAAAAAGATAAGGTTAAAGATCAAAAGAAGGAAGCTGTTGAAGAGCCACAACAACCTAATAAACCTCTTCCCCTTAAGGTAAATATAGATTCTAAAGTTTCTAATCCTCAACCTATTCTTGCAACACATTTTCCTTCTAGGTTGTTTGAAACTAGAAAGAGGATCATGAGAAAAAAATCATTGAGTTGTTGAAAAATTTGAGATTAATTTGCCCTTGATTGATGCCATTAAGTAAGTGCCCGGATACGCAAAAAATTTGAAAGAATTGTATACTAAAAAGATGAGATATGAGAAAGATGTAAAGATTAAGGTTAGTGAGAATGTTTATGCTATTATTCAAAGAAAATTAACTAAAAAATGTAGGGATAATGATATGTTTGCTATTCCTTACATTATTGGTAGTAAGAAAGTTGAGAGAACTATGTTAAATTTAGGTGCCTTTATTAATGTTATGTCATTCTCTATGTACAAGAAGTTGCAATTAGGAGTTAAGAAAGAAACTCGTTTGGCTGATAGGTTTAATGCATATCCTAAAGGTGTAGTAGAAGATGTCCTGGTGAAAGTAAATGAATGATTTTTCCAGTGGAGGTTTACTTAATTGATATGATGATGTTTTTTCAACACATAGATCTCTGATTCTTTTAGGAAGGTCGCTCATGAAAACTACAAGACCTAAAATTGATGTTTATAAAGGTATACTTAGCTTTGAATTTTAGGGTGATATTGTCACATTTAATATTTTTGAAGCTATGAAGCATGTTGAGGATCGTGAGTATTTGTATATGGTTGATATTGTCAATCCTTTAGTTGACGATTTTGTTGGAAAACTACGAGAATGGATATTATAGGATTCAAATAGGCTTGCACTAAATCGGGGAGCAGATATCTCATTCATTAGATATCGGTGCGGAGACACCACATAGGCTAGTAGATGAGATATTCGTCTCGAACAATACATTAAAGTAATCTCGCATCATAAATTAAACCATTTGGTAGTTGTAGCTGCAACGGGAAAATTCATATTCTGATTTCTATAGGTGCTTTAATTAGTCATTAAACTGTGTGCATGCATGTGATCCTGCATGAGGAGAATATCATATATTTGACTAGTTATTTAAACCTCTCTAGTCAGACCAAACGAGGGCATGTTGATTATGGTAGAACTATTTTAACATCAATGTAGAGGCAAGATAGAATTTGTTGGTCCGTAGAGTAATCTGTTGAGATTGTATATTTCTTACACTCATTGTATCTAATGAAGAACTAGCACAAGACACCAACCATAACATAAGAGATGGGATCTCGTTATGGGTCAACGAATCAATATAGTAAGTGAGGATCAATATTTTTATTAATTTCAATTATGTGTCTATATAAAATGACTAGGGAAAATTGCAAAATTAGTCTTGTATATTTTGGGCGGTCTAAAATTTGTCCTATATCTTTTTACTTTGCCAATTTCATCTTGTATCTTTTTTAATGCTTGATTTCAGTCCTATTTTTACGAGAATTAATAACGTTGTTGGAAAAATCATGTGCCTCCCATGTGATCCTAAATATATTGGCTTTATAATATTCGAGTCAGTTCTATTACGTGGCAGCGCTAGCGTGAAAAATATCATGCCATGTTAGACCAAAATTGGAGGAATAATGATGTGGAAAAATTGTAATCAAATTGGATGTATTCCAAATAAATACTTTAACTTGCATAAATATTAAAATATTAACAAAACACTCAAGTCTTTTAAATTTCACCTAATCTCAATTTTACTCTCACCCTTGTAAACTAAGTAATATTACGATAATAAACACATGGTTCTTGTAAAAGTTTTACATACATCTTAAAATCAACCAACAGCATATAAAGTAAATTGAAGCCTAAATGAATAACTACAACATGTTCCAACAATGCATGTCTCAATCTGCCAAGAACAACTTTTCACTCTCTTAAAGCCCTTACATTCTATTGAGCAACCAAACCAAATTGTATCCTCAATTGCATAATCCCTTAAATTAAAGAATTTGAAATCTATCCAAAGAAACTCAAATAACTTAAATCCACTATATATTTGACACAAATTGAGAAGGATATGAGGGGAATACCTTATAGATGGCTTCGATCTGGCCTTTTCCTTCCTGGACGTTAAAAGTGGTTCATAAAATTTGGAGAATGACAAATTGCTATTTTTGTTCTTTTAATCCCTTCAATATGGTCTAATGGGGCATGATATTCCCGCTGGCGCTGCCATATTTTATATTTTATATGTATTTTGTTTGCATCATGATATCTTAATTTATTATATAATTATAAATTTTATTTTTTTATATCACTTATATATTTTCTAATCTTATATAACAATATTATAATTTTATATATAATCAATATAATAAAAATATATTTTATCTTGTGCATCAAATGGACGAACATCTAATTATATACAACGTCATAAAATATCACAAACATGTAATATATATTGATAAAGATGGAATAAGAGATAAAATGCCATCTGAAACTCTCACTTGATAATTGGAGGATAATAAATTCAATTCTCCAATAGCATCATATATCGTAATATAAGTATAATGTGATGATAGCCAGATTATGACCCACGTCCAATGATCTTTTTTAACGATTCATTAAAGCTATTACAAAGGCAGCAAGGTTTTGTACAATTCCTAGAAACAGAGTTCAGCCCATATTGACTTCACTGGTGACAGAGATCTCCATCAGTGCCTCTGTTTAAGAAAACTGATCAACGATCCGCTACTCAAATTTGCTGAACTTCTTGTGCGAAACAACCTCGCGGTAAAGGTCCCATCTGAAATTTGCTATCTGTTCTTCAAGACGAACAACCTCCTCTTCTAACATGGCCACTTCGGCTACAAGCTCAAGTGTCTGCATTATCATACTGCGATCAATATTCTCAAATAATGATAGGATTAGTTAGCACTTAGTAAGCTTACATATTGAGGGAGGTAAGAAGGAAGTCGAGGTAGAGCTCCTAAAGACCTACTGAAAGCTCTCTTCAAGGCTTTGTGAACATTCTCTTCTTGTCTCAGCTTCTTCTTTAGATTATCAACCTGCTAAAAGAAAGCAAAGCCAAAGCATCAGAACTGAAAAGAACATTTGTTTCTCAGTTTTAGGTTTGTAGTACATCTTGTAATAACGCCAATTTTCTGTCTCGTGCTGAAAGGCGCATATTCGCTATGTTTTTCGTTGTAGGTTGTGATTTGTATCCCTGCAACTCCATTGTCTTTCCCTACAAATATTCCTTTCCATTAACCAATTACTTGAGCATACTTTTGCATTTGCATGCTAGAAGGAAAATCTTGAATGGTGAAGAAATACTGTAAATTTCTTGAAAAAGCAGAAAAGACAAGTACATATATAGTGATTTTAAATAAATCCGACTTACAGTTTGTGGATGCACAGATGATTCTTGCAGACTGCAGAAACACTTGTTTCACATAGATTGTGAATCAACAAAGTTCGGGTGAAACAATAAAGCAGCAGATTGTCGCGTAGGTATCCAAAACATATGCATAAACAAGCGAACAACACATGTTCATTTGGGTAAAATGGAATTTGGTTTACCCTATGGCCCAACAGGCGAGAGTTTAGATTTGAGCGATTACCATTCATGTTCATGTTTTAAGGCTTCGGTTTTTCAGTGGGGCACAAATGCAACATAAAAAAGGTGGGACAAAGGATCCAGATGTAGTACATTGTCTTTATTCATTCACATTTTGTGTGGACTACTTTAACATTTTTTCTTTTTTTTTTGACTGGGTGGATAATTTTCCTCATTAGATACATGTCGTTAGAAGTTTATATCGTCACATAATTATACAAAGCTATCCTTGTGAAAAGCGAAAGAATAACTAAGATTCGGGTTGAAGGGTAAGAATAGACAAAAACACTATTTCCCATTGTTTGTGTAAAGTAGTGTATCCGGATGTAAACTTCATATCGCAAGCCAAGATATTTTGCAGAATCAACCATTTTAACATCTACAATATAAATTTCACACACAAACAAATCACATGTCCCAATACAATCTCCATCTTTTAGCCCTTCCCCCAAAAGTGGTGAGACCAGAAATGGGCATCCACATTAGACATATGCTTCTAACATTGTGGTCCAAGGAATACATTCCAGCCCCAACTCAAACACATGTCACCTGGGTTGGACAGGATCCTTCATTCAGGAATTGTGTTTCATCTTTTATTTCAACCATTGGACTTGACATCCCAGATATCTTCAAAACCTCACATTTTGTCAGTCTAAATTAGTAGGTGTTAAGTTGGATTTTTAAGAAACGTGGTGTCGATCCAATTGCTGGAATAGGAGATGAAATACAGCTGTGGAATACAAGATTCCACCCACGTGGGTCTAACGCGTTTCTCCACATGCTACACAAAAGACTAAAATCGACAACAATCAAGAAGTCACAACTAGGATAAGTGAAATTACCTAGAGATAACCAGTGAAGTTTATGATGGTCATCTCATTGTCAAATCCAAATATTGTCTCGTAGAAAAGAAAAAAACAATGGTCCGTACTGACTTTCAGATAAAGAGCCCCAGGGACCAGCGCTCTTGCATCTTGTCAAAGTCATTCTTTAAGGAGTTGAAGTGGAGATTACCTTTTCCGGTCCCAACAGTACCCATTAACTTACTGAACTGAGCTGCCTTGTAATAACATGCCATTATAACATGATAGTTACAGAATCCTAACCATTTCAGATGCTATAGGCACTGTACTAGTAACAACTATTATAGCATGAATTCCAGCAAAGCATCATATGATACCATTGTCCTGGAAAGAAAATATATGCCTCATACAACCAAAGCAATAATATTGCAGAAGAGACCAAGTCACTAAAGTCCTGCCAAAACGGCAGGCCTCATGTTGCCAACAGAAACATCCTTCTCCATATAATAGAGAAATCACAAGGTGAGCATGATATTGCCAGCACGCAAAACATATCCATCTCATCATATTTACAGTTGCTCTCTAAGCCGGCCATCATAAGCCAAAAACAGCCAAACACCTATCGACTACTATTGACATGTCTCAATAGAACCTGTGTAAGCCCATAAACACAAAGCCAGAAGAAAAAGCATTCTGCTCAAGAGAACTAATATATCATGCCAATGAACATTGAACCCAATTGATATCAAATACTAGCAGGAAAGTTGCTGCAAATTAAAGAATCTTGGGACACTACAAAGAAATTAAGAGAATTGCCATGCCCCATCGCACTTGGAAGAGATTGAAAAGGAAAAACAACAAAGAACGAAAAAGACAGCGGAAAAGAAAAGAAAGCTAGTTGCCGAGCCATGGGGCATCAAGCTGAAATGAAAGCTGCAGAATGAGTACAGTTCTCCCATTATAATTGCAAGTTGTAAAGTAAGAAATTGCTTAAACTAAGTAAAATTAAAATCTATACAACTGATGACTTAATGAATGACATAGTTAACTAGTTAAAGATAACTGACAAAAATCTGACGACCATTCTGCTTTGAAACAACAAGTACTTCCATTTATACTTATATTTGAGTTCTACCTTCCAAAATAGTGGTTAAAATATACGACATTACAACCTAAGCAATAAATCCACCAACACACATGAAGTTTAATTCAACAAAAAGCTCCCAAAATCTTTGGAGAAACTAGTGATGCAGTTCTAGAATTCATCTTTTAAATTTTTTTATTCGGCCACTGAATAGCAGTTACAATAAAGCAACCAAAATAATCACTGTACTGTCATTTAAGTATATTATCATAGTATTTGTTGGCCCTAACAGAATACTTCTTTTATATGCAGCTTCATTAAGCAGTAGTCAAATAATCAACTAAAAATCAGAGGAAAGTGTTTAACAGCACAAGAACTTTATGTAGAACTTATTTATTTATTCCCAAGCAAATCCGAACTTACAGGTTCAGTACGAGAGTTGGTCATGAGGGTTTGTGGATCCCTCACAAAAAAACTCTCAGAATTGTTTCCAGTTGCATGAGGTGACACACTTGCTACCTGTTTTGACTGATAAGTTTTAGGAAGTCCAAAGAGATGATCCCCCCATATATCGTAAGTAAAATTTTCTTTAGGACCCATCTCTTCCCCAAGTTCACCATTTTTTTTAATATGAAGTCTGGTACCAGGAGCCCGTGCATGCGGAGCAATTGTAGACGTCGAAGCCAAAAAAGGAGAATGGCATGTCGACAGTGGAGTAGCCCTACCAGCACTGGGAAAAGTGGCAGAAGGTAACAAAACAGCTCTCCCAGCACATTTTCCAGTAAAATCAGAGTGCTCCTCAGCAGAGAAGCACCAATCACTCACATTCTTACAATGAACATTATTTTTCAACAGATTGACCTTAGACGAAGTTTCAGAGCATTCTCTTTTACCATTTTTCTTATCAGTTGACTGTTCTGTATCAAGAAGAACTGGCCATGTTCGTTTTGGCGTTATAGAAGTGGCAGGTGACAGAGGTGATGATGGGGTAGAGTTGCTACTCTGACTGCTTGAAACTTCAAAAAGTCCAGGTGCTCTCATGCCAGAACTCTTTTTCTTCCTCCGCCTTCTTCCTTTCTCTTTCTCAATTCTAACTCTAAGGATTCGTGAATCTAACTCAGCTTGTGTATCAGGGTCCTCAACTGGTGAAAAGTTAACCGAGACAGATGATATTGATCTGGTTTCTGGTTGATTATCTGCCAAAGAATCCTTGAGCTTCAGATGTTGAGAAGGATTTAGACGCTTCTGATCAGGGGCATGACTGTCAAGACATCCACCAGCAGATTCCAAGAGCACCGTTTCCTCCCCTACTATTGACCTTACAAATCCATTCATTTTGGGGGGCATGGCACCACTGGCTTTCCCTTTTAATCCTCCACTTTGGAAGTCTTGAAGTGTGAATGTTGTTGCACGGGGAAATAAAAGAGAAACCAAAAAAAACAACAGTAAAGCAGCAAAAAGGATCACAATTAATGTTTTCTTGAGGCGCAGCCAGAACATTGACCTTTTGCAAAAGTTAAACAAGTGTATTGGTAAAGTTGCCTTCATAGGTATCACAAGAATGCCAGTTGCCAAAGCCAGTTCAAGGTCCCTCTGTATGGTGGCTGTGGAGAAATCACTTTCGTATGATATTTGAAGCATTACAGATTCTCCAGCTGGTAGAGTAAAACCTTTACAATTATGCACATTAAACCCATCTAAACCACATTCTGACCCGGAAACTTCAATACGTATGATATCCAAAGGAAAATCTCCCATATTCTTGGCATAGACATCTTTAATCAAGGGATGGGAACATGGTAGCCTTTTGCCTTTCATCGATTCTGGGGAAGAAAAATTCATTTGAGATGGCAAATTCATCTTAAATTCTAAGCTCCGAACAGGATTGGACCCCTCTAACAACACCAAGGAAAGAGAACCTCCAAATCCTCGCAAAGGCAACCACTCTACACCAGAGAGATTATTCCTAATTAGAGCCGAACTACTCCATTCACAGCGATTGGAAGGTTGAAAGAGGATGGGACCAAAAGATGCACCACCATAAGGATGAATGAGGGCTTCAGTCACTGCATCTTTTGCTATTGAGAAACCATACCTTGTCGGAGCAATTGATTTATTACCAGCCAAAATACTGGACGAAGATGGCTGTAAATGCATTTCACTTGTCCTGCACTTATCTATGACTTCACCAGAGTTAAGAATAAGCTGCACCACAATTGGTTCTTTGCTGGGGTTATTGATAGCTATCCACTGGGAGCAATAATTTCCAACTTGAACTATTGGGAATAATACTTCGTCAACATCAACAATAGACATGAAACTCGCTCTCACTTGAGATTTCCAGTTTTTGAGTACCAACTCATCTGCTTCTCTTGTATCTACTGCCTTCAGATAACAATTACCATGATTATAATTGTTACAGGAAGAGCTCCCAACTTTATAATAAAACTAGAAGATAGTAAAATATAATTCCAGATCGTATTTAAACAAGACAAGCATATAGAATTTACTATGTACTGTCACATACTTGCAGGTGATTAACATTGTTTTAGATTACAAAGAATTTTGATATTCATAAAAATGACTACCTACTCCATTTGCATCGTAATAAGGTCAGAACTTTTAGGACTTTATTGGCATAAGACAACACAATGCTATGGAATATGCCCTATGCTTGTTCCGAAGATTAAGTAGACCTAGAAGCTATTAAGGTAGTTAACGTAAATAGTTGCCAACATAACAATATATGTAAACCACTAGGATTTGACGAATTGCATTAGAGTTGCAACTAAGACCTATTGAATGTGGCAAAATACGGGTAACTTGATTATTTTAGTATCCAAGTTTCAACTTTCAAGAGTCAAGGTTATAAGATTTAACAAGTGGTAAAAAACCAAATAATAAAGTAAAAGGGATTTAATATTCTTCTAGACATGTATAAAATTTTCAATTATATTTTGATTTCCAAAATTGTTGACCCATAAAATGTCAAATAGGGGAAAACTAAAGGAAAGTATGTTCTCATCAATCATGGACTTGAACGATATTATTGATCAATTCAATAAGCAAAATACAAGCCATATATGTACCTTATAGATCCTACCAACATGGGTTGAGCTCTATTTTAGTACATATCAAAGCGAACATCAAAAGAGTGGAGCAACACAACTACCAGAAACAAGTTGAAGAAGATGACTAAACCGTAACCAAGAAAATGATAAAAAAAAAAAAAAATTAATAAAAACCTAGTTTAGTGATTGAAGAACATGCAGCAAAAACAATTCCCTAATCTAAGCCAAGTAATTTGTAGGAAGAACATGAAGTGGAATTCCATACCTTCATCTCAATAGGTGGATTCATGCTGCTCTCAAAAGATCGTTCTCTACCATTGATATAGCCCACATTAGTGACCCCCTGGGCATATCTAACATTGGAATTCAATCCACGTCCAGCACAAACATTGATTACATCAATGCAAGGAATTTCTATCAGAGAACTTCTTGTGTCATTTATCTGTATGAGTAATTTACAGTTCATGTCTACCTCATGAGCTCCCAGACTAGCATAACTGAGAATAGCTACTTGTGTGACAGACCTAGGAAAAAGTACAAGTCTTTCTATGGACTTCACTTGCAAATTTTCTGGACAATTCCCCACTTCTCTGACCTTGATAACACTTAACACATCAGGGCCATCATTTCTCACAGAGAGAGCAACAACAGATACACTTGTATTGCATGGAATTAGGGCCTCTACAGATGCTGAAACACTGCCTGTATCTACAGCTGCATTTGGCCTCAACACTGCTTCAAGAGGCACCATAACAGTTTCAATCTTTTTCACTGAAGATCTCATCAACTGAAGACAGAAAGCACCTACAATTTCTCCCTCAAAATGATCCGAAATATCTAACTCCACAATGGACTCTGTTTTTTGAGAGCCAACCTCCCAATTTTTATGTGGCCTTATGGCAATTCCAGGTAGAGAACCTTCAGCACTTGCAACATCCAACCACTCTTTAGCACTGAACTGTCTAGAATCTTCCATAGTGTGAATGCTGCAAATAGCTTTTGACAAGCCGGAAGTGTTTCCTGAGGAAGTCAATATCCAAGCAGTTACCTCCTCCACGTAGAGGGCTTCACTGAAAGGATTAAACAAAGACAAGTTCTTTCTCCACCTTCCACCAGCAGTAATAATTAAACCACTTAGAGGCCTTATAAAATAAGGCGACTCAGTGGCAAAGCCTTTGGCCTGAATCAAGAACCCACCAAAACTAGTTTGTAAAACAAGCTGAGCGGAGTTTAGACCTAACTTTCTAGGGGAAAAGACAAAACATATGGATTCCATTTCTCCAGGAGCTAACAAAATTTCACTAAAACTGCATGGATAAAACTGTGAGTTGCTACTGTAAGGAGAAAAGATACTTAGAACTATATCACTGTGTACATTCTTCACAGTTAAAAAGGATAGGGAAGGATAATACAAATACTTCTGTCCCCAATCCAGCACAGAAGGTGCTATTTCCACAGGTGGTGGTCTGGAGAAGCCATCAGAAAAGCCTGATATGATTGTCTCTGCATTCTCCCATGATTTTGAATGATGACTTTCATGAGCAAATAATGTGTTGAAACAAGATGAAAGATCCGGTTCTTGGCCATTCTTAATGTCAATTTCGGTAAATGGGGATTCATGAACATTATGTGGCTGGTAGGAAGAACACGAAACAACTCTACCATCCAAAAACCTGAAGATACCGTGCTCCGTTGGCCAGGTCAGGTTACTCTGAACTTGCTCCAATCCGGATGAAAAACCTTCTGCTTGGACGCCAGAAGCTTCTGTTGCCTCTGATTGACTACGAACTTCATTAAATGAAAATCCAGTCAATGTTGAGGGGAAACAGAACGAATGCAAATCAGGGCATATAGTTTCAATGTTGTGTTGCTCAAGAGAGTATCTTGATACTAACGAACTAAATTGGCCATTGAATTCCCCTGCAGAATTTGCATGAAAATTCCCAGTGTAGGGATTACATGCGTCAAATTCTAGCTGAGTTTCTGCTTCATTTAATGAACATCCCTTGCATGAAACAGGGAGGAAGATAGCACACACGAGAACCACCACAAAGTAGAAATCCTTGCCAGAAAAAAAGAGCCCCCTAAACGATATGAACAATATAATTTGTCCTTTGTATCAAACAGAAGCCAAATTCACGATAAAAACAAAACAGTAATTAATCCAGACTTGAGTATGTCTAGAAAATAACAGAACACGAGAAAGATTAAATGGAAATCAAATCACCAAAAGACAGAAAAGACAAAAATATGGAACTTGATAACTGAGTAACTGATGAGGGATCTTTTTTCACGAATTAATTTCACCATTCATAAATATTTAGCAAATACCAATAACAAGATATTGTCTATTCAATAAATATAAACGCAGCTCGTTACCAAAATAACCAGTTCGGGAAAGGAAAGAACATACTGGAAAAAAACACTTGTGTGTGTATATATGCACACACACATATATAAAGGCTCAGCAAAATAAAACCACAAAAGTAAACTATATCGACCAAAAAAGGTCTTAAAATATTTCATTTTAAACTGCAGAAATTCCTATTTAAACTGGTATGAACAGAAAAACCCAAATAAAGTAATCCCTCCTCCGTAGCAGACAACTAAGCGCTAACAATGCCCGGGCTACATGAATTTAAAAAAATATTTAAATCGAAGAAGTAAAAATTAAATTAAGTAAAGAAAAAACAGAAGTAAAAAGTTTCCATAAATAAGAAAAAAGTATGTTCAGGAAAAAATGACAACGAACGTGGAGTTACCGGGGACAGAACATGGAGAAGAGTTGCTGTTTGTGAGCTTCGATCGTTAGGGTTTGAGAGACCATTTCTCGCGGCAGAAATATCTCATTATATATACAAAGTATTTCCTTTTACGCCTCAGGGATTTGTTGAATTTCCACGACTTGCCTTTCTGCCCGAAAACATATGCAGCTATTGAAAAACAGAGAGCGGCCTGGGAGAACGAACGAGAGAATAAAAGAGATAAAAGTGACCCCTCCCTCTACGACTATTTGCAGTTCTGCCCTTCCCAAGCGTCGTCTGTTGACTTTCTCTTAATTATGATTAACTAAATAATACTCGTCCAGTATTTATTTATTTATGAATGAAATCAAATCTAACTATAAATATGGGCGGCCATAAAATCTAATCAGTTTTTATTTTAAACTATTGC
Organism: Caryopteris x clandonensis; assembly: GCA_028749325.2. Taxonomy (NCBI): domain Eukaryota; kingdom Viridiplantae; phylum Streptophyta; class Magnoliopsida; order Lamiales; family Lamiaceae; genus Caryopteris; species Caryopteris x clandonensis. The sequence goes on from JAPYKT020000013.1 coordinate 7,088,349, forward strand.
ATTTTTAGTGAAAAAATAATTATTACTTTTGATGATCACAAATGAGTTTTTGATACAACTTCTCCAATTCTACTAATATTTAATATTTAGTACAAACATATATTTGTATTCATAATCTATTTCAATTCATTGATGAAGATGATAGATTGGATCAATCTGTAGCTGAATAATTGCTAAAAATTACTTATATTTGATTATAGTTAATCAAATTAATTAAAATAATATCTGCACTATAAAAAGAAGTTTCTTTTTGTGAATTAACTTTCTTTTTATTTTATTTTTTCACTGAATGAATCACATTTGGCTACTAAGCAGTTCGTTATAGTGCCACTATACAAATTTAATTAATAATTAAATTATAAAATATGTTTTTCAAAAAATAAGAAACTGGACCGAGAATATAAATAAATTAAATTCAGCTAGAGTTGGAGGAATGGGTCAAGCTAAATGGGCTGCCCTAATTAATACGATGCATTAGGTGGATTGTGTTGACAATTTTAGACCCGAAACACGAGTAAGTCCATTTGGTGCAATGGATCATGTGGCAACTAGAGGGGGTTTTACTATGTATTTATATATAAATAGAAGTCATCATAAAAATAATAGCAGCAATTTTTCCGTCTAAATTGTGAAAATGTCATTTTAGAAATAATATTTTTCTTACATTAATTAAACCAAATAAATATTTTTATAAATAATACATTATGAAGATTACAATACAACAATTTTCTCAAACTTATATTTAGAATCATAATCTTTCTACATTAAAAGATTTGATTTTCTAATCATAATTTTCATATATTTCTTTGACACAATTGTATTTATTAGTTTTATTGATTTTAATACATATATATGTATGTACATGTACCTCTATAAATAAAATTTAAAGCATTTTTCCATCGTAATTTTCTTACTAAATTTGGTTGTTTTCTATTTTCTATGTGGAAGAAATGATATAATTAAATTTAAGTAGTCTATAGACTACCATTATCTATATGTATATATAAAAAAGATAAGTATTGTCTAGAAAACATTAATTTTTCCAACATAAACTACTTTTCAATTATGGCATTTATTTTTCTATATATCTACATCAATATATATATAAGATATAATAATACAATTTGATAAATAGAATTACGATTTTTAATGTTGAAATTACACTTATTATTTTCAAGATATACTAATATTAAATTGTATTATTATTATTATTATTATCTATCAAAATATATTTATTGGATTATTTTTTTTTATTAATTTTTTATTTTACACTAGAAATTTTAAAAGCTTATTAATTTTTTGTTTCAACTCTGTCTTTTATGAAAAATATATGAAATTAATTGTATTTTAACAATCTTTAAGTAGACGTCCATATTGCATATGTACATATATATACATAAACATTTAATTATTAAATATAAAATATTTTTTCTTAAGTTAATTATATATTTTTATATTTAACTAAAATAACTAAGTAGATATTGAAAAAATCATTCTCTAAATATCGAAGCGAGAAATCAATCTCATAAGATTATGTATATCTTTTGGTATTTGTCTATCTAAAGACATAAAAAAATACAAAAAGTAATATCTTATGGTGGTGATTTTTTTTTCTTTATTAATAATTTTGTTAAAAAACTTGAGATTTGCGTGTTTAATGAAATTGAAGAATGTGATTATAATTTCTAATTATTTGACAATATTGGCTCTTTTTTAATATTGTAATTTTAATGTATATTTATTTATTTATTTTATCATTAATGCGTTGTTTCAGCATATACATGTTTCGTTAAAAGAATTTATTTTATCAGTGAAATTTTAAAAGAAATTCTAATCTTTTAAAAGAATTTTTTTGTCAAACACAAGTTTTACTACAACCACAAAAAAATATTTTTTTAAACCGCTGCATTTCACAATTATAAAACCTATTATGCCATTTTTTTATGCTTACTGTAAATATACATATTTATGTTGTGTTGAAAATATTATATTCACTTACTCTTTAAAATATAATAAATTAATATATGTATAAGTGGGGGTAGGGTGGGGCGAGGTGAATAAAATTAGGGTGTTGCTAAATATACCACAAAAATTACTTTTCACACCACTTTAATTTAGTGAATAAAATTAAATAGAATGTAAATGACAATATACCCTTATGTAATTTTTTAAAAAGAATAAACATTAATTTTTTCATTATTGATATTCTTCCTTCTTTTCTCAAACACCCTCACACATTTACCCTATATTCAAACGAATTAAAATAAAAGTTGAAATATTTGTAAGTAATTGATAATGAAAAATAGAAATACAAATGATATAAAAAATATAATTATTATAAGAATTACACAATTAAATACTATATTTTTCGTCGAAAAACTAAACCGCGCGTACGTTCGGCCAACAAGAGCCGAACATACAATATGGCGTTCGGCCCAAACGCCATATTGTATGTTCGGCCCTGGTTGGCCGAACGGGTGCGCAGTTTTAGTCCTTTGACAGAAGATACATGATTTATTTGTCTAATAGTTATATTTTCTATATCATTTATATTGTATGGTCTATTATTGATTACTTATAAAATATTTAACATTTTATTTTTATTCATTTGAATATAGGGTTAGTGCGTGTGTTTAGAGTCAATAATAAAGAACAAAAATAATAACAATACTATGATTTTGTTTAAAATATATCTATAAGGATATATTTGTCATTTATATTATATTTAAATATATTTAAAAAATTAAAGTGGTGTGAATAGTAATTTTTGTGGTATGTTTAGAAACACCCTAAAATTATCATATTATATTAATAATTGTAATATTTTTGCACCGCACATATTTGAGACTAACAATTGAGCATACTTTGATTAAAAATTAAGAGAGAGAGAGATACATTTAAATGTTATATAATACTTGAATTTCTTAATATTTTATAACTAAATTAAATTAGAAAAATTCATACAAATAATATATCTTTGTATCACATGAGAGCTTAACTAGTATATATAATAATAAAACCATAACTAAAAATAGAAAGTAACATTTTTTCACCCCACTACCTTCTATTTCACACATTATGCTCGGACCAAAAAAAAAAAAAAATGTTGGTTTGTGCATAGTATACGCGCCTGATAGAGTAGGTTTATAGCTGCAATTTTATGGTCAATCACGTTTTTTTCTTTTTCAATTGAGCTTATTTCACCTCAAATTTCAAATGGTCATAACCTTTTCAGACTCATGTAATATCTATATTGCACATATACAGATAAAATCTTATATGTTAAATGTACTATATTTTTTAGGTTAATTGTGATTTTTCTGTATTGAAAATATTTTTAATAAATAAAACTTTGAGATATTTTTATTTAAATTAAATGTTATTAAAATATATTTTATATATTCTGCATTTTATTTTAGAAAAACATATATTGTTTTTACAATTATTTATTTATCACGTAAGAGAATACAATACTTCAGGTTAAAATAGTACAAGTAATCTAAGTAGACACATAAAAAATATGTGAAATGACAAACAAAGACATAGAATAGGTGTATATTGCTAATCAATAAGGTTATATGTCTACCCGAAATCCACAATTTGTTCAAGAAAGATTTAGGGAATTATTGGTTTCAAAACTTGCTGGGGCATAATTTTTTTTTGGTTACTTTTATTTTATAATATTTATTTAATTTAAAATGTGATGTTTTGTTGGTCATTCAATTTCGAATAATGTGTGGTGTTTCCACTTATGTCTCTTTTTTTCCTTATATTTAAGATTTGGATTAATTTTAAAATATAATGAATTGCATAATTTCTAATAGAGTAAATGTTCTCTGAAACGGTTGTACATGTGACAAGATTAAGGAATTACTTGTATAATAAAGTATTACTTGTTTAATTCTAAAGTATCACTAATTTTTAAGGTAACTAATCGTCAGTAATACACTTAAAAACATAGTGATACTTTATAATTTAACAAGTAATACTTTATAGTTAAACAAGTAATACCTTAAATTGTGTCCATGTATAACCGTTTCACACGAGTTTTTGCGTTAAAACAACATAGATGCTACAACTGTAAAAAAAAAAAAAAAAATTCTCATCCAATCATGAATTTACTTTAATATGTTCATTACTTTGTTTCTTTTAACATGTTATTTTCATTTTTTAATCACTAATTTTTTTTCTTCATTTTTAACTGTTTTGAATGTAAAATATGTCATACTAATCTTTTTTTACAATCTTTAATTGGATGCTTGTTCATATGTATTAAAATGAGAAATTAGATTCGAATATTCCTATTATTTCTTTAGGTTATATTTTATTATTAGATGTGGTTGTACTAATTATATTTGTTTTGAATTATACATAATAATTAATTAAATAATTTTCTTATACTAAGATTCTTATATAATTTTAATTTTTTTAAAATATGAGTAATCAATTTATTTTATTTTATTTCTTAAATTTATTAAATAAGTAAATCTGTATTTATACTAACATAAGTAGAACGTAATTATTATTTAAAATTAATCAATTGTTATTTTAATAAAAATATGAGATAGTTTAAATAAGAAAAAACTTTTTCTAATAGCATTATTCAATTTCTTTTAATAGGTTTGCGTTAATATTTATATTATTTTATATTATGTAATTTATTGGACTATTATGGTTGTTCACATAAGTAAAAAAAGATATGGAACAACCACGAGTTTAAATTTTGTAAGGAACTATATTAATATTTTATTTAAATTTTATTTTATTAAATAATTAATTAAAAATAATAATACGTGCATCGCACAGAAGACATACTAGTATATAGTAAGAGAAGAACATAGTAAATTGAGATTTTTCTAGCCAAATTACTTACTATTTTTAAAAAATCTAACATCCAATTAAATTTTTTTTCACTCATATTTTTTAAAAAACTTACAATTTCGTCTTACCTCATTTTTTATGAAAAATATATCAAATTAATCATTTTTTCATAGTTTTCAATTTGATTTTCATATTGCATATACAAAAATAAAATATTAATTTTAAATATAAAATATTTTTTCATAGATTAATTGTTGTATATTTTAATTTTTAAAATATTTTTGATACAAACTAAAATTGTGAGACATTTTTATTGTAAACAAATTGCTGCTAAAAATATATTTTATATATTTATGTATTTTATTTTAAAAATAATATTACTATTTTATAATAATATATTATATTCTCATATTAGAAATCATACAACGCACGAAAAAATACTACTATATGTAATGAAGGGATGTAGTAACAATTGAATAAATGGCATTACTTTAGTGATAAGGGGAGATCTTAGTTTTGATTTCCGATTTCACTATGCACAATTAGATGAATTTAATTTTATATTTTCTCCATTAGAAAAAAAAAATTGTTTGATCCATTAGACTTTTTTTATGAACCCTGCTTAAACATTTATTTTTGGATTATTTTGAGTACATTTTATGTACAAAATAATATATAATCATCTCATTTTCTAACTTTGATATACTGAGTGGATGTTACATATTTGCTTATTTTATAGTGATTTTCATGGATTTGAAGCATAAAAATTAAAGTAACACTCATAGCCATGAAATCTTAGTGGACAATAACAAAATAATGAGTACAACTTTGAAAAAATTAAAGTAACACTCATAGTCATGAAATCTTAGTGGACAATAACAAAATAATGAGTACAACTTTGAACACAAACAGTAAAAAAATAAATTGGTTTTTGTTATGTTGGAGAGATATAGAAATCATCTACAACTTTCATGAAGAATATATCTATCAATGGTGACTCTAACAAAGTCCAAAACCCAATTAAAGAGTAAATTACACATTGATTCATGTTGATATACCTTTGGTATTTTGGTTATACCATGATCTACAAGTATCCAATTGAGTAAAAAATTATGGCATTCAACAGCTAACACATAGGAGCACAATTCTGTATGAAATAGGTAAGTCAAATTTAGATTGAAAATACTTCAAAAAACTACTTTGATACTAGTGTTGATGATGAGGCTGATCAAGCGGGGAGCAACAGGGCAAAATATAGGCAGTTTTGGATGAGGTTGAGCATTTGGCGCTAGACTGAGCAAATTTCCACTTGACCGAGCCGATTCTTGCTCAACCCAGCTCGACCGAGTGCATATTACATAGATTTGTGAGTATCTAATAGATTTTGATGGATTTAAAAATGAGGACAAACCCTATGCCGATTTTCTATAAATAGTTGGCCTTTGGCCTAGAAAAGACATACCAGGATATACAAAATACAATATATAAGTGAGGGATAGCAGGGAAGAGGCAATTCATCAAACATTCCATGTGATTCAATGGATCATTTGTCATATTTCCTACGAAGATTTAGAGTTTCCTCTCTTCTTTTTACTTTTGTGTTATGCTAGGGCTAGTTAGAATTATATTTCATTTGATTGTTAATTCAGCTATGTCAAACTAACCTTCTCGTAGTCTTATGACATGCTTGATACAATTACATGATTATATTGCATTAAATTAGTTTATATTAAAGTTCTTGTTATAATTTCTTATTCATATATATTGTTTGCATTTCTTGTGTAATTAGGAAGCAGGTAATAAGCATGTATGATATATATTGAATCCAACATTCGAAAGATGAGATTCAATATATATTTGATATGTATGACATAAATATTTATATGATTGACTATCTGCAATATTTATGAAGAATTATGAATCCATTATCTAATGGGAGTGTTAATTATTCATCTGATATAGAGATATTGGCATGATTAACTAATCTACAAATTACATACACTTCAAAAGGAGAGTAATTTAATTGTGTAGATGTCTTATCAAAATGAAGAAATAATGAACTTAAATTAGATTAATTTAGTAATATAAATGTTGATCGTCGAAAGCATGACCCGATGACCCATTTCTCTCATCATATTTCTTCTTATCTCTCATTGCTTACACTTTAGTTGCTTGATTAATTCTTTTCTTGTTAATTATAATTAGTTAAATAACATCCTTTTGTTTTTGTCATCTAGTAAAGTACAAAATAAATTATAGTACTTGATAATTTCTATCGATCCTTCTGGATACGACATTGGTCATCATTATCTATAGCTACCCTATATATTTATAGGATAATGTATAGATTTAAGTGAATATTTTTCAATCATATATAACTTGTTTATGAAATACAAATTTTAATGTTTTACTTTGACTAATAAAACAAGACTTGAATTTTGAAACATGACTTTTGTTTTTTGACAAAAATATTTTTGAAACATGACTCACTTTTGGGATAGAATAAGTACTATTTCCCCCAAAAAAGTTGAATATATTATTTTTATTATCTTTCTTTTTTGATTATTTGTAAAAAAATTAAACAAACTTTCAGCCAATTTGAAAATTTCACATAATATTTAAAAGTTGGCAATTATTTTTGCAATTGTCACACCAACAAATAAATTAGACAAAATTCTAGTGTGCTAACCAGCAATTCAACAATGTGACCGATATCGATACCATCTTTTGAAATGATTCAACGCAAAGATCATGAATTTGTGCCATATTCATCCATTCACCACCACAATTAATCATTCACCACCACAATTAATGGAAAGAGACTATGAAAGTAACAAAAGATTAAAAAAACTCTATCGCCACATCACTTTACAACGTGACTATTCCCAATATCTATTTTTTCCGAGAACACTATAAAAGTACTCTTCATCAAATTCCAATTATCCAATTATTAACAAATAAGTCTTACAAATTTTCATTATTTTTTTCATTATAATTTCATATATACTTTACAAATCTCATTCCATTTAATCTCAAAATAAATACAAAATTTATATAATTTATTATAACTCACACAACCTAGAATTTCCGAAAATAAATTTATCATTAATCCTTCCAATCAAAAACAAACATACATGTGAGTTTGAATCTTGTCCCATGTGAGTTTGGTTTGTAATTATTCAATGAATTCTCATTTATATTAAAATAAAGAGCTATTGTAATTTGAAATTAAGCAAGATATAATCAATATTTTTCATAGATGTGAATTTTGTCATTAGAGGTGTCAATGGAGTGGGGTAATGCGGGTAGTACAAGATACAGGCCAGTCCCATGCCCCGCTTTGGGTCACCAAACATCGACCCAGGCCCAGACTTATGCGGGGCGGGCCCGCCCTGCCCCGGCTCGCCCCATCTTTATTTTTATTTTTAAATTCCATATCAAATTAAAAAATAGTTGTTCCTCATGTATAAATACAAAATAAAATAATAAATATATATATATATATGTAAAGTATATATATTATTAATTATTTAAATGAGCGGGGTGGGGCAGGGCAGGGTGGGTCAAGCAGTAGACCAGGACCCGCCCTAACCCGTGTATGAGTCAAGGCTGGTCCATCCCATCTTAAATGGACCATGTTGGGGCTGTCCCAAATGCCTTGGATCAGGATAGATACCCATAAAGCGAGTCAAAATTGACATCTCTAATTGTGATTGATGTAGATTAGCTTGTCAATTCTTATTTGATAAGTAAAAAGAGACTTGCCTGACCAAGTCACTAATGAAAAATATGTGAATAGTAGCTCAGTGAATGGCAAAACTGATATTTACATCCATATCATGTTCTGAACAAATTTGATTATTAATCTTATATTGATTCTTTAAGGAAATCTTCGGATCATTTTGGCCTTGTCGTTAACTAAAATGACAACTGAACAATTAGCCAGTTTAGTCGTGGCCATCTGTCACAGGGCGCTTGTAGTGAGTAATAGTAATTAGCACATCGTGCGGCTAGCAGTCGACACCTTCGACTACTTCCGCCTTGCCAACACGAACTCGCTCCTAAGCTTGTACTGTTGCGATGCAATCACACCCGGAGGTGCTTTAGTGACATAGTGAAATAAAAGAACCAATTGCAAAAAGCTTGCTTTGTATTAAATGTAGACAACAATTACAATATGCAGATTACAATTAATAGCAATGGTGGAGAGAGGGGGCCTATAGTCAATGCTCAGCTATCTTCGAATACCCTATTCCCCCTATAGTAGTGAAAAATAAAAAAAAGGCTAGTGACAGCACTATATATTACAAAACAGAATAACGCGACCAAATCCCAAGTATGGATAAAGATATATAAATTACAAAAAGCCCTACACCTAAAGACTTGGACTTCAAAAGAGTGCGTACGAGATGCGGTCACTAGTAGCCTTCCTGCGAAGTTGGGTATCCGTTAGCGAAGGGTGTGGGGCGGCCTGAATTGTGGGGCTAATCATGGATGATAAGTTTATCCTGGGGCCCCGGGACATGCAAGGGTGGCATCTCGTGATAGCTCTCCCCCACCTGAGATGGCAACATCCTCGATGCCTCTAAAACATGATACGCATCAGTGAGAGATTGGAATACCTTAAGGGTCGTCGTCCGCTCCCAAGTGTTCTCCTCTGCATTGCAACCTAGCCATTTCACCAAATACTCTTTGTGTGGTTTCCTCTTACCTGCATCTTGGTGATTGAGAATGGATTCTGCTACCCTTTTGTCTGTTTTGTGTACAAGTTTCATTTATGGGCGGTATAAGAGGTTGCGGGTGGCATCTTCCTTGTCGGGCTGGTATGGCTTTAGCTGGCTGACATGTAGAACAATGTGCATTCGTCACCAGGGAGGCAATGCTAACCTGTAGGCTACCTTCGCAATTCTTTTAAGGATCTTAACAGGTCCAATATATTGTTGCATTAGGCATGGATCTCCAGCTCGAGATGATTTAGAGAGCCTTTGATCCGAGACCTTAACCATCACATTTTCGCCAACACGATATTCAATGAAGCGACGTTTCAAATCAACATACTTTTTCATCTGCTTCTGAGCTTTTTCTAGGCAACCGCGAGCGAGATCAAGATTTTTCTTCCACTCCAGAGTGAAATTTTGCACAGGAGAAGTTCTTGCACCTTGTGGGGGTATCAATCGTGTGTGGGAGGAGTGGTTGCTACCCGGTACAAATCTCAAAAGGACTCCAATTTGTGGTAGAGCACTTTTGAGCATTGAAGCACAACTGAGCAACATCCAGTAGCTTCACCCAGTCCTTTTGATTAGCGCTCATGAAGTTTCAAAGATATTCTTCCAGCATCGAGTTGAAGCGCTCATTCTAGCCATCAGACAGTGGGTGGTAGCTAGAGCTTAGATTCAATTTGGAGCCGATAGTTTGAAGAGCTCGGTCCAAAAGTTGCCAGTAAATCGAGAGTCCCGATCACTAATGATGTCCTTCGGCAATTCCAATGTTTGACAATATGCTTGAAGAAAAGTTGAGCTGTCTCTTCTGCTGAAATGCTTTTATGGGCTGCCATGAATATTGCATATTTAGAGAATCGGTTTACCACAACGATAATAGCATCAATTTCTCCAACTTTGGGTAGACCAGTGATGTAGTCCATCGAAACACTCTGCCAGGGCCTCTCGGGAATGGGCAATGGCTCCAGCAAGCCCACCCTCTTCTGCCGATCTACCTTATCCTACTGACACACCAGGCAGGTTCACACAAAAGTCTCAATGTCATCTCGCATCTGTGGCCAATAGTAAGCTTGCTGAACTAGGGCCATTGTGCGCTCTCCTCCTAGATCTCTTGCCCAGAGAGTGTCGTGGCACTCTGCAATAATTGATTTCCGTAGGTCCCCACCCTTGGGCACATAGAGAGTTTTCTTTGGTCCTCAAAATCCCATTCTCGACCCAAAATTGTTGTGTTTTTGCCTTGCTTGGCAAGATTCAACAGAGACTGGGCTATAGGGTCTGCTTTAGTTAACTCCCGTATTTGCTCCTGCAAGTTGGTGGTAGCTTTGCTTGCAGCGAGCGCAGCTATCACCTGAGGTTTTGCCAAATCTACCCTTCGGCTAAGAGCATCCGCAACGTTGTTACTAGAGCCGGCACGATACTCCAGCACAAACTAAACTCAGACAACATCTCTTGCCATCTTGTTTGCTTCCCAGTAATCTTTTATTGTGTCAAGAAGTGGCTAACATCAGTGTTGTCTGTCTTGACTATGAAAGGTAAGCCCAATAAGTAGTGCCACCACTGTCTAAGGCAATGGACAACAACCATCAGCTCTTTCTCGTGCACTGTGTAACGCTTCTCAACATTCTTCAACTTCTTACTTTCAAAAGCAATAGGATGTCCATCTTGCACCAAGACTCCCCCAAGTGCATAGTCTAAAGCATCAATCTCCACCACAAATAGCTTTGACAAATCTGGAAGCACAAGCACCGGGTCAGTCGTGATGGCCTTTTTTAAGCTCTCAAAGGCGTCTTGGCATTGGGGTGACCAATTCCAAGCTTCCAACTTCTTTTCAAGTCTATCATGGGGCGTGCTATCTCAGAGTAGCCTTTCAAAAATCTCCTATAGTAGTTGGCCAACCTGAGGAACGATATGACTTTATGTACGTTGCTCGAAGGTTGCCACTCCTCAATGACTTGAATCTTCTTTGGACCCATACGGATCCTGCCTCTCTCATAAATGTGGCCCAGGAAATTGATGCTCTCTTGGGCAAATGAGCACTTTGAAGGTTTTACATATAGTTCGTGCTTGCGAGGACCTTGCATTGATGCTTTAAGTGATCACCTAAGGTCTCGCT